>CM051239.1:25807540-26407191 GCA_027917425.1 Gastrophryne carolinensis | reverse complement strand
TACTGGACCCTGCCAGCTCGATTCCTGCCCGGGGCATCCCATTCTGTGACTAAAGCAGCCTCTGTTTAAGACCATATAAGCATTTGCTCTTATCATATTTGAAATTAGCCTGATAAAGACACTTTTGCTGGCCAAAGCCCTACTGGACCCTGCCAGGTCCATTCCTGCCCAGGGCATCCCATTCTGTGACTAAAGCAGCCTCTGTTTAAGACCATATAAGCATTTGCTCTTATCATATTTGAAATTAGGCCTGATAAAGACACTTTTGCTGGCCAAAGCCCTACTGGACCCTGCCAGCTCGATTCCTGCCCGGGGCATCCCATTCTGTGACTACAGCAGCCTCTGTTTAAGACCATATAAGCATTTGCTCTTATCATATTTGAAATTAGCCTGATAAAGACACTTTTGCTGGCCAAAGCCCTACTGGACCCTGCCAGCTCGATTCCTGCCCGGGGCATCCCATTCTGTGACTAAAGCAGCCTCTGTTTAAGACCATATAAGCATTTGCTCTTATCATATTTGAAATTAGCCTGATAAAGACACTTTTGCTGGCCAAAGCCCTACTGGACCCTGCCAGGTCCATTCCTGCCCAGGGCATCCCATTCTGTGACTAAAGCAGCCTCTGTTTAAGACCATATAAGCATTTGCTCTTATCATATTTGAAATTAGGCCTGATAAAGACACTTTTGCTGGCCAAAGCCCTACTGGACCCTGCCAGCTCGATTCCTGCCCGGGGCATCCCATTCTGTGACTACAGCAGCCTCTGTTTAAGACCATATAAGCATTTGCTCTTATCATATTTGAAATTAGCCTGATAAAGACACTTTTGCTGGCCAAAGCCCTACTGGACCCTGCCAGGTCCATTCCTGCCCAGGGCATCCCATTCTGTGACTAAAGCAGCCTCTGTTTAAGACCATATAAGCATTTGCTCTTATCATATTTGAAATTAGCCTGATAAAGACACTTTTGCTGGCCAAAGCACTACTGGACCCTGCCAGCTCGATTCCTGCCCGGGGCATCCCATTCTGTGACTAAAGCAGCCTCTGTTTAAGACCATATAAGCATTTGCTCTTATCATATTTGAAATTAGCCTGATAAAGACACTTTTGCTGGCCAAAGCCCTACTGGACCCTGCCAGGTCCATTCCTGCCCAGGGCATCCCATTCTGTGACTAAAGCAGCCTCTGTTTAAGACCATATAAGCATTTGCTCTTATCATATTTGAAATTAGGCCTGATAAAGACACTTTTGCTGGCCAAAGCACTACTGGACCCTGCCAGCTCGATTCCTGCCCGGGGCATCCCATTCTGTGACTACAGCAGCCTCTGTTTAAGACCATATAAGCATTTGCTCTTATCATATTTGAAATTAGGCCTGATAAAGACACTTTTGCTGGCCAAAGCCCTACTGGACCCTGCCAGCTCGATTCCTGCCCGGGGCATCCCATTCTGTGACTACAGCAGCCTCTGTTTAAGACCATATAAGCATTTGCTCTTATCATATTTGAAATTAGGCCTGATAAAGACACTTTTGCTGGCCAAAGCACTACTGGACCCTGCCAGCTCGATTCCTGCCCGGGGCATCCCATTCTGTGACTACAGCAGCCTCTGTTTAAGACCATATAAGCATTTGCTCTTATCATATTTGAAATTAGCCTGATAAAGACACTTTTGCTGGCCAAAGCCCTACTGGACCCTGCCAGCTCGATTCCTGCCCGGGGCATCCCATTCTGTGACTAAAGCAGCCTCTGTTTAAGACCATATAAGCATTTGCTCTTATCATATTTGAAATTAGCCTGATAAAGACACTTTTGCTGGCCAAAGCCCTACTGGACCCTGCCAGGTCCATTCCTGCCCAGGGCATCCCATTCTGTGACTAAAGCAGCCTCTGTTTAAGACCATATAAGCATTTGCTCTTATCATATTTGAAATTAGGCCTGATAAAGACACTTTTGCTGGCCAAAGCCCTACTGGACCCTGCCAGCTCGATTCCTGCCCGGGGCATCCCATTCTGTGACTACAGCAGCCTCTGTTTAAGACCATATAAGCATTTGCTCTTATCATATTTGAAATTAGCCTGATAAAGACACTTTTGCTGGCCAAAGCCCTACTGGACCCTGCCAGGTCCATTCCTGCCCAGGGCATCCCATTCTGTGACTAAAGCAGCCTCTGTTTAAGACCATATAAGCATTTGCTCTTATCATATTTGAAATTAGGCCTGATAAAGACACTTTTGCTGGCCAAAGCCCTACTGGACCCTGCCAGGTCCATTCCTGCCCAGGGCATCCCATTCTGTGACTAAAGCAGCCTCTGTTTAAGACCATATAAGCATTTGCTCTTATCATATTTGAAATTAGCCTGATAAAGACACTTTTGCTGGCCAAAGCACTACTGGACCCTGCCAGCTCGATTCCTGCCCGGGGCATCCCATTCTGTGACTAAAGCAGCCTCTGTTTAAGACCATATAAGCATTTGCTCTTATCATATTTGAAATTAGCCTGATAAAGACACTTTTGCTGGCCAAAGCCCTACTGGACCCTGCCAGGTCCATTCCTGCCCAGGGCATCCCATTCTGTGACTAAAGCAGCCTCTGTTTAAGACCATATAAGCATTTGCTCTTATCATATTTGAAATTAGGCCTGATAAAGACACTTTTGCTGGCCAAAGCCCTACTGGACCCTGCCAGCTCGATTCCTGCCCGGGGCATCCCATTCTGTGACTACAGCAGCCTCTGTTTAAGACCATATAAGCATTTGCTCTTATCATATTTGAAATTAGGCCTGATAAAGACACTTTTGCTGGCCAAAGCACTACTGGACCCTGCCAGCTCGATTCCTGCCCGGGGCATCCCATTCTGTGACTACAGCAGCCTCTGTTTAAGACCATATAAGCATTTGCTCTTATCATATTTGAAATTAGCCTGATAAAGACACTTTTGCTGGCCAAAGCCCTACTGGACCCTGCCAGCTCGATTCCTGCCCGGGGCATCCCATTCTGTGACTAAAGCAGCCTCTGTTTAAGACCATATAAGCATTTGCTCTTATCATATTTGAAATTAGCCTGATAAAGACACTTTTGCTGGCCAAAGCCCTACTGGACCCTGCCAGGTCCATTCCTGCCCAGGGCATCCCATTCTGTGACTAAAGCAGCCTCTGTTTAAGACCATATAAGCATTTGCTCTTATCATATTTGAAATTAGGCCTGATAAAGACACTTTTGCTGGCCAAAGCCCTACTGGACCCTGCCAGCTCGATTCCTGCCCGGGGCATCCCATTCTGTGACTACAGCAGCCTCTGTTTAAGACCATATAAGCATTTGCTCTTATCATATTTGAAATTAGCCTGATAAAGACACTTTTGCTGGCCAAAGCCCTACTGGACCCTGCCAGGTCCATTCCTGCCCAGGGCATCCCATTCTGTGACTAAAGCAGCCTCTGTTTAAGACCATATAAGCATTTGCTCTTATCATATTTGAAATTAGGCCTGATAAAGACACTTTTGCTGGCCAAAGCCCTACTGGACCCTGCCAGGTCCATTCCTGCCCAGGGCATCCCATTCTGTGACTAAAGCAGCCTCTGTTTAAGACCATATAAGCATTTGCTCTTATCATATTTGAAATTAGCCTGATAAAGACACTTTTGCTGGCCAAAGCACTACTGGACCCTGCCAGCTCGATTCCTGCCCGGGGCATCCCATTCTGTGACTAAAGCAGCCTCTGTTTAAGACCATATAAGCATTTGCTCTTATCATATTTGAAATTAGCCTGATAAAGACACTTTTGCTGGCCAAAGCCCTACTGGACCCTGCCAGGTCCATTCCTGCCCAGGGCATCCCATTCTGTGACTAAAGCAGCCTCTGTTTAAGACCATATAAGCATTTGCTCTTATCATATTTGAAATTAGGCCTGATAAAGACACTTTTGCTGGCCAAAGCCCTACTGGACCCTGCCAGCTCGATTCCTGCCCGGGGCATCCCATTCTGTGACTACAGCAGCCTCTGTTTAAGACCATATAAGCATTTGCTCTTATCATATTTGAAATTAGCCTGATAAAGACACTTTTGCTGGCCAAAGCCCTACTGGACCCTGCCAGGTCCATTCCTGCCCAGGGCATCCCATTCTGTGACTAAAGCAGCCTCTGTTTAAGACCATATAAGCATTTGCTCTTATCATATTTGAAATTAGGCCTGATAAAGACACTTTTGCTGGCCAAAGCCCTACTGGACCCTGCCAGTTCCATTCCTGCCCAGGGCATCCCATTCTGTGACTAAAGCAGCCTCTGTTTAAGACCATATAAGCATTTGCTCTTATCATATTTGAAATTAGCCTGATAAAGACACTTTTGCTGGCCAAAGCACTACTGGACCCTGCCAGCTCGATTCCTGCCCGGGGCATCCCATTCTGTGACTAAAGCAGCCTCTGTTTAAGACCATATAAGCATTTGCTCTTATCATATTTGAAATTAGCCTGATAAAGACACTTTTGCTGGCCAAAGCCCTACTGGACCCTGCCAGGTCCATTCCTGCCCAGGGCATCCCATTCTGTGACTAAAGCAGCCTCTGTTTAAGACCATATAAGCATTTGCTCTTATCATATTTGAAATTAGGCCTGATAAAGACACTTTTGCTGGCCAAAGCACTACTGGACCCTGCCAGCTCGATTCCTGCCCGGGGCATCCCATTCTGTGACTACAGCAGCCTCTGTTTAAGACCATATAAGCATTTGCTCTTATCATATTTGAAATTAGGCCTGATAAAGACACTTTTGCTGGCCAAAGCCCTACTGGACCCTGCCAGCTCGATTCCTGCCCGGGGCATCCCATTCTGTGACTACAGCAGCCTCTGTTTAAGACCATATAAGCATTTGCTCTTATCATATTTGAAATTAGGCCTGATAAAGACACTTTTGCTGGCCAAAGCACTACTGGACCCTGCCAGCTCGATTCCTGCCCGGGGCATCCCATTCTGTGACTACAGCAGCCTCTGTTTAAGACCATATAAGCATTTGCTCTTATCATATTTGAAATTAGCCTGATAAAGACACTTTTGCTGGCCAAAGCCCTACTGGACCCTGCCAGCTCGATTCCTGCCCGGGGCATCCCATTCTGTGACTAAAGCAGCCTCTGTTTAAGACCATATAAGCATTTGCTCTTATCATATTTGAAATTAGCCTGATAAAGACACTTTTGCTGGCCAAAGCCCTACTGGACCCTGCCAGGTCCATTCCTGCCCAGGGCATCCCATTCTGTGACTAAAGCAGCCTCTGTTTAAGACCATATAAGCATTTGCTCTTATCATATTTGAAATTAGGCCTGATAAAGACACTTTTGCTGGCCAAAGCCCTACTGGACCCTGCCAGCTCGATTCCTGCCCGGGGCATCCCATTCTGTGACTACAGCAGCCTCTGTTTAAGACCATATAAGCATTTGCTCTTATCATATTTGAAATTAGGCCTGATAAAGACACTTTTGCTGGCCAAAGCACTACTGGACCCTGCCAGCTCGATTCCTGCCCGGGGCATCCCATTCTGTGACTACAGCAGCCTCTGTTTAAGACCATATAAGCATTTGCTCTTATCATATTTGAAATTAGCCTGATAAAGACACTTTTGCTGGCCAAAGCCCTACTGGACCCTGCCAGCTCGATTCCTGCCCGGGGCATCCCATTCTGTGACTAAAGCAGCCTCTGTTTAAGACCATATAAGCATTTGCTCTTATCATATTTGAAATTAGCCTGATAAAGACACTTTTGCTGGCCAAAGCCCTACTGGACCCTGCCAGGTCCATTCCTGCCCAGGGCATCCCATTCTGTGACTAAAGCAGCCTCTGTTTAAGACCATATAAGCATTTGCTCTTATCATATTTGAAATTAGGCCTGATAAAGACACTTTTGCTGGCCAAAGCCCTACTGGACCCTGCCAGCTCGATTCCTGCCCGGGGCATCCCATTCTGTGACTACAGCAGCCTCTGTTTAAGACCATATAAGCATTTGCTCTTATCATATTTGAAATTAGCCTGATAAAGACACTTTTGCTGGCCAAAGCCCTACTGGACCCTGCCAGGTCCATTCCTGCCCAGGGCATCCCATTCTGTGACTAAAGCAGCCTCTGTTTAAGACCATATAAGCATTTGCTCTTATCATATTTGAAATTAGGCCTGATAAAGACACTTTTGCTGGCCAAAGCACTACTGGACCCTGCCAGCTCGATTCCTGCCCGGGGCATCCCATTCTGTGACTAAAGCAGCCTCTGTTTAAGACCATATAAGCATTTGCTCTTATCATATTTGAAATTAGCCTGATAAAGACACTTTTGCTGGCCAAAGCCCTACTGGACCCTGCCAGGTCCATTCCTGCCCAGGGCATCCCATTCTGTGACTAAAGCAGCCTCTGTTTAAGACCATATAAGCATTTGCTCTTATCATATTTGAAATTAGGCCTGATAAAGACACTTTTGCTGGCCAAAGCCCTACTGGACCCTGCCAGCTCGATTCCTGCCCGGGGCATCCCATTCTGTGACTACAGCAGCCTCTGTTTAAGACCATATAAGCATTTGCTCTTATCATATTTGAAATTAGCCTGATAAAGACACTTTTGCTGGCCAAAGCCCTACTGGACCCTGCCAGGTCCATTCCTGCCCAGGGCATCCCATTCTGTGACTAAAGCAGCCTCTGTTTAAGACCATATAAGCATTTGCTCTTATCATATTTGAAATTAGGCCTGATAAAGACACTTTTGCTGGCCAAAGCACTACTGGACCCTGCCAGCTCGATTCCTGCCCGGGGCATCCCATTCTGTGACTACAGCAGCCTCTGTTTAAGACCATATAAGCATTTGCTCTTATCATATTTGAAATTAGCCTGATAAAGACACTTTTGCTGGCCAAAGCCCTACTGGACCCTGCCAGGTCCATTCCTGCCCAGGGCATCCCATTCTGTGACTAAAGCAGCCTCTGTTTAAGACCATATAAGCATTTGCTCTTATCATATTTGAAATTAGCCTGATAAAGACACTTTTGCTGGCCAAAGCACTACTGGACCCTGCCAGGTCGATTCCTGCCCAGGGCATCCCATTCTGTGACTACAGCAGCCTCTGTTTAAGACCATATAAGCATTTGCTCTTATCATATTTGAAATTAGGCCTGATAAAGACACTTTTGCTGGCCAAAGCCCTACTGGACCCTGCCAGCTCGATTCCTGCCTGGGGCATCCCATTCTGTGACTACAGCAGCCTCTGTTTAAGACCATATAAGCATTTGCTCTTATCATATTTGAAATTAGCCTGATAAAGACACTTTTGCTGGCCAAAGCCCTACTGGACCCTGCCAGGTCCATTCCTGCCCAGGGCATCCCATTCTGTGACTAAAGCAGCCTCTGTTTAAGACCATATAAGCATTTGCTCTTATCATATTTGAAATTAGGCCTGATAAAGACACTTTTGCTGGCCAAAGCACTACTGGACCCTGCCAGCTCGATTCCTGCCCGGGGCATCCCATTCTGTGACTACAGCAGCCTCTGTTTAAGACCATATAAGCATTTGCTCTTATCATATTTGAAATTAGCCTGATAAAGACACTTTTGCTGGCCAAAGCCCTACTGGACCCTGCCAGGTCCATTCCTGCCCAGGGCATCCCATTCTGTGACTAAAGCAGCCTCTGTTTAAGACCATATAAGCATTTGCTCTTATCATATTTGAAATTAGCCTGATAAAGACACTTTTGCTGGCCAAAGCACTACTGGACCCTGCCAGGTCGATTCCTGCCCAGGGCATCCCATTCTGTGACTACAGCAGCCTCTGTTTAAGACCATATAAGCATTTGCTCTTATTATATTTATATTATAAGACACTTTTGCTGGGCATAGGCTTACTGCTGCCTGCCAGGTGCACTTCTGTTGAGGCATCCCATTCTGTAACATAGCATACCCCTCTTTATTTACACTAAGCAGCTCTCTTATTTACACTAAGCAGGCCTGTTGGAGGCTGAGTGTTACTGCTCACTTTTGGTGTGCATTATATTCTGTTTTATATAGACCCACTGCTGCCTGGGGGTTCTTAAAATATCACCTACTACCACGCCAGTTAGACTATGTCGGGCAGACAAGTGCCTGGAAGTGAAAAGAGGAGTGGCAGAGGCCAAGATTCCGCAGGCAGAGCTCGCATCAGACTGGGGGCCAGTAGCAGCAGGAGTCACGCTGAGAGACCTAATCTGCCAGTATCTGCTAGCGGTCGGGTCTCCACCAGTAACGCATCTGCCGTGGTAGATTGGCTGACGCGCTCATCAACAACATCATCACAACTTACATCTGAGACCCCCAGTCTAGGGTCGGTAGGTTCCTCTGACACAACCCTGAGTTGGCATGCCCCGAGAGCAGTCCCTGTCCTCCCATTGCCTCTGTCCTACGCCGTTCCCTCCCCCAGCGACGTATCCTATGCTTTGGGTTCAGCTCCACTCTTTAGTGAGGAGGACGATCAGATACAGGAGGACAGTCAGCAGCTACTGCCCAGCCAAGAAATGGAGGTGGCTTCTTTAGCTAGGCAGACAAATAGTGATGTGGACAGTGTCGTGGGTGCTGCGAGCGTTCCAGCTCCTGCGCCAGACACTGTTGACGAATCCACGAACATCAGTGACGTACAGCCACAACCCGGTGATGATGATGATGATGACGATGAAGCCGATCGCACTTGGGAGCCGGGTGATGAAGGGGCTTCATCGTCATCATCAGGAGAAGAGGGGCGCAGGTTGCCCCGGAGTCAGCAGCTGAGGCAGCAAGGTGGTAGCAGTCAGCATGGGGGCACAATTCCAAAGGCTGGAGCCGGCCGGGGCCGGGGCCGGGGTAGAGCACCTGCTGTGCGGCAGTCTACCTTATCGGGAGGTAGTGGAGCAGGGGTTCCTGGAGTTGGCAACAGCAGCAGTGAATCAGTGAGGCCAGGGGGTGGGAAAAGTAGCTACTCGGCAGTGTGGCAGTTTTTCCTGAGGCATCCGCAGGAGGGTAACATGGCCACATGCAAGATATGTAGGCAAAAGGTGAAGCGTGGCCAGGGTCCAAATGTTGGCACCACGGCCCTGCGTCAACATATGATGCGTCACCATAAAACGACCTGGGAGAACCGAGGCTCCCAAGGGGTGGTCCAGTCTGCTTCCTCACCAAGTGAGCTCCCAATTTCTGCCAGCCAAGGCTCCAGCACCTCAGCCGAAGGCAGCTGTGCGTCACACCCATCCTCTGTCGCTCCTGCTCCTCCTCCTCCTCCTCCAAGTCATGCATCCCGCCAGCAATCCATCAGCGAAGCCATGTCCAAGAGACAGCAGTATGCGCCCACTCATCCTACGGCGCAGAAGCTGAATGTGCTCCTGTCCAAGTTGCTGGTGCTGCAGTCGCTCCCTTTTCAGGTGGTGGAATCTGCACCTTTCAGAGAACTGATGGCTTGTGCCGAGCCGAGGTGGAGAGTCCCAAGCCGTCATTTCTTTGCCAAGAAGGCAGTACCAGCGCTGCACACTTTTGTTGAACAGAAGGTGGGCCAGTCCTTGAGCCTGTCGGTGTGTAGCAAAATACATGGCAGCGCCGACATCTGGAGCTGTAACTACGGTCAGGGGCAGTACATGTCGTTTACGGCCCACTGGGTGAATGTGGTCCCTTTGCAGCAGCAACTTGGACAGGTCACGCCGCTTCGGCCTCCGCGCTCTCTGCCCATTGGGCCTGTGACACCGTGCGACTCGGCCTCCTCATCCTCCGCCATCTCCTCACCCTCCACTGTAGGCTCAAGTCTCAGTGCCCCTCCAGTCTACCATGTGTGCAGGGCACGGAGGTGTCACGCAGTGCTTCACATGGTTTGTCTTGGCGAACGGAGTCACACAGGGGAGGAACTGCTTAAATGTATTCATCAGGAAATCCAAACATGGCTTACTCCGAGAAAACTTAAAATGGGAATCATGGTTACCGACAATGGGAAGAACATTTTGTCTGCGCTGCGCCAAGGAAGCCTGACCCATGCCCCCTGCATGGCTCACGTCTTCAATCTGGTTGTCAAGCGGTTTCTGAAGTGTTCCCCCCATCTGCAGGACATCCTAACAACTTCACGGAAACTTTGCATGCACTTCAGCCACTCCTACACCGCCAAACACACCCTTCTTGAGCTACAGCGTCAGAATGGTATCCCCCAACATAGTCTGATTTGCGATGTTTCCACCCGTTGGAATTCCACCCTTCACATGTTGGACCGATTATATGAACAGAGAAAAGCCATCACGGATTTCCTGATGATCCAAGCAGATAGGGGGACTCCCCTGTGTAACTTCAATGTCAACCAGTGGCAGCTCATACGTGACACCTGCCGTTTGCTCAGGCCCTTTGAGGAAGCCACTTTATTTGTCAGTCGGCAGGATTACGGGATGAACGACGTGATTCCACTGCTTCATGTACTACAGCACATGTTGGAAACCATGGCTGGTCAGGGCACTGGAGACATGGCGTTTACATCTTACGGCCACATGAACCCCCTTGGAGCTGAACTGGAGGAGGAGGAGGAGGAAGAGGAGGAGGAGGAGTTGCCCAGCGAAACACAGTTTAGGCTTGGCGAAATGGCTGGTTTATCTAGTCAGCGGACAGGAGAGGAGGAGCAGGAGCAGCCAGAGGAGCTAGAGGTTTTTGAGGAAGGAGAGACAGAGGACCCGGGCACACCGTGGCAGTATGCAGTGGAGATGGAGACAGGTAGTCCATCCGAGTCACTTGCGCAAATGGCACGAAGCATGCTCACATGCTTGCGTAGTGACCCCAGAATTGTTTCCATCTGTCGGCGGGATGACTTCTGGCTGTCCACCTTATTGGACCCTCGCTTCCGGCACAAAATGGGGGCATTTTTTAAACCCACCGAGAGGGAGGACAAACTCAACTACTACAAAGACATTCTACGTAGGCAGTTGGCCGATGCCTATCTGCGCCATGGTCCATACTCTCGCAGGTCTGACTCGAGGGGACCTCTGCGCTCACCTTCCACTGCCATGGCCGCTGGGGGGGTTGGCAGCAGCAGCAGCAGAAGCTCCATCAGCAGCAGCAGCCTCAGTCTTCAGTCGCTAATGAGTAGCTTTCTACACCCGCATAGTGAGGCTACTCATGAGCAGCAGGAAGACCTGGAGCAGGACCTGAACCAGCAGGTCATGTCATACTTTGACATGACCATGCCAACACACCTTGAGGATCCGCTGGACTTCTGGGCAGCCAAACTTGATTTGTGGCCGCAACTAGCAGAGTTTGCCCTGGAAAAGCTGTCCTGCCCGGCAAGTAGCGTGCCATCTGAGCGGGTGTTTAGTGCGGCGGGGGCCATAGTTACGGCGAGGAGAACTCGTCTGTCAACTAAAAATGTGGAGAGACTCACCTTTGTCAAAATGAATCAGGGATGGATCAGCCAGGATTTCCACCCACCAATGCCTGATGCATGCGACTAGATTCAGCATGGTGCCACGTTTTACACTTTCCAAATGGTGCAAAACATATTTATGTCTTTAGGCCATTTTTTGGGCTCCTGCTGCTGCTACTGTCAACTCCTGCCAACTCCAGGGTGTGATTCATCCAATTTTTGGGCTCCTGAGGCCAACTCCAGTGTATATTTGGGCTCCTGCTGCTGCTGCTGCCAACTTCTGCCAACTCCAGGGTGTGATTCATCCAATTTTTGGGCTCCTGAGGCCAACTCCAGTGTATATTTGGGCTCCTGCTGCTGCTACTGTCAACTCCTGCCAACTCCAGGGTGTGATTCATCCAATTTTTGGGCTCCTGAAGCCAACTCCAGTGTATATTTGGGCTCCTGCTGCTGCTGCTGCCAACTTCTGCCAACTCCAGGGTGTGATTCATCCAATTTTTGGGCTCCTGAAGCCAACTCCAGTGTATATTTGGGCTCCTGCTGCTGCTGCTGCCAACTCCTGCCAACTCCAGGGTGTGATTCATCCAATTTTTGGGCTCCTGAGGCCAACTCCAGTGTATATTTGGGCTCCTGCTGCTGCTGCTGCCAACTTCTGCCAACTCCAGGGTGTGATTCATCCAATTTTTGGGCTCCTGAGGCCAACTCCAGTGTATATTTGGGCTCCTGCTGCTGCTACTGTCAACTTCTGCCAACTCCAGGGTGTGATTCATCCAATTTTTGGGCTCCTGAAGCCAACTCCAGTGTATATTTGGGCTCCTGCTGCTGCTACTGTCAACTCCTGCCAACTCCAGGGTGTGATTCATCCAATTTTTGGGCTCCTGAGGCCAACTCCAGTGTATATTTGGGCTCCTGCTGCTGCTACTGTCAACTCCTGCCAACTCCAGGGTGTGATTCATCCAATTTTTGGGCTCCTGAGGCCAACTCCAGTGTATATTTGGGCTCCTGCTGCTGCTACTGTCAACTCCTGCCAACTCCAGGGTGTGATTCATCCAATTTTTGGGCTCCTGAAGCCAACTCCAGTGTATATTTGGGCTCCTGCTGCTGCTGCTGCCAACTTCTGCCAACTCCAGGGTGTGATTCATCCAATTTTTGGGCTCCTGAAGCCAACTCCAGTGTATATTTGGGCTCCTGCTGCTGCTGCTGCCAACTTCTGCCAACTCCAGGGTGTGATTCATCCAATTTTTGGGCTCCTGAGGCCAACTCCAGTGTATATTTGGGCTCCTGCTGCTGCTACTGTCAACTTCTGCCAACTCCAGGGTGTGATTCATCCAATTTTTGGGCTCCTGAAGCCAACTCCAGTGTATATTTGGGCTCCTGCTGCTGCTACTGTCAACTCCTGCCAACTCCAGGGTGTGATTCATCCAATTTTTGGGCTCCTGAGGCCAACTCCAGTGTATATTTGGGCTCCTGCTGCTGCTACTGTCAACTCCTGCCAACTCCAGGGTGTGATTCATCCAATTTTTGGGCTCCTGAAGCCAACTCCAGTGTATATTTGGGCTCCTGCTGCTGCTGCTGCCAACTTCTGCCAACTCCAGGGTGTGATTCATCCAATTTTTGGGCTCCTGAAGCCAACTCCAGTGTATATTTGGGCTCCTGCTGCTGCTACTGTCAACTCCTGCCAACTCCAGGGTGTGATTCATCCAATTTTTGGGCTCCTGAAGCCAACTCCAGTGTATATTTGGGCTCCTGCTGCTGCTGCTGTCAACTCCTGCCAACTCCAGGGTGTGATTCATCCAATTTTTGGGCTCCTGAAGCCAACTCCAGTGTATATTTGGGCTCCTGCTGCTGCTGCTGCCAACTCCTGCCAACTCCAGGGTGTGATTCATCCAATTTTTGGGCTCCTGAGGCCAACTCCAGTGTATATTTGGGCTCCTGCTGCTGCTGCTGCCAACTTCTGCCAACTCCAGGGTGTGATTCATCCAATTTTTGGGCTCCTGAGGCCAACTCCAGTGTATATTTGGGCTCCTGCTGCTGCTACTGTCAACTTCTGCCAACTCCAGGGTGTGATTCATCCAATTTTTGGGCTCCTGAAGCCAACTCCAGTGTATATTTGGGCTCCTGCTGCTGCTACTGTCAACTCCTGCCAACTCCAGGGTGTGATTCATCCAATTTTTGGGCTCCTGAGGCCAACTCCAGTGTATATTTGGGCTCCTGCTGCTGCTACTGTCAACTCCTGCCAACTCCAGGGTGTGATTCATCCAATTTTTGGGCTCCTGAGGCCAACTCCAGTGTATATTTGGGCTCCTGCTGCTGCTACTGTCAACTCCTGCCAACTCCAGGGTGTGATTCATCCAATTTTTGGGCTCCTGAAGCCAACTCCAGTGTATATTTGGGCTCCTGCTGCTGCTGCTGCCAACTTCTGCCAACTCCAGGGTGTGATTCATCCAATTTTTGGGCTCCTGAAGCCAACTCCAGTGTATATTTGGGCTCCTGCTGCTGCTGCTGCCAACTTCTGCCAACTCCAGGGTGTGATTCATCCAATTTTTGGGCTCCTGAGGCCAACTCCAGTGTATATTTGGGCTCCTGCTGCTGCTACTGTCAACTTCTGCCAACTCCAGGGTGTGATTCATCCAATTTTTGGGCTCCTGAAGCCAACTCCAGTGTATATTTGGGCTCCTGCTGCTGCTACTGTCAACTCCTGCCAACTCCAGGGTGTGATTCATCCAATTTTTGGGCTCCTGAGGCCAACTCCAGTGTATATTTGGGCTCCTGCTGCTGCTACTGTCAACTCCTGCCAACTCCAGGGTGTGATTCATCCAATTTTTGGGCTCCTGAAGCCAACTCCAGTGTATATTTGGGCTCCTGCTGCTGCTGCTGCCAACTTCTGCCAACTCCAGGGTGTGATTCATCCAATTTTTGGGCTCCTGAAGCCAACTCCAGTGTATATTTGGGCTCCTGCTGCTGCTACTGTCAACTCCTGCCAACTCCAGGGTGTGATTCATCCAATTTTTGGGCTCCTGAAGCCAACTCCAGTGTATATTTGGGCTCCTGCTGCTGCTGCTGTCAACTCCTGCCAACTCCAGGGTGTGATTCATCCAATTTTTGGGCTCCTGAAGCCAACTCCAGTGTATATTTGGGCTCCTGCTGCTGCTGCTGCCAACTCCTGCCAACTCCAGGGTGTGATTCATCCAATTTTTGGGCTCCTGAAGCCAACTCCAGTGTATATTTGGGCTCCTGCTGCTGCTGCTGCTGCCAACTTCTGCCAACTCCAGGGTGTGATTCATCCAATTTTTGGGCTCCTGAAGCCAACTCCAGTGTATATTTGGGCTCCTGCTGCTGCTGCTGCTGCCAACTCCTGCCAACTCCAGGGTGTGATTCATCCAATTTTTGGGCTCCTGAGGCCAACTCCAGTGTATATTTGGGCTCCTGCTGCTGCTACTGTCAACTTCTGCCAACTCCAGGGTGTGATTCATCCAATTTTTGGGCTCCTGAAGCCAACTCCAGTGTATATTTGGGCTCCTGCTGCTGCTACTGTCAACTCCTGCCAACTCCAGGGTGTGATTCATCCAATTTTTGGGCTCCTGAGGCCAACTCCAGTGTATATTTGGGCTCCTGCTGCTGCTACTGTCAACTCCTGCCAACTCCAGGGTGTGATTCATCCAATTTTTGGGCTCCTGAAGCCAACTCCAGTGTATATTTGGGCTCCTGCTGCTGCTACTGTCAACTCCTGCCAACTCCAGGGTGTGATTCATCCAATTTTTGGGCTCCTGAGGCCAACTCCAGTGTATATTTGGGCTCCTGCTGCTGCTACTGTCAACTCCTGCCAACTCCAGGGTGTGATTCATCCAATTTTTGGGCTCCTGAAGCCAACTCCAGTGTATATTTGGGCTCCTGCTGCTGCTGCTGCCAACTTCTGCCAACTCCAGGGTGTGATTCATCCAATTTTTGGGCTCCTGAAGCCAACTCCAGTGTATATTTGGGCTCCTGCTGCTGCTGCTGCCAACTTCTGCCAACTCCAGGGTGTGATTCATCCAATTTTTGGGCTCCTGAAGCCAACTCCAGTGTATATTTGGGCTCCTGCTGCTGCTACTGTCAACTCCTGCCAACTCCAGGGTGTGATTCATCCAATTTTTGGGCTCCTGAAGCCAACTCCAGTGTATATTTGGGCTCCTGCTGCTGCTGCTGCCAACTTCTGCCAACTCCAGGGTGTGATTCATCCAATTTTTGGGCTCCTGAGGCCAACTCCAGTGTATATTTGGGCTCCTGCTGCTGCTACTGTCAACTCCTGCCAACTCCAGGGTGTGATTCATCCAATTTTTGGGCTCCTGAAGCCAACTCCAGTGTATATTTGGGCTCCTGCTGCTGCTGCTGCCAACTTCTGCCAACTCCAGGGTGTGATTCATCCAATTTTTGGGCTCCTGAAGCCAACTCCAGTGTATATTTGGGCTCCTGCTGCTGCTGCTGCCAACTTCTGCCAACTCCAGGGTGTGATTCATCCAATTTTTGGGCTCCTGAGGCCAACTCCAGTGTATATTTGGGCTCCTGCTGCTGCTACTGTCAACTCCTGCCAACTCCAGGGTGTGATTCATCCAATTTTTGGGCTCCTGAGGCCAACTCCAGTGTATATTTGGGCTCCTGCTGCTGCTACTGTCAACTCCTGCCAACTCCAGGGTGTGATTCATCCAATTTTTGGGCTCCTGAAGCCAACTCCAGTGTATATTTGGGCTCCTGCTGCTGCTGCTGCCAACTTCTGCCAACTCCAGGGTGTGATTCATCCAATTTTTGGGCTCCTGAAGCCAACTCCAGTGTATATTTGGGCTCCTGCTGCTGCTGCTGCCAACTTCTGCCAACTCCAGGGTGTGATTCATCCAATTTTTGGGCTCCTGAGGCCAACTCCAGTGTATATTTGGGCTCCTGCTGCTGCTACTGTCAACTTCTGCCAACTCCAGGGTGTGATTCATCCAATTTTTGGGCTCCTGAAGCCAACTCCAGTGTATATTTGGGCTCCTGCTGCTGCTACTGTCAACTCCTGCCAACTCCAGGGTGTGATTCATCCAATTTTTGGGCTCCTGAGGCCAACTCCAGTGTATATTTGGGCTCCTGCTGCTGCTACTGTCAACTCCTGCCAACTCCAGGGTGTGATTCATCCAATTTTTGGGCTCCTGAAGCCAACTCCAGTGTATATTTGGGCTCCTGCTGCTGCTGCTGCCAACTTCTGCCAACTCCAGGGTGTGATTCATCCAATTTTTGGGCTCCTGAAGCCAACTCCAGTGTATATTTGGGCTCCTGCTGCTGCTACTGTCAACTCCTGCCAACTCCAGGGTGTGATTCATCCAATTTTTGGGCTCCTGAAGCCAACTCCAGTGTATATTTGGGCTCCTGCTGCTGCTGCTGTCAACTCCTGCCAACTCCAAGGTGTGATTCATCCAATTTTTGGGCTCCTGAAGCCAACTCCAGTGTATATTTGGGCTCCTGCTGCTGCTGCTGCCAACTCCTGCCAACTCCAGGGTGTGATTCATCCAATTTTTGGGCTCCTGAAGCCAACTCCAGTGTATATTTGGGCTCCTGCTGCTGCTGCTGCTGCCAACTTCTGCCAACTCCAGGGTGTGATTCATCCAATTTTTGGGCTCCTGAAGCCAACTCCAGTGTATATTTGGGCTCCTGCTGCTGCTGCTGCTGCCAACTCCTGCCAACTCCAGGGTGTGATTCATCCAATTTTTGGGCTCCTGAGGCCAACTCCAGTGTATATTTGGGCTCCTGCTGCTGCTACTGTCAACTTCTGCCAACTCCAGGGTGTGATTCATCCAATTTTTGGGCTCCTGAAGCCAACTCCAGTGTATATTTGGGCTCCTGCTGCTGCTACTGTCAACTCCTGCCAACTCCAGGGTGTGATTCATCCAATTTTTGGGCTCCTGAGGCCAACTCCAGTGTATATTTGGGCTCCTGCTGCTGCTACTGTCAACTCCTGCCAACTCCAGGGTGTGATTCATCCAATTTTTGGGCTCCTGAAGCCAACTCCAGTGTATATTTGGGCTCCTGCTGCTGCTACTGTCAACTCCTGCCAACTCCAGGGTGTGATTCATCCAATTTTTGGGCTCCTGAGGCCAACTCCAGTGTATATTTGGGCTCCTGCTGCTGCTACTGTCAACTCCTGCCAACTCCAGGGTGTGATTCATCCAATTTTTGGGCTCCTGAAGCCAACTCCAGTGTATATTTGGGCTCCTGCTGCTGCTGCTGCCAACTTCTGCCAACTCCAGGGTGTGATTCATCCAATTTTTGGGCTCCTGAAGCCAACTCCAGTGTATATTTGGGCTCCTGCTGCTGCTGCTGCCAACTTCTGCCAACTCCAGGGTGTGATTCATCCAATTTTTGGGCTCCTGAAGCCAACTCCAGTGTATATTTGGGCTCCTGCTGCTGCTACTGTCAACTCCTGCCAACTCCAGGGTGTGATTCATCCAATTTTTGGGCTCCTGAAGCCAACTCCAGTGTATATTTGGGCTCCTGCTGCTGCTGCTGCCAACTTCTGCCAACTCCAGGGTGTGATTCATCCAATTTTTGGGCTCCCGAGGCCAACTCCAGTGTATATTTGGGCTCCTGCTGCTGCTACTGTCAACTCCTGCCAACTCCAGGGTGTGATTCATCCAATTTTTGGGCTCCTGAAGCCAACTCCAGTGTATATTTGGGCTCCTGCTGCTGCTGCTGCCAACTTCTGCCAACTCCAGGGTGTGATTCATCCAATTTTTGGGCTCCTGAAGCCAACTCCAGTGTATATTTGGGCTCCTGCTGCTGCTGCTGCCAACTTCTGCCAACTCCAGGGTGTGATTCATCCAATTTTTGGGCTCCTGAGGCCAACTCCAGTGTATATTTGGGCTCCTGCTGCTGCTACTGTCAACTTCTGCCAACTCCAGGGTGTGATTCATCCAATTTTTGGGCTCCTGAAGCCAACTCCAGTGTATATTTGGGCTCCTGCTGCTGCTACTGTCAACTCCTGCCAACTCCAGGGTGTGATTCATCCAATTTTTGGGCTCCTGAGGCCAACTCCAGTGTATATTTGGGCTCCTGCTGCTGCTACTGTCAACTCCTGCCAACTCCAGGGTGTGATTCATCCAATTTTTGGGCTCCTGAAGCCAACTCCAGTGTATATTTGGGCTCCTGCTGCTGCTGCTGCCAACTTCTGCCAACTCCAGGGTGTGATTCATCCAATTTTTGGGCTCCTGAAGCCAACTCCAGTGTATATTTGGGCTCCTGCTGCTGCTACTGTCAACTCCTGCCAACTCCAGGGTGTGATTCATCCAATTTTTGGGCTCCTGAAGCCAACTCCAGTGTATATTTGGGCTCCTGCTGCTGCTGCTGTCAACTCCTGCCAACTCCAGGGTGTGATTCATCCAATTTTTGGGCTCCTGAAGCCAACTCCAGTGTATATTTGGGCTCCTGCTGCTGCTGCTGCCAACTCCTGCCAACTCCAGGGTGTGATTCATCCAATTTTTGGGCTCCTGAAGCCAACTCCAGTGTATATTTGGGCTCCTGCTGCTGCTGCTGCTGCCAACTTCTGCCAACTCCAGGGTGTGATTCATCCAATTTTTGGGCTCCTGAAGCCAACTCCAGTGTATATTTGGGCTCCTGCTGCTGCTGCTGCTGCCAACTCCTGCCAACTCCAGGGTGTGATTCATCCAATTTTTGGGCTCCTGAGGCCAACTCCAGTGTATATTTGGGCTCCTGCTGCTGCTACTGTCAACTTCTGCCAACTCCAGGGTGTGATTCATCCAATTTTTGGGCTCCTGAAGCCAACTCCAGTGTATATTTGGGCTCCTGCTGCTGCTACTGTCAACTCCTGCCAACTCCAGGGTGTGATTCATCCAATTTTTGGGCTCCTGAGGCCAACTCCAGTGTATATTTGGGCTCCTGCTGCTGCTACTGTCAACTCCTGCCAACTCCAGGGTGTGATTCATCCAATTTTTGGGCTCCTGAAGCCAACTCCAGTGTATATTTGGGCTCCTGCTGCTGCTACTGTCAACTCCTGCCAACTCCAGGGTGTGATTCATCCAATTTTTGGGCTCCTGAGGCCAACTCCAGTGTATATTTGGGCTCCTGCTGCTGCTACTGTCAACTCCTGCCAACTCCAGGGTGTGATTCATCCAATTTTTGGGCTCCTGAAGCCAACTCCAGTGTATATTTGGGCTCCTGCTGCTGCTGCTGCCAACTTCTGCCAACTCCAGGGTGTGATTCATCCAATTTTTGGGCTCCTGAAGCCAACTCCAGTGTATATTTGGGCTCCTGCTGCTGCTGCTGCCAACTTCTGCCAACTCCAGGGTGTGATTCATCCAATTTTTGGGCTCCTGAGGCCAACTCCAGTGTATATTTGGGCTCCTGCTGCTGCTACTGTCAACTTCTGCCAACTCCAGGGTGTGATTCATCCAATTTTTGGGCTCCTGAAGCCAACTCCAGTGTATATTTGGGCTCCTGCTGCTGCTACTGTCAACTCCTGCCAACTCCAGGGTGTGATTCATCCAATTTTTGGGCTCCTGAGGCCAACTCCAGTGTATATTTGGGCTCCTGCTGCTGCTACTGTCAACTCCTGCCAACTCCAGGGTGTGATTCATCCAATTTTTGGGCTCCTGAAGCCAACTCCAGTGTATATTTGGGCTCCTGCTGCTGCTGCTGCCAACTTCTGCCAACTCCAGGGTGTGATTCATCCAATTTTTGGGCTCCTGAAGCCAACTCCAGTGTATATTTGGGCTCCTGCTGCTGCTACTGTCAACTCCTGCCAACTCCAGGGTGTGATTCATCCAATTTTTGGGCTCCTGAAGCCAACTCCAGTGTATATTTGGGCTCCTGCTGCCGCTGCTGTCAACTCCTGCCAACTCCAGGGTGTGATTCATCCAATTTTTGGGCTCCTGAAGCCAACTCCAGTGTATATTTGGGCTCCTGCTGCTGCTGCTGCCAACTCCTGCCAACTCCAGGGTGTGATTCATCCAATTTTTGGGCTCCTGAAGCCAACTCCAGTGTATATTTGGGCTCCTGCTGCTGCTGCTGCCAACTCCTGCCAACTCCAGGGTGTGATTCATCCAATTTTTGGGCTCCTGAAGCCAACTCCAGTGTATATTTGGGCTCCTGCTGCTGCTGCTGCCAACTTCTGCCAACTCCAGGGTGTGATTCATCCAATTTTTGGGCTCCTGAAGCCAACTCCAGTGTATATTTGGGCTCCTGCTGCTGCTGCTGCCAACTCCTGCCAACTCCAGGGTGTGATTCATCCAATTTTTGGGCTCCTGAGGCCAACTCCAGTGTATATTTGGGCTCCTGCTGCTGCTACTGTCAACTTCTGCCAACTCCAGGGTGTGATTCATCCAATTTTTGGGCTCCTGAAGCCAACTCCAGTGTATATTTGGGCTCCTGCTGCTGCTACTGTCAACTCCTGCCAACTCCAGGGTGTGATTCATCCAATTTTTGGGCTCCTGAGGCCAACTCCAGTGTATATTTGGGCTCCTGCTGCTGCTACTGTCAACTCCTGCCAACTCCAGGGTGTGATTCATCCAATTTTTGGGCTCCTGAAGCCAACTCCAGTGTATATTTGGGCTCCTGCTGCTGCTACTGTCAACTCCTGCCAACTCCAGGGTGTGATTCATCCAATTTTTGGGCTCCTGAGGCCAACTCCAGTGTATATTTGGGCTCCTGCTGCTGCTACTGTCAACTCCTGCCAACTCCAGGGTGTGATTCATCCAATTTTTGGGCTCCTGAAGCCAACTCCAGTGTATATTTGGGCTCCTGCTGCTGCTACTGTCAACTCCTGCCAACTCCAGGGTGTGATTCATCCAATTTTTGGGCTCCTGAAGCCAACTCCAGTGTATATTTGGGCTCCTGCTGCTGCTGCTGCCAACTTCTGCCAACTCCAGGGTGTGATTCATCCAATTTTTGGGCTCCTGAGGCCAACTCCAGTGTATATTTGGGCTCCTTCTGCCCCTCATAGTGATGCCACTTCAACTCTCTGCAATTGTGCCGCTCTGCGATTCTATTAGCGATGCCTCTGATCTGCATGTGATATTTCTTCAAAGTATTATTTAACTAACCCAGCACGCATCCTGTGCGTGTTACAGCAAGGCTGAATGGTTTACAACCCTATTGAGGCTGTAGGAGGCTCAGAAATAGCCGTTTTTAATAGCGATTCGTCGCGAATTTATTCGGGTCGAAACGATTTTTGTCGGAAAATTCGGCGAATCAGTCGAATCGAATTTTTCAAAAGTTCGCTCATCTCTAATTAATACTATGCTAATGTATTGAAGAAAATATTATTAATGTTGTATTTAGGTGATTATCAGTCAGAAAAGCTTATATTTCCATTTATTTTCAGTTCAGACAATGCATATTCTAATGATATATTCAGAATTCTGTTTTGCAATTCCCTATCCTGATTTGGGAATCCCCACTGTGTGATATGACCCGGATCTCGTCTAGTATACTCATCTCACTGGCGATCCTACGGTGGCATCCCTGGTGTTCCTCCAGCTGATGTGCACACCTGCTACAGGCATTTCAGAATGGCTAGTGTGGGTACACACTCCCAAAGAGGAATGGATAGGACTCCAAAGCTGAGTGCAATGCTAGCTGCTGATAGGAGGAGAGCCTGTACATGCATCGTGGGATGGCTGGCGAGGTAAGAATTATCGGCACTGCAGGGGCAGTTTGGGATGCCCCCCAGAGATAAACAACCGGGAGGTTAGTGAAATTCCTGTTTGTTGTTCCTCTTTAAAACTGGGTGAGGAATAGCCAAACTCTGCTACAAACATGAGGTTTGATGTCATAAGTCATGCACTATGGCAATTCTGAGCACAGCAACAAGCCACAAGGTATATATACTGCATTAGCCCAGCCTTCCCCAGGCAAAGATTTCAAAGATGAATGTGGTTTCAAGATATTCTGTTTCTTGCCCTTTGGAAGAAACACAGAAATTGAAAACTTTGAGGACCATTGACAACGTAATTGGCCAAACAAAATTTGGTGCAGTAAATCTAAAAGAAATCACACTTACTTCTCTATGTAACAGGAACTTGTCCAGCAGTGCCATCAGTTCAGAACTGGCAGAAATCAGTGAGACGCAGGTACAAGTAGAAGTCTGGCCAGAAGTGGTCGTCAAAGAAGAACTGTGGCCAAAAGGTCATAACTATATATAACTAAAACCTATGATGTGGAAACAAGGCCAAGCAACCTAACTATACACAAAAACATGGGAACTTTTGTGCAGATATATATATCTGCATATATATATATATATATATATATGCTTAGCCAACACTAAAAACAGTCTGAAAATAAGTGCACTCTAGCCCCCACACCCCAGAGAAGCGACAGGCCAGATAAAAAGTAGAAAAACAATGCTCAGAATCAATAAATTCTGTCTTAAAAGCATTATTTCCACCAGCTTCCCATCAGACCAACTCCTGACAGCTACAGAATAAGCGCCGCCGCCACATTAATGCCACTTATCGCCTCGTCACAGATTTGGCTTACCCAGGAGACATGCGAGATTTAATGTCACCGAGCACAATGAGGATTATCCTTAGATGAATTTTTCCCTCGTTATTCTTGAAGTTTTGAGAAAGACGTTTACATGATATATTGGCGGATCATCTGTGACCTATTGAGCGACACCGCTATGTTAGCGGAGGGGAGGAGGTCTCAATGGCTTCTGGATGTTTTATGAGTTCTATAAACAGCGAGCTAACCGGTGAAATATGATGTCTGGAAACATTTCCCATATATGCCCGTTTTTTAAACAAGTCTGCCTCATGGTAACCCCATGAACCAGATATCGGAGCGAAAGAAAATCGTGAATCATTCAAAATACAATTTACGTTGTGTTCCCCAAAGAGAACGTTTCTCAGTGGAATTTGCACCATTGTCCAAACTGAAACGATTTCTCAAAATTAATTTTATCATACAAATTCCAGGGCAGATTTTTTTTTAAACCCCCCCTCACTAACCAAAGACTAAAGCGAATCTAAAGTCAGTTAAAGCGGACCAACAGTCAATAATGACTTAAACCAGACCAACACAACAAACAGTGCTCAGGGCAATTTAGGTTGCTGCACATAAAAATTCATTTACCTTTTTTCTAACTTCATCAGATGGCTGATCACTGATGTGCAAAGAGGAAGTGCTGATGGGCTTCCTGTGCATTGTCAGTTATGTCAGTTGAATCCAGGCAGCAGCATGGCTGAGATGCTGGCAGAGGAAGCTCCAAAATGTCCGCTACCTTTCTTTTTCAACTGTGCCAGGTAGTTGGTCCCGTTTAAGTGATCCCAGTTAAGGGACTTCAGAAGCCAGGGCCAGCCTTAGGTTGAAAGGTGCCCCATGCAGGACTGCAACATGGAGTTCCCCCCCATATGAAAATATATTTACCCCAATGTAAATAAGAAAAATAAAAGTAGCGTGCTCTGCAGGGAAGTCGGGGATGCGTCCACTGCCTATGCTGAAGCTCAGTCCAAAACAACGGCATCATGCTATGCATTAATATGCACAGCATAAAGCACTGACTGGACGAGAGCCTGCACATGCTCAGTGGGAACAATGGAAAGGTGAGTTGTGTGGGCGATCAGGGGGGTTTCACACAGCTGAGTATCCCAAATCGGGATGACCCAGGTAAGAGGACCAATCAACAAGATAGTCAAATTCAAGAGGAACAAAAGCCAAGAATTTGACTTGACCAGTGTGTATCACCTGGGATCGCCAGTAAAGTCACCTTTTCCTCATTCCCATGGCGCATGCGCAGGCTGCTCAGGCAAGCAGAGACTCTCGCTCCATGCAGATTTCCTTTGCCGCTCTGAGCTCAGTGCTGCAAAGAAATCTTCATGGAGGGAGCGCTGTCCTCGGCATCCACGCTCACCTCTAGATGTGAGCCATTCAGAAAGGCCTGGTGTGGGTAAGTGTCCAAGTTAAAGGTATGCAGAGCATACCAAGATGCGCTGCCAAGATGCGGTGAGGACCCTGGGAAGAGATTCGAGATCTGGGAGGTCGAGACCTGGGATAGCGAGATCTGGGGGTTTCACACAGCATAGCATCCCAAAATAGGGTATACCCCATATACCCCATTACGTGAGTTCCCAAGATCGCCCCGCATTCACTCACCTTTTCTGAGGCTCCCATGCTACACTCACCAGCCACATGCCCAGCACCCCTGTAGCTGAGGCACGCCCCTGCACCCAGCCTTTCAGATGGTCTGGGAACAGGAGCATGCCACACACCATAGGAAGACCATGTATGTGGATGCTCCCTTATGCTTGAGCATTGGTCTAAACAGAGGCGATCATCAATATGCACAGCATAGAGCACTGATTAGATAAGAGCCCAGGCATGTGCTGTGGGACTGGGGAAAGGTGTGTTTTTTGGGGAGAACTGGGTGGTTAACACAGTGGGGCATCCGAAAACAGGATGCCCCGAGGGTAAAGACCAAAACACAGGATAATGAAAAGCCGTATGACACCCTACATCCCCCTAGGGTCACATACAACCCTAATAATGCCCCAACATTTAAATGCTGTCATGATGCCACAACTGAAAGAAAGTAAATAAATACCAGCGGGGATTCCATCATCCATTTAATACCCCCACTCCAGGGCTCCCTGAACCATTTAAACAATACGCTACTATCAGAGTCATAACTAAATGTGACGGGGCCCTGGTGCGAAGATTAAAGCAGAACAAAGCCCACCACCGGCCGGCCTGGAATCTAAAAAATTCAAAGATTGGTCGCTGGATTTACCCCCGGCTGTATGAAACCCCCCAGGAAGCCCCAAAAAACTCACCTCACCACACTCCAGTGGCAATGTCTGGGCTCTTATCTAATGAGAGCCTTCTGCTGTAACAGTGTCATTTGCGCGCACACAACCGGGGAACTAGAGCCGCCTGCCGAATAACGTCAGAGCAGAATGCTTTCATTGGATAAGAACCCAGACATGCGCCACTGGAGTGCTGCCTGGGGGGTTTAATGCAGCGAGGCATGCCAATTCAAGATGCCCCGGGGCATGGAACAAAGCCCGGGAAAATTAAATTTCTGGGTTTTGTTCCAATTTAAATGGGGCCCTTTCACGACTCTTCTCTAAATGATGCACAAGTAAGCACAAATATGATAAATAAGGCAGAGGAGCAACAATGATGGGCCCCCCCGGACATTCTGGGCCCCAGTAAAGGTGCACCCCCTTTAAAAGAAATGCCTTAAATAAGGCTGCATTGAACCCCTCCTCCCCAGAATCCCCAGGGGCCCATCATGGTGGCCTGTGTGGTGGCACTGCGGGCACACCCCAAAGGCTGCCCCTGCCAGAAGCAAGCTTTAACACTTACTTTTTTGGATTCCTGGAGATTGGAAACTGTGGCCTGTGCATCCCCATATCCTCAGATGACCAATCAGGCTTGCTGGGCAGACATGCATGCTGACAGTCATATGGCGCAAGGCAGAAGTGTACATAAGTTTCAAAGGGCCCCATAGCAAAATTCAAATTGGTACCACAAAAAAAGACACTCCAAGCATTAAAGTGGATCAAAACCAATGACATCTGGCCCTAGAATCGAAAAAGGTCCTAGGGACTGGTGAAATCCCTCCTCAGGGGCATCCCTGCATTGCCCATCAGCTTACTTTGTTCCTAGATCTCATTAATAACAATGGACACTGGTGCATGCCACGACCACCCTCCAGTGTGTGTGCTTGCGTCAGTGACCGCGGCGGAGCAGCAGCAGCTGGGTCAGCAGCAGCAGTGGCCGGGGGGGTGGACGGTCAGTCATGGATCAGTTAGCTTGCCCGTCAGCTGCTCCAACATTGTTATGTAAATTTTCTTTTTACATGCACTCCATAAGATGCACATTTTCCCCTACTTTTCAGGGGAAGGTACGTCTTAGGAAGCGAAAACTATGGTAACTGAAAAAATAATTGCCACGGTGCATCCCTGAAAGAACACTGGGCTTATGCCAGGATCTACCTCCAATTTTCAGGGTCTCCTGTTTGAATTTAAACTTAGGGCTTTATTCATGAAGGGATAGCGACAGGTAGTGCCTTGTAAGCGGCAGGTGAATGCCGGACACGGCACGCAATTACACATTTATGAAGCCGAATCTGGTGAACGACTGGAACAACGCCATGTAGCGTCCGATTCATCATTATCCCAGCCTCAGCGTACAGCGCCCGCGTTCTGCCTTGCAGAGCGCCACGTATTACCTGTTGCTACCTGGCGCGCTCCCATACATTTCAATGGACGTTCCATATAATCACTTTCCTGATCCCAATTTTTATTTTTTATTTTTTTTTTTTTTTTTACTCAAATCTTTCTTATATTTATCCTGGCCCACAAAATTTTATTTTATTTTTTATTTTTTTTTTCGGATATTTATGCATAAATGTATATCCATGTCTGCCACTAAAGTGTTAAGTTCTCACTTCTTCAACAATGTCATTCCATACTTTGTCAAGTTTTAATGAATATGGGGTGAGACGCTGAGATTCGTTCGCACTGAGCAGTCGATGTCGTTCGCATCATGCAGCGCTCTACCTTTGTTAAATGTGGTATTGGCGTCTGTGCAGGTCCGGATGAGGTGTGGTGGAGGCCCCTGGGCACAAAATCTGGTGGAGGCCCCAGATACAGTATTTTATTTTGTATTAATGTATTCTGTACTGTGTTTTGTCATTATAGATGGTTATAAATATTGTATAATATGTTTAAATACGTAAAGCTTTATTGTATGTGCAGGGCAAAGTTGTAGTTTTTTTGTAATCAAATTATTTTTTAAAATAATTTTATTTTTAATATTTTGCAAAAAATATATTTTTTTAATTTTTTTCAAATTATTTTTATATATTTTTTTAATTCTTCATAGTTTTTTTGGTTGATTACATTTAAAACTATATCCATATAACTGTCAATAGATTAATATTGTACATTTGTATTTGTAAATATTAAAATATATTATAGTCACTTTGGCTATCATTTTAGCAGGATTTTTGCATTCAGGAGTACGACTATGCCCTGAGTGCCAAGAGCAGCATAGTGGGTGCAGGCCACCGTGTCCCGGCGCTTTAATACAAAACTAACGCCAAGATCCATATATATATATATATATATATATATATACCTTATGTGGTTGGGAAGGGGCCATGTGGCCTATTTCACAGTAGCGGCTCTACTGTTGTACCCCTAAATCCTAATCTAATGTGCCTAGAACATGTGTTAGCCAAAGTTGGTTTGTTTAAAGTGGGCCAACACCCAGGGGTGATCGGCCCGGGAATCTATAAGATTCCCGGGCCGATCACCTCACACACCGCGGGACATCCGAGATCGGGATGTCCCGCGGGGTGTAACCCCCCAAAAAACCCCGAAAAACCTTACCTCTCCAGCCGCTGCTTCCGCCGCCGCCGCCTCACTCGCGCTCCTCTAGACGTGCGCGCGTCCGCGCCGGCCGTCTCTGAATGGCCGGCGCGGGCGCGCACACGTCAAGAGTGACGCGCGGGAGGCGGCGGCGGGCGCGATCCCTTGTCCGTCGACGGACGTCACTTGTCCGTCGGCGGGCATTGGACAGCGCAGTCACGTGGGAGCGTGGAGAGGTGAGTTTTCGGGGTGTTTGGGGGGGTTTCAGGCAGTGGGGCACCCCAAATCGGGGTGCCCCGGGGAAGTGGACCAATACCCAGGATAGTCAAAATCCTGGGTGTTGGTCCACTTTAAACAAACACATGGCCAAGTATATACCCACAAGTATGTTTATGTTATCATTCAAACTAATACATGTTGAGGCCTATTAACAACATCAAATACATAGTTCTTATGATTGTTTCTGTTTTGTTTTTTCTCATAACAGATGTTTCCACACAGATGAGACCGTTTCTCCCCACCCCTGCTCCAGGAACCTCCAGCAGCATGGGCCCAAGCCACAGCTGCGACGGTGAGTACCCTAAATTCAACATCATACATTGATTACACAAATATGTCTGTGTCCATGACCATGTACAAATGTTAGTCACAGTCTGCTGTTTACTATCAGACATGGAGATGCCATATTTGCAATCCTCATTCATAAATGCATGTAAGCATGCTAGTTTGGTGGCCCAGCTAATGTTACTTGACAAAACATTCTACAGGCAGCCGGTGATTATGTTGTGGAGTTCTAATACTCCTACTACTGTAACTTCACAATCTATACATTTGATAGGTGAAGGATTTAAAATTAAAAAGGGACAGAAGTAATTGAGCAAGACATGAAGTACAGTCTTCCGCTGCTTAAAGCGGACCTTCACCCTAAATAAGAGCCTATCTTATATGTTTCCCCCACCCTGTACATACAGATTGCTCACAATAAAAATCCTCCTACCTGCATCTATTGCATTTTCTGAGCCTTTAAACATCCAAGATGGTGGCCCATGGAGGTGCAGGCTGCCTGCAAAATGGAAATGTTTTCTGACTGTGTCGCTCTGCATTCTGGGATTGCTGACCTTTTCCTGACCCCAGCTCTGCTCTGCCTGTGCAAAGCACAGTTATATCCCTGCTCCCCTGCACTTTTGACCCCTCTTCTCTCCTCAGTAGGTGATACTACTGATCCAAGATGGCGGCGCCCCTATACTAGAGTGCTGAACATTGTTGCAGGCCACTGAGGGAAAGAATAAAAAGTAAATGAGTAAAAACGTTAAATATATTAATTTTAGATGCTGGGGAATAGTTTTTTTAAGGGTTTGGGCTTTTCATTAAATGATGCTGAAGGTCCACTTTAAGTAGGCCTTATTTGGTTAGTTAAGGTAGTTTCTGATGTGAGACTAGGGTGGATAATATAGAATGGTGGGCCAGGTTTGTTTATTTTTTCATCTATTATTTAGCCTAACTTGCCTCTTATGTAAGGGTTAAAATAGTTTGGAATCATATTACTTACTATAACCAATTTTTCGCCTTTCATAGGTATATACTGTATATCTGGAACTGCAGAACTTATTTATATATTTTTTTCCCTACAGCTTGCACAATGGAGCATTGCAGACTGTGGCAGTATGTCCAAAAAACACACGAAAAAACACACGAAACGAATACTGCTGGAGAAGAAGAAAAAGCCATAGGGTGATGGGAATTAGGGTTGCCACTGTGCGGCATAGTTCTTTGCCCATGTTGGCCATTTTTTTTAAAATGTTGATTAAAGTTTGTATTTTTTCATATACATTTGTGTGTGATTTTTATTCCATTAACTTAAAATTCAATCAACACACACAAACAAAAATAACACAAAAACAAAAATGTAAACTTATATTGCCAACATGATCTTTGACAATATTACATTAAATCCAATTTAAGCATTAAAGCAGCATAAAAATGCCCAGACACCATTAGATTTGGGTGAGCGACTGTACAGTGGCTTTATAGCGACTGACAAACATCAGATTCATCGATGGCGGCCAGGTTAATATAGCGACTGAGGCGCAATTGACGGCCGATCAGAGCGACCACTAGCGGACGTTCTTAGCGCCGCAGTACAGATGCTCATTGGCTGTTACCTGCTGCTAGTAATGAATCAGCCTAATAGTTCATGTAGAGCTTATGACTCATCCGAGCACGAGAGGTCCAGCACAAGGGAGAGAGTTCACTTGGGCTTGTAAGAAGATATAAATCAGGCTGAATGGAAGAGGCAGCTCCTCACAGTCAGCCTGGAGAGAACAGAAATCAGCTAAATGAACCCTTTGCCTTAAATTAATACAGTTGAAAAAAGACATATGTCCACCAAGTATAACCAAGAGATGGGGTTGGGAAAAATTATTTTTAAGTGACAGTGCAATCAAATAAACCTATATTATATATTTTATATAGAAATGCCTGCTGTGCCTGATGGGACAGCCCGAGGAAGAAGCCACAGGGCACGCTACAGACAGGTGAGTCTAGACCGCTCACACTCCACTTTAGTTTTTCTGCATTTTACCTGTGGGGGTTATTTAAGAACGGCTAGCGCCAGGTAGCATCTTGTGAACGCTGGGAACTGTACGCAAAACCACATTTAAGAAAGCGAATCTGGTGAGCGCCTCTAACAGCATCATGTAGCGTCACATGTATTAATACAGGCGGCTCAGCGTATAGCGCCGGCGCTCTAGGCTCAGGAGCGCCATGTAGTACATGTCGCTCTTTAGCGCTCTCCCATACATTTCAGTGGAGCTTCATTAGTTGTGTATAAATAGCGTGACCTCTCCTGGCTGCAAACACACACTTTTAATATATTTTTTTATATTTTTATGCAGAATTGTATGTGCAGGTCTGGCACTAAAGTGTTATTGTCACAGTGATAAAACAATGTCATTCCATATGTTTTCGCTTTGTTACTGGTGTATTTGTGTTCAAAATCACACTTAGATCACACAGCATCTGGTGCTCTATGCTACAGCGCCCAGCTTTAGAGCGCCAACGCTGTGTGTGTGTGTAGCTTTTTCTTGAATATGGTGTCGAGCGCCGAGTGCCAGACGCACTGAGCTGGTGCTACCTCTTGCTTGCTGCAGCGCTGTACTGTTGTTAGAGCGTCCAACACACATCACATTCATCAATGCCCACCAGGTTACTACAGTGGCTGCAACGCTCAGTTACAGCGCCCGATACCCGCTTACAGTGTCTACTAGCGGTCACTCTAATCGCCGCTATACAGATGCCCAGCTGGAAATACCTGGCTCTAGTAGGGAATCAGCCTCCAAGCCATTATAATACGAATGTCTTCATCGGTGTGTTCCACTGATTTAGTTATATTCCATATATCTTCATTAAAATTTCCATGGCATGTCATTTGTTTCTGATATCTACAACATGCACGTGTTTCACGCTTTCAGCTTTATCAACACGTGTGGGCCTGTAAACAGGAATTATTCACTTGCATTATATGCCATTTAATTAGCCTCTAAATAGCGCAATCACTTTTAAACCAACTGTGGAAACAAATGTTAAAATAGAACAACCCCTTCTCTCTTTCCCTGGTGGAGATTTGGAACACTTTTCCTCTGGTGGCTTTAGAGCGGACCTCCAGTCAAAAAAAGATGATCAGTGACTTAAGCAGTTTGAGAGGACTTAACCCCATTCAGATGTTGTGGAATGGCATAAAGATTATTCACTCTTGAATTACATGGGGAAGCCATCTTGCCAGACATCTGATAGTCCAGCTTACACATGAGAGTTAGGGGCGTTTGCTGTGCCAGCAACAATGCTGCAGAAACAAGGAGAAGTTTGCCTTTATAAAAAAAACTGTAGTTATCGCTCTGAAAAATTCCCAGTAAGACGGGGAACTAGACAGGGATGTCCCTTTCCTCATTACAGTTTGCTTTTGCAACTGAGCCTTTATTAAGACTGATTAAAGAAAAAAAACAATATTTAGGGAACCAAGGTGGTGGGATATGAGCAGAAGATTATCAGTAAATGTTCATGTGTCTCAGGTTTAATGATCCCCTTTAAAGTGGACCGAAACCCCGGATTTTGACTATTCTGGGTTTTGGTCCTTGCCCCCGAGCCACCCTGATCAGGGATTCCCCGCTGTGTGAAACCCCCCAGGTCGTCAAAACCAAATCACCTCTTCACGGTCCTACGGCGCATGTGCGGCGGCTCATCCAATCAGCATGCTCTGAGCTGCTGACACGTCGTCTAAGCCTTCATCTAAGGCGAGCTGCTTCAAGCGCGCTGAAGGCTGCGGATCGTCATGGGTTTTGGTCTACTTTAAAGTTTCTCAGCCACACACCAACTTTCCACCACCTTATTCCCATTGGGAACCATATAAAATGACCCATTTCAAAGCACCTGAAAATCTTATTATAAGTTAATACCGTATGTATTCTAGACTAACTGATTTTTTTACTTCAATTTCTGGGGGGTGGCTGAGCTGGGAATGGCATGTCATGGAGCAGATTTGTGTTGAGCATGCTCGAAGGGGCTTTGATGTGGTCAGAGACAGCTGCAGGACCACAGTGTATTGTTGTGCTTGCTCATGCTGAGAGCTCCAAGGGAAAGAGTGGCTGTATGGTGGTCCTGGAGGAATGAAATTGAAAAAAGGCCAAACTTTGGAGCCATGTTATGGAGTCTACCATGTGCTGTGGAGGAGAGCCACATAGGACAAGCATTGTGTGAGATACTTGCTGGCTAATTATTGCTGTTGAGTTTAGAGTCCCTTTTCCTTGGGGTAAGAGTGATCAGTAAGTATTCTTCATTGCATTCCAGCAACTACCCTGCAATCATTTCCCAATTACCTTTGTTAGATAAATCATCTGAATTGGCAGAATCGTTGCTGATAAAAAAGACCTGGCTTCTAAAATTGATATATATTTTCCCCAATTGTTTTGCCAATTAGGATTTCACCAAAGGAATAATGTAATCTTCAATCCGATATGAATAATTTTATATGGGGAGGTAAACATGATAGAGCTTCCACAACAGATGGATTTGACCAACCAGACCAGAACACGACTACCTCGAGACCAGAGCTTGTAGGATGCAATCCCAAATATAGGTGGAAACCTCCGACTACACTTCCTAATGTAGAGATGTACATATCCAGCATCTACAATGGTCAACCCCTGACTCCAGACACAATCAGAATAATTTCTCTAAGGAGGAAGAAAAGGCCCTCAAATCACTTACTACAGACCCCATGATTATTATAAAACCAGCGGACAAAGGGGGAGTCACTGTAATACTGGATAAAACGTACTATCACGCTACAGTAATGACTCAGTTAAATGACCCACAGGTGTATCAGAGATTAAATACAGACCCCCTACCAATTATTAAGGCAGAAATAGACAGACTGGTTAAACAGGCTTACGACTCAGGAATTATCAATAAAAAACAAAGAGATTATATGATTACCAACTCACCCACCACCCCGGTATATTTCATCTTGCCAAAAATACACAAACACCCTACCCATCCACCTGGACGCCCCATAGTTGCGGGAACCGAATCGGTCTTTCAAAAAGTAGCAACCTTTTCAGACAAGGTACTACAACCAAAAGTCATGCGAACACAATCTTACCTACTGGATACAGAAGATTTCCTGAATAAGATCGGCAATGTGGGTACCCTCCCTGAGCAAACACTGTTATGCAGCATGGATGTATCATGGCTGTACACATCCATCCCACACAATGCTGGCCTAGATGCCATAGCACGAGCCCTTGAAGAGATGGGTGGATCCTCCGAGTTTAACAAATTCTGTTTGGACTATTGGATTATCGATAGTACTGACAAAAAATTACTTCAGGTATGAAAAGCAATATTATCTGCAACTACAAGGGACCACTATGGGGTCAAATGTCGTCCCAGCATATGCAAACCTCTAAATGAACCACTTTGAAACACAACATGTATACACTGACTTATTTCAAACAAATGTCATCTATTGGGTCCGATATACAGATGACATATTCTTAGTATACAGTACGTCCTGCTCCAAATCTAATACTTACACTTGGGACATACTCCGCAGATGGCACTGAACTGCAGAAACATAGAAAATAGGCTCCTCCCGGCCCCTCAAATACCCAGGGATCTCCCACAAATCCCCAGAATTTCTGGCTGCGAAGGACGAGAAATGGCTCTCTACTCGCAGGTGAGGGGGCTATTAGCCTGCGGCCCTGTAGGACTGTTCCCACCCGTTCCACTAGTAATATGCCTCCCAGCCTTGGCTGCGCTGGTCGGGTGAAGGTAGGCAGCACCGCTGTTAGGTGCTTAGGAGCGCTGCTCCACCGCAATCCCCCACCAAAGGGTAGGAGGTTCAGGCTTATGGTGAGCCTCTATGGGATGCCCCTCCCGCACTAGTGCCTCTTGCCCCTGCCCATCGGTGGGCCCTGTTTAAGTGGCCGCTGTCCTCCCTCATCCTCCTTGTAGCCTTCGGGGGAAAAGAGGGGGGGGTGTAAATGTGTATGCTATGCATTCTGTGTTTTACACTCTTTTTCCATTCTGTTTAGTCTTGTGTCAGCCGCCGCGCTGACTTGCCTTCACTGTCTTTTTAAAATTGCCGCCGCCTCACGCTGATTTGGTTCCGCGCTTGGCGGTGGCATTACCTCAGGCGCTGGTGCGCCGTCATTGGCTGCTTGCACGTTCTGGCTTCGTGCTCTTCGGGGGGGCAGGGCCCGTCTATGGCGCGCTCCGCATCATCGCTGATACCGGCCCGCCCCTCGAGGTATACCGACGCCATCTTTAACCTGCTTGGTTGCCCCATGCGCGACGGACCCCTACCTACCGCGGTCCGTAAGTGCCCATGCGGGCGGCTTTATATCTTTCACTTTTGTTACTGCGTGCTTACAGGTCTTGTCTGCTTATGTCTTTCAGGAGGGGCAAACCCTTTTGGCTTCTCCCGGCCCTGTATTAGTATATAACTTGTAGGCCTTGTAAAGATAATACTCCCTCTTCCCTAGCGGGTTATTGGGGCATTCAGGGTTGCTATATAGCGTTATTCCCTAACGGCGTATAGCGCCGCTATAATCACCATATGGAGGCATCCCAGGATAATGTTACCGGGGTCCCTTCGGGATAAGACCGGCTGTGTGTAGCGTGTGGGCTGCCTCATGCTGACGCTGACAAGGTGCGGGTCTGTGTACCCTGTGCTGAGCAGGTGCTTGCATTGCAATCTGGCCTGCCAGTGGCTGCACCTCGTTTCACTTCACCTACTCCCCCAAGCTTAAACCTCACTCCTATTGAGTTGCATACTAGTGGCGATTCTCAGCCTGATGTGTCTTCTAGACTGGCTACTGTTGAGCAGTTGATTGCTAAGTCCTTAGCGCCTAAGGCCCCTGCTAAGAAGCGACACTTGATGACTAATGTCACTGTTTTCCCTATGAGAACTGAGGAGTTTTGTAATCTTTGTGGCTATACCCCGTCTGATGAAGGGGAGCTCTTTTCTGATTCAGGCTCATCTGATGAGAGACCAAGGGGTCATGACGATTCTGGCTCTGACCCCTGGGCCCCGGATGACACTGACAAATTATTGATCCAGATTTTTGAGGTTCTGTCCATCTCTCTCCCTGTTGCGCCTCCCAGGCAAAGAGGGGAGCTTTTCCATACAGCAAAATCACGTTTGGAATTTCCCGACCAGGCACATTTCCATAACCTTGTGCTCAAGGAATGGGAGCGCCCCAGTAAACTTCCCGGGGTTCCAAAAAGTTGGGATAGGAAGTATCCCTTTCCTGCTGAGGTGGTTAAATGTTGTTCATCCCCCCCCCCCCCCCCCGAGGTGGATGCCCCGATCCTAGGGCTATCTAACACCTCTGTCATACATTCCCCTGATTCTGCTACCCTGCGGGATGCTGAGGACCGGCGCATTGACCATCTGGCATCCCACGCCTTTGCATGTGCGGGGACGGCGCTGCGCCCGGTCTGTGCCTCTGCCATTACTACTGTGGCCACTAGAACCCTTATCAGAAATATGCTTGATAGTGCCCCTGATGATTTGCCTTGCGAGGTGTTTAATGCACTCTCCAGTTGTGATGTTTTCCTCTCAGCATTGGATGACACCATCAGAATGTGTGCCAGGACTTCTGCCCTCCTGGTGGCTATACGCCGCTCGGTTTGGCTGTGCCAGTGGGCTGCTGACAACGCTGCCAAGAAGGCCCTCACTGGGTTTCCCTTTAAAGGACTGCGCCTGTTTGGGGACCGCCTGGACCTTTTTGCTAAGGGAGGCAGGTTACCCCAGCGCAGGCGGAAATCTCGGCCCTTTCGGGGTCAGGGTTCCTTCTCCTCCCCTTACCGTGGTGCCAGACAGGGAAGAGGGGGGGTCCTTTCCTGGGGCCCGGGGATATTTCTGGGGTAGGGGCAGAGGACGTGGACGTCCTGGCCCCTCCTGGGGTCCCAAAGCAAAATCATCCCCCAAGCCCCCTCAGGCATGATGGGGCTCCCTCACCTATCCAGGTGGGGGGACGGCTGCAGCACTTCGCTCAAGTCTGGAGGCTTCATGTCTCAGACCTGTGGATTCAGGAGGTAGTGTCCTCCAGTTACAAGTTGGAGTTTACTGCCTGTCCCCCTCCAAGATTCATCAGATCCCGGATTCCTCAGGACCCTGTGTCAGCTGAGGAGCTAGTGTAAGCAATGCAAGGCCTCCTGGAGCTGGGGGTCATCTGTCAGGTCCCCTTAAGAGAAAAAGGCAAGGGTTTTTTTCCCAACCTATTCACAGTACCCATAAAATATGGCTCTGTCAGGCCCATCCTGGGCTTGAAGATCCTCAACAAATTTGTCAGGGGCAGGCGCTTTCGCATGGAAACTCTGTGGTCTGCCATCAGTTCCCTGTGCCAAGGGGATTTCATGACTTCTGTGGACATCAAAGATGCTTACCTTCATATTCCTGTGTTCCCAGGTCATCAAAGGTTCCTCAGGTTCGCTCTGATGTGTGTTTGTGGCCTTGCCCTTTGGCCTCACTTCAGCTCCCAGGGTGTTCACCAAGGTGCTGGCTGGCGTGATGTCTCTGCTCGGATGTCAGGGCGTCTCCCTATCTGGACGACATTCTCATCACTTCCCAGTCTCTACATCAGGCAGAGTTGGATATTCAGCTGGTGGTGTCCACTCTGGAGTCATTTGGATAGGTGATCAACCACCCCAAGTCCTCACTGTCCCCTTCCTTGGTAACTCCATTCCTAGGAATTAATCTGGATACAGTTCAGGCAAGGATCTTCCGTCCTCAACAGAAGGTGGACAGTCTGATTGCACAGGTTCAGTCCCTCCTAGCTTGTCCCCATCCCTCCATCAGGCAGGGGATGCAGCTGGTGGGCCTCATCGTGGCATGCTTCGAAGCGGTCCCTTATGCTCAGTTCCACTTGAGGCCTCTGCAACTTCATCTATTGTCAGTATGGGACAAGAACCCAGCGTCCCTGGACAGGGTCTGTGTGCTTTCCCCCCTGGTCAGGAGGTCCCTCTCGTGGTGGATGGACTCAAGGAACCTGTTGGGGGGGCAGATCCTTTCTTGCCCCTTTCTGGGAGACGGTCACCACGGATGCCAGTCTGTCAGGTTGGGGGGGTTTCTGGAAGTTCCTGCGGTTCCAGGGGAGGTGGGGCCCTCCAGGAGGCCCACACACCTATCAATGTCTTGGAACTGCGGGCGATCAGGCTAGTTCTGGCTCACTTGACTACTCACCTTCGGGGCCTGCCTGTTCAGGTGCGCTCGGACAACCAGACGGCAGTTGCCTACATCAATCATCAGGGAGGGACCCGGAGCAAGGGGGCCCTCCAGGAAGTGTCTCTGAGCCTGACTTGGGCGGACGCCAATGTCCCCTGCATATCAGCTGTGTACATCCCGGGGGTGGAAAATCGCCTGGCGGACTCTTTGAGCAGGGGGACCCCTCGCCAGGGAGAATGGTCCCTATGCAGCAGGGTGTTTCAATCTCTGTGTCACCGTTGGGGCCAACCAGATGTGGATCTGTTTGCGTCCCGCCACAATCACAAGCTCCCAGCTTTTGTCTCTCTGTCCCAGGAACCTCTGGCCTTGACCTCGGATGCGCTAGCAATGTCATGGCAGGACTTTCAGTTCCTGTATGTCTTCCCTCCAATTCCCCTGCTGGGCAGGGTTCTGCGCAAGATTGCTCTGGAAGGGGTGCCAGCAATTCTGGTGGCCCCCAGGTGTCCAAGAAGAGTGTGGTTCGCAGACGTGGTGCAGCTGGCAGTAGATCAGTACGCTCTGCCCTTGGTGCCAAATCTGCTCACTCAGCTCTCACTACGCCATCCCAATTTACAAACTCTGGCTTGAACGGCTTGGTTGCTGAAACCTCCATTTTGATGGAGAAGGGGCTGTCTTGCTCAGTTGTGGATACTTTGATTAAAGCTAGGAAGAAGTCTTCCTCTTCCATTTATTACAGGGTTTGGCGTGCCTCCATTGACTGGTGTGAGTCTAAGTCTCTTCCCTGTCGTGTGTTCTCTATTCCCAGGATTCTGGAGTTCCTGCAGCATGGGTTGGAGATGGGACTCCAGCTCAGTATTCTGAAGGCTCAGGTTTCTTCCCTGGCTATTTTCTTCCAGAAGTCCTTTGCTCAGCACCCCCTGATCAGGACTTTTTTCCAGGGGGTCACTCATGTGCACCCCCCACATAAGCCTATGGTGCCTGTTTGGGATCTGAACTTGGTTCTGTCAGCCTTGCAGGGTGCTCCTTTTGAACCTGTGCAGGATGCTGCCTTGGCCATTCTTACGCTCAAGGTTGTATTTCTGGTGGCTATCACTTCTGTCAGGCGTGTGTCCACAACAACCCCACAGAAGGTGAATCCACAAAACTGGCTAACCTCACATACTTCAATTCAGGGCATGTACCGTGTGGCCACTGTGCCCAATGTTGCTTTGTGACCAAAGGGGACTCTTTTACACACCCACAGTCAAGAAACTCCCTTTTTAAATTGTAGTTTTGATTTTGTCATCTATATCATTAAATGCCCATGTGGCTTGGCCTATATCGGTAAAACAATCCGAGAGGTCAGGACCCGCATCAGCGAACACCGCAGTGCAATTTGGCGGTCCAATCTAGACTCTCCATTGACTCGACACTTCATCGAGGCTGGACACCAGGTGTCACAACTTCGATTTCAGGCAATAGAACAGGTTAGACCCCCGGCGAAAGGGGGCGATAGAAATCTATCCCTCTTACGCCGTGAACTCTATTGGATATACAGCCTGCCGACTAAGGCACCCCGGGGCCTCAATGAAGAAACTGATTACACACCCTTTCTGTAAAATACTAGTGTGAGACTGAGATTTTATCATTTTCTCCTTTGCTTTGCATTTGAAAAGTGCCAGAGTACATTGATTCTATGGGCGAACGGATTATTGATCTCGTACAATCACCTATCACCTATGGGACTCACCTATACCCTATGCATAACTTATAGAAATAACAGTCTAGATATGTTCCTTTTACTTCACGCAACTGTACCTGCCTCTCTCTGATAGTCTCCATTTTTTAACCAATATTGTAAGTCTTTCTCTCCGACACATGGGCTCTAATTATACCATCCAAAGAAATTGTATAGACTGGTTAAATTACCTTTTTCTCTGATTTGATGTAGATATTGGCCAGGTCCCAAATCGGTTTAAAACCTACCTCCACCATCCATAATCCTTCCCTGATGCCTCTCCAATATTCCTTCACCCCAATGAAGTTCCCTCAGGTAAATGCTTGTACACTGAACCTATCCTTGATATATAGCGCACGTTTACCTTCCTGTCCCTGATAGGCACCATTTTTAGACTTACCTTAGATCTATGAACTTAGAAGGCATACTAGGATATAAACTGCTATAACTCTATCAAGGGGCAGAAGGAACATCCCACAAGTTCACACCCATGTCCATATAATTATAACTCTTTTTCCCATCCTCTATCCTGATGTTGATAGGACATACATATCTGGAATAACATTGCCATATCTCGCACACTGTATCATATTTCTAATGACTTATATGTAAATATACACTGCTGATCGTTTTTTCATGTTTTTAATTTATGTTTTAAAATTTTGTAGAAACAAATCCTACGGCCTCCACCCCGAAACATCATTACCCCAAGCTGCATAGAAAAGCGTCATTCAACGACTACGCTCTGTACTGCAAACGGGGCGTGCACTGTTCTGCACGTTTATACCTAATAAAGCTGATTCAAAGCACAAGCAGCATCTCTGGGGACGCAGGCCCCGCGCTCTGACGTCACCAAGCGCTGGATGGCAAACTTACACATTGCCATCCTCCGCCAGAAGTGACGCCAGTCGGGACCGCATCACCGGAAGTGAGGCACCGGAACGCGATCCACGAGCGCGCCCGGAAGCGCCACACTGGCCGGCCATGGGGGGGGACACCACTCACATATTTAAAGGTACCATGTTCTATTTCACATTATCGATGCCTTGAGAAAGGGGCCTCGGCCTCGAAGCGCTGGCTACATATGCGATCGCAGTGTTTTTTGTACTGGTAATCAGACTAGATGCTATATTGTTTCTCTTGATTTATAGAATGCATGTCATGATTTCAATATAATTATGCTTGTAATACTGTTGCTACATCTGAAATGATGCTTGGTTAATGGAACACATTCTGACCAGACACCATATCTTTCGCTCTGATTGACTGATTTTGTCTGCATTTGCCTTAACCTTGTTGGTCAGATAGTTATTCAATCAGATGAAACAACTGGAACATTCTTCAGGACCACTTTAGCAACCCCTCATAGGTCATTACCTTCCCATATATAGTCTGCTACTTAGATGTATAGAGATAATACATATACTTCTATGTTTTCTGAGGTGGCCTATGATCCTGGAGACTGAACACATTAGCCTCGATTCAGAGAGACACAAAAAAACTTCCGTTTTCGTGCCGATCTGTTTTTTTTTTTGTGAAATGTTTCCGTTCTCGTATGAGTGTACGAGCGATTCTATGCATGCATTGAAAACCTTCTGTAAAGTTTCCCGTCCGTTCGTACTGCAGATTACGAATTACGAGGATGTCATTTTCCATCCAGACTTTTCCGTTTCATTTTCACGTTACAACGTAGGCTTTCATTTTTGCCCTTTTCCCATCGTATCCTCCAACGAATCCTTTACGTTTCCCGTTCGATTCTGTTTCCCTTTTTCAATAAATAATCGTCCAGACGGAATCCTTACCATCTTGCGCCTGCGCACTACAAACTTAACTCATTAAAGTGCTCGCCTACATATTTTCCACCCTCACTTCTACTACAATGTTTAGCTAAAACACTTAGCACTCTCCTCCATCTTCCCTTTTGGACTTCTCGGTTAGGTTCTTCTTCCATTTTAGCCCCCTAAAACTTACCCAAATCACTTCTCGGTCATGTGAATATTCATCTTTAAATATTTCTGGGCCCATTAGTTTTGTGTTAATGTATTTTGTAAATGAAATGACAATGTAACATTTTTTTTATACCATCATAAAATATAAAATTTTTAAAAATTTGGAAAATTAAAAATTTTTACAACTATATAAAACAAAATACATAGCAATGGCAGGCCACTGAACATTATTCTTCATCTGTGGTCCCCAACGAGTTGCGCTGCTGCTGCATCTCGCCCACCAACTGAAGGACCCTGATACTCAGTTGTGCCACTCTGGCATGTGTGGTCCCTGTTAAAAAACATAAATTAAAATTTTGTTATACCCTTGTTGGGGTCATACTGCAGTGCCCCCCCCCCCCTGTATGGTCCAAACACCTTAATCTGGACTTCAAAAGCCAGAGGGCCCTTGCATGGTGCCCGATTAGAGAACCCCTGGGCATCAGGAGCAAGGGCAAATTTAAAATAATTACACAAAGCAAAGGTAACCAACTAAAACAATAACTCCTACAACAAATTAAGATTCAAGTTCAACAATCCAAATATAATTCACAAAGGACATAAGTCTAAAAAAATATAGCAATTATATGGATGTGTGGGAAAATAAATGTTTACATGCTAAGGACTAATTTAGGTCAGCATTAAAATGCATCTATAAGGCATACATGAAATGTATTGATTCAGGTATGCATTGCTATACAATTTATGGCCTCGGCCATGCTGATACATGCAATGCCTTGGTGCTAAAGCGCGCGCAGACTCCTCCACATAGCCGCAAAACATGTTCAACAATAGCAATCCGAGCCCTCAAAGGTCTCGTAAGTGGATCGGAAATGAAACGGATTTATAGGGTGGTGATCCGTTGGAAATCAGCTCTCTGAATCAGACAGAAACCATCCCAACAACGGAAGTAATCTGAGCGAACGGAAAATTTCCGATTTTGTTTGGAAATGTTCCGATTTGCTTCCGTTCATCGAAAGAGCATATTCACATTTTGCCGAACGTTCGTGCGAGTAGAAAATGGACGAAAAAAAGCAAAAAAATGACAAACACCCACCAAAACTTTCACAGACAGCTACGGAAGTCCGGACAAATGTGTCTTTGAATCTAGGCTATTGTGAATATGAATACTGTATCCTTTTTGTTCTATTCTGGAGAATTCTGTAAAATTATGAATGTGCATATTTTGAATATATTTTTTACTTGCAACTGACATTTGTGTGGTGTGCATTAATCCGCTTCCCATATTTATGAAACATGCTAGAGTTGCCAAAAAAATATTATATACCCCAAAATTATCATTATGTGCCTGAGAGGGTACACTATTTTTTCCTCTTCATATTCACCATTGGGTTTCAGAGGCAGTAATTCAATTCTCTGTAGCATATCTGTTGTTCTTTTAGTAAAGCCAAACTGTTTTGCTGGCCCTGGTATCGAAATGACCCCAGGGGCAGCTGTTGGCCCTACCCTGTGGCTACCCAAAATGTGATGCCCTGTTGTGTAAAATCCACCCTGATCAATGCAAAACTCACCATTGCCCTGGCTCCCACAAGTGTGAAAACAGCGGCTGTATCCCCGGTATTAGAGATGAGCGAACTTTTGAAAAGTTCGATTCGGCCGATTCGCCGAATTTCACAAAGAAATTCGGGTTCGGCCGAATCGAACTTTTACGAAGTCCCCCATCATAAATGCCGGCATGGTGGGAGCGGGCCGGCCGGTTCCGCTGACAGCGTGGAGGCCGGCGCCGCTCTCAGCTGTCATCTGAGGGCGCGTCATCAGAGGGCGCTCTGATGACGTGCCCTCAGATGACAGCTGAGAGCGGCGCCGGCCTCCACGCTCCGGACCTGCAGGTAAGTGTTTGCTTTTTTTTGAAATGCCGGCATGGTGGGAGCGGGCCGGCCGGTTCCGCTGACAGCGGAGCGGGCCGGCCAGTTCCGCTGACAGCGGAGCCGGCCGGCCCGCTCCCACCATGCCGGCAAAAATGCTTTTTTTTTTTTTTTTGTTTTTTAAATGCCGGCATGGTGGGAGCGGGCCGGCCGGCTTTACCGGCCCGCCGGCCGGCTCCGCTGCCGGCTCCGCTGACAGCGGAACCCGCCGGCCCGCTCCCACCATGCCGGCATTTTTTTTTTTTTTTCAATTTCAGGAAAAATTCGATCGGCACGAACCACAAAATATTCGGGTTCGTGCCGAATCGAATATTTCCTGAAATTCGGAGCGAATTCCGGTTTGTCCGAACCGGTTCGCTCATCTCTACCCGGTATCTTTAGGCTAAGGCATGATCCTGCACACAGCTGTTCAGAATGGCTGGTGGAGGGAGCGCGCCCGTGGCTAAGGATGTGGCTGTTCGCACTCACCTTTGCCAAGCTCTGTCTATAAACAGAGCTTTTTACCGAGCATTAAAGTGCATCTATACCCAGAAGGGAAGTTTATGTTGTCACTAGTGTTGAGAGAACTCGAAACGAAAAGTTCGGGGTTTGTACCGAATTTACGAGTACAGGAACCCGAACATGGACTTCAGCCAGGAGTGCGTGCCATGGTTCGGCATTCGTTCTGAACACAGAAAGGCTGGTTGATGGGCTGCTTTTTTTGTAATTTTTTGCCATTTTTCGTTAGATATGATATTTATCTAATGATGAACTGCCTGACTTTTTTTTTTTTTTAATTGTATTTTTTCAGTTTTAGGTGTTTTACTAAATACGGCTTTTAAAGCAGGCCAAAAAAAGGAAGTTCAGTAAATTGCACCCCCTAAAGCCCACTCTGGCAATCAGATGCAGATGTTATTGAATAGCAGGCAGATTCTATGCTGAATAACTGCATGGGAGCGGCCATCTTGCCACATACATGAGTCCAGCTTATATAAAAACCCTGCCCTCTTGGGGGCACTGAACTAACTGAAATTAACATGGTGGCAGAGCACGGGGAGTCCCCCCCCCCCCTCCCCTTTCTTCCCTTTCCAGTTCCTTGTTCTATTCACTCTATCTTGGTATGTCTTCCTCTCTAACCTCTATTGCCATGGCCTCTGCACCGGGCTGCAGCTGCAGTCTGTGGCTTATTAAAATCTACCAGCGTTTATTAACCAATGTGCAGTAGAGGTGAGCGGACAGGCTAATATTCATTACAATCTGTGCGCGCGATGGGAAAAGAAGACATGACTTTGATGTATCTACTATGTACCATCCTTCTTACATTTTATTGTTGTACAACTAAAATCAACCTGGAGTTGTAAGTTTGTTCATGAGCACAGATTGTCATATGTCTCCCCCGCGTGGGAGGGTTCATTTTGACTATGAGTGATTATGCCTGTATTTCCGATTATAAATAAATAAAAATATTGAAAGATAAAAACCCAATCCCACAGCCAAAATTGCCTCACAAATCAGTACAATCAGCTGTGATGGCTCATCAAAAGATACACTGTCTAAATGGTGTGCGGTAAATACAGTCCGCAGTGAACACTGATAAAGAAACATTGTTGCAGTTTTCCCTTGACACACACAAACAATCCCTCTAGCAGCTGGTTATTTAGTGTGTGTGTGTTTATATAACATAAAACACAAGTTACCTGTATTTCTGAGGCATTTATCTCTCTGTTTGGTGTGGGCTGCTGTTGGCACAGCTCTCCGCTAATGCTTACGTATGTGACAAGATGGCTGCTCAGCAAAGAATCGACCTGTTATTTCAGTACATCTGCATAGAGTTAAGCCCTCTTAAATAGATATTACCAGAGAGGGGCTTTAGGGGAGCAATTTACTAAACTTTCTTTTTTTTTACTTTTGGTCAGCTTTAAAGGCATCCCATTTAACATTGAAACTGCCTGTGGGTTTATTTTTTTTATATTTTTTGGTCATTTTTTAGCATTTTTAGTGAGACACAATTTTTATCTAACAAAGAATAGCCTGACTTTATTTTTTAATTGTATTTCTTCAGTTTTAAGTGTTTTAATAAATGCCGCTTTAAAGGAATCCCATTTAACATTGAAACTGCCTACGGATTAATTTTTAAAAAAAAATTGGGGCATTTTTTCGGTAGATACAACTTTTGTCTATTGAAGAATAGCCTGACATTTTATTTTGTAACTGTATTTTTTTCAGTTCAAGTGTTTTACTAAATGTGGCCTTTAAAGGCACCCCTTTTAACATTGAAACTGCCTGCTGGGTTTATTTTTAAAAAAATTTTGGGTATTCTTTTTGGCAGTTTTCGTCCTGACCAGACCTTTGACATCATCAAAGCATCACTGGAAATTGTGCCCCATGAAATGCATAATTCATGAGCTATAACACTGACTTTAACCTGAAGACCATAAACCTATGAAGCTTAACAGGTTCCACTGAATAGGGATCATATTCAATTGATTGCCTACCCCATTTACACAGCTTGGTCCAATTTTTTTATTTGGTAGTAGCAAGGTGAAGCATCACCATATACACCAATCATCCTTTCATGGATATCTTTAGGCTCTTCCTTTGTAAGGAGTGTAACTCACTTTCTTTGGGGACCAGCACTGTATTGCACTTGCCATCCTGACATTCCTATTGCTTTCACCAACCTGAACTGTTATTGTGTGTTTGTGTTTTGCCTCTACCTGTACAGACAAGCTCAGCTCTCTAACAGAACATACGGGGGTAGATGATTTAACCCTTCGTATAAAAACTGTAAAATAGTTCAAATCTCTAACTATTTTTTGATATATTGCTTTGCACAATGTACAAGAACAAGAACATCTACTTTTTTAATGACAAAAACAAGTGGAAATGAAACTCTAAGTCCAAGCAACATTAATTTAGCAGATCTCTTGGTTTATTATGCTCTGTTAGGTCTTCTCTGTCTCGGTTTTTGCTCTATAGGCACTTGGACTCTAGAGGAAACCGATTATATTTTATGCCCATTTACCGGTGATTTGTATAACCTGACTGGAGTCTTCCATTAAGCAGACGATAAAAGCAATGAACGCCAGACTACACCGTGGACTTGGTGTCTGCCGCAGGGAAGCAGTTGGTTTCTGATGCAAACAGTACATGACGGAAGCTTTAATAATGGATGACCTGCATATTGTCTATGTGTCAGAAAATCTGCTGCATCACAAACTGATGATTACTTATCGTGCACAAAGGAGCTCAACAGAAGCCGAAACACCCGTCATCATGACACGGGTCAAGGAGACTGGGCACCTTGAGATATTTTTAAATTGAAGATATGTAACAAAAGAATCCAACAGCTTATATATAAGCTTGGGCATTCAGTTTCGGTAATAGAAGAGAAAAAGTTTAATAATTGCACAACAGTGCCTCTAATTTTATCTCAAACTAAACCCCAGACAAAAAGTAAGGATCATGATGTATTTTTGAGTTTCCTGTGGATTATGGCAGATGATGTAAGTTTATCCAAGGTGTCAAAACTACAGTCACACATCATCCTCAATGGTATCTGAAAGTGATAGAGTGGGGGTTGGGGTTCAGTCTGCTGCACAAAAGATCATGTTGTAGTTGGTCCATTGAATGGACTCTTGTTTGGTCTCAGGATCATGGTGGTGGACCCATCACCCTTAATAATTCGAGCAGAGACGCCCCCTGGATTCTTTCCAATCATGTCTGAATTGTCTTGGCCATGTTTTTTTGCTCAGTCGTAAATATTTGTGGCACCTACCTGTTTTGCAGGGCCTGGTTAAGGGTGTACATGTTATGGAGCAGTTAATTTTTGTGGATACTCTACCAAAATCAAAACTTCCACTGCATGCTCCTCAAGCCCCAACCCCCCCAAACTTTTGGGGGTGCACAATCAAGACAAAATATACAATCTTGATCTAGACCACACCACAGTGCTGAAGCCTAAGATGCTTCCTGGCCTCTCAGTCAGGGGGCCAGTGGGGACAAGTGGTTGAGCCCTGTGGGTGTGCACCAGGTGAGCCATCCCTATAATCTGACCCTGGTTATGCCATCCCAGTGTATTGGTATCGGAGCTGCAGTGCCCTAGAACAGGTGCTACATCGCACCAATGATCCTGGGGTTTTGTCTGGGGAGGGGGTGCCACCTTTTCCCTCCTGCCAGAAGTGTCGGGGTACAGTGGACAAGTAACAGTCTGTCTTGTCCTGGGGGTGGCGCCATCCTGCAGTTTCAAACCAGGTATCTTCCAACATATGGCCGGTCCTGAAAACAGTGTACGCAGGCCCTACTTTCTGTTCGCCCCCCCCCCACCTGTCACTGCTTCTTCTCTAATTGTGTGCTGCAGTAATACTTCTTGGAATGGATAACTGAAATAATTCTCAGAAAAATTAATGTTCCATCACCTCTTATAATTGTGTGAAATATGTTATTGCAGAGGTTAATTAATCAGGCCAATTTCTAGAAACCATATTAATTTTCATCTTATCTCAGGGCAAAAACAGACAGAGTTGTTTGATGTTCTGAAATAATAATGTGACATGTTTAAACGGTGGTTCTGACGTTAATAATATAAACGTGTTACACATTTCTCATAATTTCTTATCACACATTGTAGAGGATACAATTTACATCACCTCCCTGTCATCGTCTGCACTATGCAGTTAGAGAACATGAAATAATATAAAATATATTAAATAAAATCTGTGATAAGTGTGACAGGCAGGAACCATAAGACATACTATACTTTATAGCTTGCACTTTATGCTGGCCTTGAATCAGATTGTAAAGTACTTCTATACAGATTAAGACTGGAGCACTTTAGGTCCACCAGAGGAAATCATTCTTGAGGGGCCACCTTATGAAATCTCTTGTTCATATACCAAATAGCAAATATAATGTACTAATTAAAATAGCTAACTCGGAGAATACTCCATGCCAGCCAGAAACGCGGAGGCTGATACATTACTAACGGCAGGTATTGGCAGATGAGTGTCTGTATAGCGGTGCTTAGAGTGACCGCTAGTAGACGCTGTAAGCGGGTGTCCAGCACTGTAACAGATCGCCTCAGTCGCTCTAGTAACCTGGCGCACATTGATGAATGTGATGTATGTTGGGCGCTCTAACACCAGTACAGCGCTGCAGCGAGCGAGAGGTAGCGCCAGCTCACTGCGTCCGACTCTCTGCGCTCCACACCATACTTATCAAAAAACTACACACACACAGCATCGGTGCTCAACATTATGACATTAACATTTTAGTGCCAGACCTGTAAATACAATTCTGCATAGAAAAAAAAAATCTAAAAAGTTTTAAAAAATGACTTGATCTAGGTCAGGAGAGGTGACAAAAAAACCCTGTTTAAACAGAAGAAAAGGAACGTCCATTGAAATGTATGGGAGAGCGTCAGGTAGCGACAGGTAATACATGGCGCTCTAGAACCTAGAGCGCCTGCGCTATACGCTGAGCTGCCTGTAATAATACATGTGACGCTACATGACGCTGTTAGAGGCACTCACCAGATTCACTTTCTTAAATGTGGTTTTGCGTACAGTGCCCGGCGTTCACCAGACGCTGCCTGCCGCTACGAAGCACTACCTGGCACTAGCCCTTGATGAATAACCCCCATTGTATTAGTTTTGGAACTCATGTATTGCCCTGATGGTGGCCCTGGGTCAGTGCCTGGGGCACACTGGAGGATGATGCTCTGGTGGGACAGTCCAACACTGCCTCTATACTATTCTACCTAACAATGCAAAAAGTTTCAACACTTATAGTATCCATTTATAGTAGGATCTTTTGGAAAACTTGTGCAGGAATTGTATACTTTGAGCATGCATGCCAAAAAATGGCCAGCAGGCCAGAACTGGCTTTGTCATGTGGCCCACTGACGGGTGTAACTGTGGAGCACAGGGGCATAATTATAAGGGGTACAGGAAGTGTAACCGCAATGGGGCCAACGAGATTAAGGGGCCATATCACGGTTGCTCCTCCTCCTTTTTATCTCTTTTGTGCTCACTTGGCATCATTTAGAGAAAGGAAGTGCTATTCATTTCTGTGGGTCAGTCTTTTGTTGTCTAGCTGCATCCATTTTCTGTATGAGCCTTGAAATAGCCCTGTTTAATGTTCACACCAGGACCCCCTCACATTTAGTCCACTGCCAGAGATGCTGGGTATGCCGATATTTACATCGGCGATGAAGCCTGGACGAAGATGAGTTTTGCGGTGACCTGGGAGAGTTGTCACACGATGGGGCACCCTTATTTCAGATGCCCCAGCGGAAGGCCAGCTCTGAAATCCTTTAAATTCCAGGGCCCACCCTGTTGGGTTTTGTTTCACTTCAGGTTGGAGAAAACTGTAGAAAGCTGGTGGATGCTGACATAGGAGTTCATGATAAATCAGCCCCTTAGATTAAAGACTTTATAGTTAGCCTTAAATGGAAACAACACCTGGAGAACTCCAGGACAAAATAACTTAAAAGAGACTGACATTGCGTTGGGTATTATAATTTACCTTGTAAGTCTCATATGCTTTCCATGCACTTGTCAACCCAATCTGCAGCTCTGCTGTTGGTGTGAAACACTTTACTGCATCATTAGAGTTAACAGAAAGGAAGGCACGAATGTGAAGTGGCTCTAAGAATCACTTTATTTTTCACAAGGATCTACGTTATATACGTAACGGATGTGGTCGGATGATGGATGAAAAAATATGGCGAATAGGAGGTACAATAAAAAAAAAAATATAACAACAGTCAGGTTAAAGGATGAGAATAGAAAAAATATCTTAATGACCAGAAGTTACATAGAAACATAGAAACATAGAAGGTTGACGGCAGAAGGAGACCATACAGTCCATCTAGTCTGCCCTTATGTATATACTGTATGTACTCTGTGTCTTGGAAGTTACCAACCAAGACAGCTGCTCAAGACACCACTTAGGGTAGCCATGGTGTCAAGAAAATAGATACAGCATGAGACAAGTACCATGGGTAAACACTTTAAAAATCAAAGGTGGACAAACATCTTCTAAAGTACATTAATAAGAAAAAAAATCCTTAAATGTAAAGGCTCTAATGCTACACCATACTATATTGAGGTAGTACGGAAACGTACTGAGGTAAGTAGGAAAAAATAGAGAAGCTGAAGAAGTGGGGGTGAGAAGTGTGCCATAAACCTTCTACTTGGGCAGCTGCTCAAGGTGCCACCTTGACATGTCTAAAGAAATATGTGATATATACTATGATGGAATATTTATCATCATTGACATGACATGAGACATGGTCTTACAGGTGAAGCACCAGGCAGGTGGACATAACCCTTTAGACACCAAACACATAGAAGCTTAAGCCTTGCTTCTCCTACTGTTAACTGGCAAGCCTGAAAAATCTACGTAAAAAAAGCCGCTCACCTCCGTTCAGGATCCAGAGCTGGGGGTCTCCTTCCCCCCAAGGGTCTTCAGTGGGACAGAGAGTGCCCATTCCCTGCCGTTTGCGTCCTTGAGACCCTTATACCAGTTCACAAGGCACAAGGGGCTGGCAAGTCATCTGCCACAAGCAGGTGACTTGCCATTAAACCCCGGCCCCATTACCTGCCTCCCCAATGCCAAGGGAGACAGAAGAGCCTGCAGTTCATGACAGCTATGGGGGTGTCAGTATCCACTTACCTGCGTCCCGTTCCTGCGGCGCTCCCCGTCCCGCCGCACGGCTGTCTGTGCGGCGGCCGCGGCAGGCGACGGCCTCTCTTCCGCCCGGCGTGCACGCGCCTCTGCCTGCGTCGGCCGGCGGCCCCGGCACGTCGGCCAGCGGCCCCGGCACTCTAATTAGGTGCAGTTGTGGGTTAGGGGAGTGTCATATTATTACTGGCCAATCTCCTTTTTGATTTCTGACGCTATCTGTATGTTCCTATCAGCCCTTTCAGACTCCTGGGCGGTCCGCCCTGTGTTATCCAATTAAATTAAAGATTCTAGTTGCACCAATCATCAGGCTCTCTTCCCTGGCCCAATCATACCTGCTTCCTATATAACCCCTCTTCAGCCAGTTGGTCATTGCCTGTTATAGCGCCTAGACCCTTGTACTTGTTTATCCTTGATATTGATCCTGATTCCAGTTGCCGACCTTTGCCAGTTTGACCATCCTCGATCTCCATTCCAGTTACCGACCCTTGCCTGTTTGACCATCCTCGATCTCCATTCCAGTTGCCGACGTTTGACCATCCTCGATCTCCGTTCCAGTTGCCGACCTTTGCCTGTTTGACCATCCTTCGATCTCCGTTCCAGTTGCCGACCTTTGCCCGTTTGACCATCCTCGATCTCCACTCCTGCTGCCGACCCTTGCCTCGAACCTAAACCACGATCTGTCTATTGCTATTGTTCTGTCGCCTCCTCAGGTCTCCTGTTACCAACCTCCAGCCTGTCCTTGGACTTCCACCTTACGCTCATATACGGGCTACCCAATTCCACTTCCAGCCGCGGGCTCTCCAGTCCTCTGTACCGTAAGGTTTCATCCTTTGAGCCATAAAGTCCTGGGGGCAACCGATCCCGAGCAGGCGTGTTCTGCGTCTCGGCAAGCGGGGGCTCCTATAGGTGAAGCTGGCTGCGGAGATTGGGGGTTGAGGTCCTTACCAAGAGAGCTGGAGTTGTCCAAGTGGTTAATTGCGGTACCCGGAGCGTGACATTATAACAGGCCCTCAAAAATTAATATGGAAGACCTGGTACAGCAAGTTCAGGCGATGGCCACCGCTATCAATCAACTTGCCCAGAGAGTGGCCAATCAAGAAACCCGCCAGATCACAACACCCGCTGTACCACCTCATATTCCTGAACCAAAAATTCCTTTAACAGAAAAATTCTTTGGAGACCGAGCCAGTTTTTCTAATTTCAGGAATTCGTGTGAACTCTACTTCAGGCTGCGGCCTTTATCTTCAGGCACAGAAACTCAACGAGTGGGTTTAATCATCTCGCTCTTACAAGGAGACCCCCAGTCTTGGGCTTTCAGCTTGCTTCCTGAAGATCCTGCCTTACACTCAGTTTCATCCTTTTTCTTGGCCATGGGAGTACTTTATGCGGATCCAGATCGACGGTCCACAGCAGAGAACAGGCTCCGGGCCCTGAAGCAGGGTCGGAACTCTGCCGAGGACTACAGCGCTGAGTTCAGGCGCTGGGCAGTGGACTCTACTTGGAATGATCCAGCCCTATGTAGCCAATTCCGTATAGGGCTTTCTGAGAATATTAAGGATGCTTTGGTCAACTTTCCCACCCCAACAGATTTGGATCAGCTCATGCAGATCTCCATCAGGATCGATAGACGTCTCAGGGAGAGGGTCTGGGAAAGGGTTAGAGTTACCACTCCCTTTAGGTCATCTCAAACTCCTAACCCTTCAACTCCTGGTGGCGTAAACACCTCTTCCCCCTCTCAAGAGGAGCCAATGCAGGTTGGCAGAGCTCGTCTCTCTCAGGGCGAGAAACAACGGAGACGGTCTTTGGGTCTTTGCCTCTACTGTGGATCTCCGGGACATTTTGCCAGGTCATGTCCTAATAAGAGGTATTCGGCGGGAAACTTTCTCGCCTAGATCAGGAAGAGGGTACTGATCTAGGTAGGATAAAGCATTACTCTCATCAAGATAAGATGTTAATCCCTACAGAGCTTTTCTGGGGTCTTTCCAGACAGGCAGTATGTGCTTTTGTTGATAGCGGAGCTGCAGGTAACTTCCTGGATCGGAACATAACTTCCATCCTTGGAATTCCACTGGTACCCCTTGAAAAGTCTCTCCAAGTTCTGGCCATAAATGGGAAGGCTATCCAGGGAGGACCGGTCAGTCACAAGACCCCTCCTCTCAAATTGGTGGTTGGCTCATCTCATTCTGAACACATAGAATTCCTGGTGTTTGATTGTCCGGAAACACCAGTAGTTTTGGGATACCCATGGCTAAAGCTTCATAACCCCATATTTAACTGGCAGTCTGGTGATCTGGTCAAGTGGAGTAATTACTGCAGGTCACATTGCTTCTCCACTGTCCTTAGGAGCGTTCAGATTTTGCCCCAGGAATTGCCTCTGCCTTATACAGATTGGGCAGATGTCTTTTCTGAGCGATCCGCTGATAATCTTCCCCCACACAGACCCTATGACTGTCCCATCGACTTACTTCCTGGAACTATTCCTCCTAGGGGCAAAATGTATAATCTGAATCGAGCAGAAGAGCAGGCTATGAAGGATTATATTTCAGAAAATCTGAGTAAAGGCTTTATCCGCCCGTCAACGTCACCGGCGGGTGCCGGCTTCTTTTTTGTTGAGAAGAAGGATGGGGGTTTAAGGCCTTGCATAGATTATAGAGCCTTGAATAAAATCACCGTTAAAAATCGTTATCCTCTTCCCTTAATAGGTGATTTATTTAATCAGGTAGTGGGGGCTCGAATTTTTTCTAAACTAGATCTAAAGGGGGCCTACAACCTGATCCGTATACGGCAAGGGGATGAATGGAAAACGGCTTTCAATGTTAAAGATGGTCATTACGAATATTTAGTCATGCCTTTTGGCCTTTGCAATGCTCCTGCGGTCTTGTCTTTCAAGACTTTGTTAATGACGTGTTTCGTGACTATTTGGGTAACTTCGTAGTGGTTTATTTGGATGACATCCTTATTTTTTCCAAGAACCTTTCCGAACACAGGCAACATGTAAAACTGGTCCTTCAGAAATTGAGAGAAAATAATCTATACGCTAAAATCTCTAAGTGTATGTTTGAGGTCACCTCCGTTCCCTTCTTGGGGTATATTATTTCTAGTCAGGGGTTGGAGATGGATGCGGGAAAGGTTTCGGCAGTACGGGATTGGGTACAACCCAAATCCTTAAAAGAATTACAACGCTTTTTAGGATTTGCTAATTTCTATCGACGTTTTATCAAGGGTTTCTCTAGTATTGTTGCTCCTCTCACCAATCTCACCCGCAAAGCCGCGTTCACTGCTAACTGGTCACCATCAGCTATTGAAGCCTTTTGTGTCCTAAAACAGGCTTTTACTTGGGCGCCAGTTTTAGTGCTCCCTGATGTCAACAGACCTTTTGTTATTGAAGTAGATACGTCTGAATTAGGTGTTGGAGCTGTTTTATCGCAATTCTCTGGATCTCCTGAATGTATGCATCCATGTGCCTATTTTTCTCGGAAGTTTAATACCGCAGAACAAAATTATGATGTCGGCAATAGGGAACTATTAGCTATTAAACTGGCATTTGATGAGTGGCGTCATTGGTTGGAGGGTTCCTTACATCCTATCACTGTATATACCGATCACAAAAATCTCGAGTATATAGGCTCCGCCAAGAGGTTGAATTCTCGACAGGCCCGTTGGGCATTATTTTTTTCGCGTTTCAATTTTATTATTACCTTTAAGCCAGGTGTAAAAAATACTAAACCAGATGCTCTGTCGCGCATGTTTGGTGAGTGTAAAGATCGGGGAGATACTGGTGAACCTATCTTACCTGCAGGTTGTGTAGTCGGGGCCTTGCTCCCTGATCTCTCTAGTGTTTTGGCGCCGTTCCAAAATGAATCGTCTGTAAATGTACCCATAGGATGTCACTTTGTACCGCCGCATTTGCGTTCTGATGTAATCCGTGAATTCCACGACGCTAAAACTGCTGGGCATCTGGGAGTTCATAAAACTTTTATTTTAGCTCGACGCCACGTATGGTGGCCTTCCATGAGACGTGATATCACTACCCTTATCGACGCATGTTCCGTTTGTGCACGAAGTAAAGGGGTACACAAGGCCCCTAGTGGTTATCTGATTCCCCTTGAGATCCTTAAAGAACCATGGTCTCACATTTCGATGGACTTTATTGTTGATTTGCCTCTTTCACATGGGAATACTGTGATTTGGGTGGTCGTCGATAGATTCAGTAAGATGGCTCATTTCATTGCTCTACCCAAGCTACCCTCGGCTCCTGAACTTTCGCGCTTATTCATCTCGCATATTTTTCGGCTTCATGGTATTCCAGTAAATATTGTTTCCGATCGGGGTGTGCAGTTCATATCACGATTTTGGAAAAATTTTTGTTCACGCTTGGGGATTCAGGTTTCTTTATCCTCCGCATATCATCCCCAGTCTAATGGACAGACTGAAAGAACAAATCAAAGCTTAGAACAATATTTAAGATGTTACATCTCTGACACTCAGGAGCAGTGGTCGGAATTTATTGACTTTGCCGAATTTGCGTATAATAATGCGCCGAGTGACAGTACTAAAATATCCCCTTTCTTTTGTAATTATGGAAAGAATCCTAAGGCTTCTTCTATTTCTGCAGCACCTTCTGATTTTCCGGTGTTAGAAGAGTGGCTTCAGAAACGGAAGGATATTTGGGCACGCGTCCAGGAAAATTTAGAAACTATGCGCGCTAAATATAAGAAATGTGCTGATCGTCATAGATCTCAGGAACCTATCCTTCAGTGTGGAGACCTTGTCTGGGTTTCCACTAAGAACATTGCTCTCCGGCAGCCTTCTTATAAACTGGGTCCTAAATTTATCGGTCCTTACCCCATTATCAGGAAACTTAATAACGTGACCTTCAAAGTTCAGCTCCCTCCTACTATGAAAATTTCCAACTCGTTTCATGTATCACTGTTGAAACCAGCTAAAAACTCTTCTCCTGCTGGTCCGCCTCCTGTTTTAGTGGATAATGTGCAAGAGTTTGAAGTGAACAAGATTCTGGATTCGCGTAAGGTTCGCAATACGTTACAGTATTTAATTGATTGGGTTGGTTACGGTCCTGAGGAGAGGTGCTGGGTTTCTTCTTGTGATGTCCATGCCAGGGCTCTTGTACGGAAATTCCACCGTGACAATCCGGGGAAGCCGGGTGAGGGTCCGGAGGCCCCTCGTGAGGGGGGGGGTAATGTCAGTATCCACTTACCTGCGTCCCGTTCCTGCGGCGCTCCCCGTCCCGCCGCACGGCTGTCTGTGCGGTGGCCGCGGCAGGCGACGGCCTCTCTTCCGCCCGGCGTGCACGCGCCTCTGCCTGCGTCGGCCGGCGGCCCCGGCTCTAGGTCTCATGCTCGCACGGGCGCGCAAGCACGTTTCACTTATACCCTCCGGCGGCGCTGCTCTCAGCACGGCCGCCGGAGGAGAGTTAATTAGGTGCAGTTGTGGGTTAGGGGAGTGTCATATTATTACTGGCCAATCTCCTTTTTGATTTCTGACGCTATCTGTATGTTCCTATCAGCCCTTTCAGACTCCTGGGCGGTCCGCCCTGTGTTATCCAATTAAATTAAAGATTCTAGTTGCACCAATCATCAGGCTCTCTTCCCTGGCCCAATCATACCTGCTTCCTATATAACCCCTCTTCAGCCAGTTGGTCATTGCCTGTTATAGCGCCTAGACCCTTGTACTTGTTTATCCTTGATATTGATCCTGATTCCAGTTGCCGACCTTTGCCAGTTTGACCATCCTCGATCTCCATTCCAGTTGCCGACCCTTGCCTGTTTGACCATCCTCGATCTCCATTCCAGTTGCCGACGTTTGACCATCCTCGATCTCCGTTCCAGTTGCCGACCTTTGCCTGTTTGACCATCCTCGATCTCCGTTCCAGTTGCCGACCTTTGCCCGTTTGACCATCCTCGATCTCCACTCCTGCTGCCGACCCTTGCCTCGAACCTAGACCACGATCTGTCTATTGCTATTGTTCTGTCGCCTCCTCAGGTCTCCTGTTACCAACCTCCAGCCTGTCCTTGGACTTCCACCTTATGCTCATATACGGGCTACCCAATTCCACTTCCAGCCGCGGGCTCTCCAGTCCTCTGTACCGTAAGGTTTCATCCTTTGAGCCATAAAGTCCTGGGGGCAACCGATCCCGAGCAGGCGTGTTCTGCGTCTCGGCAAGCGGGGGCTCCTATAGGTGAAGCTGGCTGCGGAGATTGGGGGTTGAGGTCCTTACCAAGAGAGCTGGAGTTGTCCAAGTGGTTAATTGCGGTACCCGGAGCGTGACAGGGGGCTGGTAACCTTCAAGACCAGGGGCTGGCCGGCTTTCACGCCCTGGTCTTCCAGCCCCCATGGCTGGTTTTCCTGGGAAGGAGGGACATTTCTTTTTAAGGGTTTAACCCTTAGGAATTAGTTGTAGTTGTATTACAATTGTGATACAATGTTTGAAAATGTCATAAAGCGCTCTTTTCAGTTTGGGGGGAACAGGAACGATAAATATGTGGTATTATAATTGGGAGGAAATGGGCTTTCACATGCAATATTGTTTACTTTTTATCCAAAAATATTATAAAAGCACTGAAAACATTACAAACAAGACATTTCATGTTAAAGCCCAATCTCTGACAAAAAAATATATTATTCTTTATATTCATGTAAATCCCGTGTCATATCACAATTCATGGAAATCACAATTAAACGCAGCACAAAATGATGAAAAATGGCCTGGCAACAGTGGGTAACAAAATCTCAAATAGGCCTATGGTTAAAAGGAATAAAAGCACATGTTGTGCATGTTGGGTATTGTTCTCTTGTGGGTTCAGATTTAGCTTGTTTTTTATTGTTTGCATTTTGATTTTTATTCTGCTTTTTTATTCATTTTTAGGGAAACTCTGTGCAACCATTCCTCAAAGGTGAACATATAGTTTGTGGGGAGCTCTGTTGAGGTGAATCAAAGGACAATGGAGTCATCGGAAGTACAATTTTTTATTCATTGAAAGCTAAAAAGGAGGCTGTAGTGCCCCTCTGCATCCATCTGGAGACCTGTGCGGTCTGTGGTGGTGCATTCATTGAGTTTAAAAAAGTACCCTTTGACATTTGCTGCTTTATAGAAGAATTCTATTGTTAGATTTTGCTCTTGTGTGCAAGATTTGGATGGAATGGATGTTTCTAGATTTTCTAAATTGGTCCTTTAATTTTGGTCTCTCTAAAAGCCGAAGTGGCAATTTGTAATAACATTTTCTGACCATCATATCCTCTCCACTCTCAACATTTTTCAACAATGACTTCCTGCTGTGGCAACACTCTGCGTTACTTTAATGCACCCCCCTCCATCACCACAATTTTTTTTGTTTACAGTTCCGGTGGGAATTCTGTCTCTGGGGGGGCCTTGACAGAGGCAGAATCACTCACCAAAGTTCGGGTACCCGAACTGAACTTTTGTTCAAAGTGTGGCCAAACTTGCTGAAACTGAACCTCTAGGACAGAGGTACTCAACCACTTTTTTAAAGGCATCAGGAGAGAGGTGAAGGTCCAGGTGGAGGGCTGTCACGGGGGGGGTTGACAGAACAGGAAGACCAAGGTGGGATGGAGAGAGAGCTGGTAGAAGAGATGGATGGGCAGCACTAGAAGGACAGGAATGAATGGGAAGAGCTAGAGAGGGGAGTAGAGGACTTGGCAAAGCTGGGAGGCCAGGGATTAGATGGGCAAAACTGGGAGGACAGGAATGGATGGAGCAGAGAGACTGGACTGGATGGGTCTGAGCTATGGGGATGAGATGGTGGGACAGACATAGATGGGACTGAGCTGGGGCAGGGGGGAAGGAGAGTGGGGGTATGTATGTACCTTGCAATTCCACTTCCCACACGTGCAGTACTTTATATTACAATGCTAGGTTCCCGGGAGCAATGACACTGACAGGGAGACTAAGCACAACATCGTTGATTAAGGGGGCAGCTCCGAGCACGGCAACACATAAGCAACTGAGTGTAGAGCTGTCTGGGCAGGGGTCCGGAAATCTGGCACGAGGTCCGCATTTGGACCCCCAGTCCGCCAGTTGAGTATCGCTGCTCTAGGAGTTTGCCCAGCACTAGCTACAGAAGTAATCAGTGTAACCTCCTTTTCATTTGGGACTTAAGATAAAGCTTTAGCATCTTCGTTCACCTATCTGGAGACCTATGTGATGTGTGGTGGTGCATTCATTTTCTGCTGGACATGTGCTGTTTATAGAGTAATTCTGTTGTCGGATGTTGGCCCATGCACACAAGCTACGCATGGCTCTTTCCAGACAGGCGGATGTGTGTGGGTTTCCTAAATTGGTCCTTTAATTTTGGTCGCTCCACAAACCAAAGTGCCCTATTTGTAATAACATTTGCAGACCAGAGAAACAACTCCTCTACTTCATTGATAGTACTTCACAAACAACATTATTTATTTTGATTATTTCTTTAGCCGGCATTGCTCCGTGAGTAGAAAACAGCTAATCAGTCGTGCCTCCATGAATATCTATTCTAGGTTAATTACAGAAGCGTATGGCTCCTGTCCAATAATCAGCAGACGAAAGCCATACAGTAATTCATGTAAATTTATCCATAATATCTCAGTGTTGCTTTGCATTCACCGGCTGCAATCTTCTGGCGGTTCTATTGTTGTGCTGTATTGCTCACTCTCCAGACTGGTGCTGAATAATTCATCTTCTCTTGCTGCCATAACAAGTAGGAGATAATATCTAACTGGCCTGGACTCATAGAAAACTACCCCACTAGGCCAAATGACCTCGCAATCCCCCCGATACTACTTTTTTTTGTGGCAATCACTATAAGTCACTGGTCAGACCCCACATGGAACATTGTGTACAGTTCTGGCAAACAGTGCATAAGAAGGACATATCAGAACTGGAGGTCGGGAACTAAATTAATAAATGGAATTTGGGGAACAGAGGGCCATGAAAGATTGTCAAAGTTAACTTTTTTTCTAGTTTGGAAACGAGACGCATAGGGGTGATCCAATAATTATGTATATAGTATAGTATATATATCTGAGGTCCATACAAAGATGTGTCCCACTATCTATTTATACCCCAGAGTGTAATCATAACCCGCATGCAATAAGATTAAAGGAAAGGCGATTTCTCCACATATGAGGGGATACTGTAATAGCAGTGAGACTATGGAACTCTCTGACACAGGAGGTAGTCATGAAGAATATACTAAAAGAGTTCAAAAGTGGCCGGGATGCCTTCCTTGCATCTAATAATATTACCAGCTATGGCTACTAGACCCCTGGAAGGAGATCTATAGTGGCCGGGATGCCCTCCTTGCATCTAATAATATTACCAGCTATGGCTACTAGACCACTGGAAGGAGATCTATAGTGGCCGGGATGCCTTCCTTGCATCTAATAATATTACCAGCTATGGCTACTAGACCCCTGGAAGGAGATCTATAGTGGCCGGGATGCCCTCCTTGCATGTAATAACATTACCAGCTATGGCTACTAGACCACTGGAAGGAGATCTATAGTGGCCGGGATGCCCTCCTTGCATGTAATAACATTACCAGCTATGGCTACTAGACCACTGGAAGGAGATCTATAGTGGCCTGAATGCCCCCCTTGCATGTAATAACATTACCAGCTATGGCTACTAGACCACTGGAAGGAGATCTATAGTGGCCGGGATGCCTTCCTGGCATGTAATAACATTTCCAGCTATGGCTACTAGACCACTGGAAAGAGATCTATAGTGGCCGGGATGCCCTCCTTGCATGTAATAACATTACCAGCTATGGCTACTAGACCACTGGAAGGAGATCTATAGTGGCCGGGATGCCTTCCTGGCATGTAATAACATTACCAGCTATGGCTACTAGACCACTGTAAGGAAATCTATAGTGGCCGGGATGCCTTCCTTGCATGTAATAACATTACCAGCTATGGCTACTAGACCACTGGAAGGAGATCTATAGTGGCCGGGATGCCCTCCTTGCATGTAATAACATTACCAGCTATGGCTACTAGACCACTGTAAGGAAATCTATAGTGGCCGGGATGCCTTCCTTGCATGTAATAACATTACCAGCTATGGCTACTAGACCACTGGAAGGAGATCTATAGTGGCCGGGATGCCCTCTTTGCATGTAATAACATTACCCGCTATGGCTACTAGACCACTGGAAGGAGATAAACAGGCTGAACTGGATGGAAGTCTTTATTCAGCCTTACATACTACCGTGTTACTATGTAACTTACACCCTTTTATTGCATAATATACCCTTTCATCCAATGCTGATAAATAACCACCTTGGTCCAGACACCCCCCCTCCCAATTATACGGTAACAGAAACTTCCGAACATTCTGTTGCTGGAAATTGCCATGGGCAGGAAAAGAACCAGATACATAAGCAGAGCCAGAACACTTCACAGACAAGCAAAGAGTTGAGGAATCGATTCATGGAAACTGGAATAACAAAAAGTGGGGGTGATCGGGGTGCCCCGGGGGAAAGGACCAAAACCCAAGATAGTCACAATTCTGGGTTTTGGTCCACTTTAAGATTTTTTTTTGTGATGTCAGGAGTGCGTGATGAAGTTGGTAACATTCTCGAAATAAGTCATATTTTCCTCTCCTAAGCTCAGAAGGTGTTGAGTCAAAAGAAAAGAGTTAAAAAGGAGAGGGCGGAAAACCTACAAACTATATCCCGAAAATTGTTAAGTGTGAAAATGATGATCTTGAAGAAAATGTCACGCTCTGCTATAGATTCATTCATGTTTTCCGCCCCCGTAGACCCATTTGCTCGGTACGCAGATGCACTTCACTGGTGAGGACACTTGGTCCATTGATCTGAGCCTATTTTGCTTCTCTTGACTTTTTCTAAACCAACCTGAGGCATAAAAACAAGTCAGCTAAGTATAGGGAGGTTGATGTGTGAACATGGGCAGAATGAGATCATGATATGATCAGAGATGAGCACTAACCCATAAGAAATATCAGGGAAAAATCGATTCAGCACAAATCCTAATTTGGTGATTTGTGCTGACCAAATTTTTCCCAGAAATCTTTAAATAAAAAAGTGAAAACTCATCCGCTCCCTCATTGTCCTCCCGTCGCTGTCCTGCACCGTTCTCCCTGCAAAATCCTTAGCCCGGCTGGGCTCCCGACATCTTGCTCCGAACCTCATACTGGTGGGTGAGCTGTTGTGAGCTCCCTCTGTTGGTATAAATAGTCCCTCCCTGCAGCGGGAGCATGATGTCAGAAGCTGGAGATTTGGCGGGAGACAGACATGGGGCACCTCTGCCCGGAGCCTGACTTCCACCGATCAATCCAGCTGTCAGAAGCAGCAGTGGATGGCCCAGCACACCAGCGATTGGTGATGGATCGGAGGTAAGTAGGGGGAAATTTTAAAGAGGAACATCGGGCCTAAAATAAAAAGGGGTCGATTCCCCCCCCATCAGCCCCTACTTACCTTTTGGATGTCACCGCTGCCTCATGCAGCAACATCTGGCTGCTTCAGGGCCTGATCCTCACCCTGCCATCCGCTTAGCTGTCCCTAACTGACAAAAACACGGCCTTAGTCGTGCTCGTCAATGTCCCACGGTGCTCTCACAACTCAGTAAAGTCTTGCGGGATTTCGGGTGGCTCAACTGCATCCCATTCATGGGCACTGCGCAGGTGCAAGATCGTGGGACGTGCGCAGCCCCTGGTGGGATGCAAGATGGCGCCGTCCGCCAAGAGACCCAAGATGGAGGCCCTGGCGAGGTGAGTAACAATTGCCCAGAGGTAAAACTGGAGGGGGAGGGCAGCAGATCAGTGAGGTTTGGGGGATTTTTTATCCTCCCCCGATTTTCCTCTAAAATACTTTATTTTGTGTGTTTTTGTACATTTAACCCTTTGTGAACTGATAAGGGGTCCTTGAGATGCCTATGCTAGCTCACAGGGCTGGAGGGGCTGCCAAGTCATTCTCAGGGGGGTGCAGAAGAGCCCTGGCCCATATAGGTTATGCAGGCTGGTAGCCTTCAGGGCCTCGCTCGGCCTCTGCGCTCTGGTCTACCAGCCCCCATAGCTGGTGCTCAGGCCGGTTTTGCTTTTTATTGTCTTTTTCATCTGTAAGGGTTTAACCATTAAAAATAAAAAAGGCGTAGGGTTTCCACCTCCTGGAGAGGGGAACCCTATGTCAGTTTTTAAGGGTTAAAAAAAAAATATATATATATATATATATTTCTCGATATTTTGGGGTGAAATATGTGGCAATTTCTTTTTTAAAATACAATTTTTTAATGTCACTTTTTTCAAATAATATTAATGAATAAAATGTACGTTTTTAAGTAAATCACATTGTGTGCCCCATTCCTCCCAATTTTACTGTACCACATATGTATTGATAGACACCCATTGCTGTCCTGGAGACCCCCCCAACCTGAAGAGCATGTTCTGAGATTTTGATGTGCACTATCAAGGGTTAAACCCTTAAAAATTAAAAAAAAAAAAAAAAACAGCAAGGAGTTCCCCCTCCCCAGTAAAGCCAGCACAGGCAGCAGCTATGGGGGCTGGTAGACCAGGCAGATCGGAGGCCGAACAGGTGGCCCTAAAGGCTATCAGCCCACATAGTCTACATGGGCTCTTCTGCCTGCCCCCCCCCCCCCCGCCGTGGGCTTTGGGGATATAGGAAATGGGGCAGAGGATTATGGCAAGGCGCCCGTTTGCCGCAGGTGACTTGCCAGCCCCTGCTGTGCTGTGAACTGTTATTGGGGTCTCGAGAACCTTTAAAATAATAGTCCAGCCAAGTAACTGACTGTTGGTTGTCTGGCACCCTCCTACTTACTGGAACTTCAGATCGAGTCCCTTGTGCCACCCTTGTGCAGGTGCGTGCTGCTCGGGAACTCCTGCTTTGCCATTGTGAGTGGGGGTAGTGTAGTCGCCCCCGGCTGGTCCAGCAGAAAACTTTTTTTTTCAAAATAAATAGCACACTTTTTAATCCAGGTGCTAACTCAAAAGGGCGATTCAGCATCCGGTGAAAAAGTACACTACTTCTTTTGAGTAATAAGCGCCATTCATTTACATTGTCTACCTAGGGTTATATTTGCTGCTTAGTGTATAGTAGTCTAATTGTATCTAATTTAGTTAAGAATTGGCATCATAAATGTGACAGGAAAAGGTAACTGTAAGGAGCAACGCTCGGGCACCCAATTTAAAATGATTAGAGCATAAGACTTTGTTGGGTTGACTTGGAGTCCAGATATTCATTCACAGTTTACTAGCAGATCAAGGAGATTGGGAATGGAGGTGATCGAGCTAGTCAAGAACAAGAATTGTCTGCAAAGAGATCTTCTTTATGATGTGTTTCTCCTATTCTTAAACCTAAAATGAAAGAATTCTGCTGTATAAGTTGAAATAAAGGCTCAATAACGAGAGCAAAATGCAATGGGCATCCCTGCCTTCTGAAACTGGTTATTTTGAATCTGGACGAGTGGTGACCACAATATTTTACATGCGCTCCTATAAGATGCACCTGAAATTTGGAAAAGAAACATAAGGAAAAAATATTCTGAACCAAATGTTGTGCCAAAACACTGTCCCTCTCAAGAAGTAAATAATAGGCAAGGTGTAGAATCCCCAAATTACAGGCAGAGTGGTATTCCCCCATTATAGGCAGGGTGGCATTTCCCCCTCCCAATCCCCACAAGCAGTGAGGCATTCCCCCATCCCATAGGCAGTAAGGCATCCCCCATCCCATAGGCAGTGAGGCATTCCATCTCATCCCATAAGCAGTGAGGCTTTTGCCCATCCCATAGGCAGTGAGGCATCCCCTATCCCATAGGCAGTGAGGCATCCCCTATCCCATAGGCAGTGAGGCATCCCCTATCCCATAGGTAGTGAGGCTTTCCCCCATCCCATAGGCAGTGAGGCTTTCCCCCATCCCATAGGCAGTGAGGCATCCCCTATCCAATAGGCCGTGAGGCATTCCCAATATGTCATAGAACCAGGACTGTTCATCTTATTTCCCAGTAGAGGGCGCCAAGGTTCCCTGTGCGCTCGCATTTTCGCACTAGACATGGTAGGGCCAGTACGTGTGCAATCATGCAAGCTCATGCGCATTGCAAACGCATTAAAATGCGCTCTCTATTGCACATGCGGCCTTTACATGCTGGTGAGCCCTGAGCTCCATTGCCAGTTGGTCATTTCTCCTGCCTGTTCCTGAGTTCCAGTCTTCCATTCCTGTGTACCGACCCGGCTTGTTTATGACTATGCTCCTGCTCTCCTGACGACCTCGGCCTGTTTACGACTACGATCCTGATCTGCCTGCCCATGACCTCGGCCTGTTTATGACTTTGATCCTGTTCTGCCTGCCCACGACCTTGGCCTGTTTATGACTTTGATCCTGTTCTGCCTGCCCACCACCTCAGCCTGTTTATGACTTTGATCCTGTTCTGCCAGCCCATGACCTCGGCCTGTTTACGACTTTGTTCCTGTTCTGCCTGCCCACAACCTCGGCCTGTTTACGACTTTGATCCTGTTCTGCCTGCCCACCACCTCGGCCTGTTTTCGACTTTGTTCCTGTTCTGCCTGCCCACAACCTCGGCCTGTTTACGACTTTGATCCTGTTCTGCCAGCCCATGACCTCGGTCTGTTTACGACTTTGTTCCTGTTCTGCCTGCCCACAACCTCGGCCAGTTTACGACTTTGATCCTGTTCTGCCTGCCCACGACCTCGGCCTGTTTACGACTTTGATCCTGTTCGGCCAGCCACGACTTCAGCTTGTTCTACGTTTCCAGTCCAGCTCTGGTCTGTCTTCTACCCAGAACTTGGCAAAACCCACTCCTAGGTTGCCCTTCTGCAGCCCAGCCTATCCTCACCTTTAGAGGGTTCATACCCCTTAGCCTGACACAATCCCATAGGCAGTGAGGCATCCCCCATCCCATAGGCAGTGAAGCACCCCCATCCCATAGGCACTGAGGCATTCCCCATCCCATAGGCAGTTAGGTAAACCCATCACATAGTTAGTGTGGCCTTCCCCATCCCATAGTAAGGAATCCCCCCCCCCCCTGGGCAATAGAGGAAAAATTAAAAAAAATAAAAATAAATGTACACTGACAGCCGCTTCCATGCCGCAGCCAGACAATGGAGGATAAACAGAAAAAGTGCCTGCTCTTTGCACCTCCACCACTACTCAGGTGCGCTCACGCACCTGGATTCATGCAGTGGAAGGACGCCCATCCGCCACACAAATCTGAGTGTTCATGTGGGCGAGCATGCCGGGCAGAGAAGCAGCAGCAGCACCCAGAGCGTGGATGCCTGTCATCTCGCCTATCCTCAGTCGCACAGCTCGCGCACACACCCAGGCCCAGCGGATGAGCGTGACCTGTGACACACCCACTGCACAGACCCGAGTGTTTGTGTGGGGCCGAGTGCACCAGGCCCAGTAGTGACAGCAGCATTTAGAGCTTCCTAACACACTGGCAGCCAACCAGGGGAAGGATCTGCTGCTGAGGGGGAGAGGCTTTTATACATCAGAGGAGTGGTCTCTGGTGACAGGATCGGTATCATAGAGTTGTTGTTAATGGCAGGTACAAGTGGTGTGCCGCAAGGCTCTGTCCATTTTTAATATGTTTGTAAGTGACATAGGAGAAGGCTTGGTAGGAAAAGTTTGTCTGTTTGTTGATAATACAAAGGTTAGTAATAGGGTGGATATTTCTGGAGGTGTCTGCAACATGGAAAATGATTTAGCTTTACTGGATAGATGGTCAAAACTGTGAAAACTAGAGTTTAATGTCTCTAAATGTAAAATCATGCACTTGGGTCTAAGGAATCCCCGCTCTGAGCACCGTATGGGCAGCACTGTGTTATCCAGGACCTCGGAGGAGAGAGATTTAGGGATACTGATTACTGATAGCTGCAAGATGAATGGACAGTGTAGCCAGGCAGTGGGAAAAGCAAGCAGGATGCTGGGCTGCATAGCTCGAGGCATCACCAGTAGGAAGAGGGAGGTTGTGATGCCGCTGTATAGAGCCCTGGTGAGGCCACAGCTAGAATACTGTGTGCAGTTCTGGAGACCTTACCTGCAAAAATACATTTTTCAAATAGAAGAGGTCCAAAGGCCGGCAACAAAAATGGCAGAAGGAGAGACTTACAGAACTTAATTTGTACAGTCTGGAGGAAAGAAGGGAGAGAAGGGACATGATTGAGACCTTTAAATATGTGAAAGGATTGAATAAGGTTCAGGAGGGAAGCGTTATAGATAAGAAAGTTAAAGATAGAACAAGGGGCCCAACCTGAAGCTAGTCGGGGGGGAGATCAGGAGCAATGTTAGAAAATATTATTTTACAGAAAGAGTAGTAGATGCTCGGAACAAACTTCCAGCAGAGGTAGTTGAACAATCGTCAGTCACTGAATTTAAACCTGCCTGAGATAAGCCTCCATCTATCCTAAGATAAAGAGTACATACAGTATATACATAAGATAAAGAGAACATACAGTATATACATAAGATACAGAGAACATACAGTATACACATAAGATAAAGAGAACATACAGTATACACATAAGATACAGAGAACATACAGTATACACATAAGATAAAGAGAACATACAGTATACACATAAGATACAGAGAACATACAGTATACACATAAGGTAAAGAGAACATACAGTATACACATAAGATAAAGAGAACATACAGTATACACATAAGATAAAGAGAACATACAGTATACACATAAGATACAGAGAACATACAGTATACACATAAGATACAGAGAACATACAGTATACACATAAGATAAAGAGAACATACAGTATACACATAAGATACAGAGAACATACAGTATACACATAAGATAAAGAGAACATACAGTATACACATAAGATAAAGAGAACATACAGTATACACATAAGATACAGAGAACATACAGTATACACATAAGATACAGAGAACATACAGTATACACATAAGATAAAGAGAACATACAGTATACACATAAGATACAGAGAACATACAGTATACACATAAGATACAGAGAACATACAGTATACACATAAGATAAAGAGAACATACAGTATACACATAAGATACAGAGAACATACAGTATACACATAAGATACAGAGAACATACAGTATACACATAAGATAAAGAGAACATACAGTATACACATAAGATACAGAGAACATACAGTATACACATAAGATACAGAGAACATACAGTATACACATAAGATAAAGAGAACATACAGTATACACATAAGATACAGAGAACATACAGTATACACATAAGATACAGAGAACATACAGTATACACATAAGATAAAGAGAACATACAGTATACACATAAGATACAGAGAACATACAGTATACACATAAGATACAGAGAACATACAGTATACACATAAGATAAAGAGAACATACAGTATACACATAAGATACAGAGAACATACAGTATACACATAAGATACAGAGAACATACAGTATACACATAAGATAAAGAGAACATACAGTATACACATAAGATACAGAGAACATACAGTATACACATAAGATACAGAGAACATACAGTATACACATAAGATAAAGAGAACATACAGTATACACATAAGATAAAGAGAACATACAGTATACACATAAGATACAGAGAACATACAGTATACACATAAGATAAAGAGAACATACAGTATACACATAAGATAAAGAGAACATACAGTATACACATAAGATAAAGAGAACATACAGTATACACATAAGATAAAGAGAACATACAGTATACACATAAGATAAAGAGAACATACAGTATACACATAAGATAAAGAGAACATACAGTATACACATAAGATACAGCGAACATACAGTATACACATAAGATAAAGAGAACATACAGTATACACATAAGATAAAGAGAACATACAGTATACACATAAGATAAAGAGAACATACAGTATACACATAAGATAAAGAGAACATACAGTATATACATAAGATAAAGAGAACATACAGTATACACATAAGGGCAGACTAGATGGACTGTATGGTCTCCTTCTGCCGTCAACCTTCTACGTTTCTATTTCTGCAATGTGTGTCACATTATGAAGCATAGATTACCTGCACCCCCAATAGCCACAGGGCCCTGGGTACTTCTGGAAGAGCACTGGACCTATATAAAACGTCATAGGGGCTGACAGACTCTGTGCCAGAGCCTGGACCATGGGCTACCAGCCCCTATGCCTGGTGTTCTGGACTGGTAGCCCATGGGGCACACTTTTTTTTGTCCATTTTCCCTCTCATAGACTTTCATTTTACTGGGGACTATCTGGACGGAGTGCTTCAGGACCAGTTAATCTCTACTAAGAAGCTTTTTAGGTGAGTGGGGTTGACCTTTAATTTAGTTGAGCATTTTATTTATTTTCTTTATCAGATAGATGGAAGGCGTCCAAGCGTAAACTCAGGCATGAAACATTAACGCTTGACTAATTTTAGGGATTTACTATTCCAAATTACGCAGCTCTTAGTAAAGGGAAAACAAATAAAGCATTTTCTCAGCGGCAGCCCCCGGGCCTGCGTAATCTCCCCACAATTTAGCTCCTGATAAGCTCCTATTAGAGTCGGAGCTTTTCCTTCCCACAGAAAACATTGCGCTCTCTACAGACATCCTCCAATCCCTCATTCTTATCACACATTTACCTTCTCCCGGAGGAGCCTGGATTCCCGCACAGACAAATGACTTGCTTACCCCACCAGTAAGTGCTCACAGCCATGGCGTTACTCCCACCTGCATGAATCAGACCAAGCTTTACTCTCTAAAAAATGACTAAGGGCCTTATTCATCAAGGGATAGCGCCAGGTAGTGCTTGTAAATGACAGGTAGCGACAGGTGAACCCCGGACAGGGCACGCAATTACACATTTATCCAACCGATTCTGTTTAGCGACTGGGATAACGCCATGTAGCGCCCGATTCATCATTATCCCAGCCTCAGCGTACAGCGCTGGCGTTCAGCCTTGCAGGGCGCCACGTATTACCTCTCGCTACCTGCCGCTCTCCCATGCATTTCAATGGACATTCTTTTACTTCTCTTTAAACAGGGTGTTTTTATTATTATTTATATTTATGCAGAATTGACATTACAGGTCTGGCATTAATGTGTTCATGACAACCAAGACATCAGAACAGAGGAGTCCCTTTCAACTACACTGAACTACTAATTGTACAGTAGCCATCTTGGCTTTGCCATTCAGACAATCATTGAGCAATAATTCAGACATATTTATCAAGGATCAATTAAAATTAGCACTACACCCAGTGATTACTTTCTTCTTCATAATCCGATGAAATGTCTGCATGGGCAATGATTTCCTGGTAATAACGCCATCATAGTCACATTATTCCTGCAGCAGCAAGAAGTGTCTTGAAGTTACAGGGGATTACAGTTGAAGTCGAAAGCTTAATTTTTCCTTCTGTAGCCTATCATATAATAGCAGTTACTTTTCATTGATGTTTAATGAAAGTTGTCCTTTAAAGGCACTGTCCAGATAATAAACATAATACCCCCTCCTCCCCTGCAGCAGCTGCATCTAGGTCTGGGTCTGTAAAAAGTAATGGGTGCCAAGATGGGGCCTTGCAGTGGGCACGTACTGGAGCATTCTGACCCCATTCACTGCAATAGAGGGGGTGTGACAGGCACTGCCTCGGCACTCCCTGTTCTTCCTTCTTTCTTTTGTTTGTTCATTTTCTTGTTTCCTCCTCCCTCTTTCCAATTTCTTTCTTTTCTTTCTTCTTTTCTTTCTACTACAGTTTTTGTTTCTACTGCTTCATTTCTTTTCTTTCTTTGCCTTCTTTCGTTTCTTTCTACTTTTCTCATCCTTTTTTCAACTTTTTTTCTTCTCTTTCATAATCTTTTTCTTTCTTCTCTTATGCAAATGATGATAAACATATGTTTTATGACATTGGGTTACGGGGAGGCTGATTTATTAATAGCGACATGTAGCGACAGTTGAGCGACTGTAGCAGTATTTTCACAGCGCCCGCTAGTAGTCGCTGTGCTTGGTCGTTGTTCGGTTGTTGACAGCGACTCAGTCGGTGTGGCGTAATGTTGAATACAAGGTTACGAGTCGCTATTTGACAGGTTCTGCGATGTATGGGAGCGCATGATAGCGACTGGTCAGAGCGACCGGCTTCCACCATATTCATCAAAAAATCCCGCTCAAAAAATTCAAGCGCTGTGAAATGCATGTTTAAACACCAGAGCGCTGGAGGCGAAGTGTTAAAAGTAGTTTTTTAACCCCCAAACCACCATATTTTTGGAAACTAAAAAAAAAAGTATTTTAAATAATTTTGTAATATGAATACATTAATATCAGACCTGTAATATCAATTCTGTACAATTTTGTTTTTAATTTTTTTCCCTTAAAAAAAATATCTAACATGGCAGAAGTGGTCACAGAATTTTTCACACTTAAAAAAAAAAAAAAAAACATTAATAACAATTAATTATAAATATTTAACGATTGTTCCATTGAAATGCATTGGAGAGCGCCAGGTAACGAGAGGTCATACCTGTCGCTGTTCAAGGTCGGACGCTGGCGCTTTGGGCTGAGGCTGGAATAATGATGAATGAGTCGCTATATGGCGCTATCTCAGTCGCTAAGCAGGATTGGCTTGATAAATGTGTGATTGTGGTGGGGAGCCGGCGTTCTCATGGCGGGGCCCGTCATTACCGGCCGCTCACCAGTCGCTACCTGTCGCTATTCCTTCATAAATAAGGGCCAGAGTCTGCCGTGTCATTTTCTTTCCCCCGCTCTGAACATTGAATAAGTGCAGGTTAGTGTTTTGGATGGATATGTTCCATTCGGTAGTAGTCTCTGCTTTTGGGTCCTCTGCTCCAAGACAGGCAATTCTTGTATCCGGAGTGCTATCAGAAACCACCAGCCTGACGCCCTCCATTCTGCAGAAGCAGGGACCACTCCTGAATGGACATACACATCTGGAACGCTAACCTGCACTTATTCAATGTTCAGAGCAGGGGAAAGAAAATGCCACAGCAGACCCTGTAACCCAATCTCATAGGTAAAACATATGTTTATTATCATTTGATTAGGACAAAGAGCAATCAGTTGGCATTCAAGGTGGCGTAAGCCCAAGCAATTATTATATTATATATAATATAATAACCTTATTATTTTAATATTTTACCCATTACCTCTATAGGCAAACACGGGCAGGCCGATTCATCACTAACGCCAGGTAGCGACAGATGAGCGTCTGTAGCAGGCATTTTCAGAGCGCCCGCTAGTAGTCACTGTGCTCAGCCGTGGGTTGCTAGTTTATAGCGACTCGGTCGCTGTCCAGTAATGTTGAATACATTGTGAGGAGTCGCTCTTTGACCAGTACAGCGCTGTATGGGAGCGCATGTTAGCGACTGCTCATAGCGACCGACTCACACCATATTCAGCAAAAAAACAGCCTCACAAATCTCTGGAGCTGAAAAATATTTGTTTGAAGCCCAGAGCGCAGGAGGCGGTGTGTTTAAAGTCTGTTTTTCAGCATCTATCCACTAGTAACAAAGCGAAAACATATGGAATTACATTGTAATAACATTGTAACATGAACACTTTAATGCCAGACCTGTAATGTCATTTCTGAAGAAATATATAAAAAATGAACAAATTGTGAAAAAACTGCTTTTTCAATGCCAGAAGAGGTCAAAGAATTATTTGTGATTTTTGGGGGGAAAAAAAATAAAAACCCCGTTTAAAGAGAAGAAAAGGATCGTCCATTGAAACGTATGGGAGAGCAACAGGTAGCGAGAGGTCATACCTGGCGCTGTGCAAGGCTGAACGCCGGCGCTGTTCGCTGAGGCTGTGAAAATTATGAATCAGACGCTACATGGCGCTATCCCAGTCGCTAAACAGATTCTGCTTGATAAATGTGTAATTGCGTGCCGTGCACGGCGTTCACCAGTCGCTACCTGTCGCTACCTGTCGCTACCTCTCATTAACCAGCCACTACCTGACGCTATCCCTTCTTAAATTAGGGCCTAAGCCTCAGATGTTGAGTCTGGCAGGTAACGCACTTGGGTACCAAGCTTGAATTCCACTTAGTAGAACCAATGTATTATTTGCAAGTAAAAAACAAGCTTGGCCTCGATTCAATAAGAGTTGAAAAAAATTCTCATGCTAGTAAAAAATTCAATTCATGAGAAAAAAGCCTGAGAATGTCACTGTTACTGAATCACTAGATAAAAAGACAATGAAAGTCAATGGCAGCTTTTACTACAGTGTAGAAAGGAGGAAACAGTTCTCTACTTAATAAAAGTAAAGTAAAAGTAAAGTAAAAAAGTGCCATTTACTTTCATTGTTTTCTCATGAATTGAATCTTTTACTACCATGAGAATTTGTTTCTACTTTTATTGAATCGAGGCCAAGGTGTGTGTGTTTTGAATAAGCCATACGCATGGATTACTAATGTATGCCATATACGTTGTAAGTCATATATGTATTTCCTCTTATAGCCACTAGAGGGCACAAAACATGTTTGACCTATAGAGCAGTGGTCCCCAACCTTTTTTTCACCGTGGACCGGTTCAGGATTTGGTAATTTTACTGCGGCCCGACGGGGCACTTAGGGGGGGAGGCTGACTGGGGGCGGGGCTGGGGGTGTGGCTGAGGGTGGTGCAAGGAGAAAATGGAGGAAGAAAAAAAGAGAGGGAACATAGGGTGGGGAACAGAGATAAAGAAAGTAAGAGAAAAAAAGGAGAAAGTTAGGAGGTTGGGAAGAAGAGTAAAGAAAGAAAATGAGAGAAAAAAAGGTGAGAAATAGAGAGAAGGAAAAATAAAAAGAAGGAAGTGAGTGAAGCAAGGAAGAGAGGGAAAACAGAAGTGGAGGAGGTAATGAAAAAAAGAGAGAAAGAATGTATAGCAATAGTGAGTGAAAGAAAAGAGAAAGGGAAGAAGAAAGGAAAAAAGAGGGGGAGGGAGAGGGGGAGTGAGAAATAAATAAATAAAAAAGAGAGAGAATAAAGAGACGGGAAGAAGACAGGATGGAAAGAGGGAGAAAGAGAGTGAAAGGCAGAAAGGGAAGAATTTAAGGAAGAAAGAAAAGGTTAGAAAAAGAGAGGATGGAAGGAAGGCGCGGGAGAAGAAAAAAGAGAGGAATGCAGAAAGGATGGGAGAGAGGGAAGGATGAAAGGAAAGAGAACAAGAGAAAGAGAGAAGGAAAGTTGAGAATGAGATAGAATAAAGTGTGGTGGAGAGAGAGAGAAAGAGAGGCAGGGAAGAAGGGAGGAAAAAAAAAGAAAAAGAGAAGGACACAGGGAGAAAAGATAGAGGAATAGAAAAAGGGAAAGAAGGGACAAATAAAAGAAGCAAGAGAGGACAAAAAATTAAAGCAGGAAGAGAGAGAGAGAGATGGGGAAGGAAGGGAGACAAAAAGGACAGTGATAAAGTGAGAGAGGGAGAAAAAGAAAGAATGGAAAGGAAACACAGAGTGAGGCAGGCTGGCCACAGCTAATACATCATGGGTGGGACTTGCCTTTTCTCTCCTTTACTGTTGTGTCCCGCCAGTCTGACACCTCCAGGACACTGATGATCGCAGAGCGGGGGGCGGGGATACGTGAGAACAGCCTCACTCTGCAAGCCCCCTCTCCTGTGCAGTCTTGTGGAACTGACAGTCAGGGGAGGGGGGGCAGGTAGAGGCCAATCAGCTCCCGGCCAGCCAGAGATGATTAAACAAAAGTCTCCCACGGCTGGTGGGAGCTCTGAAGCTTTTTTTATTTTTACCTTATCTTCCCTGTCTTCTGCAGAGCCCGGGCACACCGCAATTGTGCCCCGCCCACTCCTCCATCATTGGCCCAGCCGTGATTGGGCCTCCCTCAGCCTCTACAAAGCACCTCCTCCAGTTCTGCTGATGCCGCCGCACAGCGTGTTATTACCCTGGCCCCCGGGCACACCACTCCACAGCGGGGGCAGCCGGGACACCACAGCCCCGGGGGTTGGGGACCACTGATATAGAGGATCTCAAGTAAACAACTGCAAATTTTATTGAGAAACCAGTCAATCGGACTAATTATCACGTATTGAATTTATGATATAAGCAAGAATTATGTAAAATTGAATTATTAGTTGTTTTTAATAGATTCAAACAAATGTATATCTTTTAATTGAAGAAATAGGTCTGTATTACATTTAACCATTTCTAGTCCATGTTACCAGCTAGGGATGAGCGAACCGGTTCGGACGAACCGGAATTCGCTCCGAATTTCAGGGAAAATTCCATTCGGCACAAACCCGAATTTTTTTTGGTTCGTGCCGATCGAGTTTTCCCTGAAATAAAAAAAAAAATATGCCGGCATGGTGGGAGCGGGCAGGCCGGCTACGCCTGTCAGCGGGCCGCCGCCGGCCCACTGACAGTGTAGCCGGCCTGCCCATTCCCACCATGCCGGCATTTTTTTAAAAAGCAAACACTTACCTGCATGGTCGGAGCGTGGAGGCCGGCGCCGCTCTCAGGCGCCCTCTGATGACAGCTGAGAGCGGCGCCGGCCTCCACGCTCCGACCATGCAGGTAAGTGTTTGCTTTTTAAAAAAATGCCGGCATGGTGGGAGTGGGCAGACCGGCTACACTGTCAGTGGGCCGGCGGCGGCCCGCTGACAGGCGTAGCCGGCCTGCCCGCTCCCACCATGCCGGCATTTTTTTTTTCAGATGAACGATTCGTGAAAGTTCGATTCGGGCGAACCCGAATTTCTTGGGGAAATTCGGCGAATCGCCCGAATAGAACTTTCAAGAAGTTCGCTCATCTCTATTACCAGCCAATAATAACCATGAGGGTAGGGATATACAAAACAAACTCCCCCTATTGAGCCTACTTTAGCAATTGTTGTTAACCAATACATGACAGCTCAGCCCATTGTGATATCTCACAAAGAAGCCATTGAAAAGCATTTAAGATGTCAAGATAACAAGTTGAGTTTTAAAGAAAGCTGCATCTGTGCAGAGATGTTCCTCTGGGCTGGTTGAACCCAGTGGCCATCTTGTATTCCACATGGCATAAGGACTGCTGATTTTCTTCAGACCACTTTAATCTGATATGGATTGCCTTTTTTATAAATGCTTTACCTTTTGCTGTTTTTGATGCTTTCTTTTTTGTATCAGAGCCTGAAACCCCTGTATTGTACATTTAGCAAGAAAGGCTATTTAAATTGCATTTTTGGTATTTCCTTGGAGACACATGTTTAAATGCATTAAACATTCAAAGGGTGCAAATATACTCAGTGATTTGGAAAATATTGTACCCTAAAATTACAGAGAGCCAGGTCTAGTCAATAGGGTGGACGGTTATACTCCATGAAGCCACATTCCCTGATAGCAGCTTGTGATTTGCAAGACTTGTGAGATGGCGCTTAGCCATGGAGCAGCAACACACCTGCTGATTACTTCCCACAGTGTTTCTTTTTGATTGCCTAAAATAATGCATTCATTGTTATACAGAGGTGACAGCACTCACATTGCTTTAAATGTGTGTTATCTTTACCTCCTGCTGTAAATGTAGCAAGCAAGATGAGTAATCCTGAAAAGCATGCCAGCTCCATGGCGAGTGTTAGATTAAGTTATATGTTATAACTAATTATCATAATTATTTAAGTTGTAATCAGCTTTGATACATTGAAAAAGCAGTCATGAGCCTGCTGGTAAAATGTAAATAGCTCACGCCTGGCTTACAGCTTTCTGTGATGTGTGCATTGTGCTGCTGTGATGGAGAGAACACTGTGAGCTTTACACGTTAGCAGGAAGGTTCAACATCACCATATAGAGCAATCATCCATTCATAGATTTCTTTTTTTAATGTAATCACAGAATAACGCTCCAAATCCCTCACTTTCTATGTAAAGCCACAGTGTACTGCACTTGCCATTCTGTCCCTTCCAGTGCTTTCATCACACTGAAATGCTACTGTGTCCACTGGGGGCTTTATTCATCAAGGGATAGTGCTAGGTAGTGCCTTGTAATCGACAGGTAGGGACAGGCAGCAGCAGGTGAACGTCGGCCACAGCAGGCAATACCACGTTTATGAAGCCGATTCTGGTGAGCCACTGGAACAACGCCATGTTGCATCCGATTCATCATTACCCAAGGCTCAGCGTACAGCGCCGGCGCTGAAGCTCCTAGAGCGCCACGTCTTACCTGTCGCTACCTGTCGCTCTCCCATACATTTCAATGGATGTTACCTTTTTTTTCTCTTTAAACAGGGTTTTTTCTTTTTATTTATTTTTTTTAAACAAATCATTGTGTCACCTCTCCTGGCCTATTTAAATACATTTTTGAAAATTATTTTGATTTTTAAAATTTAAATGCTGAATTGTCATTACAAGTCTGGTATTAAAGTGTTCATGTCACAATGTAATAACAATGTAATTCCATATGCTTTCATTTTGTTACTAGTGAATATGTATTCAAAAACAGACTTTAATCACACAGCCTCTGGTGCTATGGTCTACAACAACCCGATTTTTAGCACCGGCGCTGTTTGGGGCTATTTTTTGATGAATGTAGTGTGAGTCAGTCGCACTGAGCTGGCGCTACTGTTCACTCAAATACAGTGTAGTGCTGATGTTATAGCGACTCACACAACATATTCATCAATGTCGGCCAGCGACTGAGGCGTTCTGAAACAGCGAACTTTGGCCGAGCACAGCAACTACTAACGGTCGCTCTGAAATCCTCGCTACAGACGCTCATCTGTCGCTACCTGGCGTTAGTAATGAATCAGCCTGCCCGCTTTTCTCTTCTTGATGTTTGAAAAAGGCACAGCAGCAGGGTGAAAGCCTCAAGAAGGAAAAAAGTACAGAGGGTAAGATGCCTGTTAAATAAATTATATTAGTGAAAATACCATTTTGTGAATACTCACCTGTAAAATGGGTATCACGAGTATGTCACACACCCCGCTTCCAACATCCATGACACTTGGGAAACCGGCCTGTAGAGGGCGATCTTGCAGAGATGACATGGAAAAAAGGAGCCCCTCCTGGTCCATAAGTACCTGGGACCTCCCAGTAATCTTAAAGGAGCCACAGCACTCAACCCTGTTAGCTTGCAGGCCAGCCTATAATCTGTCTCTAAACTTGGTTAAAAACAGAGGACTCGGTCACACACATCTGCAGAAGTATGCTTAAGCTGCACCACTACGCCAAAGTGCCTCTGTGGGGTGCAGTCCTAACTCTAATCTCTGAGAGCCCATCTGGGACATACAGTGCAATAGATAAATTGGGAGCAGGCTTACCTGAGGTTGCCCTAAAGAAACACCATATAAAGGACCCCAGAACAAAAAAGGGCGGGGGAAGCGGGGTGTGTGACATACTCGTAATACCCATTCTACAGGTGAGTACTCACAAAATGGTATTATTCCTAGTATGTCACACACCCCCTTTCCAACATCCATGACACTTGGGACATCCAAAAGCAGTGTCAATAATGGGTGGGGACCCAAGAAGAAAAATAATGCATAACTTAAATTACTGCAGCTTGCAGAACTCTGCGGCCAAAAGCAGCATCTGCTGAGGCCCGCACATCAACCTTGTAAAACTCAGAAAAAGTATGTACCGAAGACCAAGTAGCAGCCTTACAAACCTGCTCAACAGAAGCCTGGTGCTGAAAAGCCCAAGAAGCCCCAACAGCACGAGTAGAATGAGCAGTAACCCGAAAAGGGGGAACCTTCCCCTTCGCAGAATAGGCCCCAACAATGGCCTGACGTATCCATTTACTAATGGAAGACTTGGCGGGAACAAAACCCTTCCTAGGCCCAGAGGGCACAACAAAAAAAGCATCCGTTTTACGAAAGCAGAAGTAGTCACCAAATAATACTTAAAGCGGACCTTCACTCTAAATAAGAGTCTATCTTATATGTTTCCCACACCCTGTACATACAGATTGCTCACATTAAAAATCATCCTACCTGCATCTACTGCATTTTATAAGCCTTTAAACATCCAAGATGGCGGCTTATGGAAGCTGCCATTTTTGCAGGCAGCCTGCAAACAGGAAGTGCCTGCAAACAGGAAGTGACTGTGCTGCTCTGCATTCTGGGACTGCTGACCTTTCCCAGACCCCAGCTCTGCTCTGTCTGAGCAAAGCACAGCTATAACCCGCCCCCCTGTACCTTATCCCACTCTCCTCTCCTCAGTAAGTGTGATGCTTCTGAGTCAAGATGGCGGCGCCCGTATCCTAAATTCCCGAACAGAGTTGCAGCCCAGTGGGGGAAAGTATAATAAATTAGTGACTAAACATGTAAAATATATTAATTTTAGATGCTGAGGAATTGTTTTTTAAGAGTTTGGGCTTTTCATTAAATCATGGTGAAGGTCCGGTTTAACACAACGAACCACATCCAAAGAATGCAAAACCCTTTCCTTGTTATTACTAGGACTAGGGCAAAGTGAAGGAAGAACTATGGGCCTGATGCAGAGCCTCCTCTGAACTGCCCTTAAAACCTTCCGATTGTCCGGGGCTCCCGTTTGAATCGTGGCTCAAATGTGATGCAGAGCCTCCGTCGGAATGGCTCCCTAACTGATCTGTCAATTTCACTTTACTCGGAAAGCTTTTTTTGCTCTCTCGGGTGCCTTCAATCTGATCGGGGCTCCCGTTCACGTTCACACGGGCGGCCCGTTTTTCCCTGATTTTTCCTGCCTTTTTGAACGTACCTGCTTGGTTTCCGTCGTATTTGACCTTCCATTTTGGTGGTTTTAGCAAGTATACTTACATCTCCATGGCTCTTCAGTTGCCAATCTGGCTACACGCAAGCGCACATCCCTAAACCTCCATTGGAATATGCATATGGCACCAACTGCCAATTTGACACATATATATATATATATTTCTGTTAAATTTTTGGTGTCTTATTTGTTTTTAATTCAAACGTTGATTTTATTTTTTATTTGGATTTGGATTTTTCATATTTTTTTTTTTTTGCCAAAACTAAAAAACAATTAAAATTTTAATGCAAAATAAAAAACATTAGGCCTCGGGGTCTTGTGCCTGTGGTTTTCTAGTATCTGTGAATGATAAACAACCTTAGTTTAGCATTGTTTTTATGGTTTGGTTGGGCGTGTTTTTGGGGGGGCACTTTTTAAACCGGACCTTCAGCGTGATTTAATGAAAAGCCCAAACTCTAAAAAAACAATTCCGCAGCATCATCTGTTAAAAAAAGATACAAGGACCCACCATTAATCCACAAAATACATTAACAAGTTTCCTGGCCTAACTAAAGTCACTTTATTAACCTCTTGCTGCCTCACATTGCCCTAGTTCTGCTATCTGCATGTAGGCTAGTTTGTAGCGGCGTACATGGGTTAAACTAAGGTGGGCTGGTATGTAACGTGACAAACTAAGTTGTTTCAGACTATTCTTGCACTTTGTTTTTTTTTTTATAAGGAATGTGTGCGCGCACATAAACGCACGCTCTCATACTCACATCCATGATGATGTCGTCCTGCTCCTGTGTAAAGTATACTTCACCCTAAGAGGAGATCCCACAATCCCCTCAACCTGCCAGAAAAGGAGCACCACCCAAATGAAAGTACAAAATCACCTATTTATTTGTCAATGAATGAAACATAGATCAAAATTACAGACATTTAAAAGCATCTTAAAAAGGTCACAACAATGACCACCAGGGGGCACTAAGCGCCGGCTCTCTACATATATATTGTGGCTAATAATAAACCTTTTGTAGCTAAACTTCCATAGTTAGTGCATAAACCATTTATAAAACATAAAGTGCTAAGTGCTAAATGGTCAAATTGACCTATATCTAGTGAGGACCGCCGAGAGTGAAAAAATCAAAACATTCAAAAACCATAACACATGTGTAACAAACCGTACATTACCCATTAAATGGCCAGCGTTTCACTCTGTCCCCCTGCCCCTAGCCTGCGCGTTCGTAACGGTCGGGGACCCGTTACTTCAAGGGCACAAATAGTAGGGCCTGTGATGGTAAGGCTCCCCTAAATACTCACCCGCCCCGCTCCCACGCCAATGAGCGCCGCTCGTGGCCGCGCCGCCGCGCGCACCCCGGCCGGAGGTGCGCCCGCGGCAACAGCCAATCACAGAAGGCCAGAGCACACCAACACACCCCGGCCGGAAGTGCGTCAGCGGCCCCAGTCACTGTACCAGCGTCAGCCGACGCTGGCTGCGAAGCCGAGCGGAGATGTGACCGGCCGCGGGGAGTACAAGCGTACTACCCAGCGGCACCCAGTGGCGCGGAACGAGGCCGGCAAGAACAAACGGTGCCCTACCTGATTAGAGTATAGGTGTATAGTTGTTTGTAATGGGACCTGGGGGTAGGGCACCGTTTGTTCTTGCCGGCCTCGTTCCGCGCCACTGGGTGCCGCTGGGTAGTACGCTTGTACTCCCCGCGGCCGGTCACATCTCCGCTCGGCTTCGCAGCCAGCGTCGGCTGACGCTGGTACAGTGACTGGGGCCGCTGACGCACTTCCGGCCGGGGTGTGTTGGTGTGCTCTGGCCTTCTGTGATTGGCTGTTGCCGCGGGCGCACCTCCGGCCGGGGTGCGCGCGGCGGCGCGGCCACGAGCGGCGCTCATTGGCGTGGGAGCGGGGCGGGTGAGTATTTAGGGGAGCCTTACCATCACAGGCCCTACTATTTGTGCCCTTGAAGTAACGGGTCCCCGACCGTTACGAACGCGCAGACTAGGGGCAGGGGGACAGAGTGAAACGCTGGCCATTTAATGGGTAATGTACGGTTTGTTACACATGTGTTATGGTTTTTGAATGTTTTGATTTTTTCACTCTCGGCGGTCCTCACTAGATATAGGTCAATTTGACCATTTAGCACTTAGCACTTTATGTTTTATAAATGGTTTATGCACTAACTATGGAAGTTTAGCTACAAAAGGTTTATTATTAGCCACAATATATATGTAGAGAGCCGGCGCTTAGTGCCCCCTGGTGGTCATTGTTGTGACCTTTTTAAGATGCTTTTAAATGTCTGTAATTTTGATCTATGTTTCATTCATTGACAAATAAATAGGTGATTTTGTACTTTCATTTGGGTGGTGCTCCTTTTCTGGCAGGTTGAGGGGATTGTGGGATCTCCTCTTAGGGTGAAGTATACATTGCACGGCCAGTGTAGCACACCAGAATACACTAGTTGGTGCGGCCATATCTTTGTGACTGCTCCTGTGTAAAGATGGCATAGCTCCTGGTATAGCTCTGACGTTCCCCCGCAGTGACGTGCAGGACATCCCAAATTGGAATGCCCCAGAGACATGATGCCTGTAACCCAACCCTGGATTTCTTCACACTCCAAAGGGCTGGGTTACATGGGTTTTGGCCTGCTTTAAAACATCATGACCAAATCAGGTTAGGATGGAATAACCCACCTCCTTTACATTATTATTAAAGTAACACAGGTTCCCTCACATAAAGCAGAACAAAACCCAGAGCGGCCACTGGTCTTCCCCCTGGAAATCCCAGATCGGGATGCCCCACTGTGTGAAACCCTTTTTACTGAGACTTTACTCAGAAATGGCAGACTCCCTCTCTTAAAGCGGAACAAGCCATGATTAGTTTAATGACCTTTGCAGGCGTATATTGTAGTGCCCCCCCAGTCTGATCAAGACAACGGAACCTCATCTTCAAGAGACCAAAGGCTCGCTCCACCACAGAGCGAGTCGTCCTGGGGGCAGTATTGTAGGGCTCATCTGCCTGTGAAGATGGGTGCAGGATTGGGGTCAGCAGCCAGGGGAGCAAAGGATAGCCAGAGTCTCCCCCCCAAAAACAAAAACAAAAGAAAAAATAAAAAAAGGTGTGCATTGCAACAATAGAAAAGAGGGACAAATAGGTGAGCGGGGTAGGGTTGGAGTAAAGGACATTTGTAATGAGCCTACATGCACATCCAACCTGTACACTCATTTAAAAAGTCTGGGGAATACTACTTACATAAGAGGGCAAGAACATGATGCAATAGGGTTCGATCACTTAACCCATTAAATTTAAAGTTAAAAAATTAGGCAAAAAATATACTAACAAAAAAATTACCAAATTGTGTGTTAAGGGAAAAAAAAATAAAAGACAGGGTGGGCAACCAATACAAGTTTCATACACATATCCAGTAAGGCGGGTGAGCTCAAATAGGTGCAGCCTGGTTTCTGCCATACTCAGCAGGACAAGACCGCGGAGCTGGCGCCGCTGATGTGCTCCAACAGAGGACTGCATATTATTGCCCGAGTGCAAATACGGCTGCTCTGACTTGCCGTAAGTGAAGGCTCGGCGGCCCCGTTTCATTAGGGTGATTTCAATCGGAAAACAAGGCTCTGCATCACTGAAAAAAACGGAACAATGAACGAGGCGTCCGTTTTGCCGGGAAACAGCCTCGTGCGAGCCGACAATCGGAAAGGCGGCTGAGCGCACACCTGAGCGCATAAACGCACACTAAAATCAACGTAGCACCCTTTCCTGACCCGATCAAAGCCCAAAACCAACGGGAAAACGCACGGGAGAAGTGAACGGGGAGGCTCTGCATCAAGCCATATATCCTGATTAAGGTGGAAAGCAGACACCACCTTAGGAAGGGAAACCGGTTTAAAACAGAAAACCACCTTATCCTGATGCCTTTCAAAATAAGGGGCCTGGATTGACAGGGCCGCCAATTCAGAAACCCGACGGACAGAGGTAATAGCAACCAAAAAAGCAACCTTCTGAGTAAGAATATGAAGAGGAACATCCTGCAATGGCTCAAAAGGAGCAGCCTGCATGGCAGAAAGCACCAAGTTAAGATCCCAAACTGGAAGCAAGGGCTTTCTAGGAGGCCGCACATGCGTGCCCCCCTGGAAAAAGGTCTTAACCAAAGGATGAAGAGCAAAAGATCTTTGAAAGAAAATAGCCAAAGCAGAAACCTGCCCCTTCAAAGTACTAATCTGGAAACCCAAATCCAGACCATGTTGCAAAAACTCCAAAATCCTAGGGATAGAAAATACCCTACAGGGCAAGACCCTAGACTCACACCAATCAATATAGGACCTCCAAGTCCTGTAGTAAACAACAGAGGAAGACTTTTTCCTAGCTCTAACAAGAGTCTGAATGACCGGGTCAGAAAGACCTTCCTCCTTTAAGATGGAGATTTCAGCAGGCACGCCGTCAAAGCCAGCGTTGGTAAATTGGGGTAACAGAGTTGACCCTGGGTGATGAGATCTGGAAAAAGAGGCAGATGCAACTGATCCTCTGCCAGCCTTGTGATGTCTGCGAACCACAGACGGCTTGGCCATCTTGGAGCCACTAGGATTGCTGGCGCCCCTTCCAGAACTAGCTTGCGCACCACCCTGCTTATCATGGAGAATGGGGGAAACAGATACAGGAACCCCAGATCCTTCCAGGCCAGAGACATGGCATCCACTGCCACTGCCAGAGGATCCTGGGATAGAGACACAAACACTGGAAGTTTGTGGTTGTGACGAGAAGCAAACAGGTCCAGCCGTGGAGTCCCCCACTTGTGACAAAGAAACTGAAAGACCCTGGGATTGAGAGACCACTCTCCCTGTCGAGCGCATGCTCTGCTCAGGGAGTCTGCCTCCACATTCTCTATCCCCGGAATGTAAACTGTCGATATGCAGGGAACATTGATCTCTGCCCAATGGAGGATCAGAGACACTTCCCGGAGAGCACCCCAACTGCGAGTCCCTCCTTGGTGATTGATGTATGCAACCGCTGTTCGGTTGTCTGACCGAATCTGAACCGGCAGACCCCGCAAGAAATGAGTTAATCAAAGTAGGACTAAACGAATGGCCAGAAGCTCCAATAAATTGATTGGAGAGTGAGCCTCCTGCGGCCCCCACAAACCCTGTAACCGATGTTCCCTCCAGATGCCCCCCAAGCCCATGAGGCTGGCATCTGTGGTGACCAATTCCCAACAGGGGGTCAGAAATGACTTGCCGCTTCTGAGATTGCTCGAAGTCAGCCACCACTGAAGGGACTGCAGAACATGGGGAGACAACAGACAAACCCGATTCAGAGACAACGGGCGCTTGTCCCACCTTGCCAAGAGAAAGAGCTGAAGAGAACTCATGTGAAACTGTGCAAACACGACCGCTTCGAATGTGGCCACCATCAGCCCCACTAGCCTCATCCCCAGACGGATAGGCTGACGAGGATTGGACAAGAACAGACTAATTAAATCCTGAATCAGAACAACCTTGGACTGAGGAAGAAATACCCTGGCCTGAAGGGTATCCAGTATCAGACCCAGAAAGGGAATCTCCCTGACGGGGCAAAGAGAAGATTTGGCATGGTTTATCACCCAACCGAATTTCTCTAGTGTCGCCACCACCGTCCTGGTGTCCAATTCCGCCTGATTGAAGGACGGGGCTGTGATGAGAAGGTCGTCCAGGAATGGCACAATGCGAATGCCTTGGACCCTGAGAATAGCTATTACTCCTGCCAACACCTTGGTAAACACTCTTGGGGACGAAGTAAGACCGAATGGAAGGGCCACAAACTGAAAATGCTGGTTTTCTACTGTGAATCTGAGAAATCTCTGGTGAGCGGAACTGATGGGAATGTGCAGATAAGCATCCTTGATGTCTATAGACGTCATAAAGTCTCCCTGACAGAGAGCGTTGAACGCAATGATTCCATGCGGAATTTTCTGAAACGGATAAATAGATTGAGTCGCCTTAGATCTAGAATAGGCCGAACAGAGCCGTCCTTTTTGGGTACCGTAAAAAGGTTGGAATAAAAGCCCAGACCCTTTTCCGCTGGAGGCACCAGACGGATGACATCCATGTTTAAGAGGTTCGCCACCGCCGCCCGGAGCCCTTGCACGATCACCGGATCCGCGGGCATCCGGGACCTGAAAAATCTGGGAGGAGGCCTGAACTCGAATTCCAGCTTGTAACCGGAGGACACAACTTCCAGAATCCATCTGTCTGATACCTCCTTGACCCAAGCCTGGAAGAAAAAACGCAGCCGTCCCCCCCCCCTCATTGCTGGGCAGGCTTGGAAGTAGACTTAGACTTGGACCCCCAACTCTGACCTGGACGCCCACGTCCTCTACCTCTGTTCCATGCAGTCCCCCTTGGGGCTGAAAAGGCCGATCCTTTACCAGATCTGGAACCACGAAAGGAAGGGTTAAAGGAGGCCAATCCCCGAAAGGAACGACGCTGCCTCTTACGCTGAGGCAATTTGCCTCCTTTAATGACAGAATCCAACTTTTCACCAAAAAGGCGCAATCCCCCAAAGGGAAGTGTGGTAAGTGACTTCTTAGCCACAGTATCAGCCACCCACTGGCGTAACCATATAGACCGCCGAATAGCAACTAGCAAGGCAGAAGTTCTGCTGCACATGGCCAAGGAATCATCCAAAGCAGAACGTACAAAAGACACAAACAATTCACAACGCTTGAGAGCAACAAACTCATCAGAGGCTGGATCAAGCCCTGAGGTATTCAATAGGTCTCTAACAACAGACCTAATAGCAACTGCCATAAGTGCCGAAGCACCCACAGGCCGCAAGGCCGAGCCAACGCTAGCAAAAGCGTGACAAGCCATTTGATCAATACGTTTGTCTTCCCCATCCTTAAGAGTAGTAGATTCCGGGGAATGTAAAATAGAGGAATTGGACAAACTGAGCACAGGAGCATCCACTTCAGGGGGGGATGACCAACGCTTAACCATGTCTGCTGGAAAGGGATATTTCTTATCCCAGCCTAAAGGAACACCAGGAAATTCTAAACGAGGCTTGGAGGCTCCAAAGAACTCCCCTTTCTGATGAGGGACTGCTTCAGGAGGAGTGATTGCCAATACCTCATACAATTAAGCAAGAGCTTTAGGGGTGTCAAAAACTTCCCCTTCTCCCAGTTTAGCGTCAATACCCACAAATTGCTGAGCATCAGAAATATCAGATCCCTCAAAAAATTCCCCTTCCTCCAATGGAGACAGGTCCGATCAATCAAGGCGCTCGCAACTATCAAACTCACTAGCCGAAGCAGCAGGAGTTAAATGTTTTTTTTTTTTTCTTAGCTGAGGCCTTCTTGGCCACAGAGCTAGACATTAATTTTTCAATGTGAGCCAATCTGGCACATACATCAGAAAGCGACTCTCCACCCATGACAATATCACTCGGGGTATGGACAAGACAAGGTGGTGTGGGGGAAGAGGCAGGAGCCACCGACCCTGAGGCTTGGGCCCCTGACTGCTGCATTATAACCAAATGAGTACAAGATACACAAAGAAATGCATTATCCCCAACAAGGGATGCCCCACAACGTAAACACTGCCAAGTCTGTCCCGAGGGCACTGAAAGCCCAGTATCCTGAGATGCCTCCATATGGTGTTTATTAAGAATATCGTAAGCATAACAGTAAAAAATGAGGTTCAGGCAGAAATAGAGAAAGGCCGGGAGTTACCCCGGCTACCTGCAAGGAGGAGAGAGTCATCTTCTGACTTGCTTCGCCGATCTGCAGAGACGAAAAGACTGGGGATTAGTGGGAGGTCCCAGGTACTTATGGACCAGGAGGGGCTCCTTTTTTCTATGTCATCTCTGCCAGATCGCCCTCTACAGGCCGGTTTCCCAAGTGTCATGGATGTTGGAAGCGGGGTGTGTGACATACTAGGAATATACTGTTTTTTCTGATAATAGCATTTCAATTTCATGGGTGTATATTGATAGTTGTAATTATGGACTGCTATATCTGTAAATTAATTCTAGGATGCATCACAATAGAGAAGTCCAGTTGCCCTTGATGCATGCGATTTACTGGCAGCAGAGACTGGTATAAATTACAGCTGATACAAGTACTGATCGACAGAAGCTCAGGGAAACCTTACCACGCCACTGCATCTGGAGAACAAGAAGACACCTAGCCCATGTATGTTCTCTCACCATCTGACATTACAGGTATTATACGGATCAGAAGAGTAAAGGCGCATATGATGGTGACCTATTACATTATGCAAAACTTGCTGCTGTTGTAATTCTCTCTGGCTGCTACATGTACATCAAGGCTGCATATAGCTTCTTGCTATGTTTTTTCTTTTTCTGGGTGCTGTATAAATACTTTTTGTTCTAGGAAAGCATTTTTTTTTTAAATAGAGAGTTCTTTGGTTTCTTTAGTGCATCTATATTAAAGTGGTACAAAATCCTTCCCCCCCGCCTCTGTGCCCCCCACCTGCTCTTCCTGCCTGAGTACCTCGGACGATGCAGCTGACTTGGCAGGAGCCCGGTTAAATAAAAAACATTTTTTTCCACCGCTAAGGACACACCCACATAGCATTTTTCAATCGCCCATTGGTTGAAATTAAGAATGCCAGATGAAGTGAACCAGTCTACTGACCACATCCCCAGCTTCTCTGTAAAGTCCCCTGGGGGTAGGCTACTGGCTGGGCTCAGAATCTTTTAGGTTCCAGGGCCCGACAGCGTGGGATTTGACCTGCTTTAAGCCTAACCTGGGTCTCCCCACATGGTGGCTTGCAACAGTGTTTTGGTACTCACCAAGTCTCACTCCCCCCCCCCCCCCCTCCCCAAATGTGAACAGCCCTGAAGATCAGATTCAGAAGTACAGATGTACGGGTTGATTCCAAGCCAGAGTTGATTCAGAGATTTCAATCTCCGGCAGGTTTTTACGTTAAAGTGGACCAAAACCGCACTGTGCGAAACCCCACCAATCGCCAAATCTTCTCACCCTTTCCTTGGGTCAACCGCAAATGCTTGGCTGCTCGTCCAAACAGCTTCTCTGGACGCGCATATTAAGGTGCAGCTGGAGAAGCTAAATGGAAACCCCAACCGCACACATTGGAGCTGCACAACATCACTTGCAACTCTTCAACGTTGTGCGCCCACGTACAGCCATTCAGTTGCAGCAGACGTGGCCGTGCACAGCCGAGAATGAGAAGGGATGCGAGTGATGCATGCACCGTGGGCTCAGCGGAAAGGTGAGAATTGTGGGCAAACAGGGGGCTTTCACACAGTGGGGCATTCCAGTTGGGGTTGCCTCAGGGGGGGGAGGAATCAGTTTTCCCCACTTCAAAACCCATTTTTTTCCCATTTTCCCCCTTGTCTTATTCAGCAGACTATTTTTTGTCTTTGTTACAGGAGAGGAGGGGCCTAGAAGGGTTTTGCCAGAGGATTTTAGAGTGGAAGAATTTTACTTTTCTTTATGGTATAACACAAACAAATGTTATGGCGATTATGACCAAAAAAACTGAGAACACAGGCTGGAAATTGCCAATGCCAAGGTTGCAAACTGGAAGAGTTGGAAAATGTCTCTCAGGGACAGGGTTAACCTTATCAAGACCTACCTGGGCCCTATCTTTTTATATGTCAGCTTCATCGATGTTTTTCCAGATGTTATGGGGAAACCAAATGAACCTGGTAAAAAGAAATGTCACCTACCTGTCCAGGCAGGAGGGTGGTCCAGGGATGGTCAACCCGGTTGTGTTTTTCTATCTGCTGTTTATGAAACATAACTTGGTAGCATGCTGGCAGAGAGCCCGTCTGGCTGGGGGGGGGGGTATTTTCCATTTCTGATTTAAGCCCTTCCTGTGAGACAGGGAGAATGGTGGCTGGGTGAAAAGCCCTTAAGTTCCTCAGGCTCAGCTCCCGGCCTATGTTGCCCCGTGCTTGAAAATACTTCAGCAATGGCAATTGACAGCAGAAGATATAAGATCTACTCCAAGGAAGCTCCTGGTGAGTCGGGGCCTGGGTCTGGCCTTCTATGAGCCATTGTCCCTCAGGGATTGCCCAGGCTCCATTATGAGGGAGGGTTTGAGGCTTATTAAATCCTCAAGGATTCTGTTGAAATTCCAGGATATAGCCTGGCTCTCCTTCCAAGGAAAACCCTACCTTAGGGGGATCCGGAAGCGCCGCAGCCTGGCAGAGATATTTTGTCTCCATGAGGAGTGTCAGGATGAGGTGGAGACTATGGACCACTTCCTGCTCCAGTGTCTCTTTAATGTAGAGGAGTATAAAAAGGTGGGGTTGGCCCTCGGTGCCCCCTTCTTCTCCCAGGTTTCCTATGCTGAGTGGGTGTACGGGGCATTCAAGAACAGAGGGGATTTTTGTTTGGACACTTATCTCTAGTTAGTCTAGTGATCTGCTATTTCACGTGGAATGCACGGTGCCAGCTCTGCATTAGGAAGAAAGTCCTCCCTGTCCCGGTGGTGGTGCATGACATCCTGCATGAGGTGGGCAAGATCCGGGTGCTTGAGAGGGACAGGTGGGAATGGGGGGCCTGGATGAATGCGTGGAGGAACATCAGGCCTTTTTAGTCCTCATGACTTCCCTTTGGGTGGGCTTTTCTGTTTCTTATCACACTGTAGATTTTTTTATAACAATGAATTTTGAAGAACGACTGTGTGCACGGGTGACGGGGTCTCTGAGTCTTCCTGCAGAATTGTGTATAGTGTAGTGTTATGTTGTGTATATATAGAATTGTATATAGAATTGTTATTGGTAATGCTGAATTGTCAGGCCTGTTTCTTTTTAATTATTATTATTTTTTATTTATTTATTTATTTTAACTTTGTATCAACTGTATATATTGTATGTGATTGATTGTTTTACTATCTATATATTTACTATAATAGAGTTTGAGGGAAGATACAAAGGGGCGAGCGACTTACAATCTGCTAGATAAGGCAGGAGAATATCTTATAATTTTTTTTTATAATATAAGGAAGGATACAGAATGTACAGAATGTTGAAGAGATCAATACACAGTGGGCCAAAATGAAAAACTTGGTGGTGGGCCAACCTTGATATTTATTCAAAAAAATGTCTATCCAATGGGGCATGCGTGCAGCCAATCATGTACTCAGCTTCGTTAAGCTTTTCTTATACTTAGCCAATGAGAGCGCTTGTCAGCTAAGGGCCAAATTGAGGCAAGTGCGCCGCCTACCGCATCCCCTGCATTGCTTGAGCTGGAGGCGTGCCCGCACCTGCTATTCACCAATGCCTGGTGCGGGCATGCACCACGCTGAAGGTGCGGAGCGCGGCCGAAGCCCGTGCATGCGCTGTTGGATCGGCAGTCAGGTAAGTTCCCGGGGGGTTAAAACGAAATTTAGGATGCCCCGGGTAGTGAGGATCAGGCTTTTCAGCCAGCCCTGAAGTCAAATACGTGGTTGATCCTCTTTTACCACTTAACTGACACATAAAAAATGAAAAGGCTGTCCCAAAACCATCTGTTTTTTTTTTATTGAAGATCAGAAATCTGTGTGTTATGTGAATAAAGGTGGTGCATATCTCGGGCTTCTGAAATGTTCTTAAACCTCTTAATGACCCACCTACTTTTAGCCTTGAGGATTAAAACAGTTTTGTCCCTCCTTGTGTTCCAGGTGGGTGGGTGGGCAGACAGGCAGGCGGGTGGATGGATGGGCCTACAGGCAGGTGAGTGGATATGTGGGCATGATGGCAAGCAGGTGGGCAGGTAGGTGGGCATAATGGCTGGGCAATTTGGTAGCTGGCTATGCAGACAGGCAGGTGGGGGAGTGGGTGGAGGAAATCAGGCAGATGGAGTAGTAGTGGCATCTCAGGGAGGCTTAGCAACATCTCAGCGGGCAATGGACGACATCTCAGCAGGAGGACAGCATCTCATCACAGCACACATATGGGTGGGTAGACGGCATTTCATTGCAGCAGACATCTTGGTGGGTGGATGCCCTCTCGGCAGCGGTGATGGGCATCTCAGCGGGTGGGCAGAATCCCTTAGATGGTGGCAGCCATTTTGGTGGGTCGGTGTGGGCAATGACCTGCATCTTGGTGGGTCGGGGTGGGGACTGGCACAGGAAGAGTGATCCTGAAGATGGTGGTGCGAGTGAGCCTGGTGACGCTCTCTGACTGGTCTTCCTCGGTGCTGACCAGCCAGAGAGTGGTGGCTGGAGCTGCGGTAGAAGCCAATGCAGTGGATCAGGGAGGGCGGGGGAACAGGAAACTTGCTGCAACACAGAAGTGAGGGGGGCTAGGTAAGTAAAAAAGTATGCCTTGCATGTCCAAAATACCCCCTCCCCAGCCCCCTGCACACTCCTAGGCCACTTTCCATCCTATAATTGGCACAGGGCAGACAGTGACACACTGTTTCTGCAGACATGCTAGATACAGGATTGTCACTTAGGGGGTTAATGCAGCATGCCATTTTCCATGATGAGATGGATTAGGGTTCTCTGCCTTCCTTTATCTCCTCCAGTAGCGTTTCACAGTTACTGGCGACCTGAGCTGGCTTGGCATCATCTTTCATAGAGGGAGACCTGGTTGGCAGTTGCTTTTGCCAACCACTGGATGAAAGTACTTTCTTACTACTTCATCATAGGGGCGGGGTTTTACATCAAATCTCACCACCTGCCAGGCTGCAATTTGGCAGTGTAATCTGGACCCCAGACAGGATTGTTAACTAGCCTCTCAGGGACTATGCGGTGCTAGGCTAGTGTGTGGCCGTGCGCCTGGTTTAAAGGTAATGCCCATGACTGCCCCAGTCCTGCCACTCAAAACAGCGTGGGATGGAGGGACAGAGCTGGGGGACAAATTTGATGACACTGCGGGCCAGATATGGCCCGTGGGCCAGAGTTTGACAAATGTGTATTAGGGTATAAGGGGTGATACAGAAGGTGGAAGAGCTTACAACCTATTAGCGTATAAGGGAGGATACGGAAGGTGGAAGGGCTTACAATCTATTAGGGTATAAGGGAGGATACAGAAGGAGAAGAGCTTACAATATATTAGGGAATAAGGGAGGATACAGAAAGGGGAAGAGCTTACAATCTATTAGGGTATAAGGAAGGATACAGATGGAGAAGAGCTTACAATCTATTAGGGTATAAGGGAGGATACAGACGGAGAAGAGCTTACAAGCTATTAGGGTATAAGGAAGGATACAGATGGAGAAGAGCTTACAATCTATTAGGGTATAAGGGAGGATACAGAAAGGGGAAGAGCTTACAATCTATTAGGGTATAAGGGAGGATACAGATGGAGAAGAGCTTACAATCTATTAGGGTATAAGGAAGGATACAGATGGAGAAGAGCTTACAATCTATTAGGGTATAAGGGAGGATACAGAAAGGGGAAGAGCTTACAATCTATTAGGGTATAAGGGAGGATACAGATGGAGAAGAGCTTACAAGCTATTAGGGTATAAGGAAGGATACAGATGGAGAAGAGCTTACAATCTATTAGGGTATAAGGGAGGATACAGAAAGTGGAAGAACTTACAATCTGCAGGGGTGTATTGAAAAAGGCGGAGGTTACTAAACCTTTTGACTGGCTTCCCCTAGTGTCTCCTCCCCCAACCCTGGGTCCCATAGCAGCAGTACAGGCAGCCATGGCTTTAGTTACATCATTGCTGAGTAGGTGGCAGGTATTTATTTCTGGATGTCAGAGAGTCGGATCGAAGCTCCTCATTTGATTTATTAATGAAGCAGTTAAGTAAAGTAGCAGTTTCTGTTTATTCCAATGAATTATTCATCTTTTTTTATCGTTGAGATTCTAAAAGATGGGCTCCAGCCAATTCATAATCATTACTGACGATATGTCACTGCCGAGGCTGACAGGGAATCAGATTTGCTTACAGCAGCATTATCATTTCATTGACTTCTGAAGCACAAAGTCAGGAGAGCGGAGGGTGGGGGGGGGGGGGTATCCAGGATTAAGAGAAGAGCTTTGATGCATGTCCTATCAGCGTACAGATAGACCCCATCATCTCTTTATTCACTCTCATGAACCCTCCGCTGTCTGTCTGACAATGGCTAAAAGCTAAACCTGCTGTGATCTAAATCTGATGTGGAGTCAAAGGTGAAGTCTACAAGGATCGGTTTTAATTCAAATAATGGGCTGAAGTGATCTTTCAGTTCGGTCAGGCAATGATTATTTACTCCGCCAAGGATAGTATTTCACCCTCTTCATCTGATACAGAAGGAGAAGAGCTTACAATATATTAGGAGGTATACTGAAAGCTATAGGGGTTACACCTATACAAAGGCCCATAAGCAAAGGAAAGGCCCTGATAGGAAAGCGACAAGCATGTATCCTCAAATAGATTGTAAGCTCTTCTCCTTCTGTATCCTCCCTTATACCCTAATAGATTGTAAGTTCTTCTCCCTCTGCATCCTCCCGTATACCCTAATAGATTGTAAGCTCTTCTATTTCTGTATCCTCCCCTATACCCTAATAGATTGTAAGCTCTTCTCCTTCTGTATCCTCCCTTATACCCTAATAGATTGTAAGTTCTTCTCCTTCTGTATCCTCCCTTATACCCTAATAGATTGTAAGTTCTTCTCCCTCTGCATCCTCCCGTATACCCTAATAGATTGTAAGCTCTTCTCCTTCTGTATCCTCCCTTATACCCTAATAGATTGTAAGTTCTTCTCCCTCTGCATCCTCCCGTATACCCTAATAGATTGTAAGCTCTTCTATTTCTGTATCCTCCCCTATACCCTAATAGATTGTAAGCTCTTCTCCTTCTGTATCCTCCCTTATACCCTAATAGATTGTAAGCTCTTCTCCTTCTGTATCCTCCCTTATACCGTAATAGATTGTAAGCTCTTCCCCTTCTGTATCCTCCCTTATACCCTAATAGATTGTAAGCTCTTCTCCTTCTGTATCCTCCCTTATACCCTAATAGATTGTAAGCTCTTCTCCTTCTGTATCCTCCCTTATACCCTAATAGATTGTAAGCTCTTCTCCTTCTGTATCCTCCCTTATACCCTAATAGATTGTAAGCTCTTCCTCCTTCTGCATTCTCCCTTAAACCTTAATAAATTGTAAAATCTTATCTCTTCTGTAAACTAGCTTATACTCAATTCAATTGTACATTCAATATCCCCCTTATATCATAATAGATTGTAAGCTTCTCAGTACAGCTCTGTAAATGTGTCTTTAGTGAGGCACGTGCAGTGAGTGAGCCCCTCATCCCCCATTAATGTCCTGTATGCGTGGCCGCAGATGGGATATGCAGTGGAGGTGACAGCCGCTAATGTAGCAACATGCAGGAGGGGTTTCTTGGCCAATGGCGCCATCTGTTGGTAGCAACATAAACTCACATGAAAGAAAGTTGGAGCTGTCCAACTGCTGCAGAAGCAGAGAAGCAGGCACAGCATTACCCATTATAGTCTGAACTGGGGATCAGATTGGAACTGCCCACACTCGGCTTTGAAAAAGGAGTGAGGAGGGGATCTTATCACACCTTGCTTTAAATTGGGTGTCTAATCACCCTCCCCTCTGAATTTTTGCATTGGAGTGAAGGGGATCTAATCACACTCTGCTTTAACAGGAGGTGATGTTTCTCTATTAGTTACTGGTGAAGTGGGGAACTCAAGAACAGTCCATGAGTGCAGACCAGCTGCAGCCATTGCCAGGGAGAAGTGAGTAACTTGTCCAATTCTAGGCATCCTTTTTACTTTTAACTTGAGGGCATCCCAAATCAGGTTGCTCTGGGGGATGGGGATGTTACTGAACCTTCAGTCTTTATTAATCAAGCATTGTATGTGGCAGAATATCAATATCAAGGGCTCTTGAAGCTGAGACTCTATCTGCAAGGCAACTAACTGCAATCCCATAGGAAAAAAGAATGTAAAATAAAGAGAATGTGGCAAGAGATAGAGATGGGAGTAAGGTAGTAAGTATGGATAACCAAGTCTTAAAGGAGCCACAGCACTCAACCCTGCTAGCTTGCAGACAATCCTATAATCTGTCTTTAAATCTGGTTAAAAACAGAGGACTCTGTCACACACATCTGCAGAAGTAGCGCCAAGGTGCCTCTGTGAGGTGCAGTCCTAACTCTAATCTCTGGAGGAACATACAATGCAATAGATAAATTGGGAGCAGGCACCTTGGCGCTTGGTGGTGCAGCTTCAGCTACTTCTGCAGATGTGTGTGGACCTCTGTTTTTAACCAGATTTAGAGACAGATTATAGGTTGGTCTGCAAGCTAACAGGGGTGAGTGCTGTGGCTCCTTTAAGACTTGTGTATCCTAATTGCCCTGCTCACGTGCACCTCCCAGGTTAGTTATGGATAAGAAAATGGAGGCGAATAGGTTAAAAAGATAGGAAGACATAGAAAGTGGGAGAGGGGGTCTGATATAATGTGACAAGAGAAACATGGAGAGAATATGGAAATGAGATAATGAGCAAGAAGGGGCGGTGTGGGAAAGAGAAGAAAGACAGAAAGAGATGAATAGGGTCAGAAAAAGGGAATGCAGAGATTGAAAGGAAGAAAGAACGGTAGAAAAGTGTGACAAGAAAATGTGGAAAAAGTTGAGATAGAGGGAAGGCAAAAAGAAACATAGAAGGTTGACGGCAGAAGGAGACCATACGGTCCATCTAGTCTGCCCTTATGTGTATACTGTATGTTCTCTTTATCTTAGGATAGATGTGTGCTTATCCCAGGCATGTTTAAATTCAGTGACTGTTGATTTTTCAACTACCTCTGCTGGAAGTTTGTTCCAAGCATCTACTACTCTTTCTGTAAAATAATATTTTCTAACATTGCTCCTGATCTTCCCCCCGACTAGCTTCAGGTTGGGCCCCCTTGTTCTATCATTAAGCTTCTTCTTAAAAACACTTCCCTCCTGAACCTTATTCAATCCTTTCACATATATAAAGGTCTCCATCATGCCCCCCCTCTCCCTTCTTTCCTCCAGACTGTACAAATTAAGTTCTTTAAGTCTCTCCTGATAAGTTTTAAGTTTAAGTCCTTCCACCATTTTTGTTGCCGGCTTTGGATCCGTTCTATTTGAATAATGTCTTTTTGCAGGTAAGGTCTCCAGAACTGCACACAGTATTCTAGCTGTGGCCTCACCAGGGCTCTATACAGCGGCATCACAACCTCCCTCTTCCTACTGGTGATGCCTCAAGCTATGCAGCCGAGCATCCTGCTTGCTTTTCCCACTGCCTGGCTACACTGTCCAATCATCTTGCAGCTATCAGTAATCAGTATCCCTAAATCTCTCTCCTCCGAGGTCCTGGATAACACAGTGCTGCCCATACGGTACTCAGAGCAGGGATTCCTTCTACCCAAGTGCAGGATTTTACATTTAGAGACATTAAACTCTAGTTTCCAAAGAGAGTAGACAAGGTGAAAGAGAGGTGGGTGGAAGTAATGTGAAAGAAAGACAGGTAGGAGTGTGACAAGAGAAAGAAGGAGGAAACGTGGAAATGAGAGCAAAAAGGGGGGAAAACAAAAGATAGAGAGGAATAGAGCAAGAATAAAAGAGGGGTAGAAGTGGAAATGCAGAGAGAAGAAAGGTGGAGAAGTGGGACATGAAAATATGGAAAAGGAAGAAGTAAAAAGAGAGCAAGATGTAGACAAAGTGAGACTAGAATTCAGGCACTAAACACCATCGATATCTTATATAAAAATCCACCCATCTTTGAAGCTGTAGGCGCATAATCATTACTCCTCCATAATCATTACTGTGTGGTATTTATATATGTAATTTACAGCTGTTTATTTTTCGCTTCTATTCCCATTTGGGGAGAGATTCAATTTCACAAATCACCCATTCATATATACTTTTCGCCTGTACGATTATTTTATTTTGGGTCACCATAGAAGTGATTTATTTGGGATTGCTTGGAACTCACTGTATATTTTGGGACATAGATAAATGTAGGCATTCATTTATGAGATTAAACCGGACCAACACCCGTTTTTACCTTAACGTGTGTTGGTCTGGCTGTGTGGTCATTGTAAGAAGTGAGGGGTGGCATCCAGAATGCTAGAGCCCCCCTCGCAGCAAAACGCATAAATAGCTTGTTTTACTCACCTTCATAATGAGCCAGCGGCGAGAACAGCCAGACTAACACACTTTAAAGTGGATCAACACCCAGGGGGATCGGCCCGGGAATCTATAAGATTCCCGGTCCGATCAGATCCCTCCCCGCGGGGCATCCGAAATCGGGATGTCCTGCGGGGTGAAATTTTTATGTGAAATGTTTTCTTTTTTGTGTGATTTTTTGTTTGGTAGCAATACCTCCAAAAAAATGTTGAGAAAGGGGCTCTGAATCAACCCTATTGTCTTGTGGTGCCCACGGAGTGTAAGGGTTTGCAACATGATGTAGACAATGCGAAAAAAGAGGGTGATGGAAGGAGAAGCGAAAAATGGAGGGGGTGTGGATATGAGAGCAATGTGGGGGGAATGTAGAAAAACCAGAGAATAGAGGAGAAGGAAAGAAAAATGTAGAGTGCTTATAGGGCTAGAAAACAAGATGGAAAACATTGGGAATGCAGAGAAAGACTGAAGTAAGCTGCAACAGAGGGATGGAGAGACGGTGAGTAAGGAGGAAGATGTCAAAAAGGTGAAAAGAAAAAGGAGGCAGCAAGAGAACGACGGAGGGAATGTGGAAACAACATGAAAAATGGGGGGGGGGGATGCAGGGCCGGTCTTAAGATGGAAGGCGCCATGTGTGAGACTACAAGATGGGGGGGGGGCATCTGATAGTGAGGATGATAGTGAATAAGCAAAGAAATGTATTGGGGGGGCTCAATACACTTCTGCGATTATTCACTATCGGACTCACTATCAGCATCCCCAGCACTCCGCTATCCAATGTGCACCCGCATATCTGAATGGCTGTTGGAGCTAAATGGAACAGCCAATGGGGCGTAACCAGCAGTTCATTTATAGCTCATGAATATGTACAGCATTGACTTCTGATTGGAGGAGAGCTTACACATGCACCATGGGATTGTGGATCGAGGTGAGTAAATGGACAAACCAGGGGGTTCAAGATCAAATTGCATTGGAATCGACAGAAGAGTTGCAAGCCACTATGTGGAGAGACCCATGTCAGGCTTAATATTGGGGGCTAAAGAGACCAAAAAACCCTTTACTTAGGTAAAGGAAAAGAGGCAGAAAGTATTTGCACAGTAGCCAATACAAGGACAGATAGCATTACCCATCAATCCTTGCAACAGACAGAGCTATGCAAATCATCTCTTTATGTCTCTGTGCCATTCAAGGCCCTTAGAAACGCTAACCTAGTGCTGATGAGAGCCTAAAGCTCGACACACGTGTCCGCTTGTCCGATGTGTTTGGCTGTGTAAATTTAAAGATAATCCTTGACATTGCACCCTTAGCGTTTCTAAGGGCCTTGGATTGCTCAGAGACATAAAGAGATGATTTGCATAGCTCCGCCTGCCGCAAGGATTGATGGGTAATGCTATCTGTCCTAGTGTTGGGTACTGTGCAAATACTTTCCGTTTTAGGAAAGCGCCTCTTTTCCATGGGAATAGATGTATAGATAAATGGCTGCACGCTTAGGGTAGGCGTATGTGGTATGAGAGAACTATTTGAAATAATAATTTGCAGTCAAGTCGAGAAAAAAAACAATTTCCGTAAGAAAAAACTTCTTCATCTCCCAGCATGCAATGCTACCAAAACAACACAATGCGTATTACAAAGTCATATACTGAGGAGGTCCCAGAAGGCAGGATTTATTTTATATTTATTAACACAATGTTGTGGTGGCTATATGTCAAAGTATGAGGCCAGCAAGGAAATCCTTAAAACCACTGCTTTATCATTAAAGTGGAACAAAAGCGGCCCTGACGTCAACAGGGCCACCTGATTACCTCCCCTGGGCATCCAAATTCGGGATGCCCGCTGTGTAAAACCACCAAGTCCCCTGTAAATCTCACCTTCTCCCCAATCCAACGGCACATGCACGAGCCACAGGTGCCATCTGCTATACACTTACCAGGGCAAGTGCTCATGCGGAGCATTTGTAAATGGCTGACGCGGGCATGTACCCTGCTAGCGGGTAGCGTTAATGCGGCCGCCGGCGCGATTGGCTCTGCTATGATCTAGCCGATTTTGGCAAGCACAGTCAAGTGCGCTGATTGGCCGAGAGCCCATGCATGCTCTGTAGGCCCAAGGAAAGGTGAGTTTATTGGGTGACCTGGGTGGTTTCACACAGCGAGGCATCTTGAATCGGGTTGCCCAGGAGCAAAGACCTAAGCCCAAAATAGTAAAAAAAAAAATGCAGGTTTTGGTCCACTTTAAAAAACAAATTCGAGATGGCTCACTCTTCATTGTAGGTCCACATTAAAATGGCCAAAGAATTGTCACGTTTTGAGTAGAAGCGCCCTTCATCGTGATTCATTGGATCATGGTAACATGACTTGTCCCGGTCACATAACCTGTCATTTGGACAGCCATGTTGCTGCTAAGTGTCATTTTAGAACCCTAAAAAGATTAAAGTGGACCAACACCCAGCGTGATCGGCCCGGGAATCTATAAAATTCCCGGGCCGACCGAATCCCTCCCGGCAGGGCATCCAAAATCAGGATGCCCCACTGTGTGAAAGTGTGAAACGCCCGCTACACTTACCTGATTGCCGGTCCAATGGCGCATGTGCGGGCCACGGCCGCATCTCGCGCTTCTCTCTAGCAGGACGCGTACCCGCGCCGGCCATTTGTGAATAGCCGGCGCAGGCGTGCTCAGTGTTGGGCCTGCACATGCGTGCTCGGAGCCGCTGCGGTAAGACGTCTCATTGACGCACATACCACAGCCGATCCGAGCGCGCCAATTGGACGAGCGGCTGCGCATGCACCGTAGGAGCGGGGTGAGGTGAGTTTTTACTTGTGATCTGGGGGGGGTTTCACATAGCGGGGGAACCCCTAATCGGGGTGACCTGGGGAGGTGGACCAAAACCCAGGATAGTCAAAATCCTGGGTGTTGGTCCACTTTAAAGACAATTTTTAGGCAAATAAAGAGCTATACTCACCTTTTCTCCCACGCAGACCATTGCTCCTAGTCCAGGGCAGCAGCGCTCACCTGAAAGGCTGGATCCATGTCCCTCGCCTCCCAGCATCATGTGCAGCCCCGCTCTGCTGGTTGGGTTTCTCTTCCTGTCTCCCTTCGACGTGGTGACGCGCCCCCCCCCCCCCATCAGTCAAGGGGAGTATAGATTTTTTTTATATGCCTGAAAATGTACTTTGAGGAAAGAGCTGTGCTGCTGAGTATAAAACATCTGCCCAAGAGAGAGGTTTCAATATGAGTGTGCATTAAAAAGGGATTAACCACCCATATAAAAAAACAAAAAAAAGGAGTACTCACCTGCTGATTGGTCTGACTTGGCAATCAGCAACTCAACTGATCAATGGATCACATCCCACATCAGTATTATATAAATATGCTTCAGACTTGCACTCCTACCTTGAAGTGGACCAAAACCTACGGAGATCGGCCCAGGAATTTTCAGGTCGATTGAATCCCTCTCCCCAGGGCATCCAGAATCGGGACGCCCCGCTGTGTGAAACCCCCCAGTTCGTCCATGAACTCACCTTCTTTCCCAGTCCAATGGTGCATGCCCGAGCAGTGGCTGCATCCCATAATCCCTCTACCAGTGCGCGTGCCCGCTCCAGACATCTGTGAACGCTCGGAGTCGCTCGCATTACCAAGGGTCAGGATATAGGAAAGTTATTTTTTATCATTTATAGACAAAAATAACCGATAAGTAGACCAAAACCCATGCCTATCGATCCCCCCTCAGGGCATCCAAAATCGGGTTGCCCAGCTGTGTGAAACCCCCCAGGTCACCCCATTCAATTAACTTCGTTCCCGGTCCAACGCGGCTGCATCCCCACTATCCCTCAAGCAGGGCCCGCACCAGGCCAGGCCCGCACGATGCCTGTTAGAGGAATGCGGGGGATGTACTGTCAGCGCGCTGATTGGACAAGCGGCCGTGCATGCGCCGTAGGACCGGGAAGAGGTGAGTTGCCTTAGGCGGGCATGCACCCTGCTAGCGGGCAGCGGAAATGCGGCCGCCGGCGCGATTGGCTCTGCTATGATCTAGCCGATTTTGGCAAGCACAGTCAAGTGCGCTGATTGGCCGAGAGCCCATGCATGCTCTGTAGGCCCAAGGAAAGGTGAGTTTATTGGGTGACCTGGGTGGTTTCACACAGCGAGGCATCTTGAATCGGGTTGCCCAGGAGCAAAGACCAAAGCCCAAAATAGTAAAAATAACACAGGTTTTGGTCCACTTTAAAAAACAAATTCGAGATGGCTCACTCTTCATTGTAGGTCCACATTAAAATGCCCAAAGAATTGTCACGTTTTGAGTAGAAGAGCCCTTCATCGTGATTCATTGGATCATGGTAACATGTCTCGTCCCGGTCACATAACCTGTCATTTGGACAGCCATGTTGCTGCTAAGTGTCCTTTTAGAACCCTAAAAAGAATATTAAAGTGGACCAACACCCAGCGTGATCAGCCCGGGAATCTATAAGATTCCCGGGCCGATCAAATCCCTCCCCGCGGGGCATCCAAAATCGGGATGCCCAGCTGTGTGAAACCCCCCATTCACCCCATTCAATTAACTTCGTTCCCGGTCCAACGCGGCTGCATCCCCACTATTCCTCAAGCAGGGCCCGCACCAGGCTATTGTGAATGGCCGGCGCAGGCACGCTCCCTATTAGAGGGATGCGGGGGATGTGCTGTCAGAGCGCTGATTGGACAAGCGGCCGTGCATGCGCCGTAGGACCGGGAAGAGGTGAGTTGCCTTAGGCGATCTGGGGGGGTTTCACGCAGCGGGGGAAAGGACCAAAACCCAGGATAGTCAAAATCCTGGGTTTTGGTCCACTTAAATGTTATTTTCTTCTAAAAGCTGTCACCAATGCAGTATCAAGCCCCTGTATTCCACAGATTTATAGTTCTTGTGGTAAAGAAAGATCTTCATTTATGGAGATAAGCAGTGCCCCCTTGGTCTTTATAGAGGATTTCGAATGAAATAACTTTTCTCCATATTTTTTTGTATTGGCCATTTACCGTATATATTTATACAGGTTAATGCCCCCTTAGACGTCTCCTCTCAAGACAAATGTAATTCCCGTTCTCTTTTGGCATTACTCAGACCCTCCATTGGTGGCTCTCGACTCGTTTCAAAAATCAAAGCATCCTTTCTATGAACTGGTGCCTAGAACTGGACCGCAGATGAGGGCGCCCCTGTGTCTTGTAAAGAGGCAATATTACTCACCTATCCAGAGATTCTACGCCTCTTTTAACAAGGTACAAGTGTTTTTTGGGGAAAATAAGAACAAACACTTTTTTGGAATATTTTGTGTGTTAAAGTAAAAAAAAAAAATGTAAGTTGTAAGTTTCCGTTCACACCCAAAAGCAATATTGAATTGCTTTTCTAAACAGTTAGCATGCCCCTGCCCCACCCCATAATAGGAAGCTCTTATGCAGCCACACAGTGTTTTTTTTCTGACAGAGAACAGAAAACAACTGCAAACACATGCATCAGGAGTCATTTTGTTCCTTGTCACTGTGGAGAGTGGACCTCATGTGACTTTTGACTGGAGATCCTCTTTAAAGTGGAACAAAACCAGAGGCCATCCACTGCCATTCCCCTGTGGCATATCAAATTTGGTTGCCCCACTGTGTGAAACCTCGCAGGTGGCCAATATACACGTACCATTTCCCAGTCCATCAGTGCATGCGTGAGCTCTCATCCAATCAGAGCCATTTCCCGTCCCAATATCATTCAGCAAATGGATCTGATTGTTTACAATAGAAAGCGAGTGCGGGGGTGGGAGCATTCCCTGCATCCTGGGGCTGTGCACATGCTCCCGCTCTAGCCATTCAGACAGGCTGGGGCGGGGGAGTATGTGCAGCTGGGGATGTGGCTGCTTTTACTCTCCTTTGAAACCTATCAGTGTTCTGAGTTGATTGGACAAGAGCCGGTGTATGCGCCATGAAGAGGTGCGTTGTACTGGGCGATTTGGGGGGTTTCGCACAGCAGGTCATCCCAATTCAGGGTGGCCCCGGGGCATGGACCAAATCCTGGGTTTTGTTCCACTTTAGGAGCTTTCTAAAGTCCAACCCCAAGCTCCAAACAGGAACCTCAGCTAACATCAGAGCCATAGGTGTCTAAGAAATTAGGGGGTGGATATGGCAACTGCTACCTGATGGACAGGGCCGGCTCTAGGTTTGTGGGGGCCCTTGGGCAAGAGAGTCTTAGTGGGCCGCAAAGTAGTGATGTCACCTTTCAGCTCCACTGCCACAAATGGGTCATCTTCTGCTACTCTAGTCCTTATTGCCGTCCCTATAGCCACCAATCGTCCTCTAGTCCTTATTGCCTTCTCTATAGCCACTAATCATCCTCTAGTCCTTATTGCCTTCTCTATAGCCACCAATCATACTCTAGTCCTTGTTGCCTTCTCTATAGCCACTAATCATCCTCTAGTCCTTGTTGCCTTCTCTATAGCCACCAATCATACTCTAGTCCTTGTTGCCTTCTCTATAGCCACTAATCATCCTCTAGTCCTTATTGCCTTCCCTATAGCCACCAATGGTCCTCTAGTCCTTGTTACATTCTCTACTGCCTCCAAGCACCCTTCAGCCCTTACTGCTTGCTCCACTATAGACTCCATCATTGCCGTCAGCTGTCACCTGGTTCTTTCAACCTCCATTCCTTGCAACCTTCTCTGTTGTTGCTGATCATCCCCTGTTGCTGAGACCAGCCAGGAGCAGGTCTGCACACAACACCTGGCATTTGGTAGTTTGGGTCCACTGTAAAATAATACCATGTCCAAGTGTGAGCCTGAGTGGGTCCCTGAAGATGCCAGGGGCCCTGGCAATCGCCCAGGTTTGTGCTGGCGCCAGCCCTGCTGATGGGAAATCCAGATCAGCCAATCTCTAGGCCATCAGTCGGTCCTCCGGTATGATCCTCCATAGGATGTTTTTATCATATAAAAAGTAAAAAGATGTCCAACAAAAAGGTCTCTGTCTAAACTCCACCATCGCTACGCCTGTCCACAGGCTTCCGGCTTGCGGTCTGCTGCACGGAGAGGAACGCCACGGCAACGTGGAAGAGGATCTGCCAAAGATTGCGCAGGCCATATAGATAGACGTTACACCCGCAGATGACAAGGAACAGGGCCGAGGCTTTCAGGGTCCGTGCCAGACAATAGAAGAGATACAGGTGACACTGCAAGAGAAGAGGCCGGCGTCAGACTCAAGCCATCATGGCTACAGTGGTGCTCGAAAGTCTGCAAACCCACCAGAGTTTTCTAGCTTCCTACAATAATTTGACCAAAACTACATCAGGTTAAAGATAAAAGAGAATTAAATTAAAAAAGTCAAAATATCAGACCTTTTATTCATTTATATATTGACGATAATGAGCCTATATCACATATGTGAGTGGCAAATGTATATGAATCCTTTCAGTATTTCAACATACTCTTCCACTTTCACAGGGGAGAACAGCTCACCTATAACTGTCTGTCTCCTGAGCTTGTCTGTGGGGATCAGTAGCATTAACCAATTTAATATCTGCCCAAAGCCTTGCATGATGGGTAAAATCAATGACATATCAGAAGAATTACAATAGCAATAAGGCATCACTCCAGTAAAGACTTTATTTGTGAGTATGAAGATGTCAAGTTGGCGCTATCTCTTTAACGAGGACTAACCACCTATAGTCCTGGCACTGGAGTCTAAAAAAAACTCCAGGGCCGGGCAATAAAGTACCCCTGGAGCATCCCGCATTCTGCTTCTCTATGCCAGGACATCCATACTCTTACATACATAATATGCATGGCATACAGCACTGAGTGGCCGAGAGCTGGTGCATTGGGATGGCAGAAAGGTTAGTTTTAGGGCAATCTAGGGGGGTTCACACACCCAAATTGGGATGCCCAAGGAAATTAGCCCAAACCTAGGATCGTCCAAAATCCACAAAAAGATTCCAGGCCCAGCTACTGGCCTTCCCCCAATTTGGGATGCTCCGCCATGTGAAACTCCCCCACATTGCCAGTAACAGCTTGCCTTTCCCCAACGCAGCGCATACGTGGGCTCTCTTACAATCAGAGCCATTTGCCGCGCCTATGAAATTCGGCAAATGGCACTGATTGTTTACAATGGGGAGCGATAGTGGCCGTCTCCCCTGTATCCTGTCTATTCCCGTACAACTGCCCCAGCCATACAGATAGGCTGGGGTGGGAGCATGCGCGAGCACCGCTTGGTAGTAATAACCATAACCCAAGGGCATCCACTAAGGTTAGAAGAAAGGTGCTTTCTCCACCGACATAGGATTAAGGATAGGATTAATGTAAGAGCAGTGAGACTAAAACTCTCTGCCAGAGGAAGAAGTTATGAAGAATATACTAAAAGTTCAAAAGTGGCCGGGATGCCTTTCTTTCTTGTAATGACATTCCCAGCTATGGCTACTAGACCACTGGAAGTAAATCTTTTATATCCAGGCTGTTCTGGATGGACTAAAGTCTTTATTCAGCCTTCCATACTATGTTACTATCTATAGGCACTTGGGTTTCAAGGATGAGAAAGAAGTTTTGGTTTTGATTTTGTATTCAAAGATTTTAAGAAAAGGGGATGTTAGAGTATAAAAAGTTTGTTAAAGCATCATCAACTGGGAGCGTCATACCAGTGGGGCATGCACCACATTGTCAGAACTCGGGATTGGCTCAAAGTTATTATTGTATGCTAACTAAATTATGTACTTGCCATCTTTATATTGATCATATTGCCTTAGCTGCATTTTATATTTATATGTTCTATAAACTAAAGTATCTAGTGTATCTTTTGTTATATTTCACAACTGGAACCCTGAAGATTTAAATACGTCTGCACAGTCAGAAAGTTTTAACACTGTGTATAGAATCTGGGACTTACCTGGCATATGTTGGCAATAAAGGCTGTAAGAAAAGCTGCCACTCTCCAGACATTTTCATACCCTTCCTAAATTAAAAAGAAAAAAAAAAAAAACAGTGACCCACATTGTGTATACAGTTGGGAGTAAAAAGAGACGTACGTAACTTCCCAGCTAAAAGTAATACTTGAAGTAATCAAAAGAATAAGTAAAGAGCCGTTACTCCATGGTTCCGCTTAACTTCAACCTATGCCCATTAGTGCACGTAGAATATAAAAAATAATCAACAATATAGATGCAATTAAAATTTTTCCAGATAAATACATAATTTAAAACAATGAAATCAACATTTATATGAAGCATTTTTTTTCACTTTGCTTCACTTTTTGCTTTTCAGAGACAGATAAAAAATATAGTGGTTTATTTAAGAAGCGTTAGAATGTAGGGCCAGATGAGCGTCAGAGAATGTCAGGTCCCAGTGCAAAAGGTGTATTTATGAAGTTAAAAATTCATAGCGGCTCCATAAGTGCCAGATAGTGTCCAATATATCAAAAGTGCCAGTGCTGTGTTGCCTCTTTGTGGCTAAATTAAGACTTGTGCCACGTATTTCCATGTGAGCACGGGCGGACTGTCCATAGGGCATACCGGGACAAATCCCGGTAGGCCGCTGCTTCCCATCTGGCTGTCGAGCCGCCACACCGAAGTCACTGCGGCTCCCCGGCCACTGCTGCGAAGTCCCCGCGGCCCCTCGCCCACCTACTTGTACCCGCGGCCCCTGGATCGCCTCCTTTTCCTCCCCGCCTGACGCGGCCAGTGTGTGGCCTGTGTGCAACTTCTTTTCCCCGCCGGGCGGGGACAGAGCTGCATCATCTTAGTTCCCACACACGCGGCTACTACTCTGAGCATGCTCAGCAGGGAGTCACCGGCCCGGCGGGGCTCGTGGGACACAGTAGGGGTGAGGAGGAGGTGAGAGGCGACTGCTGGAAGACTGATCATCTCTGTGTGGTAAGTACCATATTTTGTTGTTTTTTTTTTTTTTTTAGCTGTGGCACTGGCATCTCTGGGCTCTGGCATGCTGGGGGTATGCGCTCTTATGGACCAATCACCTCCACGGCTGGCCAAATAGGTGATTTGGGATGCCCTACTGTGTGAACCATTCCAGATCGTCCAGGAAACCCCTTACCTTTCCCAATTTCCCTTGCTTAATCCCTGCAACTGTGTGCGCTCCTGCTACTAGCCATTCAGATCGGCCGTGTGCGCGGGGAGCACTCCACAAGGAAACCGGGGGTGCAGCTGCTCCCGCTCCCTATACCAACACACAAGCCAAAACAATGGCCTAAAGCTCTGATTGGACAAATACTGTGAGCGCAGGAATGGCTGAAAGGTGAGTGGAGTAGGAGATCTGGGGGGGCTTCACACAACTGGGCATCCCAAATGAGGATTCCCCTGGGGCAAGAAGTAATGACAAGGATAGGCACAATCCTGGTGATTGGTCTACTTTAAAGTGGACCAAAACCCTGGATTTTGACTATCCTGGGTTTTGGTCCTTGCACCCCAGGGCACCACGATCGGGAATGCCCCACTGTGTGAAACCCCCCAGATCACCGAAACTAATTCGCCTCTTCCCGGACTCCCAGCTAGAAGTGGCGCAGCCTGCATGTAATGTAACAACTTTATGGGGCCGGGCACAGTACAGAAGGGCCGGTGTGACCAAAAAAGTCCCGGGCCGTTTTTGAATCCCAGTCCGCCCCTGCATGTGAGCGTCTATGTAGTGGCTCTTCAGCAAGTGGTCGCTGCAAGTGGGTGTCTGGTGCTATAACGTAGCGTAGTGGGCAGACAAGTGACGCTGTACTATCCTGTTCAGCTGTGATAAATGCGATGCCTGAAGGGCACTGTACAAGCGCTCTCCCTGAATCACTGCAGAGCTAATTGCGAATGCTAGGTGGTGTCCTGGGGTCAAAGCGCCCAAGGCAACGCTACATCTAACAACAGGGACAACGCTGCAGCGAGCGATAGGTAGCGCCAGTTAAGTGCGTCCAGGACTCTGCGCTGAAGCCCATAGTTAAGAAAAAAATACACACAACCAGCGTCGGCGCTCTAAAACCGAGCATTCTAGCATGGAGCGCCAGACTATATGTGATAAAAGTCTGTTCCTAAACACATACACCAGCACCAGACATTGTTTTAACACTGTGACAATGACACTGCAATGGCAGACCTGCACATACAATTCTGCATAAAAAAATGTTTTAAAAATCACAATAAAATTGTTTGGTTGCAGGAGAGGCCACACAATGATTTGAACCAAAAATTTAGAACATTACTTTAGTAAAACGCTACTTATACACAATCAAGTAATACACCATTGAAATGTATGGCAGAGCGATACTGAGCGACAGGTACATGGCGCTGCTGAACCTACAGCGTTTACACTGAGTGGCTGCTAGTGATACATGTGACACTACATGACGTTCTTAGAGGCGCCCACCAGACCACTTTCATATATATGGTTTCCACATACTACGCCCGGCGTTCACCTGACGCTACGAGGTGCTACGTGGCACTACCCGGCATTAGCGTTTCTTAAATAACCCCCTTTCTTTTGTTTGAGATTTACCAGGCAATCCAGATAACTGCATATGTTTTCTTATTTCTAAATTCAGAGCACTAGAACCTCACTATGGTTTTTAGATTTAATTAGAGAAGATACAAAATAATTGGTAAAATAGATAAAGGCAGTGCAGTATGAATAGTAATAAAAACTGAATTTTACAGAAAACAGTATAAAGGGAACATACTATAACCAAGCCACTGGTAAAACTGATACAAATGAAATGGATAGCAAAAAGAAATGGTACTTACGTCTGGGGTGCTGCTGCCTGATTTTTATACAGGGACCATGGGGCAGCTCAGCCCCTCCTGTCCAGGCTGGAGGGAGGGGTTATCCTTTTGGGCCCAGAAAATATCTGCAGACCCCACAGAACACCTTGTTATCAGAACCAGGCCAGGAATATGATTTTCCAGACCAGCACCTAATTATGAAATGAATGACAAGAAATATGCCCGGGTTGGGGCAAACTAGATTCCAAATAAATGGTTTTGGGGGTTCAGAGATTTCTGTAACCATTATGTGGGCAGGTTCTGTAGCTTATGGCCTTAGCTATCAAATGAGTTTATGGGAAATACAGTGTGCTTTATAGAAGAAGTTATTCAATATAATAACTTTACTTTGTACTTTTTGGTGGAAGAATAGTTTTCTGCCAAGCATTCTGCATGGGAAGAGGATGAGCTGCCTAAGGGGTGAGGTTTGTCCTTAGCACCTAGCTATAAATGAGTTCAGAGACCTGACACATCACAGATGCATTCTACAGCTTATGACACAGATGCGCTCTACAATGGCAGTAACCCTGGGGGGGGGGGGTCTTGTGACTGCCAGTGAAGGAACATTTTGTGGCCACATGATTTTACAATGGCTGATCCATAAATAGCTAGATATGATTTAAAAGACCCAGCCAGCATTCATTATTATCTAGCGCCAAAAAAAAAGCTCCCCTCCGGCCTGGATCCAGTGCCAGGGGTCTCCCTGTTCCCCTAAAGGACCTCCAATTGCTGGTCTGCAGTCCTTGGTGGGGCAGAGAATGCCCCTTCCCTTCCCCATGCACAGTCTTCTGGCACCTCGTCTGCCGCCGCAGGGAGGGGGCCTTTAATAGGAGACGTAAGACGATGACCTCATCTCCCTCCTATGGTATAAAAAGCCACTTCCGGTGGCGGACGGCGAGCAGAAGTCGGTAGTGATCGTGAAGGGGGGACTCTACTGATCACTATCGGCAATCTCATATAGGCTGGCAGTCAAAAGGGTTAAAGGAGGTGTATCACAAAATGGTCTTATATTAAAAATCCATATAAACACATTGGCTAATGAGAGGAGGGGTCACTTATACACTTGAACTGAATAAAACTCCCGCCAAGCTTGTGGTTTTCTTCCTCTGGTAGGAATAAAATCCGGAGGAGACAGGTTTGAGTGTATTAGGGATGACAGAGCCTGTCCCCTCCTGATTTCCTTTCACTAAGAAAGAGCCTGGTTGGATATTTCTTGATGTCGGGTGTATAAGTGACCCCTCCTCCCGCCATTCAGCATATTTATATGGGTACAAATGGAAGAAGGAAAGTTGGGTATAGGTCAAACCCACACAACTGCGACCTCCATGTGTGACCACGCCACTAGCACAAAGTTAGTTCCACCATATATAATATTAATACAAATATGCTTTATTTCTGCTAATTAGCAGTTGCTAAAAAGGTAACAAGAGAGGCAATTGAATAATGGCCTCCCCCTACTACCACATACACATCAATATCAAATGACTCCAACGGGTTTCAGAGACCCATGGTTGGAAGAATACACGCAGTGGACTATAACAATTTGATCCAGTCCTCACAAACAATGGACTTGGTCAATATTGGACGGCAAGAGACACAAACTCATATCATGGCATATACATAATTTTTACATATTTGGTCACACCATATTTATATGGGCCATTGTTCTGTGAATGCACACCCAGCCCCAGCAACCCACCTCAAAACTGTCAATGCAAAACATGGTTCTGTGCTCTAAAAGGTCCCCAGGGGGCATCTCGATTTGGCCCCGCAGAAAGAATATCTAGCAAAAGCCCAAGAGCTCCATGCTACATACTGCAGAGAGACACCGTCCTTACTCTCTCCACTCCGCACACCCATCATTGTGGTCTGCCAGACACGGCACGCATTCTGCTGTATACCACATTTGACCACCATGGGAACCTGGAAGAGGGCGAATATGTAGCCTGATCCAATACCCAGAAAGAAAGTTGATGTCGCTCTCCAGTCCTTACTGCCTTTACTATAGCCACCAATCATCCTCTAATCCTTGTTGCATTCACCCTTCAGCCCTTACTTGTTGCTCAGCTGCTACTAAAGACTCCATAATTGCTGTCAATTGTCATCTGGTTCTCGCCACATTCTGAGCTTCCAGGATAACCCTCCATTCCATGCCACCTACTCCATTGTTGCTGATCCTCCCCTGTTGCTGAGGCCAGCCATGAGCAGGTCTGCACACAACACCCGGCATTTGGTGGTTCTGGTCCACTGTAAAATAATACTATGGCCAAGTGTGAGCCTGAGTGGGCCCCTGAAGATGCCAGGCAATTGCCCAGCTTTGCCCTGCCCTGGTGCTTTCCAGCAAATATACATTTAGTTACACACAGCTCAGCATCGAGGGTCAGCTTTATCAGTTATAAAAACTGCAATAAATCTGAGCACTACAAGCTAAACTACCATATACACCTCATGGAGCATTTAACTTGTATCACTGTAGAGCACCAGGGGGCACAGTTGCACGGCCAAGATGCCATACGGCTGTCATTCGGACAGCAGATTTTATCTGGTTAGCGTTTTTATAAATATTGGGCAAAGGCTTTAGAAAAAAAAAAGAAACACAGGCTTTAAAAATAGTGCTTTTCAGCCACTTAGTGTTTAGGAAGGCATCAGCTCAAAGTGTTGCACCAGCGCCCTAGTATGGCTGTTAATGGAAGCTGATCATCAAATATCTTTGTACGAATTCTGTCTATACCCCCCCCCCCACCAAGTTGCACTTGTGCTGAACAGAGGGAAGTGAAGACTTTACAGAGCTGCCGATTAGTAATAACTCCTTACACATAATTTATTCTTATTATGAGAACTCCTTGATGTTTGTACTGCGCTGTTGAGAGTTTTCTAATGGCGCTTTGTTCTTTTGTAGGGTTTGATGGCTCGAGGACACAAAATCCGCGACACTCGAAGAATATGCGGGAAGCCGAGATTCCTCCCAGAACAAAGAGTTTTGTTTTTTACCAAATCATCAGCAACATGCCGTATAAGCACCTTGTCATCAAGAAAAAGAGCGCAGGGGTCGTTCGGCCCGCCAGGTCGTAGAGGTCGAACTAAGAAGGTTTGAGCAATGAGTTATCTAGAGGAATAAATCAAGGCAACTAGGGGCGAACATAACCATGATATGGCCTCACAGCAGGCGGCCGCATCCCCACTATCCTCTAGATGGGGGTGTGCCTGCGCTGGCCAGTCACGAATGCCTGGCTAGTGGTATACAGTGAGCGGAGGCATGCGCTGATGGACAGACAAGTTTTACTGGGGATCCAGGTGGTTTCACACACCAAGACATCCCAAATTGGGATGTCCCAGAGAGAAGGGTCTCAGATTCCAGAACCACTTTTGGTCCACTTTAAATTTAGCTTAAAGTTGACCAAACTCCTCCCTGCCTGGCTCTGAAGTCTAAAGGACTCCAGAGCTGGCCCTGATTTAGAATGCTCGCTGAGTGAAACGCCGGCAACGCCGACTCTGCAGTGCATACAAAGGCCATGGCCCCACTATACCTTTTTGTGTAAATTTGTTAATGGCCAGCATGGACATGCCCCCAGCTGGAGGGGAGCGGGGATGCTGCTGGTGGCCCTCTCACTACATACAGTTTCTTCACCGCACTAATGTCACAGAGAAGCTGTATGGAGTATGCCAATTGGCTGCCCTGCGCCATGAAAACACCGGAAGGGTGATGCGTTGGTAGGGCCGGCTCCAGGTTTGTGGGGGCCCTTGAGTCTTAGTGGGCCCCAAAGTAGTGAGTCACATGACCTTTCAGCTGCGATGCCACAAATGGGTCATCTCCTGCTGCTGATCGCCCTCCAGTCCTTGTCAGCTGTCACCTGGTTCTCGACACCTTCTGAGCTTCCATCAATTGCCCTCCATTCCATGCCACCTTCTCCAATGTTGCTGACCATCCCCTGTTTCTGAGGCCAGCCATGAGCAGGTCTGCACACAGCACCCGGCATTCGGTGGTTCAGGTCCACTGTTAAATAATACCATGGCCAAGTGTGAGCCTGAGTGGGCCCCTAAAGATGCCAGGGGCCCTGGTAATTGCCCAGGTTTGCCCTGTGCTGGCACCGGCCCGGTGCGTAGGGATACAGACATTGGGGCAAGCCAAATCGGGATTCAGCTGTTAAGTAGACCAAAACCCAAGTGAGTGAAAAACCTTTTGGCCCAAACAGATCTGTCAATCTACAAATCGCACCAGGGCCTAAAGGTGAGAAATAGCTGAACTGCCTACCTGTGACCTCTCTGTAGTTTCATTTTAAACAGTGAGCAGATCTTACCTGGAAGGAGTGTTCAGCCAGGTGAACTCCCCGGATCAGGCTCAGAGCGCCGCACATGATGCTCAGCGTCAAAGACAGGATGCCCAGAGGCCTCACCGGGGACAGGCGCCACTGCACACCTGCAGATAGGGAAATCAAAGCTTGTCATCATAAACATACTGGCACTGGAAATTCGAACAGGCAGCCTTTGCCTCCGAGGAGCTTACACTCCAATTCCCCCCTTCATTTGACATGCTATGCTGCTCTGTACAGAGCAATTCCTATTGTTCTCAGCGCCACAAAAAAGGGGGGAGTGTCCCCATCACAAGCCCCTATTTATTATTACTATACAATTATACCACACAGTTAATGTGATGGGTTGAAAAGAGTTAAATGGACTCCCCTCATCATAGCTCCCCTCTCCCTTCCTGTCAAAACACAGATGCTTCTGAAAGAAGAAACAAAGCAAAGGGTAGTGGCACCCCCCCTCAATTCCTTTACCATAGACCACCAATCATAGGGCTAAGCTGGTGGTCATAAGGTCCACATCATCAGACTGTGGACACTGGTGTAAAGTTAGAACAGCCAGAGGTGTCTGCCTGTCTTACAGACCCTGCCCAGTATGCTAGTTATGCAGCATCACAGAGCCAAGGGCCACACCCAAATATTTCAAAAGAGAAATCATAAGGTGAAACTATATATCTCAGCCAATTCTTCAATGTAAAAACGAAAAACCGTTTAGACAGTGCCAAGCGTAGCTGGACACAATGGTCTAACAATTGCCTTTGCCTTCTGTATCCCTTTAACAGTAAAAGTTAAAATCAACAAAACCTTGGCTAGTGGCCAGCCCCCCCCCCCCCCCCCCCCCCCCCCCCGGTTGCCGCAGAACTCACCTTTGCCCTGCTTCCCACTGTGCCGGCCGTATGCCCAGCATCTCTGGCCCAAGGAGCACTCATGTCCCCAACCATTCAGTACATTCCTTCATCTAAATGGAAACTGGGGATGCCACTACTCCTTATTGCATGTAAACAGAGCCAGATGCCGATCATTAATAAGCATGATGCGCATCACTGATTGGAGAGCCCGCACTTCTGCCGTAAGACTGATGTATGGAACGCTTTGTGGGCTATCTGGGGGGGGATTTCACTTAGCGGAACATCTCAAACTGGGATGCCCACGGGGCATTGATCAAAACCCAAGATTCCGGATCCCCAAGTCAAAATACTGGGTTTTGTTCCACTTTAAAGTGATCCTATACCCAGAAAGGAAGTATATGTTGTCACCTTCTATCCCCAGCCCAGTGACCCAATATAGCCTGTGTTTCTTTTTGGGGATGCTTTCCAGCGAGGGTACATTCAGGTCAACACAGCTCAGTACTGGGAGTCAGACTTATCAGTTATAATAACTGGAAAGAAAAAACCGCACCAGCTATTGTTAAAGTACCTAGTAGTAACTGGTGTGCCTGGTTGGCAAGAAATTACAATAATCTCCAGAGCATGGGATCCCACAAGACCCCAAAACAATGCCTAACCAAACAACTGGCACCACCACATACTCTTATAACAAAATGTATTCAATTTATTATTAATCCAATACAAAAAAAGGTTTAAAAACAATTAAAAACACACATCTCATGAGGGGGGAGGACTACAAGAACACATGCATGCCTAGTACATCTATATACATACAATTATTAACCCCGTGTTATCTTCAAAAACATCAATATACAATATCAACCAACTTATATAATGTGTATAAACTATCCTATATACATCTATATACATATATAGATGCAGTGCTGAAGTGCATCATCATCTATATACATACAATTATTAACCCCGTGTTGTCTTAAAAAAAAATCAGTATACAATATCAACCAGCTTATAAAATGTGTCTAAACTATCCTATATGCAATCCTATTTTATACAAATATACATCAGTAAAGTGCAATCCAGTGCTATCAGTATCACTCTACCCTAATGAAAACACCGAGGGGAAAAGACATAGAAAAACAGTGCAGTAAATCATACATCATATACTTGTGGCCCAGATGAAGTAACGGGAGGTCCGTTACGAAACGCGTTGGCTGGCTGGGACGGGGTGAGGCGCTCGGCACATGTCTGCCTGGTGAAGTACACATAGCACATGTTATGATTTACTGCACTGTTTTTCTATGTCTTTTTCCCCTCGGTGTTTTCATTAGATGTGTGTTTTTAAACCTTTCTTTGTATTGGATTAATAATAAATTGAATACATTTTGTTATAAGAGTATGTGGTGGTGCCAGTTGTTTGGTTAGGCATTGTTTTGGGGTCTTGTGGGATCCCATGCTCTGGAGATTATAGTTATAATAACTGCAACAAATCTGAAAGCACTATAAGCTAACTGCCATTATGTGACTATTTAGTTAGTAGAATGAATGAATTAGCATACGGCTGCCATTTGTTGTTTTGGGGCACTGGCATAGAAGGGGGCGACTTCCTTTCTGGGTATAGGATCACTTTAAAAAACCTCTCAGAATCATAGGCTTTGAGAGAGACATAAAGTGGACCAAAACCCAGGATTTCGGCTATCCTGTGTTTTGGTCCTTTCCCCCGGGGCACCCCGATCGGATCGCCCGAACAAACTCACCTCTTCCCAGTCCTACGGAGCATACGCTGTCGCGCGTCCAATCAGCGCGCTCTGAGCCACTGATGTCACGCCATCTAAGTCGTCGTCTAAGGCCAGTGGCTACGAGTGAGTTGGCGGCCGCATCCCCCACTTCCATCTATCAGGGAGCGTGCTCTGCTAGAGGGATAGCGGGAATATGGCCACAGCTCACGCCGTTGGACTGGGAAGCAAGTTAAGTGTATAGGGCGACCTGGGGGGGGTTTCCACAGTGGGGCATCCCGATTTGGATGCGCTGAGTTTTGGTCCACTTCAAATAAGATGTTAATGTAAATAGGAATCCCATGTATTGCTATGGCTATTCAATAGTAGTTGAAACAATAGGAATTTAACTCTAGATGGAAGTAGTAAGCTCATTCCCATAGAGAACATAAGGTCTCATAGGAACTAATGGAATTAGCATTAAAGTGGACCAAAACCCACTCAAAATATACAAGATTCCAGGGCCGATTGATTCTCTGCCCCTGGGGCATCCAGAATTGGGATGTCCCGTTGTGTGATACCCTCCAGGTCGCCCATAAACTCACCTTCTCTCCAGGTCCAACGGCGCATGCGCGAGCAGCGGCTGCATCCCCACTATCCCTCTAGCAGGGCGCATGCTCGCACCAGGCATTTGTGAATGCAGGCACGCTCCCTGTTAGAGGGTAGCGGGGGATGGATGCGGGCATCAGCTTACTTGGATCCGCTCGTATTAGACGAGCTCCCGGAAGAAGAGGCTTGAGCAGATCCGAGCGTGCTGATTGGACGAGAGGCAGCGCATGTGTCGTAGGACCGGGAAGAGGTGAACTTGTTCGGGCAACCTGGGGGGGTTTCACACAGCGGGGTACCTCCGATCGGGCAAGAACCAAAACCCAGGATAGTCGAAATCCTTGGCTTTGGTCCATTAAAACTGGGAATAACCAGTAGAACTAGCTAGTACCAGTGAACCAGGAGCCTTAAGCCATGCATGTGGTGGAAACATGTGCCGCACATGCAGGGGCATAGATAGGTTTCACTGTGAATAGTGGGCTCCCCTCAGGACAGCCCTAAGCATTAACAGAAATAAATGCCTATTCCAGTGTCACCCACTCCACCTCCAATAACAGCCATAGTTATTATTTTACATCTCTACAGCTGTAACATATTTTGCTGACCGGTTTAGAAAACATTGCCCCAACTCTATTGTTCCCTCAACACTTGCACATTATTAAAGTGGACCAAAACCCACGCCCCATCAGCCCGACCCCCCCCCCCCGTGGTATCCAGAACCGGGATGCCCCATTGTATGAAACATGAAACCCCCCCTCCAGGTTTCCCGGAAACTCACCTTCTTTCCCGGTCCAACGGTGTTTGTGTGAGCTACAGCCGCATCCCCACTATACCTTTAACAGGGTGCGTGCCCGCGCCAGAGATTTGTGAACCGCCGACGCGGGTAGCAGGGGATGCGGCCGCCATTGCGCTCGGATCCGCTCGCATTAGATGAGCTCCTGGACACAGGGGCTCGAGCAGATCCGAACGCGCTGATTGAACATGCGGGCACACATGCGTCGTAAGACAGGGAAGAGGTGAGTTTGTTTGGGCAATCTTGGGGGTTTCACACAGCGGGACATCCCTGATCAGGGTGCCCCGGGGGCAAGGATCAAAACCCAGGATAGTCAAAATCCTGGGTTTTCGTCCACTTTAAAGTACATTTTGAGGCTACAGGGAGGCATGCCATTGATGACATAGGGCCAACAGAGAGGAAGAGCAAAAAAGGGATTTGACAATTTAGTAGGTAAACATATCAGGGGGTTGTGGCAGGAAATGTGGCTGTTTCACAAGTTGAGTGGGTTTTGGTCCGCTTTTTATTATTTATTTCTTACCTGAGTGAGCTTGGGTGGTCACATGCCCATTGGCCACACCATTGGCTTCTCCTATATCTTCGAGCTTCACAAAGACTGGGGTGGCGGTGGGATCTAGGTGGGTGGGCGAGGGGCTGCCGGCGGAATTAAAATTATGCTTGACACGTTGTATAACACCATCTGAAATGCAACACAGACCTGTTATAGCTCCGCCCTCTGCAACAAACAATGACAGTATATAACGGACGTCTCAACCTACAGTTTAAAGAAGAACTCCAAGCGTTTTGTGCCCCCCCCCCCTCCCCAGCCACTATTCCCTATTCTCGTGTTATGCCCAATTGGGGCATTAAAATAATTAAAAAAAAAAAAATCTATCCTGATTGGCGAAACCCTCCCCTGATGTCAGTGGGGGGCGGGGCTCTGCTTGGCAGCTGTGACTGACCTGTCAATCCTGCGCAGATTGCTCACCCCCCAGTTGGCTTAGCACAGGAAGAGGGCACACCTAGCAATGACGAGGCCCAGGGCAGAATTGTTAGAGTGGACCAAAACCCACCGTGATCGGCCTGGGAATCTATAAGATTCCGATCGATTCCCTCCCCCCGGGGCATCCAAAATCGGGATGCCCTGCTGTGTGAAACCCCCCAGGTCCCCTCCCTATATTTCATCTCTAATCCAGCTATACCAATCCAGACCGCTCTGCCTCGGACATTCTCCTGTCCTCCTCCTTGGTCACCTCCTCGCACTCCAGCCTTCAAGTCTGCTCCGGTGCCTCTCCACTTCTCTGGAATGCCCTCCCCCACTCAGTCTGTCACTCCCCAACACTCCAAGCCTTTGAAAGTGCCCTTATAAATTACCTTTTCAGACAAGCATATAACCTGGCCTAAAGTGGACCAAAACCAGGATTTTGACTATCCTGGGTTTTGGTTCTTTCCCCCAGGGCACCCCGATAGGGGGTGACCTGCTGCATAAAACCCCCCAGATCGCCAATGCCAACTCGCCTCTTCCCGGTCCCAGGGCCGGATTAAATGTGCTGGAGGCTCCTGGGCACAAAATCTGGTGGAGGCCCCAGATATAGTATTTTTTTTCCTTTGAAATAGTCCAGCCAAGTAACTGATTGGTGGTTGTCTGGCACCCGCCTACTTACTGGAACATCAGATGGAGACCCTTGTGCCCCCCTTGTGCGGGTGCGTGCTGCTCGGGAACTCCTGCTTTGCCATTCTGGGTGGGGGGTAGTGTAGTCGCCCGGCTGGTTCCCTGCATTGAGCTGCCAGCGGCTGTGCTTGGTGGCTTATGTGCAGTGACAGCTCTGCACCCATCACTGTAGCGTTGCTGGCGGCGACTTTTCTGCTCTAGACTCTCTGTCCTGCCCTGTGGTGGCTTTGGCTGCAGGTTAGCAAAAACCAAAAATGGCTGTCCAGACGCAGGGGGCCCCCACTGCCGCCGATGGCTTTGTCACTGGCCCCGCGGCCTGTCAGACCTAAGACTGAAAAGCCTCCTGGAACAGACAATAACCCAAAGTTGGTGGAGGCTCCCTTTGCAGGGCAAGTGGTGGAGGCCCCCGGGCTCGCGCCCCTCTCATAATCCGGCCCTGCCCGGTCCTACGCCGCATGTGCAGCTGCTCATCCAATGCGCTCAGATCCGCTAACGTCGTGTCGTCTAAGGCCAGCGGCTCTGAGTCTGCTGGCGACCGCATCCCCCGCTATCCTCTAACAGGGACCGTTCCCGTCCTGGCTATTCACAAACGCTTGGCATGGACATGCGCCCTGCTAGAGGGATAGTGGGGATGCAGTTGCGCATATGCCATCGGCATGGGAAACAAGGAAAGAGTATGAGGCAACCTGGGGGGTTTCACACTGCAGGGCATCCCAATTTTGGATGCCCCAGGGGGAGGGAATCGATCGGCCCGGGAATCTTATAGATTCCCGGACTGATCGCCGTGGGTTTTGGTTCACTTTAAGCATTACCTTCACAAGGGCACATGTGGCCAAACTCAAGTTCTACCACTTAGATTGTAAGCTCTTTAGATTGCAGGGCTCTCATTGCTATTGTCTCTTGTTATTACATTTGGTTTGAACTTTGTAACATCTAGTTTATAATGATCCCTGTACAGTATGTTTTAGAAGAAGATGGTGCTATATAAATAAATAATAATTATAATTGATTCCATTTGCAAGGCTATTACAGCCACAGAGCCAATTCCAAAAATATAATTTACTGAACAGCACCAGCAGGTGGCAGCAAATCCCTTCTATTGAGGAGAAATCGGCATTAAGCTTAAACCGGACCTTCAGCGTGATTTAATGAAAAGCCCAAACTCTTAAAAAACGGTTCCCCAGCATCTAAAATTAATATATTTTACGTTTTTAGTCACTAACGTATTATTCTTTCCCCCACTGGGCTGCAACTCTGTTCAGGAATTTAGGATACGGGCGCCGCCATCTTGACTCAGAAGCATTACACTTACTGAGGAGAGGAGAGTGGGATAAGGTACAGGGGGGTGGGTTATAGCTATGCTTTGCTCAGACAAACCAGAGCTGGGGTCAGGTAACAGTCAGCAGTCCCAGAATGCAGAGCAGCACAGTCAGGAGGCACTTCCTGTTTGCAGGCTGCCTGATAAGATGGCGGCTTCCATAAGCCGCCATCTTGGATGTTTAAAGGCTCATAACATGCAGTAGATGCAGGTAGGATGATTTTTAATGTGGGCAATCTGTATGTACAGGGTGTGGGAAACATATAAGACAGACTCTTATTCAGAGTGAAGGTCCGCTTTAATGCTACATTACACTGACAATAGCTACAATGTGACTGTACAATCATTATACCAACCTTACTAAACAATGTGTAACATTTCTAACAACCTGTGTAAACTACAAAACAATAATAATGTTATGCATATATGGCCATGGTGTGCTTGTGCAAACAATTTTACCTCTACATTTAAAGTGGACCAAAACCCACGGAGATAAGACCAGCAATCTATAAGATTCCCAGGCCCATCGATTCCCTTCCTGGGGTGCCCCGCTGTGTGAAACCCCCCAGGTCGCCCATGTACTTACCTTCTTTTACAGCCCAACGCATGCGTGAGTCGCAGCCGCATCCCCGCTATCCCTCTAGCAAGGTGCATGCCCGCACCAAGCATATGTCAATGGCCGGGACGGGCACGCTCCCTGTTAGAGGATAGCGGGGGATGTGGCCGCCAGAGTGCTCGGGTCCACTCGTCTTAGACGAGCTGACATGAGCTGATCCAAGCGTGCTGATTGGACGAGTGGTCGCGCCTGCGCCGTAGGATCGGGAGGGGGTGAGATTGTTTTGGCGACCTGGGGGGTTTTACACAGGAGGGCAACTCCAATCAGGGGCAAGGACCAAAGCCCAGGATAGTCAAAATTCTGGGTTATGGTCCACTTTAATCCTTGAAGTGAGACAAACACAAGCAGATGCTCCAGGGCTGCCCAAACTGTGGCATCCTGGGAGCAGTTGGCCCCCATTTGGTGTCTTACTCAAGAGCACTTCAATCATGTCCCGAATCAAATCAAATCCTCCTGTGCCAAGATCGGTTCCTTAAAGCAGAATAAAACCCAATGTGGCTGGCCTTGGAATCTAAAAGATTCCAGGGCTGGCTGCTGGGCTTCACAGGGGGCATCCTAAATCAGAATACCCTGCTGTGTGAATCCCAGCCCTGGGCTCCTCAGAACTCATCTGCTTCCTGAGGCCCTCGGCTATATAAACACCTGGCGGCCGCATCCCTGCATCCTTGGACTGTGAGCAATTCATATAAGCTTGGGCATGGCTGCTGCTGGGGATGCAGACACTTGCGCTCCCAATTGCGTTAAACAGAGCTGTTTGGCTAGCATTAAATATGAGCGGCAAACGGCTCTGATTGGACAAGAGCCTGTGCATGCGCCGGAGGACCAGGGAAAGGTGAGTTTGTATGGTCAATCTGGGAGATTTCACATAGTCAGCCATACCACCCAGGGGCAAGGAACAAAATCCCAGGTTTCGTTCCGCTTTAAAGTGGACCAACACCCAGGATTTTCACTATCCTTGGTGTTGGTCCACTTCCGCGGGGCACCCAGATCGGGGGTGCCCCGCTGTGTGAAACCCCCCAGAAAGCCCCTAAAATCTTACCTTATCGGCGACGGACAAGCGACGGATAAGCCGCCGCCTCTCGTGCATTCCTCTTACAGGGCGCGCGCCCGCGACGGACATTCACAAACGGCCGGCGCGGGTGTGCACCCTGCTAGAGGGACGCGCGGGAGGCGGCGGCGGCTTATCCGTTGCCGATAAGGTAAGATTTTAGGGGCTTTCTGGGGGGTTTCACACAGCGGGGCATCCCGATTTCGGATGCCCCGCAGGGAGGAAGCTGATCGGCCCGGGCCGATCAGGGGTGGGTGTTGGTCCACTTTAAGTCACAATCAGTGGAACATGCTCACCAAACTCCAGGAAGGCATAGGGTCGGGATGCCAATGCGATGGCTGTGCTGCTGTACGAAGCAGAGAACTCCCACGTCACCTCTTCCAGGAAGCTGAATGCTGCGGTGGAGGAGTAAGTACTGGAACACACGGCCAGGGAGGAGATGTCACCTGCCGACAGAAAACTGGACAAACACAGGCCAATTACATTCTGCAAATTTAGAAGATACTTAATTAATTATAGAGCCATATAAGTGTCACATGCCTCCCTTTTGAAGAAGTGAGGCTGCCACACATATGTGCAGCCGTTTACTGTCCCTCATTGGATGTAGCTTTGCAAGCAAATGCAGGGCTCACTGATGGCATGAGGGGGCAGGTTAGTTTAGAGGCTAATTTAAGACTAGCGCCACGTATTGCCATGTGAGCGTCTGTATAGTGGCGCTTAGAGCGGCCCCTAGTAGACACTGTAAGCGAGTGTCGGGCGCTGTGACCTAGCTTAGCGGGCGGACAAGTGGCTCTGTACTATCCTGTCCGGCATTGAAAAAAGTGATGTCTGCAGGGCGGTGTAGAAGCTTCTCCCAGATTCACTGCAGAGCCAATGGCGAATGCTAGGTGGTGTCCCAAGATCAAAGCGCCCAACACTACGCTACATCTAACAAAAGTACAATGCTGCAGCGAGCGATAGGTAGTGCCAGTTAAGTGGCCCTCGGCACTCGTCCGGCACTCGGCGCTGAAGCCCATTTTTAAGGAAAAACTACCCACAACCAGCGCCGGCGCCCTCTAAACCTGGGCGCTCTAGCATAGACACTGTGTGATAAAAATCTGTTTCTCAACACATATCCATCAGCACCAGAGCGAAAACACATGGAATGACATTGTTTCTACACTGTGACAATGACACATAACGGTCAACAGAACTGCACATACAATTCTGCATAAAAAAATAAATAAAAATCTAGAACATTACTTTAGTAAAACGCTATTTATACACAACCAACTGAAACCCCATTGAAATGTATGGGAGAGCGACACCGAGCGACAGGTGCTACATGGCGCTGCTGAACATACAGCACCGGCGCTTTACACTGAGTGATACATGTGACGCTACATGACGTTATTAGAGGCGCTCACCAGATTGACTTTCATATATATATAGTTTTCACATATTGCGCCTGGCGTTCACCTGACGCTACGTGGTACTACCCGGCATTAGCGTTTCTTAAATAACCCCCTTAATGTCCTTGTGAACTAGGACCCTGGCACAGAGTTTGAAGGAATGGTTTAGGTCTGCTTTAACTCTTCTCAAACTCTATCAAAATGACCGGTGATGCTTTAAAACTGGTGAATGGTGAATAAAAATTATCTCCAATACGACAGCCTGAACTATCCTTACTGTATATGGAAGTCGCACGCACTGGTGGTGCCTCTGGCTGGGCGCTGGGACAAGGTGACTGACAGCCTCCTCACCCATCGCTTGCACTCGAGGATCTGCTTGTTTGGGTAAAAGTCGGTGGAGGCCGAGAGCGGGAGGCCATCTTGCAGCCTCACAATACAGGCGTAGAGGATCATGGGTATTCACTTCTGCCCCAGTCATGAAGACAGCATCTGCAAAGTAGACAGGAGTTTGTGTCAAAGATGATAACATGGGATATGACAAAAGCTATAATAAAGGGGAACCACTGCTGTTTCTAACCTAAGAGATTCCCCTTGTCTAAAGGATTAAAGGGAGGAAGGAAAAGGAAATCTGACCAGCGCTTCCCGCCTCGCCTCTGCTCACCTCTTCCCGCCTCGCCTCTGCTCACCTCTTCCCGCCTCGCCTCTGCTCACCTCTTCCCGCCTCGCCTCTGCTCACCTCTTCCCGCCTCGCCTCTGCTCACCTCTTCCAGCCTCTGCTCACCTCTTCCAGCCTCTGCTCACCTCTTCCCGCCTCGCCTCTGCTCACCTCTTCCCGCCTCGCCTCTGCTCACCTCTTCCCGCCTCGCCTCTGCTCACCTCTTCCCGCCTCGCCTCTGCCAACCTCTTCCCGCCTCGCCTCTGCCAACCTCTTCCCGCCTCGCCTCTGCCAACCTCTTCCCGCCTCGCCTCTGCCAACCTCTTCCCGCCTCGCCTCTGCCAACCTCTTCCCGCCTCGCCTCTGCCAACCTCTTCCCGCCTCGCCTCTGCCAACCTCTTCCCGCCTCGCCTCTGCCAACCTCTTCCCGCCTCGCCTCTGCCAACCTCTTCCCGCCTCGCCTCTGCCAACCTCTTCCCGCCTCGCCTCTGCCAACCTCTTCCCGCCTCGCCTCTGCCAACCTCTTCCCGCATCACCTCTGCCAACCTCTTCCCGCATCACCTCTGCCAACCTCTTCCCGCATCACCTCTGCCAACCTCTTCCCGCATCACCTCTGCCAACCTCTTCCCGCATCACCTCTGCCAACCTCTTCCCGCATCACCTCTGCCAACCTCTTCCCGCATCACCTCTGCCAACCTCTTCCCGCATCACCTCTACCCACCTCTTCCCGCATCACCTCTGCCCACCTCTTCCCGCATCACCTCTGCCCACCTCTTCCCGCATCACCTCTGCCCACCTCTTCCCGCATCACCTCTGCTCACCTCTTCCCGCATCACCTCTGCTCACCTCTTCCCGCATCACCTCTGCCAACCTCTTCCCGCATCACCTCTGCTCACCTCTTCCCGCATCACCTCTGCCAACCTCTTCCCGCATCACCTCTGCCAACCTCTTCCCGCATCACCTCTGCCAACCTCTTCCCGCATCACCTCTGCCAACCTCTTCCCGCATCACCTCTGCCAACCTCTTCCCGCATCACCTCTGCCAACCTCTTCCCGCATCACCTCTGCCAACCTCTTCCCGCATCACCTCTGCCAACCTCTTCCCGCATCACCTCTGCCAACCTCTTCCCGCATCACCTCTGCCAACCTCTTCCCGCATCACCTCTGCCAACCTCTTCCCGCATCACCTCTGCCAACCTCTTCCCGCATCACCTCTGCCAACCTCTTCCCGCATCACCTCTGCCAACCTCTTCCCGCATCACCTCTGCCAACCTCTTCCCGCATCACCTCTGCCAACCTCTTCCCGCATCACCTCTGCCAACCTCTTCCCGCATCACCTCTGCCAACCTCTTCCCGCATCACCTCTGCCAACCTCTTCCCGCATCACCTCTGCCAACCTCTTCCCGCATCACCTCTGCCAACCTCTTCCCGCATCACCTCTGCCAACCTCTTCCCGCATCACCTCTGCCAACCTCTTCCCGCATCACCTCTGCCAACCTCTTCCCGCATCACCTCTGCCAACCTCTTCCCGCATCACCTCTGCCAACCTCTTCCCGCATCACCTCTGCCAACCTCTTCCCGCATCACCTCTGCCAACCTCTTCCCGCATCACCTCTGCTAACCTCTTCCCGCATCACTTCTGCTAAGCTCTTCCCGCATCACCTCTGCCAACCTCTTCCCGCTTCACCTCTGCTAACCTCTTCCCGCATCACTTCTGCTAAGCTCTTCCCACCTCACCTCTGCCAACCTCTTCCCGCATCACCTCTGCTAACCTCTTCCCGCATCACTTCTGCTAAGCTCTTCCCACCTCACCTCTGCCAACCTCTTCCCGCATCACCTCTGCTATCTTCCTCCAGCCTTATCCCTGCTTACCTTACCTCTGACCACTTATGCTGACCTTATCTTTTCCTGCATGTTTCCTTTCCACTTCCTCTCATCTGATCTCCTCTGCCTATACATAAAAGCATATAATGCTTTAAGATAACAGCTTTCCTGCTGTAAACGGCATGTTCAATGCTTCCATTTTATTGCAGCCCACAGAAGTAGAGCAATAAGTCTATGCAACCCTTACACTAAATAAACAGTTGTGCACGCCGGCACTAATGCATAGATCACTGATGGTATAAGGAGTGGATTAAGCTAGTTTAGTGTTCCTTTGAATCAGGATCCTCCCTGGTAAAGTGTTGCCATAGGGGAGTTTTGGTAATATTTCAATGTCTATAACCAGGCTTGGACTGGGTTACCGGGAGATCCCCCTGGTGGGGAAATCCCCACATTGGCCCTGAATATGAGCCAGCCATACTTGCATCTAAGCGTGGGGTGGGCTCCCAGAGTCAGTTCTACTGGTGGGCCCCAGACACCCCAGTCCAACACTGTATATAATCCTTCACTACTCAAGAAAAAATGGCTGGCGTTGGGTTTTGCTTGTTTCCTGGCATTTATCTTGCTTCCTGACATGGAAATTTGATACAGAACAATTTGAGGAACATTCACCTGAAGGAGCCAAGCCCGGTCTAATGGTCCAGCGTCTTCACCTAGATGTTGTGGATGATCAGAGCACTGGCCTGAGCCAATGCCACACCTGTACACAGGTCAGATCAGACAGACGATGTTGGAAAAGTGCAGAGCCTTCCTTTACTATATAAACAAAATACTAAAAGATTAAAGAGGCAGCTTCATTTTATTAACATTAAATATATCAAACCATATGTTTAATAGTCAGCAAGGTGTGTTAGGGTTCATACCGTTTCTTTTCTGCGAGTGCAGCAACTATGTTAAATAACTACCAGCATATTAGTCACATAAAATTAGTCACACCCACTATATAATTATATATATATATATATATATATATTATATATCACATACACAAAACACACTTTATATATAGCATAGCCAAACAGAGCACCAGAGGATACTCCAGTGGGCCCTATGCTTCGATCTAGGACCGCCATTAGGGTGGTACAAGAGAACGGAGACTGGCTTACCTTCTTGAGTGTTTGTTAGTTATTTCGCCATTAAAGTGGAATAAAGGATTTTGACTATCCTGGGTTTTGGTCCTTTCCCCCAGGGCACCCCAATCGGGGGTGCCCTGCTGTCTGAAAAACCTCAAGATCACCGAGCGCAATTCACCTCTTCCTGGTCCTACGGTGCATGTGCGGCTGATCGGCCAATCAGTGCGCTTGGAGCCGCTGACGTCACCTCGCCTAAAGCTCCGTCTAAGGCCGCATCCCCCGCTTCCCTCTAACACACAATAGCCTGGCACGAGCACACATCCTGCTAGAGGGATAGCGGGGATGCAGCTCGCGCATGTGCCGTTGGACCGGGAATCAAGGTAAGTGTATGGGGCGACCTGGGGGGTTTCACACAGCAGGGCATCCCGATTTTGGATGCCCGGGAGGAGAGAATAGTTCGGCCCGGGCCGATCGTGCTGGGTTTTGTTCCACTTTAAGTTACATGTCTTATTTGGTCAATAGACATCATATTTTATATCGTTAAAATCTAATAAAGTCGTAGATGAAGGGTGGACCCCAAGGATATTTACTTCTGGGCTCCAGGAATGTTTCTCTCTGGTGGGCCTCAGGATCTTCAGTCCGACAGTGTAAATAAAACATAGGTGGACTGGCCATAGGAAACACCGAGAGAACTCCCAGTGGCCCACAGTGCTTTAGGGCCCACTTCAAACACCCCTCTCTGCTCTCTGCCTCTCAAGTCTGCCCCAAATACCTGGCCCCATTGTACCCCCAACCTAAACAAACTACTCCATGTTTTGCCTTGTAAATGTTTAAAGGGTAAGTCCACTTTCAACTGATTTTTTTGAAAGTGTAAATTTATGTGAGTTTTATGAAAGCAGTTTCCACTACCTGCAATCTGTTGTGACCAAGTGCGGACGTTGAACCATTCAGTTGATTTAAACTATATAGCAAGGATCGCTATGCAAATTCTCAATTGAAAGGTATCTTAAAGTGGACCAACACCCAGGATTTTGACTATCCTGGGTTTTGGTCCACTTCGGCAGGGCACCCCGATCGGGGGTGCCCCGCTGTGTGAAACCCCCCAGAAACCCCGAAAAACTCACCTCTCCTCACTCCCACGTGACCGCCGCTGCCAATCCCCGCGACGGACAAGAGAGCGCGCCCGCCGCCACTCTTACAGGGCGCGCCCGCGCCGGGCATTCACAAACGGCCGGCGCGGGTGCGCGTCCTGCTAGATGGACGCGCGGGACCCCGATCGGGTGGCCCGCAGTCAGGGGTCTGATCGGTCCAGGAATCTTATAGATTCCCGGGCCGATCATGGGAGGGTGTTGGTCCACTTTAAAGAAAAAGTCCACTAAAGTCATTGTAGCCAAAGCAACTAGCAAGACGCACAAAAATTAAAAAACAATATCAAGTTCATAGAATACCTACAGCCACTGTGCAGCCACCAGCATCTACTTACCGTGGCAGGAATTTCTCACTCCCCAGGTGCTGGATCTGTGAGGTCCGTCATTCCACCGTACAACAGGAGAATCTTGGGATTAACCTGTTGAGCAGCAATCATGGGAAGATGTCAGTCCCGACCCATAATCCTCTTTTCTTCATTACAGGCTATTCTGCAGACACAGAGGATTTCACATTAGGAATCAAGGATTCATTCATTCTGATGCAGAGAGGCCTGTCAGACCCCAGATATAGTAAGGAGGATTCCTTTATAGAGGATTATTATTGTATATTAAAAGCAGACCTACACAGGTTCAGAAGCCACCTGGATTCTATCCTCCCCAGCAGAGACAGACTGGTGTTAAAAAAACGACTTGGGACTTTTTAGGTCACACCAGCCTTTCTGCATTGTGTCCAGCCCCATAAACCCCCCCCCCCCCAATAATAGGCAGCATATAGTATCACCCCAATCACCCCATAACAAGCAGTGCAGCAGAGCCCCCCCAAATCACCCCATATCAAGCAATGCAGTAAAGCATCCCCCCAAATCACCCCAAAACAAGCAGTGTGAAAGAGCATCCCCACAGTCCATCAATGGGCAGGGGCAGGCTGCGGTGGTGAATCTTGGTGATCTGAGAGCAGCTCCGCACCATCGTTTTTTCCCCAAAACAAGCAGTGTGAAAGAGCATCCCCCCCAAAACAAGCAGTGTGAAAGAGCATCCCCCCCAAAACAAGCAGTGTGAAAGAGCATCCCCCCCAAAACAAGCAGTGTGAATGAAAGAGCATCCCCCCAAATCACCCCAGAACAAGCAGTGCAGTAAAGCATCCCCCCAAATCATCCTAGAACAAGCAGTGCCGTAAAGCATCCCCCCAAATCACCCCAAAACAAGCAGTGCAGTAAAGCATCCCCCCCATATCACCCCAAATCAAGCAGCATGAAAGAGCATCCCCCTAAATCACCCCATAACAAGCAGTACAGTAAAGCATCCCCCCAAATCACCCCAGAACAAGCAGTGTGAAAGAGTATCCCCCCAAAACAAGCAGCGTGAAAGAGCATCCCCCCAAATCACCCCAGAACAAGCAGTGTGAAAGAGCATCCCCCCAGAACAGTGTGAAAGAGCATCCCCCCAAAAAACAGTGTGAAAGAGCATCCCCCCAAAACAAGCAGTGTGAAAGAGCATCCCCCCAAATCACCCCAGAACAAGCAGTGCAGTAAAGCATCATCCTAGAACAAGCAGTGCAGTAAAGCATCCCCCCAAATCACCCCAAAACAAGCAGTGTGAAAGAGCATCCCCCCAAATCACCCCAGAACAAGCAGTGCAGTAAAGCATCCCCCCAAATCACCCCAAAACAAGCAGTGTGAAACAGCATCCCCCTAAATCAAGCAGTGTGAAACAGCATCCCCCTAAATCACCCCATAACAAGCAGTGTGAAAGAGCATCCCCCCAAAACAAGCAGCATGAAAGAGCATCCCCCAAAACAAGCAGTGTGAAAGAGCATCCCCCCAAAACAAGCAGTGTGAAAGAGCATCCCCCCCAAAACAAGCAGTGTGAAAGAGCATCCCCCCAAAACAAGCAGTGTGAAAGAGCATCCCCCCAAATCACCCCAGAACAAGCAGTGTGAAAGAGCATCCCCCCAGAACAGTGTGAAAGAGCATCCCCCCAAAACAAGCAGTGTGAAAGAGCATCCCCCCAAAACAAGCAGTGTGAAACAGCATCCCCCCAAATCACCCCAGAACAAGCAGTGCAGTAAAGCATCCCCCCAAATCATCCTAGAACAAGCAGTGCAGTAAAGCATCCCCCCAAATCACCCCAAAACAAGCAGTGTGAAAGAGCATCCCCCCAGAACAGTGTGAAAGAGCATCCCCCCAAAACAAGCAGTGTGAAAGAGCATCCCCCCAAAACAAGCAGTGTGAAACAGCATCCCCCCAAATCACCCCAGAACAAGCAGTGCAGTAAAGCATCCCCCCAAATCATCCTAGAACAAGCAGTGCAGTAAAGCATCCCCCCAAATCACCCCAGAACAAGCAGTGTGAAAGAGCATCCCCCCAGAACAGTGTGAAAGAGCATCCCCCCAAAACAAGCAGTGTGAAAGAGCATCCCCCCAAAACAAGCAGTGTGAAACAGCATCCCCCCAAATCACCCCAGAACAAGCAGTGCAGTAAAGCATCCCCCCAAATCATCCTAGAACAAGCAGTGCAGTAAAGCATCCCCCCAAATCACCCCAAAACAAGCAGTGTGAAAGAGCATCCCCCCAAATCACCCCATACCAAGTAGTGCAGTAAAGCATCCCCCCAAATCACCCCAAAACAAGCAGTGTGAAAGAGCATCCCCCCAAATCACCCCAGAACAAGCAGTGCAGTAAAGCATCCCCCCAAATCACCCCAAAACAAGCAGTGTGAAAGAGCATCCCCCCAAAACAAGCAGTGTGAAAGAGCATCCCCCCAAATCATCCTAGAACAAGCAGTGCAGTAAAGCATCCCCCCAAATCACCCCAAAACAAGCAGTGTGAAACAGCATCCCCCTAAATGACCCCATAACAAGCAGTACAGTAAAGCATCCCCCCAAATCACCCCAGAACAAGCAGTGTGAAAGAGCATCCCCCAAAACAAGCAGTGTGAAAGAGCATCCCCCCAAAACAAGCAGTGTGAAAGAGCATCCCCCCAAAACAAGCAGTGTGAAAGAGCATCCCCCCAAAACAAGCAGTGTGAAAGAGCATCCCCCCAAAACAAGCAGTGTGAAAGAGCATCCCCCTAAAACAGGCAGCATGAAAGAGCATCCCCCAAAACAAGCAGTGTGAAAGAGCATCCCCCCAAAACAAGCTTTGTGAAAGAGCATCCCCCCAAAACAAGCTTTGTGAAAGAGCATCCCCCCAAATCACCCCAGAACAAGCAGTGCAGTAAAGCATCCCCCCAAATCATCCCAGAACAAGCAGTGCAGTAAAGCATCCCCCCAAATCACCCCAAAACAAGCAGTGTGAAAGAGCATCCCCCAAAACAAGCAGTGTGAAAGAGCATCCCCCCAAAACAAGCAGTGTGAAAGAGCATCCCCCCAAAACAAGCAGTGTGAAAGAGCATCCCCCCAAAACAAGCAGTGTGAAAGAGCATCCCCCCAAAACAAGCAGTGTGAAAGAGCATCCCCCTAAAACAGGCAGCATGAAAGAGCATCCCCCAAAACAAGCAGTGTGAAAGAGCATCCCCCCAAAACAAGCTTTGTGAAAGAGCATCCCCCCAAAACAAGCTTTGTGAAAGAGCATCCCCCCAAATCATCCCAGAACAAGCAGTGCAGTAAAGCATCCCCCCAAATCACCCCAAAACAAGCAGTGTGAAAGAGTATCCCCCCCCAAATCACCCCATACCAAGTAGTGCAGTAAAGCATCCCCCCAAATCACCCCCAAAAAAGCAGTGTGAAAGAGCATCCCCTCGGTGGAGCACACTGGAGCACGCAGCCATGATGGCTGGGCCTGCAAATCAAGCCTCTACTCGCTCAGAGCATGGGCATGATGCTGTGCCCTCCGCCATGTCAAGCCCCCTGCCACCAGTACTGACCTGGCGTTGCCCATCCAATCAGGATCACCAAGAACAGCAGCAAAAATACAATTCTGTGATTACTCACCTGTAGAATTGGTATTATGCGTATACAGTACGTCCTGCTCCAAATCTAATACTTACACTTGGGATATACTCCGCCAGATGGCGCTGGACTGCAGAGACATCGAAAATAGGCTCCTCCCAGCCCCTCAAATACCTGGGGACCTCCCACAAATCCCCAGCATTGAAAAGCAGTTAATGAGAAGCCGGGAGAATTAAACAATCCAAACTATCAACTATAACAATAATAACAATCACCATACAGGGGATCCAAGAAAATGCAAACCAAGGGTGAGTTGGAGCAGGACGTATTGTATACTCATAATACCAATTCTACAGGTGAGTAATCACAGAATTGTATTATTCTTAGTATACAGTACGTCCTGCTCCAAATCTAATACTTACAGTTGGGACATCCAATAGCAGTGTCCATAAAGTAGGGTGGGATCCCCAAGAAAAATCAGCAGCAGGCAGTTTAAACCGCTGCCGCCTGCAGAACCTTTCGGCCAAAAGCAGCATCAGCTGAGGCCCTAACATCAACCTTGTAAAACTTTGAAAAGGTATAAACAGAAGACCAAGTAGCGGCCTTGCAAACTTGTTCAACAGAAGCCTGGTGCTGAAAATCCCAAGAGGCACCAATAGCACGAGTGGAATGAGCAGTAAGGCGGAAGGGAGGATTCTTCCCCTTAGCAGTGTAGGCCTGAATCACAGCCTGACGGATCCACTTGCTGATAGTAGACTTAGCAGGAGCCAAACCCTTCCTAGGACCAGAAGGGACCACAAAAAGAGCATCAGTTTTCCTGAAAGGTGCAGTAGCCACCAGATAGTACTTCAGACACCTAACCACATCCAAAGAGTGCAAAACCCTCTCCTTAGCATTGCTAGGATTAGTAATACAACCTTGAGCGTAAGAATGGCCAAGGCAGCATCCTGCACAGGTTCAAAGGGAGCACCCTGCAAGGCCGACAGGACCAAGTTCAAATCCCAAACAGGCACCATAGGCTTACGTTGGGGGCGCACATGAGTGACCCCCTGGAAAAAAGTCCTGATCAGAGGGTGCTGAGGAAAGGACTTCTGGAAGAAAACAGCCAGGGCAGAAACCTGACCCTTCAGAGTATTAAGTTGGAGCCCCATCTCCAACCCATGCTGCAGGAACTCCAGAATCCTAGGAATAGAGAACACACGACAGGGAAGAGACTTAGACACACACCAGTCAATGTAGGCACGCCAAACCCTGTAATAAATGGAAGAGGAAGACTTCTTCCTAGCTTTAATCAAAGCATCCACAACCGAGGAAGACAGCCCCTTCTCCATCAAGATGGAGGTTTCAGCAGCCAAGCCGTCAAAGCCAGAGTTTGTAAATTGGGATGGCGTAGTGAGCCCTGAGTGATCAGATCTGGCACCAAGGGCAGAGCGTACTGATCTACTGCCAGCTGCACCACGTCTGCGAACCACACTCTTCTTGGCCACCTGGGGACCACCAGAATTGCTGGCAGCCCTTCCAGAGAAATCTTGCGCAGAACCCTTCCCAGCAGGGGAATTGGAGGGAAGACATACAGGAACTGAAAGTCCTGCCATGACATTGCTAGCGCATCCGAGGTCAAGGCCAGAGGATCCTGAGACAGAGAGACAAAAGCTGGGAGCTTGTGATTGCGGCGGGACGCAAACAGATCCACATCTGGTTGGACCCAACGGTGACACAGAGATTGGAACACCCTGCTGCATAGGGACCATTCTCCCTGGCGAGAGGTCCCCCTGCTCAGAGAGTCCGCCAGGTGATTTTCCACCCCCGGGATGTACACAGCTGATATGCAGGGGACATTGACCTCCGCCCAAGTCAGGATCAGAGACGCTTCCTGGAGGGCCCCCTTGCTCCGGGTCCCTCCCTGATGATTGATGTAGGCAACTGCCGTCTGATTGTCCGAGCGCACCTGAACAGGCAGGCCCTGAAGATGAGTAGTCAAGCGAGCCAGAACCAACCTGATCGCTCGCAGCTCCAAGACATTGATAGGTGTGTGGGCCTCCTGAGGGCCCCACCTCCCCTGGAACCGCAGGGACTTCCAGAGGACCCCCCCAACCTGACAGACTGGCATCCGTAGTGACCGTCTCCCAGGAAGGGGCAAGAAAGGATCTGCCCCCCAACAGGTTCCTTGAGTCCATCCACCACAAGAGGGACCTCCTGACCAGGAGGGAGAGCACACAGACCCTGTCCAGGGACGCTGGGTCCTTGTCCCATACTGACAATAGGTGAAGTTGCAGAGGCCTCAAGTGGAACTGAGCATAAGAGACCGATTCGAAGCACGCCACCATTAGGCCCACCAGCTGCATCCCCTGCCTGATGGAGGGATGGGGACAAGCTAGGAGGGACTGAGCCTGTGCAATCAGACTGTCCACCTTCTGTTGAGGAAGGAAGATCCTTGCCTGAACTGTATCCAGATTCATTCCTAGGAATGGAGTTACCAAGGAAGGGGACAGTGAGGACTTGGGGTGGTTATTTCATTTTGTAAAATACCTAAGTCAATTCTGGGACTGAATTGGTTCCGGAGCTACTGTCACTTTTGTGTGTAATGTAATAGCATCCTATCATGTAAATGAGATATGAGATGTTTTAGGCATGTAATGTAACACCAACCTGTACTTGAGAGACGTTAAATAAAAATTTGTTTGAAAAAAAAAAAAAAGAGCCATTTGCTGAATGACAAACGGCCATTGCACTGGGGAAAGGTGAGTGAATACCAGTGCCCGGGGGTTCACACAGTGAGACAACTCATTTCTGGAAATGAGCTTCAGATTCAGGTCATTACAACCAAATATTGTCACTTTGGTTCAGTCCTTCTCATGTGTCAAGTCCAATGAACCCCCAGGCCAGTCTCCCCCCCCCCCCCCCGGCCATTTTAGGTGCAGGTAACTGGCAGGTGACCGGCAACTTTTAAGCCCAGGGCTATCAGCCTCTATGCCCAAGACAGTAGCCCAGGGGGAGAAGGGGGACAGGATTTTTTTTTATTATTAGTAAAAATCAAATAAATACCGGCTGATATAGATGTTGGTGTTGGATACCTTATATCAGTGTGTAGGGGGTTGTATAGTAACACAGTGCATTCTAATACATACAGAATCATTGTATACAGCTATTGGTGTTGGATACAATGTAGCAGTGTGTGGGGATTGTATAGTAACACACAGTGTATACTGATACATACAGAATCATTGTATACAATTATTGGTATCAGATACATTGTAGCAGTGTGTGTGGATTGTATAGTAACACACAGTGCACACCAATACATACAGAATCATTGTATACAGTTATTGGTATCAGATACATTGTAGCAGTGTGTGGGAATTGTATAGTAACACACAGTGTATACTGATACATACAGAATCATTGTATACAATTATTGGTATCAGATACATTGTAGCAGTGTGTGGGAATTGTATAGTAACACACAGTGTATACTGATACATACAGAATCATTGTATACAATTATTGGTATCAGATACATTGTAGCAGTGTGTGGGAATTGCATAGTATCACACAGTGTATACTGATACATACAGAATCATTGTATGCAGTTATTGGTATCAGATACATTGTAGCAGTGTGTGGGGATTGTATAGTAACACACAGTGTATGTTGATACACACAGAATCATTGTATGCAGTTATTGGTATCAGATACATTGTAGCAGTGTGTGGGGATTGTATAGTAACACACAGTGTATGCTGATACATACAGAATCATTGTATACAGCTATTGGCACCAGATACATTGTAGCAGTGTGTGGGGATTGCATAGTATCACACAGTGTATACTGATACATACGATATCATTGTATAAAGCTATTGGTATCAGATACATTGTAGCAGTGTGTGGGGATTGTATAGTAACACACAGTGTATGCTGATACATACAGAATCATTGTATACAGCTATTGGCACCAGATACATTGTAGCAGTGTGTGGGGATTGTATAGTAACACACAGTGCACGCTGACACATAAAGAATCATTGTATACAGTTATTGGTGTTGGATACATTGTAGCAGTGTGGGGATTGTATATTAACACACAGTGCACGCTGATACATACAGAATCATTGTATACAGTTATTGGTGTTGGATACATTGTAGCAGTGTGGGGATTGTATATTAACACTCAGTGCACGCCAATACACACAGAATCATTGTATAGTTATTGGTATCAGATACATTGTAGCAGTGTGTGGGGGTTGTATAGTAACACACAGTGCACGCTGATACACACAGAATCACTGTATACAGTGACGGGTGTAGCGGCATGCAGGCATTGTGACGTCACAGCGCCCCCTCCTCCTCTGTACCTGTCAGTGCAGCACATCCAGGACGGGCCGCTCTCCCCTCAAACCCTCGGCCTGAATATAAACACACACTGAGCATGCGCACACTGAGCATGCGCACACTATCGCACTGCTCTTAAAGGGGCACAGCCTCCCATGTCTTAAAGGAGCAACATACTGCTACTATCAAAGTGGCATGTTATTCCCAACGGGGAAACTTGTGCCTTGTGTCCTCACTAACCCTGCTAATGGCAAGACATGATGCCTGCTGCTTATTACCCTGCATGGAGATTCTACAGCTTCAAAACAACTAGATAAATTCAAAGCGGTCCTTCATTTACCCTGAATAAGAGCCTATCTTATATGTTTCCCCCACCCTGTACATACAGATTGCCCACATTAATCCGGACCCTCACCCTGAATAAGAGTCTATCTTATATGTTTCCCCCACCCTGTACATACAGATTGTCCACATTAATCAGGACCTTCACCCTGAATAAGAGCCTATCTTATGTTTCCCACACCCTGTACATACAGATTGTCCACATTAATCAGGACCTTCACCCTGAATAAGAGCCTATCTTATATGTTTCCCCCAACCTGTACATACAGATTGCCCACATTAATCCGGACCCTCACCCTGAATAAGAGTCTATCTTATATGTTTCCCCCAACCTGTACATACAGATTGCCCACATTAATCCGGACCCTCGCCCTGAATAAGAGTCTATCTTATATGTTTCCCCCACCCTGTACATACAGATTGCCCACATTAATCCGGACCCTCACCCTGAATAAAAGTCTATTTTATATGTTTCTCACCCCTGTACATACAGATTGTCCACATTAATCAGGACCTCCACCCTGAATAAGAGTCTATCTTATTTGTTTCCCCCCTGTACATACAGATTGCCCACATTAATCCGGACCCTCACCCTGAATAAGAGTCTATCTTATATGTTTCCCCCGCCCTGTACATACAGATTGTCCACATTAATCAGGACCTTCACCCTGAATAAGAGCCTATCTTATATGTTTCCCACACCCTGTACATACAGATTGCTCACATTAATCCGGACCTTCACCCTGAATAAGAGTCTATCTTATATGTTTCCCACACCCTGTACAGTAAGTGACTAAAAACTTTACATTAATTTTAGATGCTGGGGAATCGTTTTTTAAGGGTTTGGGCTTTTCAAAAATTCATGGTGAAGGTCCGGTTTAAATCCCTTCGGCTTATTTGTGGCTCAAACTGTCAGCCAAAACCAATAACTTATTGCAGACCAAAACCCAGGATTTAAACTTTGGTCCTCTTTCTAGGGGGGCACACAAAAAAGAAGTCTAACAGCCACTCTCAGCATGTGTAAACCTGGTAAACCACAATGGTCCAGCAGCTGTCTCTGACCACAGCGGAGCAGGCTCATGACTCATAACGCTGCTTCATGACATTCCCTTTTCAGCTCAGCTATGACACAGAAATTGAAGTGAAGAAAGTGGCATTGCTTAGAATACATAAGGTACTGATGATATTTTATATATATATATATTTATAATTTTTTTTTAAACATCCCATTTTACACTGTTTCCAGATAAGGTGGGAGGAAGTCAGTGTCTGCATAGGGACTTGATTTTGACTATCCTGGGTTTTGATCCACTTCCCCGGGCACCCTGATCGGGGGTGGGGCACTATGTGAAATGGATCGGCCTGGGAATCTCCTGGGCTGATTCAGCTGGGTTTTGGTCTACTTTAATCCGATGCACGCTCCTTCCAATCAGAAGTGGCTCCATACAAATTCATGCCTGGATAAGAGTTCTGCATGGAACTGATATTTTAGCAGGGGGGGGCGGATGTGCCATTGGATCTATCAGACAATTAGAGGGGCAATCCCGGGGGGGTTCATACTGCCAAGCTGTAGTCTTTTAGACACTACAGCTGGGTTATTAGGGTTTTGGTCTGCTTTAACCTACTTTCTCATCTATGGTAACCTGTCTTTATCTCACTAACAAAGGGGTGCACCGCCCAGAAGTAAATATGCTACCTGGAGTGGACGTGCCATAGGCACATCTTCCTCCCAAAGGAAGCACCACAACACCTATCAATCATAAAATGTAATGCTTTATTGGTACAAAAAGGTTAAGAAACATATATACACCACAAGACAATTAAAACCAACCGGTATGGCCAAAAGACATTAATCAATAAATGATGCCCCTAGAGGGCTATCCAATTCATACCCTATGGGTGCAAAACTTGATGTCTAAGTACCTAAAACCTATCCTTTTGTTCCGGCACAAAAAAAGATGTATATATATATATATATATATATATATATATATATATATGTGTACATATCCATATATATAAAAACCACAAAATATATATATATATATATATATATATATATATATATATATGTGTTTATACAAAAGTGCTACAGTAACCTGTCTTTATCTTTTTCAAGTTAGGTTTTCCTGTCTGTTGGACTATCTTATGGCATGGCAAGATTATCTGTCTCCTCTCCATCCAGAACTGAAGATCATCATTCACAGGAAAATATCTGCCTCATTATTATTATTAAATCATAGGCCTTGATTCAGTAATGGTAGAAAAAAATTCTCATTTCAGTAAAAAAATCACCTTATGAGGAGCCTGAGAATGTCACTGTTACTGAAACACCAGATTGGAAGACAATGAAAGTCAATGGCACTTTTTTACTCCTGAAAAAAGTATTGAACTTTTTTTTTACCTCTTTTTACATGTAGTAAAATGCCTTTGACTTTCACTGTCTTCTTAGCTGGTGATTCACTAACAGTGACATTCTCAGGCTTTTTAATCATGAATTGAATTTTTTACTACCATGAGAGTTTTTTTCAACACATTGTGAATCGAGGCCAATGGCAATTTTTACTACAGTTTAAAAAGTTCTCTACTTTTCCTTAGTACTGTAGTACAAAGTTCCATTGACTTTCATTGTCTTTACATTGGGTGATTCAGTAACAGTGACATTCTCAGGCTTTTTCCTCAGGAATTGAATCTTTTACTACCATGAGAATTTTTTTCTACCTTTATTGAATCGAGGCCATAGAGTGCCTTCATATTTAGTGGCCCAGTACATGGTAAAAAACACTGGAAACTAAGTGATGTATTTAAACTGGACCACAACCCATGCCTGACAGCCCTGAAATATATAAGATGTCAGGGCCGCTAGATTCCCTCCCCCCTGGGGCATCCAGAATCGCGATGTCTGCCAGTGTGTGAAACCCCCCAGATTGTCCGGAAAATCACCTTTTTTACGGGTCCAATGGCGCATGCGTGAGCAGCGGCCGCATCCCCCCTATCCCTCTAGCAGGGTGCGTTACCGCGCCAGGCATTTGTGAATTGCCGATGCCCTGACACTCCCTGTTAGAGGGTAGCAGGGGATGCGGCCACCAGCGTCCTCGGATCCTCTCACCTTAGATGAGCTCTTAGACGAAGGGGCAGAAGCAGATCCAAGCGTGCTGATTGGATGAGAGGCCAAGCATGTGCCGTAGGACCGGAGAAAGGTGAGTTAGATCAGGCAACCTGGGGGGTTTCACACAGCGGGGCATCCCCAATCGGGTATTTATTATTCAACTTGTTTATAAACGACATCGAAGATGGAATTAAAAGCACTTGTCTCTATTTTTGCAGATGACACAAAGATGTATAGCACAGTGCAGTCTATTGAAGATGGTCACAAGCTTCAGGCTGACTTGGACACTTTGAGTGTCTGGGCATCCACTTGGCAAATGAAGTTCCATGTGGAGAAATGTAAAGTCATGCACTTGGGGTCTAATAACCTGAAGGCCACATATGTCCTCGGGGGAGTAAAATAGGGGGGAATCACTTGCTGAGAAGGATCTGGGGGTACTAGCAGACCACAGGCTAAATAACAGCATGCAATGCCAAGCAGCTGCTTCCAAGGCCACCAAGATATTATCATGTATTAATAGAGGCATGGAATCATGGGATAGGGATGTAACTTTGCCTCTTTACAAGGCACTGGAGCATCCTCACCTGGAATATGCCGTCCAGTTCTGGGCACCCATTCCTAGAAAGGACTCTCTGACTATGGAAAGGGTGCAGAGGAGCCACCAAACTAATAAGAAGAATGAAAGATCTTAGTTATGAGGAAAGATTACGAGAATTAAATCTGTTTAGTCTTGAGAGGAGACGGCTGAGGGGGGACATGATTAACTTGTATAAATATATAAATGGCCAATACAAAAGTATGGGGACACACTATTTCAGGTAAAATGCTCTCTAAAGACAAGGGGGCACTGCCTCCCTTCGACTGGAAAAAAAGAAATTCAATCTCCAGAGGCGACAATCATTTTTTACCATAAGAACTATAAATCTGTGGAATAGCCTCCCACAGAAGCTTGTTACAGCATCAACCGCTGACAGCTTCAAAAAAGGATTTGATGCTTTTCTAGCAGAAAATAACATTATCAGTTACTATTAGCTGTTATTACTTTCACCAACCCCATCCCTTGGTTGAACTTGAGGGCCATAGGTCTTTTTTCAATCATACTAGTTATGTCATGGGGCTTTGTGCCATGCATTAATATGCACAGCACTGCTTGGACCATATGCGCCATGGCAACATCGGCATGTAAGTTACTAGGGGTGACCCGCTGGGTTTCACACAGAAGGCCATCCCAAATCAGGATGCCCTAGTGAAAATCCTGGGTTTTGGACAACTTTAAAGGGACTGTTTGGGCAAAAATAATAAACACTCACACGCAGCCAGTCCCACTGCGCATCTAAGAGCAGCGGGCGCTATAACTCTAGCAGGGTGCGTGCCCGTGCCAGGCATTTGTGAATGGCCAGCACGGGCACGCTCCCTGTTAGAGGAAAACAGAGGATGCGGACGTCAGGGCGCTCAGAGGCGCTGCTCTTAGACGCGGCGTGGGACCGGGATGAGGTGAGCTGGTCTCTGCATCCTTAGGGGTTTCACGCAGCGGGGCACCCCGATCAGGGAAAGGACCAAAACCGAGAATAGTCAGAATTCTGGGTTTTGATCCACTTTAAATACGACCAACCACATTTTAATTTCCCCATGGGGCATTGCAATCTTGGACACCCCATTATGTGAACCTCTCTTGATCAGGTCTGCCAACACTCACTTTTCTGATGTTCCCATGCTACGTACATAGCCCACGGCCGCTTCCCGGCATCTGTGTGGCTAAGGCGCACTCAAGCACGCAGCCATTAGGACAGATTACGGGCGGGAGCATGCCGCAGATTGCTGGGAGGCTGGGGATGCAGATGCGCCCATTTCGCTTTGCTGGTGCTCTGTTGCAAATAGAGCTGTATGCAGTGTATTAATATGAACACCATACAGTGCTCATTGGATGAGTGCCCATGCATGCGCCATGGGTCGAGCGGAAAGATACATTTTTATTATTATTATTAATGTTTATTTATATAGCACCATCATCTTCCGTATCGCTTTACAAGGTATGATTACAGACAAGGAAAAACATACAGTACAGGGAACAGTACAAAACTAGATGCCATGAGGTTCAAACCAAGTGTTGTGAGGACAGGAGAGAGAGCCCTGCCCTTGTGAGCTTACAGTCTAAAGGATGGGGGTGGAGACAAAAGGTAGGGATCACAAGTGGTGATCTAGGGGGTTTCACACAGGGAAAGTTAACCAGGAACCAGGATAGTCAAAATCCTGGGTTTTGGTCCACTTTAGAGCGGAACACAATTCTGTGTGCCCCCCCCCCCCAGGTTATTTCGATTTGGGATGCCCCTCAGTGTGAAACCCCCCACATGTGGGCTCTCGTCCAATCAGAGCCGTTTGCCTGCCTATGTCATTCGGCAAGCAGCTCTTGTTTGCAATGGGGAGCGCATCTCCTGCATCTTTGGCTCTGTGCTCTCCCATCGCAACCATTTAGATAGGCTGGGGTGGGGGCACACGCACTGCCAGGGATGTGCCGGCTTGTGCTCCTCACTGCAGACTATCAGAGCTGTTTGCCGACTGACATAAGAACGGCAAACAACACTGATTGGACGAGAGCCCACAGATGTGCTGTTGGACCGGGAAGAGAAAAGCTGTTACTGACGATCTAGGGGATTTCACACAGTGGGGCATCCCAAATCGTAATCCCCCCGGGGCTTGGAACAAAACCCAGGATAGTCAAAATCCTGGGTTTTGTTCTGCTTTAAAGTGGACCTTCACCCTGAATAAGAGCCTATCTTATATGTTTTCCACACCCTGTACATATAGATTGCTCACATTAATCCAGACCTTCACCCTGAATAAAAGCCTATGTTAAATGTTTACCACACCCTGTACATACAGATTGCTCACATTAATCCGGACCTTCACCCTGAATAAGAGCCTATCTTATATGTTTCCCACACCCTGTACATACAGATTGCTCACATTAAAAATCATCCTACATGCATCTACTGCATGTTATGAGCCTTTAAACATCCAAGATGGCGGCTCATGGAGCATCAGGCAGCCTGCAAACAGGATGTGTCTTCTGACTGTGTTGCTCTGCATTCTGGGATTGCTGTCCTTTTCCTGACCCCAGCTCTGCTCTGTCTATGCAAAGCACAGCTGTAACTCCGCCCCTGCACTTTATCCCCTCAGTATGTGATGCTTCTGAGTCAAGATGGCGGCGCCCGTATCCTAGAGTCCTGAACAGAGTTGTAGCCCGGTGGGGGAAAGAATAACAAGTGACTAAAAACTATAAATATATTAATTTTAGATGTCAGGGAATAGCCAGGGAAAAGGGTTTGGTGCTTTTCATTAAATCTTGATGGTTTAAACTGGACCAACACCTGTTATTACTTTAATGGGTGTTGGTCCCTCTCTCTGCTGATAGGAAGAATCTCGGGGGGCAATCAGAATGCTGGAGCCTCCTCGCACCTAACTGCACATATCGCTCGTAATACTCACCTTTATTACAATTCAATTCAATTTATTGTTCGCCAAGTACATAGTGAGATGAACAAGGAATTCCTTTTGGCAGATACACAGTGCAAAAAACAGTTAACTACAGTTACAGTAACATAGGAAGGGGAACATAGAAACAGAGATACACAGACACAGTTAAACCGGACCTTCAGCGTGATTTAATGAAAAGCCCAAACTCTTATAAAACGATTCCCCAGCATCTAAAATTTATATATTTTACGTTTTTAGTCACTAACTTATTATTCTTTCCCCCACTGGGCTGCAACTCTGTTCAGGAATTTAGGATACAGGCGCCGCCATCTTGACTCAGAAGCATCACACTTACTGACGAGAGGAGAGTGGGATAAGGTACAGGGGGACGGGTTATAGCTGTGCTTTGCTCAGACAGAGCAGAGCTGGGGTCAGGAAAAGGTCAGCAGTCCCAGAATGCAGAGCAACACAGTCAGGAGGCACTTCCTGTTTGCAGGCTGCCTGATAAGATGGCGGCTTCCATAAGCCGCCATCTTGGATGTTTAAAGGCTCATAACATGCAGTAGATGCAGGTAAGATGATTTTTAATGTGGACAATCTGTATGTACAGGGTGTGGGAAACATATAAGATAGGTTTTTATTCAGAGTGAAGGTCCGCTTTAATCTTCTAAAGTGCAAATGATACCGGCTTGAGCCGGGGCCTATGATGCCTGGCTATTGTTGAGTATGCAGACAGCCAAAGGAAAGAAACCCTTCCTAGACCTAGAAGTCCTGCAAGCTGGTACCGCAAGACGCCGCCCAGATGGTAAGTAATGGAATAGGGCGTGTCCAGGGTGGGAGGGATCCCGAAGTATCTTTTCTGCCCAAGTCTTGGTTCTGCGTTTGTGCAGTTCATGCAGGGATGGTAAGGGGCTCCAATTATTCTTTCTGCTGTCTTTATTGTTCTTTGGAGTCTACACTTGTCCCTTTTAGTAGATCCCTCGAACCAGACAGAGAAAGAAAAACACAGTACAGAACCAATGACGGCATTGAAGAAGAGCGCTAGCAACCTTTTCGACAGACCGGCCTTCTTCAGTCTCTGGTGTGCTTTCCTCAGTAGAGCCATGGTGTTCCTTTCCCAGCTGAGGTTGTTGGAGATGGTCACACCCAGAAATGTTGTCTCACTTCCTCTTTTGATTTCCACCCCCTTGATGGACAGGGGTGTCATGGGTGCCGGATTCTTCCTGAAGTCCACAACCATCTCTATGGTTTTTGAAGGGTTAATGACCAGGTTGTGTATAGTGCACCAACCAACAAGCTCCTCCACTGCTCCTCGGTAGGTATCTCCTTTTCCGTTCTTATTACGAGCCAGCGCCGGGAAAGGAGTCCCGCGATTGGCGGCCGGCGGCCTTTCCCTGCACTGGCTCGTAATGAAGGTGAGTAGGCGAGCGATCTGTGCAGTTAGGCGCGAGGAGGCTCCAGCGTTCTGGATACCCCCCCCGAGGTTCTTGCTATCTGCAGAGAGAGGGTTTAAGTAACCTCTTCTTAGCCTATCCTGCATTTCACAGGCTGTTCACTAGACTGTTTTCAGGGTAGAGCACTACAAAAAGTTTCTAGCTAGAGTTGGGCTTTAAGACTTACCTGCAGAGTGTTTTGGTGACAGTGTGCTCTCGGCAGCCATCCCATAAACCTGCTGTTTACTGTAAGGAAGTGTAATTACAGAGAGCAGACATGGCAGGAGATGCTGCGAACCAGCTGTCAAGGTTAATGGTGCGCACCGCTCCATCCTGCGCGCCCGCCCGCCCGCCGTGTGACTTACCTCTACAGATGGAGACAGGTTTCTGCACCGCATAACGATCCAGACTGAAATCTGTGCTGACCTGTAACACAACACCCAGCCCTGGACGCCCCAAGCCAATCGTGGCCGTCCAGGAGGCAGGACGCTGATGTCAGGCTTATCTGTTCAAAAAGTTTAGAGTTCACTTTGTTCACCAGCTCAGCCTGGCCGTGACATCATCCTGAACTTTGTGATTCTGCATCAAGGCAAATCAGTTATCCAGTTATCTACAGTCCAGTGCCACAGAGACAAGAAACGTGGACCCACAGTCTGCTTTTCTCTTTGCCAGGAAGGTTAAAGCGGACCTTCACCCTGAATAAGAGCCTATCTTATATGTTTCCCACACCCTGTACATACAGATTGCTCACATTAATCCGGACCTTCACCCTGAATAAGAGCCTATCTTATATGTTTCCCACACCCTGTACATACAGATTGCTCACATTAAAGTGGACCATCACCCTCCGGTGATCGGCCCGGGAAACCCCCCCAAATCCCCATACCTTGTCTTCAGCGGCGGCCGGCCGCCTCCCTCGCGCCCCTCTAGACGGCCGTCTGTGAATGACCGGCGCGGGCGCGTCAAGAGTGACGCGCGGGAGGCAGCGGCGGAGGAGCCGCTTGTCCGCGGCTGTCAAACCGCTTGTCCGTTGGCGCTGGGAGCGGGGAGAGGTGAGTTTTTGGGGTGATCGGGGGGGTTTCACACAGCGGGGTGCCCCACCGAAGTGGACCAAGACCCAGGATAGTCAAAATCCTGGGTGTTGGTCCACTTTAATCCAGACCTTCACCCTGAATAAGAGCCTATCTTGTATGTTTCCCACACCCTGTACATACAGATTGCCCACATTAATCCGGACCTTCACCCTGAATAAGAGCCTATCTTATATGTTTCCCACACCCTGTACATACAGATTGCTCACATGAATCCAGACCTTCACCCTGAATAAGAGTCTATCGTATATATGTTTCCCCCACCCTGTAAATACAGATTGCCCACATTAATCCGGACCTTCACCCTGAATAAGAGCCTTTCTTATATGTTTCCCACACCCTGTACATACAGATTGCCCACATTAATCCAGACCTTCACCCTGAATAAGAGCCTATCTGTGAGGGGCTGTATATGTTATTCAGTATGCTTTATATTTTTTGATAAGTCCAAATGAACGCTCCCCATTCTGTCGGGCTTCCTCAAGCATGCACAAGCTGCTGAATCACAATCTGTGAAGGTCTCTGAGTAATGAAATTCATTGAGAGGTCTGTGTATGATGAGTCCGCTGAAGGGAGCAAGATTATTGGGGTTGATCAGGAAAGTGCTGTTGAATAAAAGTTGCAGCTCCTGACAGCCAGCAGCAGGGCAAGCAGAAAGCAGGCTATCTAAAAGGATTTTGGCTATCCTGGGTTTTGGTCCTTACCCCCGAGGCACCCCGATCGGGGGCGCCCCGCTGTGTGAAACCCCCCAGATCACCGAAAGCCAACTCGCCTCTTCCCGGTCCTATGCGCGGACGCTCATCCAATCAGTGCGCTCGGAGCCGCTGACGTCACGTCATCTAAGCTTTCGTCTAAGGCCAGCGGCTCCAAGCGCGCTGGTGGCCGCATCCCCCACTTTCCTCTATCACGGAGCGTGCCCGCACCGGCCATTCACAAATGCCTGATGCGGGCACGCGCCCTGTTAGAGGGATAGTGGGGAAGCGGACGCGGCCTGCGCATGCGCCACTGGACCGGGAAACAAGGTAAGTGTATGGGGCGACCTGGGGGGTTTCACACAGCGGGGCATCCTGATTTTTTATCCTTTCCCCGATCAGGGATGCCGCGCTCTGTGAAACACCCCAGACCACCTGAACAAACTCAGCACTACTTGGTCCTACAGCACATCATTTATTTCACACAGCGGGGCATCCCGATTTTGGATGTCCTGAGGGGAGGGAATCGATCAGCCCAGGAATCTTATAGATCAGCATGGGTTTGGGTCCACTTTAAAGTGGACCAACACCCACCCCTGATCGGCCCGGGAATCTATAATATTCCAGGGCCAGTCAGCTCCCTCCCCGCGGGGCATCCAAAATCGGTGTGAAACCCCCCAGAAAGCCCCTAAAATCTTACCTTTTAGGCGACGGATAAGCCGCCGCCACCTCCCGCGTGTCCCTCTAGCAGGGCGTTACCGCGCCTGCTGTTTGTGAATGGCCGGCTTGGGCGCGCGCCATGTAAGAGGGACGGGCGAGAGGCGGCAGCGGCTTATCCGTCGCTTGTCCGTCGCCTATCGGGGTGCCCCGCGGAAGAGGACCAACACCCAGGATAGTGAAAATCCTGGGTGTTGGTCCACTTTAATGCCCCTCAAGAGACAGTCCAGGCAATAGCAATAGAAAGGCAGCAAGCATAAGCTGACCATTTTTTCATTTGGAACGCTTACCACATTGTACATTGTATCATTGGGTTGATCTTCAATTGCGACAACATTGCATAATGTTCGACCAATGTTGTCGCTAACGGAAATTAACCTAAGGATTTGTTAAGCTGTCACAATTTAAAGCAGAACAAAATCCAGGAATTTGACTTTTCCAGGTTTTGTTCCGTGTCCCTGGGGCATCCCGAAGCTGGATGACCCTCTGTGTGAAACCCCCCAGAAAATTCACCGGACTAGGCTCCAATGACACATGCACTAGCTCTCGTCCAATGAGAGCTCCTGAAACGACTTCATCACTTGGCACGCAGCTCTCATTTACTTGAGAAATCTTATAGATTCCCGGGCCGAGCGGCGCTGGGTTTTGGTCCACTTTAATTCAGTTAAGAAGCCATTGATTCCAGGATAACATCCTGTGACATTTTTTATATAATGTGTTAAATGTTAAGGTAAGTCTTGCTGCATCTATACCCGTCCTTCATTTTTTAAACGACTCATTTAATTAAACCGTTTTATTATGGTAGATGAAAAGTAAAGAATGCAATTACTTCTGTGCGCCTGACAGGTTCCAGGATGCAGGTGCTGAAATAATGAATCCGGGCCTACCCACATCCGTGTCTGGTGACTCCATGAAATGTCACACCACCCCAATGTGCCCCTGGGGCCGCGCTGCAGCCAAGATGCTTCTCCTGGCATGAAATACGCTGCTGTAGAGCTGGCCAGATGTCAGAGATGGCTCCAATTCAGCACACTGACGCTCGGGAGATTTACACAGTCTTAAGTGCTATTAAAATGGGGGAGGAGGGCCAATATCATTTACTGGTTGCTGACTGGCTAAACATCCGTGTGAGTCCTGCCAGACACCGAATGTGCAGCTGCATAGCTCCCAAACTATATCGTTTCTATATCCTATATAACATATATCTCCCTATATAGTGACTACCTATCCTATATAGCATATATCTCCCTATATAGTGTCTCTATATCCTATATAGCATATATCTCCCTATATGGTGCCTCCATATGCTATATAGTATATATCTTCCTATATAGTGAATACCTATTGTATATAGCATACATCTCCCTATACGGTATCTCCATATCTTATATAGCATACATCTCCCCATATGGTGTCTCCATATGCTATATAGCATACATCTCCCTATATGGTGTCCCCATATCCTATATAGCATATATCTCCTTATATAGTGACTACCTATCCTTTATAGCATGTATCTCCTTATATAGTGTCTCTATATCCTATATAGCATTTATCTCCTTATATAGTGACTACCTATCCTATATTCATATATCTTCCTATATAGTGACTGCCAATCCTATATAGCATATATCTTCCTATATGGTGCCTCCATATCCTATATAGTATATATCTTCCTATATAGTGAATACCTATCCTATATAGCATATATCTCCTTATATCGTGTCTCCATATCCTATATAGCATATATCTCCATTCCCTTTCAACTGGTGAGGTTCCAGATGATTGGAGAATGGCCAATGTCGTACCAATCCATAAAAAGGGGAGTAGAGAAGAAGGCAGTAATTACAGGCCAGTTAGTGTAACATCTATAGTGGTCAAATTAATGGAAACACTCTTAAAAAAAACAGATAATTTCCCATCTAAAAATTAATGACCTATTGGACCCAAAACAGCACGGCTTTACTGAGGGCCGATCATGTCAGACCAATCTTATTGATTTCTTTGACAATGTCACTAAAGTGTTAGATGAAGGTGGTGCTGTGGATATCGCCTATCTGGATTTTAGCAAAGCCTTTGACACTGTACCACATAAGGATCATAGATAAGTTATTGAAGGTAGGACTCAATCCCTGGATAGTTCAGTGGATTTCCAGTTGGCTGAGGGATCGGTATCAGAGCGTTGTTGTAAATGGCGTGCAATCTGAACAAAGGCGAGTTACAAGTGGTGTGCCGCAAGGCTCTGTCCTGGGCCCCATTCTTTTTAATATATTTGTAAGTGACATAGGAGAAGGCTTGGTAGGAAAAGTTTGTCTGTTTGCTGATGATACAAAGGTTAGTAATAGGGGGGATATTCCTGGAGGTGTGGAAAATGATTTAGCTTTACTGGATAGATGGTCAAAACTGTGGAAACTAGAGTTTAATGTCTCTAAATGTAAAATCCTGCACTTGGGTAGAAGGAATCCCTGCTCTGAGCACCGTATGGGCAGCACTGTGTTATCCAGGACCTCGGAGGAGAGAGATTTAGGGATACTGATTACTGATAGCTGCAAGATGATTGGACAGTGTAGCCAGGCAGTGGGAAAAGCAAGCAGGATGCTCAGCTGCATAGCTCGAGGCATCACCAGTAGGAAGAGGGAGGTTGTGATGCCGCTGTATAGAGCCCTGGTGAGGCCACAGCTAGAATACTGTGTGCAGTTCTGGAGACCTTACCTGCAAAAAGACATTATTCAAATAGAACGTGTCCAAAGGCCGGCAACGAAAATGGTGGAAGGACTTAAACTTAAAACTTATCAGGAGAGACTTAAAGAACTTAATAGCACCCACCCCTATATAGTGTCTCCCTATCCTAGACTAGATGGACCGTATGGTCTCCTTCTGCCGTCAACCTTCTATGTTTCTATCTATGTTTCTATCTCCCTATATGGTGTCTCCATATCTTATACAGCATATATCTCTCTATATGGTGTGTCCATATCCTATATAGCATATATCTCCCTATATAATGACTACCTATTCTATATATCATATATCTCCCTATATGGTGTCTACCTATCCTATATAACATATATATCCCTATATGGTGTCTCCATATCCTATATAGCATATATCCCCTATATATCCCCTTGCAGTTAACCGTGACTGATGGCAGGGGGCATTGCCGCATCGGAGGGAGACAGGAAGAGAAGCCCAATGAAAGAGCGGCGCTGTGCATGATGCAGGGTGGCGAGAGACCTGGATGAGGTAAGCGCTGCAGCCCCAAACTAGGAGCGGCGATCTGCTTGGGAGAAAAGGTGAGTATAGCCTTATTTTGCCAGAAAATGTAATTTAAAGTGGACCAAAAACCAGGATAGTCAAAATCCTGGGTTTCTGGTCCACTTTAACTAAGTTTGATGCAGCTAGACAACTAAAGACTAAAACAGCAGAAAAATGTTGCTTCCATGATCTAAATGATGCCAAGTGAGCACAGATATAATAAATAAGGTGGAGGAGCAACAATGATGGGTTCCCCCTGACCTCCTGGTGCAGTCCCCCCCGAGACAAATGGGCATAATGAGGGGCAGGGGGATGCAGACTCAAAGAGGGACAGTCCTTCCAAGTCAGGGACACTTGGGAGGTATGCCTATATTGTAGCTCCCTATCCTTTATAGCTTCCACCCCCTATATAGCGTCTCTCTATCCTATATAGCTTCCACCCCTATATAGTGTCTACCTATCCTATATAGCTCCCACCCCTATATAGTGTCTACCTAACCTATATAGATACCATCCAGCCCTATATAGTATCTTCCTATTCTGTATAACACCCACCCCTATATAGTGTCTCCCTATCCTATATAGCATACGCCCCTATATAGCGTCTCCCTATACTGTATAAAAGTGACCCATATATAGTGTCTACCTTTCCTGCATAACATCCACCCCCTATATAGTGTCACCCTATCATGTATAACATACACCCATATATAATGTGTGTGTATATATATATATATATATATATATATATATATATATATATATAGTGTCTCCCTATCCTATATAGCATACACCCCCTATATAGTGTCTCCCTATCCTGTATAGCACCCACCCCTATATAGTGTCTCCCTATCCTATACATATAGCATCCACCCCTATATAGTGCCTACCTATCCTGTATAACATCCACCCCCTAAATAGTGTCTTCCTATCATGTATAGCATATACCCCTTTATAGTGTCTCTCTATACTGTATAGCATCCACCCTATATAGTGTCTCTCTATCCTGTATATCATCCACCCCCTATATAGTGTCTCCCTATACTATATAGCACCCACCCCCTATATGGAGTTTCCCTATCCTGTATAATATCCACCCCTATATAGTGCCTCCCTATCCTATATAGCACCCGCCCCCTATATAGTGTTTCCCTATCCTGTATAATATCCACCCCTATATAGTGTCTCCATATCCTGTATAACATCCAACCCTATATAGTGTCTCCCTATCTTATATAGCACTCACCCCTATATAGTGTCTCCCTATCCTGTATAACATCCACCCCTATATAGTGTATCCCTATCCTTTTTAGCATCCACGCCTATATAGTGTCTCCCTATCCTTTTTAGCATCCACCCCTATATAGTGTCTACCTATCCTATATAGCACCCACCCCCTATATAGTATCTCCCTACCCTGTATAGCACCCACCCCTATATAGTGTCTTCCTATCCTGTATAGCACCCACCCCTATATAGTGTCTCCCTATCCTGTATAGAATCCACCCCCTATATATTGTCTCCCTATCCTGTATAGAATCCACCCCCTATATAGTGTCTCCCTATCCTGTATAGCACCCATCCCTATATAGTGTCTCCCTATCCTATATAGCACCCACCCCTATATATTGTCTCCCTATCCTGTATAGCACCCACCCCTATATAGTGTCTCCCTATGCTGTATAGCATCCACCCCTATATAGTGTCTCCCAATCCTGTATAGCATCCACCCTATATAGTGTCTCTATATCCCATATAGCATCCACCCCTATATAGTGTCTCCCTATACTACATAGCATCCACCCTATATAGTGTCTCCCTATCTTATATAGTACCCATCCCTATATAGTGTCTCCCTATGCTGTATAACATCCACCCCTATCCTATATAGCATCTCCCTATCCTGTATAACATCCACCCTATCCTATATATATATATATAGTCTCTATATCCTATATAGCATCCACCCCTATATAGTGTCTCCCTATCCTGTATAGCACCCACCCCTATATAGTGTCTCCCTATCCTGTATAGCACCCACCCCTATATAGTGTCTTCCTATCCTATATAGCATCCACCCCTATATAGTGTCTCCCTATCCTGTATAGCACCCACCCCTATATAGTGTCTCCCTACCCTATATAGCACCCACCCCCTATATAGTGTCTCCCTATCCTGTATAGCACCCCTATATCGTGTCTCTCTATCCTGTGTATATATATATATATATATATATATATATATATATATATATATATATATATAGTGTCTCCCTAGCCTATATAGCATCCACCCTATATAATGTCTCCCTATCCTGTATAGCATACACCCCCTATATAGTGTCTTCCTATCCTATATAGCATCCACCCCTATACAGTGTATCCCTACCCTGTATAGCATAGACCCGCTATATATTGTCGATATAGAGAAAAGTTGACTATGTCTCCTGTGTTGGTACTTCATGATGAGGCAACGCTGACTTTCTGCCACGACAGGTTCTCTTCATAATTCTATTGACTGAACAAATCTGTCAGCTTGACAGCGCCGAATGACACTCACTTTACACCTCAGTGTCTTCATCGTTCAGGCCGCTGGGTCTTTTTTTTTTGTCAGGCATCAAAGGGGCACCCGATGACGTCACGCCTTCCCGACATGCTGTGCGCTTCAGGCCCCCGTGCGAAGCCAGAGAGAGGAGGAAGAGGAGGCGGATGAAGCGAATGAGGGGAAGGTAATAACCTAAGGGGCTGCCCGGCAACCGGCCACGTCTCTATCGACCGTGCCCCCTACTCACCCCCTAAATACCCCGCATATCTATCTATCTATCTATCTCCTGTATATACCCCCAGTTCTCTATATACCCTGTGTTATCTCTTGTATATACCACTCAGTGCTATATATACCCTGTGTAATCTACTGTATATACCACTCAGCTATATATATATATATATATATATATCGTGTTATCTCCTGTATATACCCCCAGTTCTCTATATACCCTGTGTTATCTCCTGTATATACCCCCAGTTCTCTATATACCCTGTGTTATCTCCTGTATATACCCCCAGTTCTCTATATACCCTGTGTTATCTCCTGTATATACCACACAGCTCTATATATACCCTGTGTTATCTCCTGTGTACCCCAAGCTCTATATATACCCTGTGTTATCTCCTGTATATACCACTCCGCTCTATATATACCCTGTGTAATCTCCTGTATACCCCCAGCTCTTTCTCTTTCTTTCTTTTTTTTTTTCAATATATATATATATATATTATCCCTCTCTTTTGCTATATATATATATATATATATATATATATATATATATATATATATCCATCCTGTATAATCCACTGTATATGGCCCCCGTTCTAATATATATCCTCTGTAATCTCCTGTATACCCCCAGCCAGCTCTCTCTCTATCTATCTATCTATCTATCTATATATATATATATATATATAATTTTACACCCCCGCTCGCTCGCTCTCTCTCTGTATGTATATATATATATATATATCCTGTATATGCCCCAGTTCTAATATATATATAATATATCTTCTGTATATAAACCACTTACAAAGCTGAATTAACTTGGGTTAAATCTGAAGCACGTCTAAAATGTCAGATCTGATTGCTGGACCAAATGCCATAATTATGTTGAAAATAACAGCTCTGCCTTTTATGGCTTAACATCTAGGTTTAATTTCTTACATTTATTATTGAATTTGAAAGCCTTCCTCCCCTGCCCATAGTAATCCATGGGCGCTTTCACTATAGTGATTAGATCCCCTCTAAGGTGCCTCTTTGTATTTGTCTTGAAAACATTTATACAAAGTGACTAGATTCCCTCCAAGGGCTTGTGTAGGTTGTATTGCTTTATTCATAGACATAAGATCCTTCTCTAAAGCATTTTTTTTGGCTCTAATATATCCTAGATCCCCTCCAAGGGCATTTTTGGATTGGCCTTGTAAAATTTTATACACAGTAATTCTGTGTGTTCATTGTATATCACCTTCCATTAAGTGAGAGTCACATCATGTTCTATGATCTCCCCTCAAACCACCTCTATTCTGCCTTTGCCTTATTCCAGAAATGGAACCCCATCATTCACCGCGTGGCCTTAGCAGCGATTTGTACAGTTTTTAATGCTCCCGTTTTATGCTACCTAAACCCTGCTACCTTTGGCAGCAGCTGCTTGGTGCTTTTTGGCAGCTTGTGGTCACCCCCCGCTGGTTGTCCTCCAGCTCTATGGTAGCCAACCTTACCCCAATTAAGTCCTGTAGACGAGAGTATGACATAGGGCAAATAGTGGACATAGAGTAGATGCTGTAGGCATTTCTCAAAACATCCTTAGGTCTTGAGACCTTATGGCTCTGCCCCTAGGTAGGAAAACATGACCACCAGAAGTAAATTAACCTTTCACTTTAAAGTGGACCAAAACCCTTCCCGCGGGGCATCCAAAATCGGGATGCCCCGCTGTGTGAAACCCCCCAGGTCGCCAGCTACACTGGTCTTAATCCTGGTCCAACAGCGCATGTGTGGGCCGCTGTTGCATCCCCGCTATCCCTCTAGCAGGGCGCGTGCCCACGCTGGCCATTCACTGTTAGAGGGAAGCGCGAGATGCGCCTGCCAGCGCACTCGGAGCCGCTGAGCTAAGAGGTCTCTTAGCAAAACCTAGTTTCACATAGCGGGGAACCCCCGATCGGGGTGCCCCGGGGGAGAGGACCAAAACCCAGGATGGTCAAAATCCTGGGTTTTGGTCCACTTTATATATATATATATATATATATATATATATATTAGCCCCACCCACAGGGAAGTGGACCAAATCCCAGTATTTTTTGCTCACCTGGGTTTTGATCTCCTTTACAGGGGCATCCCAAGTTGCTGTGTATAAAACCACATGGATCACCTGTGTACTCACCTTGCTACACGCTTCCACCACGCCACAGGCACGTGCTCTGGTCCAATCCAAACTTGCCACCCTTGAATGTGATCCTTGGCAATAAGTTTTGAATGGAAACCATTTCCGGGCGCTTCCGACTGGAACCCCCCACCCCCCCCCCCCCCCGCCCTCTGCACCCACCGTTAGAAATTCAGATATGGTGGTGGGGGTGCGTGCATCAGATAGAAGTGCTAGGGATGCCGCTGGAGGTCCGCACATGCGCTGTGGGATCTATACCTGAGGTAACGGGCGACCTCGGGGGTTTTTACTCAGTGGGACATCCTGACTTGGGCAACCTGATTCCTTTCTACCTCGAGCCAACGTATTGGGGTTTTGATCCGCTTTAAAAGGGACATAAAGGCACATGAAAATAAATACCTACACACCAACAAGTTCAATCCCATGGAGTCCTGCTACTGTATTGTTTAAAAAGGGACTAAAGTCAAATCAGACAATGAATACCATTTCCTTATTCATTATATGGCTGACAGTCATATGACTCATGGGTGTCGATTCAGGACCAGTTGAGAATTCTCACTCCTTCCTGAATGGCAGTTTTCTCTACTAAAAAAACAAAAAAAAGAGTGAGAATTCTCACCTTTTCTCTGAATCGAGCCCATGGTGGCGAATCAGGTTTGCAGGTCAAATCTGATTGCTTGCCTCGTAATTGGTTGGCATACAAGTGAATATAAAAGTAGTGACCAAAACCTGGATTTTGACTATTTTGGGTTTTGTTCTATGCCCCATTGTATGGACCCCCCAGATCTCCCAGTGCGACTCGCCTCTTCCCGGTCCAACGGGGCATGCATGGGCTCTCAGCCAATCAGCTATTTTCCATGATTATTTTATTCTGCAAATGGCTCTTATAGGCTTTAATGGGCAATGAGAGTGGCACTCGCACCCCCCCCCCCCCCCCCCCGCCTATCTGAACCGCTGGCCTAGGGGATGCGAATGCTCTCGATCCCTATTGTAAACAATCGGAGCCGTTTGCTGAATTACATAGGCACGGCATGCACCTTTGGACTAGGAAGCCATGTAAGTGAACGGGGGGTTTCACACAGGGGGCATGCTAATTTTGGATACCCCGCAGGAGGGAATCGACCGGCCCTGGAATCTTATAGTTTTCCGGGCCGATCGAGCTGGATTTTGGTCCATTTTAATGAAAAGCCCAAACCCTTATATAACTATTCCCCAGCATCTAAAATTAAAATATTTTCCGTTTTTAGTCACTTTTAGTTTTTTCCCCCCCAACTCTGTTCAGCACTTTGGGATACGGGCGCCGCGATCTTGGCTCAGAAGCATCACATGCTGAGAAGAGGAGAGAGGGGTCAAAAGTGCAGGGGGGTGGGGTTATAGCTGTGCTTTGCACAGACAGCAGAGCTGGGGTCAGGAAAGGACAGCAATCCCAGAATGCAGAGCGGCACAGTCAGAAGACACTTCCTGTCTGCAGGCAGCCTGAGACCCCATGGGCCTCCATCTTGGATGTTTAAAGGCTCATAAAATGCAGTAGATGCAGGTTGGATGAATTTTAATGTGGGCAATCTGTGTGTACAGGGTGGGGGATACATATAAGATAGGCTCTTATTCAGGGTAAAGGTCCGGATTAATGTGGGCAATCTGTATGTACAGGGTGTGGGAAACATATAAGATAGGATCTTATTCTGTGTGAAGGTCCGGATTAATGTGGGCAATCTGTATGTACAGGGTGTGGGAAACATATAAGATAGGCTCTTATTCAGGGTGAAGGTCCGGATTAATGTGGCCTATCTGTATGTACAGGGTGTGGGAAACATATAAGATAGGCTCTTATTCAGGGTTAAGGTCCGGATTAATGTGGGCAATCTGTATGTACAGCCTGGGGGAAACATATAAGATAGACTCTTATTCTGTGTGAAGGTCCGGATTCATGTTGGCAATCTGTATGTACAGGGTGGGGGAAGCATATAAGATAGGCTCTTATTCAGGGTGAAGGTCCGGTTTAATTTTGCGCCTGTCCTGGGCGGAATATTTAATGCCTCTCAGCATTTGTGGTGCTAGGACTAGTGATCTTAGTGTTTTTATTTTTTTATTTTTTTTATCCCTGCTGTCAGCTAGACCAGCGTTTGTAGCAGTGTAGGTTCTCTTTAAAGGAGCACTATCGCGAAAAATTGCCCAATAATAAAAATCCATATAAATATGCTGGATGGAGGGAGGAGGGGTCACTTATACACCCAGCATCGGGAAATATCCAGCCATGTTTTTTTTTTTTTTTTTTTTTTTTTTTAATGGAAGGAAGAGGAAATCCGGGGTGAGAGGCTCAGTCACCCCTCATAGACTAATCCTGTAACCCCTGGATTCTATTCCTACCAAGGGAAGAAAACCACAAACTTGGCGGGGGTTTTATTCAGTTCGGGTGTATGTGACCCCTCCTCTCACTTTAACTAATAAGGGGAGGAGTCACTTATACACCCAAACTGAATAAAACTCCCGCCAAGCTTGTGGTTTTCTTTGCCTGGTAGAAATAAAATCCTGGGGTTACAGGTTTAGTCTATGAGGGGTGACAGGGTCTGTCACCCGAGAAGTCCTTTGTCTTCCATTAAAATAAAAAAAAAAACAAGCCTGGATATTTCTTGATGCTGGGTGTAAAAGTGACCCCTCCTCCCGCCATCCAGCATATTTATATGGATTTTTGTCACTGGGCCATTTTTTCGCGATAGTGCTCCTTTAACATATTTATATGGTTTTTTAATATTACACAATTTCGCAATAGTGCTACTTTAAGCTTTTGCTTTGGCATTATAGTGGCGTCATTGGAAGGAGTGCGCTCGGGTCTTTCTGCGCAGCAGCGTGATACAGAAAGGACATTTGATTCCTGTCCCACGAGCTGTGCATGTTTCTCATTTACAGAGGAGGAAGTTGCCGGCCATTGTGGTGCTTTATTTACATGTAGGAGGGTTCGGAGGAGGAGGCGGCAGTACCTGCCCGGCTGGATTAAATCTCATCTCAGGTGCTCGCTGCCTCTCGTCTCTCCGTGACTGTCCGTGCTGCCGACATCCTCCCGGATCCCTGACCTCTGCTTTTTGTTTCCTTTCTCTTGTCTGCATCAAGGTGGAACCTCAGCCAAGATGGGAGAGAAAGCTCGACCCCAATGCTACTTTGATGTCGAAATTAATCGGGAAGCCGGTAGGTGGCCATATGTTTGTGCTGTCGTAAATACTAACTTGTCTGTGCAATGTACCGTAATTTTCGGCGTATAAGGCGCACGTGCCCATAGGACACCAAGGGTTTGGAGGAGAAAAATATTCTGAACCAAGTGTTGTGCTAAACCACCACCCCCCAAGAACCAGGTCCAGAATGCCCCACATACAGTCAGTGTAGCTGCCTCCTCCCTCCCATTCCCAGTATAGGCAGTGTGGCATTTACCCCTCTCCATTCCCCATATAGGCAGTGTGGCATTTACCCCTCTCCATTCCCCATATAGGCAGTGTGGCATTCCCCTCTTGAAGCCGTGGGCGCATGGCGGAGCGCACGGTGGCAGCGTAGTGACCACTGGGCATTTGTGCATGGCGGTAGCGTATCTTTTTTTTTTTTTTTTTTTTTTCTTATCTTGATGTTTGATGTACATGTTATACATTTAAAATCCTAGTCCATTCCTGCTGCTAAGGTTAGTTTGATTCATTTCTCTTGCACTTATCACTTGGATGTATAGTTTTGTAATTCCTTATTTTTTGCACTGATATTGGTATATATATATATTGTATTCTGTGGTTCATCACTAGTCACTTTAGCTTGGTTGATGACCAGGTTTTTTAGATGAATTTTGCACTTCTATATATTTATTATTTGTATTCAGGTAAATATTGCATTTATCAGCTAGGGGGCAGCAGAGGCCAGCTTGCATCTGTACTCATAGTTGTCTGAATTATATTGATATTTATATCTCTGCCTGCACTTGTACCCTTTGATTGTACATTGTTTCAGATGAAATTATTTAGTGATTGTACATTTGTATATAGTTTGGTGATATATTGATAAAAATTTTTTTTTAGCCCGGTGGTCTTATTGTTTTAAAAGTCTTGTGTATCTGTGTTGTGTGTGTGTGTTTTTATAATGATTCTTGCCACTTAATAAAATAATGTTTAGATAATACAGCGGAGTGCCCACCTTTGTATGGAATTCCTTGTCCCATTCCCCCATATAGGCAGTGTGGCAGTCTCCCCCTCCTATTCCCCATATAGTCAGTATGGCAATATCCCCCCCCCCTCTCCCCCATTCCCCATATAGGCAGTGTGGCCTTCCCCCCTCCCATTCCCCATATAGGCAGTGTGGCCTTTCCCCCCTCCCATTCCCCATATAGGCAGTGTGGCATCACCCCTCCCATTCCCCATATAGGCAGTGTGGCCTTTCCCCCCTCCCATTCCCCATATAGGCAGTGTGGCATCACCCCTCCCATTCCCCATATAGGCAGTGTGGCCTTTCCCCCCTCCCATTCCCCATATAGGCAGTGTGGCATCACCCCCATCCCATTCCCATATAGGCAGTGGGGCATCACCCCCATCCCATTCCCATATAGGCAGTGTGGCATCACCCCCATCCCATTCCCATATAGGCAGTGTGGCACTCTGTGGCACGTGGCCAGCGCGGCGGGTGTCTGCGATGTATGTGCAGACGCCGGCGGGGACATCTGGACAGATAGATATGGGATGGGGGGAATACCACACTGCCTAAGGGGAATGGAAGGGGGTTCCATTCCCCTTAGGCAGTGTGGCATCACCCCATCCCATATCTATCTGTCCAGATGTCCCCGCTGTCTCCGCCGGCGTCTGCACATACATCGCAGACACCCGCCGCGTTGGCCACGTCTGCCCACTGAGTGGAGGCAGGTGTGTAAGCTGTGTGGCCAGGAGCCGCTGGAGAAGAAGCAGCAGGGACATCGGGAGCAGTGGATGGTGAGTTTTTTTCCTTTTTTTTTTTTTTTTTTTTTACATTCACCCTATAAGATGCGCTGACTTTCCCCAAAAATTTTGGCATAAAATAAGTGCGTGTTATATGGCGAACAATACGGTAAATAGATGCCTAAAGGGGACCTGAACCGCCTCATGCTGCTCTCGCCAGGGAGGGCTCTGGTCTGCTAAGAGGCTACAGTAACCTAACCTATCCACATCACACCGTTGTTGAGTCCTGTACTAGAGAGATACTTACCTTTTCCTAAGGGAAAACCATCCGGTGTGGGGGAAGGCGCACACACGTTTAGCAGCTGCACCTTCTCCAAAAGGAGGCATTATAAATGTGATGCTGTTTCCTGCCCCTATCATACAGAGCTCCATACAGTTTTGGTCTTCCTAGGGATCTTTATTTTTAGGGCCATCCTGAATCTGTATGCTGCAGGGATGGTTGTTCAAAGGCACCTTAAGTCATTTTTGGCAGGTTACCTGAAGGCTGAAGAGACCATGGTTTTCAACTGTGAAGATGCTCTCAGTCCCAGAGCCATGGGGAATCCCGTTGACATCTTCTATCCCAGGGACCAGTGCTTTGTCAGGATCCGCAGAAGGGGCGTCTTGACGCTTTGGATCCTGAGATTGCGATGCTCCTGAATTTTATTATGCACATTCCAAAGATCCCCTTTCAGTCGTAGTGGATATCCTTCAGGAAGCCTGGGTTTCATCTTTCGTGTTGCTCAGGTGTTTTTTTTTCTAGCTGTTGGGCAGTCCAGACCGGTCCGTTTGAGGTTAGCTCCTCAATGGGATCTCCCCCGGGTCCTTAGAGATCTGACTGCACCACTCTTTGAAACTCTGTCGAGCTCTCATTAAATTTCTTACATGAAAGGCTTTTTTTGGTGGCAATAACTTCAGCTGGCAGAATCGGTGATATCCAGGCTCTATCCTGCCGTCCCGTTTCTTCAAGTTTTACGGAATCGTATAATATTATCATAAAAATAGCGATAATTAGCAATCCAATATATGACACAAAGTATATATTTGCCAGGCCACATCCATTTAAAAAAAAATGTTCCAGGCAAAGGGTGCGTGTTTCCTGCATTTCCCATGCTGGCTGTGAAAATATAATGTAACTGATGATTTTTTTTTTTTAAATATATGGGATGATGCCGCCTCTGTGCTGCTAGGACCCTAAAGTGGACATCCAGTCTCTACCTGTCCACACACACACCTCCCTACCATGGCCCTAAACAAAACATTTTGTCAATTGCATGCTGTGGCCTAGACCATTTTTATGCCAGTGTGCAGTCTACCATAGGTGGCCGTTATTGAGACATCGAAGGGGTGCAGTTTGCCTGCCATAGGGGTCCATATTCCGCTAAAGTAGAGTTGCTTGTCAATTACTGTGCTTGAGATTCGTTTAACCAATATCAGATTCATTTTTTACCACCAAATATTTTGGTATAAGAGATGTTAATAAGGCAATATCACTACAATTATGTCTCCCTGCTTAAATCTTTCCAAATGGGTCTCTCCGAATCCCCTCGGTGTCTAAAGTGTGATGCGGGAACGACTGACCTCTATCATGGGCTGTGGGGTTGCCCTGTAGTCAAAAGGTTCCGGAGAAGGGTAGCGCACTACACAACTCAAAATCTGGTAACTTTCGCCCCTCCCTCACCTGAGTGGGCAATTTTCGGGGAATACATGATGGAGGGTTTGAAAGTATCTAAGGGCACTAGAAGATACACCCTGACCCACTCCAGTTTAGGGTTTTTTTTTTTTAGAGAAACTGCAATTATTTTTCAAATTTGACTGGACAGATACGGCTTCCCACAAAGAATCAAAAGTCGAGACTTTTTTTTTAATACATGCAATTGAAGTGGCTAAGGGGAAAGCATTCCCACTTCACCACATAACAGGAGCACCAAAAAATAAACTACAATCTAAAGCAATAAATACATCATTTTATTTATAGCAAGACAACATAAAATCACATACAACAACATTGAGACACATTAAAAACTCTGCATGTCCACAAATTCTACCAGAGCCAAAAATTAGAGGCATACAATCACTGGGAATTCTCCTAATTAACCTAATCTAAGGACTACACATGCGGTATCCTAATCTCCAAGGGGACCTAAACCCCTCTACCAAAACAGGAGGGGGGGGGGGGAAATAAATACAATACGGAAAGTGGCTAGTGCTTACAATATACAGATATATATCAAAAAACAAGTGCGTGTACACTACAAAAAAGTGACTAGTGCTTACAATATGAGTTTATACAATATGAACACATTAGAAAACCATATAACTAAACATAAGCAAGAGAAAACAATATCCCATATACAAATCCCTAGAATAGTGTATAGTAACAACTGATCATTGCCACTTAGTGTGTAAAATTGTCTGCAATACAATGATAATCAAGACAATACATAAAACACATAAAGTCTAATACTTATGCACCGGACAACCGAGTCCAAGGAGGTATACAGGAGAGTGGGACTAGCAGGTGGGACACCTGCGCACGCGGCCGCCCGTGCCGCTTCGCTGGGTGAACAAGACTTTTTTGGTGCTCCTGTTATGTGGTGAAGTGGGAGTTCTTTCCCCTTAGCCACTTCAATTGGATTTTCAAGGGCTTTGACACAGTGTAGCACATTCTATGTATTGATGTGGTGCACCTCTATTGTGTTTGGGTTTTTTTAATACATGGGAAAGATTTAACACTCTGACTCCAGATCTTAGAAGAAGGGTCCGGGACACGTTTAAAGACACGAAATGGTATTTGATGAGATTGACGGCAGGTGACCCCCCCCCCCAGTTGTGGGGATCCCCACGTGGGGTGACTTCCCAGCCCAGCGCCAAGGTAATAGAGTATGGACTGTATCTTGTCGGAAATGTTTGTATAAAATGTTGTCCTTCTCGTACTGTGAGGAGTGGGATTGGGACTGGAGTGGTTTGACTCATATATAGGCGGGACACTGTCAGTTGTTTGCAGATGAGATAACGAGTTGCTCATATGATCGCACAATATTGTTTTAGAATTGCTGTCATAATATTCTAAGTATGTCACACACCCCGCTTCAGGTTACTAAATCATTAAGCATGGGGTTATACTCACCGCTAGGTGGCACTCTTGCAGAGAAGTCCAGAAAACAACAAGCCCCTCCCGGTCTATACATACCTGGTACCTCCTAACAATTCCCCAGTGTTCTTCTCTGCAAGGTGGCGACAAGACAGAAGAAAGAAGTCTCCTGCTTGCAGGTAGCCGGGGTAACACCCCGCCCCCCCCCCCCCCCCCATGGTCTATTTCTGCCCGGTTTCGTTCTTTTTAGCCCTGATTAATTGGTAGCCTCCCAGCTTAGGCTGGTGGCCGGGCAATGGTAGATGGCACTTAGAAGTGCCCAGGAGATTAGCTCCTCCGCTCGTCCCCATATTATGGGGCATAGCGGTATTCCGGCCGTGGTGATCCGGATGTGGGATGCCCCAGTGTTAGGTAGGTCAGGTCCCCGTTTTGGCTTCCCCTGTGGTTTTTATTGTTTTTATTATTTTATTATGTGTGTGTGTGTTTTGTGCATACTGCGGACCCGTCGGCCCGCCTGGCTCTTGCTGATTGGCGGGTGCTTCCTTAGCCCCCGGGACGGCTGTTTTCGGGGGGGGCGGGTCGGGCGGCGTTGTGCCACCGGCCCGCCGCCCTTCTCCGGAGGTCAGGCGCCATTCTCTGGCGCCTGCCTCGCGGTCTGATCTCCAGGCGGTGGGCGGGGACGGGCGGCGCACGCTGACGAGGTATTTGGTGCGGGCGGGTCCGGGCGGCGTGTAGGCCGCCGGCCCGCCTGACGGCACTTGCGAGCGCCATTCTGTGGCGCCCGCTGTTGCCGCGGTTCCGGAGGGGTGGGCGGGGCCGCGTGCTGCGCGGCCCGCGCCGTGTCTGACGGCCTGGTGAAGTGCGGGGCCACAGCGTCTCCCGCTTCTGGCTGGGCCCGCCCTTCGTCTCCACGATCTCCTCCGGGGCGCAGCCGCCATTTCTGCTCTGAGTCAGGGAAGCGGTTTTGTGCTTGGCCTTCCAGGGGTTACTGTCCGGGGGGGGGACAGCTCAGGTTTGGCCCCCCTCCTCGCCGATTGGGGGGGGGGGGCGGCATTCCCCTTATCCCGGCTCTGGGCCAGTTGACAGGGAGCCACTGCTGCCCTGGGCCATGCCAGCTTATTAATATATATATATATATATATATATATATATTCCTTTATTCCCCCTTCTTATATATATATATATATATATATATATATATATTTATATATATTTTTATAGATATATAATTGGTTTTCTATGTTCTATGCAGATTCCTATGTCTCTTCATTGATATAGTTATCCAGGTGCTTATTGTGTGTTTGGTGACGGTTGTCTTTTGTTTTTCAGATCCCGGGATCCCACGCTGCAGGGCTCTCCCGGTCTAAGATACCTGGCTAGTTGGGGGGGCCATTGTTTGAATTGGGGTTTTTTGTGTCTAAATTCCAATTTTTTGAGATTAGCTACTTAGTCAGTACTGAAGGGGCATCCCGGGTCGCCTTAGGTGTAAATCCCTGGTTACTGCATATACCATAATTTCACCATATGGAGGCTACCAAAGATACCGGAAATGGCTCTTCGGGGCAGTCCAGGCTCTGTGGGGGGCTCTGTGGGTCTCCGCTCCCAGGGGATGATGTCATTTTATGTATTCCATGTGCACGGCGGAACATTGAGCGCCAGTCCGGCACCCCGGTGCCCGGTACGTCCTCGGCCGCACCATCTCCCTCCCCCCCCCTCGCCTGTTCCGGACCCCGTGTGACGTTGTCGTTGGGGCTGATTCGCAGTCCGAGCTTTGCGCCTGATTGGCCAGCCTCGAGAAGATGTTTTCTGCTGTGGTCGCTCAGAAGGCTCCGGCTAAGCGGAGACACCTGTCCCCGCCTCCGCCGGACTCAGATGAGGAGGTTATTGAGGACCTGGATTGGCCGGATCGGCCCCTTGAAGAGGGCGAGCTCGTTGAGCAATTTGAGGATCCCGAGGGCCAGCAGTTGCACCTTCCATTCTGGCCCAAATGTTTGAGGTTTTGGATTTGGATCCGCCTGAAGCTGCTCCTCGGCCTAAGGGTCAGCTTTTTGGGGTGTCCAAGCCGCGCTTGGAGTTTCCCAGTCAACAGCATTTTGAGGACATTGTCCTTAAGCAATGGGAGCAACCTACGTCTCGTTGGGGTGCCGCCTAGCTGGGATAGGAAGTATCCCTTTCCGGCGGACTTGGTGAAGCGTTGGTCTGTCCCTCCCGAGGTTGATGCTCCGGTTCTGGGACTATCTAACACGGCGGTTGTTCATTCTCCTGACACGACTTCTCTCAAGGACGGCGAGGATCGCCGGATTGATCAGCTGGCCCGGCATGGTTTTGTCTGTGCGGGTTCAGTTCTGAGGCTCTTAAGCGTTGTGATTCCTTTTTGTCTTTCATTCTGGCAGCCCAGGATGATGCCATGTTGATGTCGGGCAGGGCTACGGCTCTGTTGGTTGCCATTCGCCGTTCAGTATGGTTGAGGCAGCGGACGGCTGACTTTAATTCCAAGAGATCGCTCACGGCTCTTCCCTTTCTGGGTCTGAGGCTTTTCGGTGAAAAGCTGGATTCTGTTGCTAAGGGAGGTAAGTTGCCTCAGCGCAAGAATTATCGCCGTTCCTTTCGGGGGGCGGCCCACTTCAATTCCTCCTTTCAGGGAGCCAGAGCTGGCAGGGGTGCGGGCTTCTCGGCTTCCAGGGGTGCTAGCTGGAACAGGGGCAGAGGCCGTGGCCGTCCTTTTCACGTCTGGGGCGCCAAACCCAAGCCAGCTGCCAAACCCGCTCAGCAATGAGGGGGCGCCCTCACCCTTACGGGTGGGGGGACGGTTGCGACTCTTCTCCCAGGTATGGGACCAGGAGGTCTCGGACAGGTGGATCCGGGAGGTGGTGTCTGCCGGCTACAAGCTGGAGTTCGAGTCCCGCCCTCCTCCAAGGTTTTTCAGGTCCCGTGTCCCTACAGATCCCTCGGCCGCACAGGGGCTCCTGGCGGCGGTAAGGAATCTGCTGGAGTTGGCAGTCATCTGTCCGGTCCCGCCTTCGGAGGTGGGGCGCGGGTATTATTCCAATCTCTTCATTGTTCCCAAAAAGGATGGGTTGTTCCGTCCCATCCTGGATTTGAAGTTTCTCAACCGGTTTATTCGTCCTCGGAAGTTTCGCATGGAAACGTTTCGGTCTGCGATCGCTTCGCTTCGGCAGGGGGACTTCATGACGTCCATAGACATCAAGGATGCATATCTTCACATTCCGATTTTTCCGGCCCATCAGAGGTTCCTTCGCTTTGTGGTGGGGGACCGGCATTTTCAGTTTGTAGCTCTCCCGTTCGGCCTCACCTCGGCTCCGAGAGTGTTCACCAAGGTGTTGGCGGGAGTTATGGTCCTGCTCAGAGTTCAGGGGATTCGGATTGTGCCCTACCTGGACGATCTTCTCATCATGGCGCCTTCCTTCAGTCAAGCGGAAGGGGACACCAACACGGTGGTGTCTATGCTGGAGAGGTTCGGCTGGGTGATCAACTACTCCAAGTCCTCCCTGGTTCCGGCCAGGGTGGTGACTTTTCTGGGAATGTCCTTGGACTCTTACCAGCACAGAGTTTTTCTTCCTCAGGCCAAGGTTCTTTTGATTCAGGAATTGGCTCAGCTTCTTCTTTCCAATCCTCGCCCGTCCATCCGTCTAGGGATGAGACTGGTGGGGCTGATGGTAGCTTCGTTCGAGGCAGTTCCCTTCGCACAGTTTCACACGCGGACGCTTCAGCTTCATCTGTTGGCATCTTGGGACCGGCGACCGGGATCGTTGGATCGGTCCTTCCGGATGTCCCCCCGGGTTCGGCAGTCTCTACGGTGGTGGATGGTTTCGGACAATCTCTCGAGGGGCAGGTCATTTCTGACCCCGCTTTGGGAAACTGTCACCACGGACACCAGTTTGTCAGGATGGAGGGGCTTTTGGAAGGATCTTCGGTTCCGGGGCCGGTGGGGTCCTCAGGAGGCTCACTTATCCATCAATGTTCTGGAGCTGAGAGCCATCAGGTTGGTTCTGTCTCACTTGACGCAGCATTTACAGGGTCTGCCGGTTCAGGTTCGATCGGACAATCGGACGGCAGTTGCTTACATCAATCACCAAGGAGGGACTCGCAGTCTGGGTGCCCACAGGGAGGTGTCTCTGATCCTGGTTTGGGCGGAGACTCATGTTCCTTGCATCTCGGCAGTGTACATTCCAGGAGTGGAAAACACGGAGGCGGACTTTCTGAGCCTGTGTTCGTCCCGCCGGGGGGAGTGGTCTCTCCATCGTCGCTTTGTCTTCGGTGGGCGACGCCGGAGGTGGATCTGTTTGCCTCTCGTCACAATCACAAGCTTCCGACATTCGTGTCGCTATCCCAGGACCCTCTGGCTCTGGCGGCCGATGCCATGGCTCTGAGCTGGAGGGACCTGGGGTTTCTTTATCTGTTTCCTCCGATTCCCATGCTAGGCAGGGTGCTGCGAAAGCTGGTTCTGGAAGGAGTTCCCGCCATTCTCGTGGCTCCAAGGTGGCCAAGGCGGGTGTGGTTCGCAGACATCGTTCGTCTGGCGGTGGATCAGTTCGAGCTGCCTCTTCGGCCGGATCTTCTCACTCAGGGTTAACTGTGTTACCCCAGTTTACCAACGCTGGCTTTGAGGGCTTGGCTGCTGAAACCTCCATCTTGAGGGAGGAAGGCCTTTCGGATTCGGTCATTCGGACTCTTATCAGTGCCAGGAAGAGATCCTCCTCTTCCATCTATTATAGGGCTTGGAGATCTTATATTGATTGGTGTGAGGCTAGATCTTTGCCCTGCCGGGTCTTTTCTATCTCTAGGATTTTGGAATTTCTTCAATCTGGGCTGGACTCTGGTCTGCAGCTTAGTACTTTGAAGGGGCAGGTTTCTGCTTTGTCTATCTTTTTTCAAAAGTCTTTTGCTCTCCATTCTTTGGTCAAGACTTTTTTCCAGGGGGTTTCGCATCTGCGGCCTCCTAGGAAGCCTTTGCTCCCTGTTTGGGATTTGAATTTGGTCCTTTCTGCTCTTCAGGCTCCTCCTTTTGAGCCTTTGCAGGATATTGCTCTATCTATGTTGACTCCGAAGGTTGTCTTTTTGGTGGCCATCACTTCGGTTCGGCATGTTTCGGAGTTGGCAGCCTTGTCTATTCAGGCTCCTTATTTTGAGAAACATCAGGACAAAGTGGTTTTTCGTTTCAAGCCAGACTTTCTCCCTAAGGTGGTTTCTGCTTTTCATCTTAATCAGGACATTGTTCTTCCCTCCTTGTGTCCTAGGCCTGGGAATGACAAGGTGAGGGAGTTGCATTGTTTGGATGTGGTACGTTGTGTCAAGTGCTATTTGCGTATTACGTCTTCTTTTCGTAAGACTGATGCCTTTTTCGTGGTGCCCTGTGGGGCTAGGAAGGGCTTGGCTCCGGCTAAGTCTTCCATTAGTAAATTGATTCGTCAGGCGATTGTTGGAGCCTACTCTGCCAAGGGGAAGGATCCCCCTTTTCGGGTTACTGCTCATTCTACTCGTGCGGTTGGAGCGTCCTGGGCTTTTCAGCACCAGGCTTCTGTTGATCAAGTTTGTAAGGCTGCTACTTGGTCTTCGGTTCACACTTTTTCCAAGTTTTACAAGGTTGATGTGCGGGCCTCAGCGGATGCTGTTTTTGGCCGCAAGGTTCTGCAGGCTGCAGTGGTTTGAGTTTCTGCATTATTGCCTGGTTGGATACCCGCCCTTTTTGGACACTGCTGTTGGATGTCCCATGCTTAATGATTTAGTAACCTGAAGCGGGGTGTGTGACATACTTAGGATAATACCATTTTGTGATTACTCACCTGTAAAATGGGTATTATAAGTATGTCACACACCCCGCTTCACCCGCCCTTTTTGGTATCCTGGTTCTTTATATGGTGAAGCTTTTTTGTTATAATTGAGGGTTACCGTTGGTTTTTTTCCTGGTACCTTGTCTTATTGCTGTTTGAATTACTGGGGAATTGTTAGGAGGTACCAGGTATGTATAGACCGGGAGGGGCTTGTTGTTTTCTGGACTTCTCTGCAAGAGTGCCACCTAGCGGTGAGTATAACCCCATGCTTAATGATTTAGTAACCTGAAGTGGTGTGTGTGACATACTTATAATACCCATTTTACAGGTGAGTAATCACAAAATGGTATTATTTTATACTTGGCATTTTGTTAATTGATTTGTAATATGCTTATCTTCAATAAAAATTGTTTAAAAAAATATTTTGGTATAGTTTTATATTTCCATGTCTGAGCTATAGCTATTTTAGCTGCTGGGAATAATAATGATTCCCCCTTTCTGTGTAGCTTTGGTTACATTTGGGATTTTATAGTTCAGACATGCCACCTTTATGTCGCAGTCTATTGTTTAGGCGGTAATTTGTGATAACTTTCTAAATACCCGTTGTTAGATTCCCCCTTTCTCATGCACTGCTCGTCTAATAAGCTAATTTTTATTTTCTATCTTTCTTTCTCCTCACAGTTGGCCGTATTGTATTTCAGCTTTTCTCCGACGTGTGCCCTAAGACTTGCATGAACTTTCTATGCTTGTGTACAGGTAGGTTAAACTCGCCTTCTCGTCAGAGACGTCTTCCCGCAATCTGTGGAAAGTTTTTTTTTTTTTTTTTTTTCTTTTCTTTCTTTTTACAGATAATAGAATTAGAAAGCAACATGCGTATGTATATGAGCGTGAAAAGACCGTAACAAGTACACGTCGATTACATCTGCTGGATGGATTAATCCGTCGCTCATCATGTCCTGTTCTTATGCCCACAGGTCAGAAGGGAATTGGAAAAGTGACTGGAAAAAAGTTATGGTTTAAGGGCTCCACCTTCCATCGAGTCGTGAAAAACTTTATCATTCAAGGAGGGGACTTCAGTGAAGGTATTGTTCAGTGACAGTCTGTGTATATAATGGTTAGTGACATCTGACAATAAATGTACATGAGATTATGTAAATGATACAAGCTGTTTGAGAGTAAGAGTATATTCTAAGCAACATGTGACCGCACGTGTATATCCCAGCCCGTTCCACCACAGAGCCGTACACCATGGGCCTCGATTCAATAAAGGTAGAAAAAATTCTTATGGTAGTAAAAGATTCAATTCATGAGAAAAAAAGGCTGAGAATTTCACTGTTGCTGAATCACCAGCTAAGAAAACAATGAAAGTCAATGGCACTTTTTTACTCCTAAGAAAAGTAGAGAACTGTTTCCTCCTTTCTACACTGTAGTAAAAGCTGCCATTGACTTTCATTGTCTTTTTATCTAGTGATTCAGTAACAGTGACATTCTCAGGCTTTTTTCTCATGAATTGAATTTTTTACTACCATGAGAATTTTTTTCTACCTTTATTGAATCGAGCCCATGTTACAAACTGGATTAAAGTGGACCAAGCGGCAGGATTTTGGCTATGCTGGTGATTGGTGCTTGCCCCCAGGACTTCCAGAAGCGCCCCCCCCCCCCCCAGATCGCTTACTGAGCAGCGTATGTGCTAACAGCGCTTTATGCCGTGCAAATATAAGTAATGTAGGAGTGGCTTTCTTGCCCTTTAGAAAAGCTCTTAGTATAATTTCTGACTACAAATCCAAGAATGCTTTCACTGTAACAGGTGAACTTTGGCTAAGTCAAGCAGCAGTAATGATGTCCCCAGCTGAGAACGCTGCTAGTAACCCTTTAGCTATTGGAACATAAGACTGTGTTGCCCCCTATCTGATGAGGTTGAATTAGTGCAGATGCCTGTCGTCCCTCCCTCCATCCAATCAGATGATTAGCAGCCCAGAGGGAGGAAGTCTCTGATTTGTGATTGATGTATGTTGCTGAGGTAAACGCATAGCTGCTAGGGGAGCTGTTTTTTTTTGTTTTTTTTTATAACACATAGAAAAAGAAAATTAAAAAAAAAAATAAAATGAAAAATAAAAAAATAAAAATAAGCTCAGCACTTTGACCACATCATATTGGCACACGATAATGTAAACTTTTAAAAATTACATTGAAAGTGGAATATATATATGACACTGGTAGAAAGCGCTTATGGCATGTTGCATGTATTTTAAATGATTTTTACTTTGCCTGTATGTCTATTTACTATAATAAAAATTGAATTGATTTAATCCTAATTATGGTTTGAGTGCAATAGTTAGACTCTGGTGGACCATTAAGGGGGATAACAGGGGCACCCCCCCAATTTGTGTATATAAACCATTAGGGCAAGCGCCTAATAGCTCAGCTTTCTCCCCAGCTGATTTTCTTACACTGCAGCGTACAAAAAAAAAGCCGCTGGGGAGAAACCTGACCTATTAAAGTGGACCGTCACCCAGGGGTTATCGGCCCGGGAATCTATAAGATTCCCGGGTCGATCACCTCCCTCACCGCGGGACATCCGAGATCGGGATGTCCCGCGGTAAGGGACCCCCCCCAAAACCCCCCAAAAACGTACCTCATCAACGGCGGCTGCCACCGCCGCCTCCCGCGTGCCCCTCTAGACGTGCGCCCGCGCCGGCCGTTTGTGAATGGTGGGCGCGCGCACTGTCAGAGGGGCGCACGGGAGGCGGCGGCGGACGCGCTGTGTTGTCCGCCGCTGTCACCCGCTTGTCCGTCGGCGGTGATTGGTCAGCGCGGCCACGTGGGAGCGTGGTGAGGGGAGTTTTGGGGGCTTTCTGGGGGGTTTCAAACAGCGGGGCACCCTTAATCGGGGTGCCCCCCTGAAGTGGACCAAAACCCAGGATAGTCAAAATCCTGGGTGTTAGTCCACTTTAAGCCAGCGTTGTCAAACTCAAATAAACAGTGGGGCAAAATTAAAAACTTAAACAGAGTTGCGGGCCAACCTTGATATTGAAAAAAAAAATGGAAAAAATATATATTTATATAGCGTAGTGCAGCCGCAGCCTGCACATAAAATTCTGGATCGGCGGTCAGGTAAGTTTTACTGACGATACAAGGGGGTTTCAAACAGCCATTTGCCATGCCCCAGGTAGTGACAATCAGGCGGCCCTGGAGTCTTATAGATGGTCTTTGTTCTTCTTTTACCTCACGCAGTCGCTTTTTACAGTCAGCGGCGGGCTGAGCTGGCTTGACGTCCTACGTAGTTATGGAGATGGCAGGCAGCTCAGCCACATCTATCCTAAGATAAAGAGAACATACAGTATACACATAAGGGCAGACTAGATGGACAGTATGGTCTCCTTCTGCCGTCAACCTTCTATGTTTCTATGTTTGGTTGGCCGTTACATTTGCCAACCACTGTGGCAAGTACTTCCCTATTACATCATCATAGGGGTGGGGTTTTACATCAAAGCCCCCTCCTACAATCTCGCCAGCCACCAGGCTGCAATCTGGCAGCGGGCAGGCTTGTTAAAGGAGCACTATCGCAAAATTATTATAATTTTAAAAATCCATTTAAACACATTGGCTAATGAGGAGTCGCTTATACACCCAAACTGAATAAAACTCCCGCCAAGCTTGTGGTTTATTCTCTTATCTATTTTTGTCATTGGGCCCATTATGCACAATACAAATTATAGCCAGCCAAAAGCGTTTCCTCATTAAAATCCCAAAACTTTTATTCCAATTCAATAGTCCCCCAGTAAAAATACCATTTTGTGAATACTCACCTTGTAAAATGGGTATTATAAGTATGTCACACACCCCGCTTCAAGAATCCATAACATGTGGGGTAATATCGTCCTGAAGAGGCGTTCCTGCAGAGATGATAGTAAAAGAAAGCCCCTCCCTGATCCATAAATAGCTGGGACCTCCCACTCATCACCCAGTATACAGAAGCAGTAAGGTAAGGGACCAGGAAGAGGCAAATATAAAACACAACCACGCAAAGTTCACAAAATAGAGGATCCTGAATACAGAAAGGGCGGGTGAAGCGGGGTGTGTGACATACTTATAATACCCATTTTACAAGGTGAGTATTCACAAAATGGTATTATTCTAAGTATGTCACACACCCCGCTTCAAGAATCCATAACATGTGGGACATCCAAAAGCAGTGTCCAAAAACAAGGGCGGGGATCCAAAACTAGGCAACAATGCACAACTTCAAACCACTACAGCTTGCAAAACTTTGCGTCCAAAGACAGCATCCGCGGACGCCCAAACATCAACCTTGTAAAACTTGGAAAAAGTGTGAACAGAAGACCAGGTAGCGGCCTTACAAACTTGCTCAACAGAAGCCTGGTGCCGAAAAGCCCAGGACGCACCAACTGCACGAGTAGAATGAGCAGTAACACGAAAAGGGGGACTCCTCCCCTTGGCAGAATAGGCCCCAATGATGGCCTGACGAATCCATTTACTAATGGAAGATTTGGCAGGAGCCAAACCTTTCCTAGGCCCGGAGGGCACCACAAAAAAGGCGTCCGTCTTGCGAAAAGAAGACGTAACCTCCAGATAATATTCCACAACACGAACTACATCCAAGGAATGCAACGCCCTTTCCTTGTCGTTGCTAGGATTAGGGCATAGAGAAGGCAGAACTATGTCCTGATTCAGATGAAAAGCCGAGACCACCTTAGGAAGAAAATCCGGCTTGAAACGAAAGACAACCTTGTCCTGATGCTTCTCAAAGTATGGAGCTTTAATGGATAAAGCTGCCAACTCAGAAACACGCCTAACCGAAGTGATAGCCACCAAAAAGGCCACCTTTTGAGTAAGTGAAGACAAGGCAACCTCATTCAAGGGCTCAAACGGAGGACCCTGAAGAGCAGAAAGAACCAGGTTCAAATCCCAAACTGGAACCAAGGGCTTCCTAGGCGGACGCACATGCGTAACTCCTTGGAAAAAGGTCCTGACTAAAGGATGAAGTGCAAAGGACCTTTGGAAGAACACCGCCAGGGCAGAGATCTGCCCCTTCAAGGTACTAATTTGGAGCCCCAGATCTAAACCATGTTGAAGAAACTCCAGAATTCTAGGAATGGAGAACTCTCGACAAGAGAAGGACCTACCTTCACACCAATCAATATAGGACCTCCAGGTCCTGTAGTAAACAGAAGAGGAAGACAGCTTCCTGGCACTAATAAGAGTCTGAATCACCGCGTCAGAAAGACCTTCTTCCCTCAAGATGGCGGTTTCAGCAGCCACGCCGTCAAAGCCAGCGATGGTAAATTGGGATAACGTAGCCGACCCTGGGTGAGCAGGTCCGGCAGCAGAGGCAGGGCGAACTGATCTTCTGCCAGCCTTACAAGATCTGCGAACCAAACGCGCCTCGGCCACCTTGGGGTCACCAGAATCGCCGACGCGCCTTCCAAGGCCAGTTTGCGCACCACTCTGGCTAGCATTGGGAACGGAGGGAACAGGTAAAGGAACCCCAGATCCCTCCAGTTCAGAGACATGGCATCCACTGCCAGAGCCAGAGGATCCTGCGAGAGAGACACAAAGACTGGAAGCTTGTGATTGTGACGAGAGGCAAAGAGGTCCACCGCTGGGACCCCCCACCTGAGACATATCGAACGAAACACCTTGGGACTGAGAGACCACTCCCCCTGACGAGAGGAGGCCCTGCTCAGCAAGTCCGCCTCCGTGTTCTCCACCCCCGGAATGTAGACTGCTGAGATACACGGGACGTGGGTCTCGGCCCAGTCCAGAATCAAAGACACTTCCCTGAGGGCACTCCTGCTGCGAGTCCCTCCTTGGTGATTGATGTAAGCAACCGCCGTCCTGTTGTCCGACCGGACCTGAACTGGCAGGCCTCTCAACTGATGAGTCAAGCGAAACAGAACCAACCTGATGGCTCTCAACTCCAGAATATTGATGGGCTCGTGAGCCTCCTGCGGACTCCACAGACCCTGAAAATGGAGGTCCTTCCAAACACCCCCCCAACCTGACAGACTGGCATCCGTGGTCACCGTTTCCCAACGTGGAGCCAGGAAGGATCTGCCTTTCGACAGATTGACAGACCCCAGCCACCATTGTAGGGAACGACGAACTCGGGGAGTCAACCGGAAGGACCGGTCCAATGACGACTGCGACCTGTCCCAAACCGTCAGCAGATGAAGCTGAAGCGCCCTCGTATGGAACTGCGCAAAGGGAACTGCCTCGAATGAGGCCACCATTAGCCCCACCAGCCTCATCCCTAGCCGGATGGTCGGATGAGGGGCGAACAAGAGAAGCTGAACTAACTCCTGAATCAAAAGAATCTTGGCCTGGGGCAGAAACACCCTGGCCTGCGAGGTGTCCAGAGACATCCCCAGAAAGGTCACAACTCTGGACGGACAAAGAGAAGACTTGGGGTGGTTGATCACCCAACCGAACCTCTCCAGAGTGGACACCACCACTCCGGTGTCCAACTCCGCTTGGTTGAAAGAAGAGGCCATGATCAGTAGATCGTCCAGATAGGGCACAATGCGGATACCCTGACCTCTGAGCAGTGCCATCACCCCCGCTAGCACCTTGGTGAAAACCCGAGGGGCTGAGGTGAGACCGAAAGGAAGTGCCACAAACTGAAAATGCCGATCCTCCACCACAAACCTGAGAAACCTCTGGTGTGCTGGAAAAACCGGAACGTGTAGATAAGCATCCTTGATGTCTATGGACGTCAGAAAGTCTCCCTGACGAAGAGAGTGAATGGCCGAGCGCAGCATTTCCATGCGGAATTTGCGTGGCCGAATAAACCTGTTGAGAAACTTCAGATCCAAGATCGGACGGACCGACCCGTCCTTCTTGGGAACCGTGAACAGATTGGAATAGAAGCCCCTGCCCTGCTCCGAGGGGGGCACTGGACAAATGACAGCCATGTCCAGAAGATTCTTTACTGCCAACAGGAGCCCCTGCGCCACCAGAGGCTCCGAAGGCATCCGAGACCTGAAGAACCTGGAGGGGGGGCGGAGCTCGAACTCTAGCTTGTAACCGGAAGACACCACTTCCCGGATCCATCTGTCCGAGACTTCTTGATCCCAGATCTGGGAGAAGTGTCTCAGCCGTCCCCCCACCCGCAAGGGTGAGGGCGCCCCCTCATTGCTGAGCTGGCTTAATAGCCGGCTTGGGCTTAGAACCCCAATTGTATCCAGAACGGGCACGTCCCCTGCCCCTGCTCCCGGAATCTCCTCTGGAAGAGTGGAATGCAGATCCTCTGCCAGATCTGGCCCCACGAAAGGAAGTTGTAAAGGCAGGCGCCCCCCGAAAGGAACGGCGCTGCTTCTTACGTTGAGGCAACCTACCACCCTTGGTGACGGAGTCCAATGATTCTCCAAAGAGCCTCAATCCAACAAAGGGTAAAGCCGTCAGAGACTTTTTAGACATAAAATCGGCCGCCCACTGGCGCAGCCACACCGACCGCCGAATAGTCACCAACAAAGCCGACGCCCTACCACACATCATCAAAGTGTCATCCAAGGCTGTTAATACAAAGGATAAAAACAACTCACACCGTTTGAGACTAAGGAACTCGGCACTACCAGGGCGAAGCCCGGAAGAGGTCAACAAGTCCCTGACCACAGACCTGGTAGCCAACACCATAAGCTCTGAGGCGCACACAGGCCGTATGGCTGACCCAACGCTAGTAAAGCCATGACAAGCCATTTGATCAATACGTTTATCCTCCCCATCCTTAAGGGTGGAACAATCCGGCCTATTTAAAACCGAGGAATTAGACAACCCCAAAACCGGAGCATCGACCTCGGGTGGGGAAGCCCAGCGCTTAACCGCCTCCGAAGGGAAAGGATATTTCCTATCCCACCATTGAGGGATACCAGGGAGCCTAGCCGGCCTGTCCCATTCCTTGTCAATGATTTTGTCAAAGTGCCGTTGCGTAGGAAACTCCAAGCGCGGCCTGGACTCCTCAAACAACTCACCCTCCTGTTGTGACGCCACCTCGGGGGGGGAGATTTTCAGAACCTCCAACATCAGCGCCAGGGCGTGAGGAGAATCCGAGGATCTCCCTAACTCACTAAGCTCCTCATCAGCGCCCGCAGACTGTTCATCGTCCGAAACCCCTGAGCCCTCAGAAACCTCACCTTCCTCTAGCCCAGAATAATCAGACCAATCCAGATTATTAATTTCGTCCAGGTCATCAGTCGGCAAAGCCGGGGACAAATGCTTCCTCTTGGCCGGAGCCTTACGGGCGGCCGAACTGGAAACAATTTTCTCAAGGTTGGCTAATCTGGCGCACATCTCAGCTTGCAGATCCCTGCCCATGACAACGTCACACGGAGCGCGCGTCAAGGTGGGAGGTTGAGCTGACTCGGCCGGCGGTGCTGACCCAGAAGCCTGGGATCCGGACTGCCGCGCAATAGTTTGCTGTGCACAAGGTATACAAAGCAGGACATCGTCCCCTGTAATGGATGCACCACACAATATGCATTTTTTGGGATGCCCCGAAGGGGCCCCTGCCCCAGTATCCGGGGATGGAGGTGAACTTTATTAGTCGCAATGACCCAGGGAATTACGCCAATAAGCAACCCGGGATGCCCCTTTAATGTCCCAAGTGGGAGGATTTAAGACTAAGTGAACCCAGGGATCTAGGACCGGGAGAAACCCTCTAATTACTGATGACAACTCTCCCGATGGCACACTCCGCCTGAAAGACACAAGGAACCCCATAAATATATGATCACCAGACAATGAAAAAGGGCATGACACATAGGACCCACAGGGCCACTCACGAATCCTTGGGAGCGGGTACAATGGCGTCCACCTCGAGCATGCAGAGACGCAGGCAGGGAATCCGGGGCGTGACAGGGCGCAGAGCGCGCGAAGCCAAAAGAGCCGCCCCCTTCCCTGAGCAGCACGGAGCAGAAGGCTCCGCATCGGCGCCAGAAGCAGAGAGGAGGGAGGGGCGGAGCCGTGCGACGCGCCGAAAACCCGGCCACGCCCCCCCCCCCCCCTCCAACGCGCATCTCCCTCCGCCTCCGGCGAGGCTCACTCTGGAAACCGGCGCCGCCGCAGCTGCGGCGCCGGCCAAATGACACGCCCGGCGGGTGCGACCGCAGGGCCAGCGACGCACCCGCCTGGGCAAACAGCTCAGTAACGAACGGGGTCCCGGCCGCGGCAGCGCGCCGCGGGCCGGCCCCGCCCCTAACCTGAGGTAATTATGGGGCCTCCAACGCGCCCAGCAAAGAACGGGGTCCCGGCCGCGGCAGCGCGCCGCGGCCGGCCCCGCCCCCCCCGACCTGAGGTAAAATAATGGCGCCTAACGCGCATCACCTGTAAAGCATAAACACACACCCGACGCCCCGGCCGACAAGACGGTCGCGGCGCCGGAAAGTAAAATCAGCACACAAGTAAACGGACCTATCAGGGATAAGGGAAACTACTGGCCCTAGAACGGGGACCCCCGACCCCCACTGAAGACAGGCTGAGGACTGAAGAGGGACCACCCCAGGGGCAATACCAAGGGACGGGGCATCCCAAACCGGGATCACCAACCCGGAACCACCGCCTACCCTCTTAATCTAGGGTCTCACGGGGGGAGCACTGCTCCTAAGCACCAATGGTGCCATTATACCCTCGCTCGGGCCCGCAGCCAAGGCTGAGGAGGCATATAATATAAAGGGTTACTCAGAGATAGGAAGGCCGAGCGGAAATATTCAACAAAACGGGCCGGGAGTTACCCCGGCTACCTGAACTCCCCCCGTGCAAGGAGGAGAGATCATCTTCTGACTTGCTCGCCGTCTTGCAGAGATGGAAAACTGGGTGATGAGTGGGAGGTCCCAGGTATTTATGGATCAGGGAGGGGCTTTCTTTTACTATCATCTCTGCAGGAACGCCTCTTCAGGACGATATTACCCCACATGTTATGGATTCTTGAAGCGGGGTGTGTGACATACTTAGAATATACGCGTATGTCTACGGATTTCAAACCTCGCGGGTTCTTACTCATGACGTCATGAGTAAGAACTCGCGGGCTTCGAAACGCGTTGACATACGTGTATTTTACTGGGGGATCTGTGTCTGCACCATGCTTTTTACTATTGAATTGGAATAGTTTTTGGATTTGAATAGCAAGTTTTTGGATTTTAATGAGGAAACACTTTTGGCTGGCTATGCTGTGTTGTGCCTGATGTTGGAGTGGAGCGCTCCTCCTTGTGACTCCCTAATCAAGGTAGAGCTGACTTTTTTCATGCTATGATCCATTGGGCCCATTATACTGGTTACATTTGTCATGGGATCGGTTTCAGTCCTCCTGTTACTCTTGCATTGCAGGTAATGGCAAAGGTGGAGAGTCGATCTATGGAGGCTTTTTCAAAGGTAAGGCCTCAGTCATGTTTCTGTCCCTTTACCCCCCCTTTGTACATACGAGGGAGAAGCGTTAGAACTGTGTGACCCCGCCAGTGTTAGGTGGCTTTCTTGCATGACTCGTTGCATGAAAACCTCATGTGCATGTCCCGGGGCCTATTCGTGTTTGTTGTTGTCTCCTAGCTGCCTAGTTTTTGTTTTTTTTTTTTTTTTTTTTTTTTTAGTGCAGGGCTCCCTAACTGTTCTGGTTTATCAGTGTCATTTTCAGCATGGAGGCTAGGCAACGTTTTTCATGAAAGCTCCTCTATCTTCCTGCCTAAAACTGTCAACATATTCTTTTATTTATAGAGATTGTGGTCTTTTGCAATGTGAGAAGGTAAGAAACGCAATGCAAGCTCAGTAACACAATTCACTCTGTATCCTGCCCCCCCCCCCCCCACTCACCCTTCTTCCCAAATAAGAGGGACAATCACTCCCAGAATGTTGGATATTATGTAGTGTTTCTGGGAGAAGATGAATAATACAAAATTCGTATGTTTCGGCCATATTGTCCAACTCTCGCTCTGTACCTATCAAAGCTGTTTGGGGTTGTTTCTGTGGAAATACTACTGGTGACTGCTGCAGAGAGGATAGCGCAGTTTTGTCTGCCTTGCGATGCTAAATGCTAATTTTCCCCAATGCCAGTGTTGGCCACGAAAGCCGCATAAATCGTATAGTATATCGTATATTGCAATCCATAAGACGCACCTAGGAGAGAAAACAATACTCTGAACCAAATAAGTAAAACAATGATAAACACAGCGCTTAGGTTTTTAAAAATGCTACAAGTTTTTAAAGGTTTAAATCAGGATAAAGTTTCAAATCTGCTGCAATGTGCCAGTCTCTTTATTCCGCAAAAAGTCCAAATAGAAGTAAATGTGTGATAAGGCACAGAGCAATCGTTTTTTTTTTTTTTTTCTAAGTTCAATATCAGCTGATAAGGAGTTTGAGAGGAAAATCCCAATGTGCATGCACACTTGTTGTTGTGCCCGTCACCACCTGAGAATACTCTTAACCGACTCGGAGATGGAAGGATGCACTCATCAAAATAGGTTATGCATAGGTAATTATGCAATCCACTACAGACCGAGCGATTTCAGGCACAGGGGGATCTGGTGGCAATCTCAAATTTCACTTTGTGCTTGCTCAGCATTAATATCCAGAAAAAAAACCTGTAGAAAGCAAACAGAAGACACATCTAGTGCAACTCCGTCAGCGTTAATAAAAACAAATGTAATGTTTCAATAGATGCACTTACAAAGAAGCTGCCACCTTAAATACATTTGATAAAACTGAAGGTGCTCCCGAGAACCTCTACTGCGGCCGTTTGTAGTAAAGATAATGGGTCCCTCTGTCATATGTAGATCGTTGAACGCAGGCGTGGGGAGCGTAAAACTATCTACATATGTCAGGTGGTGACGGGCACAACAAGAAGTGGGATTTTTCTCTCAAACTCCTTATTGGCTGATATTGAACTCGGGGGGGGGGGGGAGAGATTGCTCTGTGCCTTGTCACACATTTAATACTCTGAACCAAACAATGTGCTAAAATAACCCCCACAATGAAGAACGTAATAGGCACTGGCAGAATAGGCAGTGTGGCTCAATCCCCAACTCCCCTAGAACAGGCAGTGTGGCAGAATCCTCCCAATCCCCCTATAACAAGTAGTGTGGCAGAATCCCCCAGCTCCCTATAACAGGCAGTGTGGCAGAATCCCCCCAAACCTCCTATAACAGGCATTGTGACAGAATCCCCCATATAACAGGCAGTGTGACATAATCCCCCATATAACAGCCATTGGGGTAGAATCCCCCCTATAACAGGCAGTGTAGTAGAGTCCCCCAATCCCCCTATAACATGCAGTGTGGCAGAGTCCTCTCAATTCTCCAATAACAGGCAGTGTGGCAGAATATTCCTATAACGGCCAATGTGTCAGAAACCCCCAATCCCCTATGACAAGTAGTGGGGGCACAGTCCCCCTATCCCAGACAGTGTGGTAGAACCCCCCCCCCCCGGTCCTCTATAACAAGGAAGTTTTGGCCATCTTGCGATGCTAAATCCCTCCTAGAACAAGCAGTGTGGCAGAATCCTCCCGATCCCCTATAACAAGTATTCTCACAGAATCGCCCAATAACAAGAAGTGTAGCACAGTCCCTCCTAGAACAGACAGTGCGGCACAATCCCTCCCCAACCCCCCCTCAGACAGACAGTGCGGCAGATTCCCTCCAATCCATATATCAAGTAGTGTGGCAGAATCCCCCTATAACAGGCAGTGTGGTATAATCCCCCTATAAAATGCAGGCAGTGTGGTATAATCCCCCTATAAAATGCAGTGTTGCAGAATCTTCCCCATCGTCCTACAACAGGCAGTGTGGCAGAGACCTCCAATCCCCTATGACAAGTAGTGGGGCACAACCCCTATCCCAGGCAGTGTGGTAGAACCCCCCCCCCCCACCCCCCCCCCCCCCCCCCGGTACTCTATAACAAGCAAGTTTTGGCTGTCTTGTGATGCTAAATTCCACCTCGAACAGGCAGTGTGAGAGAATCGCCTAATCCCTTTATAATAGGGATATATATATATAATATAATGTGGTATAATCCCTTTTATCCCCCTAGAACAGGCAGTGTGGCATAATTCCCCCCCAATCCCCCTAGAACAGGTAGTGTGGCAGAATTCCCCCCCAATCCCCCTAGAACATGCAGTGTGGCAGAATCCCCCTAATCCCCTGTAACAGGCATTGTGGCACAACCGCCTCCCCCACCCCCCTAGAACAAGCAGTGTAACAGTATCCTCCCGATCCCCTATAACAAGTATTGGAACAGAATCCCCCTATAACGGGTAGTGTGGCAGAGCCGCCCCTATACCGGGCAGTGTGGCAGAACCGCTCCACTCCCCCATATAACGGGCAGTGTGTCAGAATCCCCCATCCCCCTTTAACAGGTAGTGTGGCAGAATCCCCTCAATCTTCCTCATAACAGTTAGTGTGACAGAATCCTCCCAATGCCCCTATAAAAGAATTCTCACAACCGTCCTATAACAGGCAGTGTGACAGAATCATCCTATAACAGGCAGTGTGGTAGAAACCCCCAACCCCCTATGACAAGTAGTGGGGCACAATCCCCCTATCCCAGGCAGTGTGGTAGAATCTCGGGGGGTCCTCTATAACAAGCAGTGTGTCAGAAGGCACCCAATCTACCCAATGCTATAATGGGCATTGTGATATATTACCCTCCCCCCCCCCCCCCCCAATCCCCTATAGCAAGCAGTATGGCAGAAGGCGAGGTGAGCGTACATTCGCTCCACATCTTTATGGAGCGAAAACTAAGATATGTCCTCTAAAACTCGCACTATGATGCATATAAACTGCTTTCATGTATCTTAGTTGTTATGGAAGAGCAGTGACCTCTGTGAGCTTCACAGCCCCTGAATTTATTTTTGCTGTAGTAGTTTAATATAAACTAAAAAGAACGGATGTTAGGTCACGCCCCTGCTTGTCTCAAAAATTATATGCAAGGGCATTGATATCTAATAATCCTGTAACCAACCAGTATAAGGGTAAGTCTCCACTAGCTCCACTCGTAAACCCAAGCTATGATCGGCCATTTACTTCTATTTGGCGTTCAGATGGTCTGTGTGTGTAGCTGTGCATGCGAGTGGGGGGGGGGGGGGGCACTAGCGCTGCGCGTGCTAGCGAGGGGTTGTCAGTCATCTGTACACTGCTGTGGCCATGTTGGCAAGGTCTGTATCCACTGAAGGCTTTCTTTTTTGTTTTCTCTAAACAGTGTACTGACATAGGTAAGTGCACACAGCCGGATGCTCCTTTAGACTTTTCTTTCCATTCTAGTTTTCCGTATAATGTCGTTTTTATTAAATGTCTTTTTTTTTTTTTATATTCAAATCTCACCTGAATCGACACACACTCATCTATTGCTCTTATAAGATTAACTCTCTAGAAGACTTTCCGCGAAAATAGCCCAAGATTAAAAATCCGTGCAGCTATTCCAGATGGCAAAAGGAGGGCGCCATACACTCTGTGTGGGGAAAGTCCACCCAAGCTAATCTGTAGGAGCAGATAAATAGAACATCATGTTAAAGCAGCAAGATACCACGCACCACTAAATGTATATACACATGTATAAATAAGTAAATAGATGTGGGGTGCTAAGACCAATGGCCCCCTACCTGAAACAATAGGGATGAGCAATTACACTAGTCGAATCGGACCCCCAGGAAGGTCCCTATGGGGGCAACAAAAGTGGCCGCACTCCCAAAAGTATCAAAGAATAATAATTATTTTATTGTAAGTAAAAAATACTATTCAATTGTAAATACTTGTAGTAATACAGACTAATACATACATATACAACAATGACATTTAAAATACATAAAGACAACAATAAAAGAAGAAAGGATCGGCGGGAAAGGTCAGATCAAATAAACCGGCTCTACTCTAACAAGTGTAATGGCTATACAAATAGAACATCATGGCCTCGATTCGATAAGAGTTGAAAAAAATTCTCTTGGTTGTAAAAAATTCAATTTATGAGAAAAAAGCCAGAGAATGGCCTTGATTCATCAAGAGTGGAAAAAAAATCTCATGGTTGTAAAAAATTCAATTTATGAGAAAAAAAGCCAGAGATTGGCCTTGATTCATCAAGAGTTGATAAAAAAATCTCATGGTAGTAAAAAATTCAGTTCATGAGAAAAAAGCCTGAGAATTTCAATGTTAGTGAATCACCAGATAGGAAGACAATGAAAGTCAATGGTACTTTTTACTACAGGTAAAAAAGGGGTAAAAAGTTCAATACTTTTTCCAGGAGTAAAAAAGTGCCATTGACTTTCATTGTCTTTTTATCTGGTGATTCAGTAACAGTGACATTCTCAGGCTTTTTTCTCATGAATTGAATTTATTACTACCATAAGAGTTATTTTCTACCCTTTGTGAATCAAGCCCAATGTCACTGTTACTGAATCACCAGCTAGGAAAACAATGTAAGTCAATGGCAGCTTTCACTACAGTAGAAAAAGAAGTACCAATGGCCTTGATTCACATTAACAGTTGAAAAAAACTCCCATGGTAGTAAACAATTCAATTCATGAGAAAAAAGCCTGAGAATGTCACTGTTAGTGAATCACCAGATAAAAAGACAATGAAAGCCAATGGTATTTTTTTACTCCTGAAAAATCTATTGAACTTTTTACCCCTTGTTACCTGTAGTAAAAGCTGCCATTGACTTTCATTGTCTTCCTATCTGGTGATTCACTAACAGTGAAATTCTCGGGCTTTTTTCTCATGAATTTAATTTTTTACTACCAAGAGAGTTTTTTTCAACTCTTTGTTAATCAAGGCCAATTTCTCTACTTTTCTTAGGAGTAAAAAGTGCCATTGACTTTCATTGTTTTCCTAGATAGCGATTCCGCAACAGTGACATTCTCAGGCTTTTTTCTCATCAATTGAATTTTTTTACTACCATGAGAATTTTTTTCAGCTCTTATTGAATCGCGGCCCATATGTCTACTGTAAACCATAAGGAGGTGTGGCATCTGATTAGCATGACTGAAGCTATAAGGTGGTATTAAACCGGACCTTCAGCATGATTTAATGAAAGGCCCAAACCCTTAAGAAAAAAAATCCCCAGCATCTAAAATAATATGTTTAAAGTTTTTAGTCACATTATCCCTTCCCCCACCTGGCTGCAACTCTGTTCAGGACTCTAAGACAGTGGTCCCCAACCCTGTCCTCAAGGCCCACCAACAGGCCAGGTTTTGCAGATCTCCACAAAGATGCACAGGTGGAGTAATTAGTGCAGCTGCAGAGCAATAGAGCTGGTTATTTGGAGATCCAAAAAACATGACATGTTGGTGGGCCTTGAGGACAGGGTTGAGGACCACTGCTCTAAGATATGGGCGCCGCCATCTTGACTCAGAAGCATCACATACTGAGGAGAGGAGAGTGGGATAAAGTACAGGGGGTGGGGTTATAGCTGTGCTTTGCACAAACAGAGCAGAGCTGGAGTCAGGGAAAAGTCAGCAATCCCAGAATGCAGAGCGGCACAGTCAGAAGACACTTCCTGTTTGCAGGCTTAAGGGTTAAACTGGTCCTTCAGCATGATTTAATGAAAAGTCCAAAGCCTTGAAAAACTATTTCCCAGCATCTAAAATTAATGTATTTTAAGTTTTTAGTCACCTATTATTCTTTCCCCCGCTGGGCTGCAACTCTGTTCAGCACTCTAGGATATGGGCGCCGCCAACTTGCCTCAGAAGCATCACATATTGAGGAGAGGATAGGGGGCATTTGTACAGGGGGGCGGGTTATAGCTTTGCTTAGCACAGACAGAGCAGAGCTGTGGTCAGGGAAAAGTCAGCAATCCCAGAATGCAGAGCGGCACAGACAGAAGACACTTCCTGTTTGCAGGCTGACTAATGCTCCATGAGCCGCCATCTTGCGTGTTTAAAGGCTCATAACATGCAGTAGGTGCAGGTAGGATGATTTTTAATGTGAGCAATCTGTATGTACAGGGTGTGGGAAACATATTAGGCTCTTATTCAGGGTGAAGGACCACTTTAAGCTGCCTTGAGTGGCATTGTAATGTCATGCTAATGCCATCCCACATCTCGCCTCCATACGGTTTATGGTAGACAAGAGGGTGTGGACTGAAACGAATATTAATTGCTGCCAGATTCCTGGACAAGTCGCTCTGATTTCAGAAAGCCAGTCAGATGATTTGCATAATGTCTTAAAGCAGAACAAAACCCACCAGCAGCCTGTGTGGAATCTCAAAGAATCGTAATGTCCCACTGTGTGAAACCCCTTAGGGTGCTGGGGATGTGTTTTACCCTTCATGTGATGCTTTGGGAAGATATAGGAGCCCACGGGCTGGCTTAGGGAACACACAATTACAGTTCAACAGTGATCCTCTAGTTTTTTTTCTTCAGGTATCAGATTAAATACGTGGAAGGCATTTAACCCCTCCTCTTGCCATCTAGCAAGTTTACGGGGATTAGACTTTTGGCCCACTATCCTAATCCCAAACTTGGAGACCCCACTGTGTAAATCTCTTCTGGCTTCCTAGCCCATTTAAATGGTTACTCTCTTAAAGTGGACCAAAACCAGCTCTGGAGTCTCTGAGACACCAGGGCCGGCTGATTCCCGCCTCCCTGGGGCAATCGTGTTGGATGCTCGGCCAGCGGCGGTGCCGCGTACACTGAAATCAGCTTTGTGAAAGCCCCCTGGGTCTCCTGCAATTCTTACCTTTCCGCAATGGCGCATGCGTAGTCAGCGGCGTCACTCGCATTCCTTCCCGGCTATGTGCGGCCACACTGAACAGAGAGAGCAAAATAGTTCCTGCCCCACAGCTCTATCCGCCGAGGCCACATTTCATCGCTGTAGAAACCCTAAAGTAAACCAATATGCTCCGCAGCTCCCAACATCTGTTTTCCAGATTTACCCTGCATATCGGGATCCCTCCTAGAGATTAGAATAGTGGACCAAAAGTCTATTTGTCTCTTGGTGTACTGTCAGATTATTTTCATAATAGATCTCCTTTAACCACATTTGCTGTGTTAAAAAAAAATCTTCAGCACTGGACCTTCAAGTCACACAGACTATACTGTCTATCTGACATTTCCTCTTCTGATATTTTCTATTTCTATTGTAACAAGGGACTTGGTTCTCCTCTCCTGTTCTCTTGCATTGGATTTGAATGTAACCTAAGAGCAGCTTTGTATTCTATCGCAGGGTAAAGAGCAGGAGATCATGACATTAGAATAGGCACAAAACTTAGCACTTTCACTCTTGCCGGTTTTGTACCCAACCAAATAAAATCTGTGGGCACCACTGCCATAATCTATCGATGGTCAGAAAATAGTGGTGCTTCCCCTAGACTCACAACTACACAGTAAATCAAACAACCATCAACTTGAATGAGTCTAGAACTGGGGCACTAACACCATATAACGTTATAAATAATAACGTTTATTTGCCACAAAATCAATTAAAAAGCACAAGACACCGCAAAACAGGTTTTAAAAACCACATCCACACTGGGCCATGTTAATAGTTATTAATGATTAATGATAATATTGGCAGATTTAAATATAGAAAAGAATCGGTAGAGCAGCCTCTTCACTCCAAAAATATATATATTATATATATTTTAATAAATATATTAGTGTAAATCAACCTCACAGATAATGCCAATAATTCATAAAAGTGTCTTAAATATACCATAAAAATAATGCAAACCAGTCACATAATAATGAATACCTATAACTACCAATATACAGTGCATCAATCTAATTGATCTGTGCTATAAAGTGCTAGTGTGCAATAGCCCCAATGAACTACTGAAACCTTTATAGGATCAACACTCAACCTGGTGTGAGCAGGAGAAAGAGCTTATGCCTGAACCATATATAAGGGAGGAGGCTTGCAAAAACCATTACCAGTCAATACACAATACCGCCCCTGAGAGATTACAGGTCCAGGTGGATGCGCCCGTGTTGATCCTTTTATTAAGGTTTCAGCAGTTCATTGGGGCTATTGCACACTAGCACTTTAATGCACAGACTATATCTCCACCCCTGTACTCTGTGGAACAAGTAAATATTGTTGCTAATCGATCTGGAGGGCGAAACTTTTACTAAACGTTAGAAAAAGCAGATTTCAGTTTACATGCTGTAAAATAGTTCTCTTGATATTCACCTAGGTACACACCTTATCAGTACATATGCATCCAGGAGTGAAGACATGATCCCATACAGCTTTTTTGCTGCAAAAATGTTTACTTTGTTCTCCTTTTATATATATATATATATTTTTAAGCACTTGTCAGATGTTTAGAGCCCCCGGCTCCCAAACTGTGCGCTGGCCTCTCCTTCCAGGGACTTACAGGCACCTGCCATTGGCGAGAGAGGCTCTTATTTGGAGTGAAGTATAGAGGTGTGGGCCAGCCTCAAGTAATGGAGGCGGGTGGAATGGCTGTAAGGGTTAAAAGATTAAACCCCCCCTAATAGGCTTCTTACCTGCTGTTTAGCAATCTTAAAGTGATTCAACAGTGAAACACAAAACAAAATACAAAAATTTGTATATAAAATTTTGTAATTTGCAACTGAACGGTGATAGGTGATCAGCAGTTCACCTGATCACTGAAGCCGAGCCCCTGCGGCCCGCGGCATGATCATGGAGTCAGGATTGATGATATGTCAGGTTTCCCGACCTGCCATCAGTCACAGGAGCGCTGCTATGACCTTTCCATTCATTTCTATGGAGCTGGAGTGCCTAGGCCTGACATGCCCTCTCTATTGTAGTGCATGGAAAAGGCAGGTGCCAGTGGAGGTGAGAACCTGAAAGGGGAATCGCACCTTGGACACTTTGAGTGTCTGACAACCTGAAGGCCACATATGTCTCAGGGGAGGTAAAACTGGGAGAGTCTCTTATTGAGAAGGATCTGGGGGTACTGGTAGATCACAGGCTAAATAACAGCATGCAATGCCAAGCAGCTGCTTCCAAGGCCACCAATATATTATCATGCATTAATAGAGGCCTGGAATCACGGGATAGATATGTAATTTTGCCTCTTTACTGGCACGCCCTCACCTGGAATATGCCGTCCAGTTCTGGGCACCAGTTCATAGAAAGGACGCTCTGACTATGGAAAGGGTGCAGAGGAGAGCCACCAAACTAATAAGAGGAATGAAGGATCTTAGTTATGAGGAAAGATTACGAGAATTAAATCTGTTTAGTCTTGAGAGGAGACGACTGAGGGGGGGACATGATTAACTTGTATAAATATATAAATGGGCAATACAAAAAATATGGGAGAACACTATTTCAGGTAAAATCTTCTAAAGACTAGGGGGTACTGCCTTCGATTGGAAAAAAATAAATGTAGTCTCCGGAGGCGACAATCATTTTTTACCATAAGAACTATAAATCTATGGAATAGCCTCCCACAGAAGCTTGTTACAGCATCAACCGCTGACAGCTTCAAAAAAGGATTAGATGCTTATTTAGAAGAAAATAACATTAACAGTTACTATTAGCGGTTATCAGTAAAAAAAAGACAAAAAATAAAATAAATGGCTTCCCCTACAAAATAAAATAAAAAATAACTTCCTCTACCCCAACACCCTTGGTTGAACTTGGACATATGTCTTTTTTCAACTGTATTATCTATGTAACTATGTAACCTTACGGTGCTGTAGCACAGGCTGCTATTACCCACATTACAAAAACTGGAAGTGGTAAGCATGTCATCTGTTCTTTTGATGAGACTGTTGGGCATCCCAAATAACTATGCCCCTGAAGAATTCTTTTTGGCAGACCTAAAGTCTTTGGACTTTTCCCACTTTCATAACCTTCTAATATTTTTATAGTCTAGTAATTGAATGACCTGTTCTGTCAGTTTCCACTCGAGGCCTCTGGACTCACATTTCAGATAGACGTACAGAATTTTGAGTAGACTGGTTTGTGAAATGGTTCATCGGTCTATCGGCATTATGTACTTGCTACTCCCTACTTTCTTCTGTGTCATGCTTGTAACCTGTCTGTTTTCTTAAGGTTTGGGTGTTTGTCTAGCGTATTAGATATTGATACTAATAAGTGTAGGTAATGTCTTTTGAATAAGTGCAGTCAGTGTAGCTCTTCTACACACAACACATGTACAATGACTTGGGGGCTTCTGTATGAATACATTACCCAGACTCGCCCTCCTGTTTTTTCTTCAACTCTCTAAATGGTTTATTCTTTTTTTTTTTCTTGTTCTTTTTTTCTTGTCATTCTGTCACAGATGAAAACTTTATTCTCAAGCATGACCGGGCCTTCCTCTTGTCTATGGCAAACCGTGGGAAGAACACAAATGGTTCACAGTTCTTCATGTAAGTGGAATTACTGTCTGTACTCATTCTGAGGGTTTGGCATTGATGATTAGTTTAAGGGAGACAGACAAGGTTTTGCGCCGTTAGCCAGGACAGACCAAATGGTTGACTCCCTGTCGCTGACGGGACGGCTGAACAAGGACGCCCTGGTGCTTGAAGGTTGGTGGAGATGTAGAATGACACCCTGAAAATTGAAAGGTCCCCAGAATGGTGACACTTTGACAACTGGGGCTCTTGAATAACGACACCCTGACAGTTGGGGTTTCTGAAGGTCTATGCCCTGGAGCTTGGGGTTCCGAAACGACAAAACTTGAGGCTCTTGAACCATGAAACCCTGACAATTGAGGCTCTTGAACCATGAAACCCTGACAATTGAGGCTCTTGAACCACGAAACCCTGACAATTGAGGCTCTTGAACCACGAAACCCTGACAATTGAGGCTCTTGAACCATGAAACCCTGACAATTGAGGCTCTTGAACCATGAAACCCTGACAATTGAGGCTCTTGAACCACGAAACCCTGACAATTGAGGCTCTTGAACCATGAAACCCTGACAATTGAGGCCCTTGAACCATGAAACCCTGACAATTGAGGCTCTTGAACCATGAAACCCTGACAATTGAGGCTCTTGAACCATGAAACCCTGACAATTGAGGCTCTTGAACCATGAAACCCTGACAATTGAGGCTCTTGAACCATGAAACCCTGACAATTGAGGCTCTTGAACCATAAAACCCTGACAATTGAGGCTCTTGAACCATGAAACCCTGACAATTGAGGCTCTTGAACCATGAAACCCTGACAATTGAGGCTCTTGAACCATGAAACCCTGACAATTGAGGCTCTTGAACCATGAAACCCTGACATTTGGGGCTCTTGAACATCGCCTTGGGGCTTCTGGAACGGCGCCACCCTGGCGCTTGGGGCTTCTGGAACGGCGCCACCCTGGCGCTTGGGGCTTCTGGAACGGCGCCACCCTGGCGCTTGGGGCTTCTGGAACGGCGCCACCCTGGCGCTTGGGGCTTCTGGAACGGCGCCACCCTGGCGCTTGGGGCTTCTGGAACGGCGCCACCCTGGCGCTTGGGGCTTCTGGAACGGCGCCACCCTGGCGCTTGGGGCTTCTGGAACGGCGCCACCCTGGCGCTTGGGGCTTCTGGAACGGCGCCACCCTGGCGCTTGGGGCTTCTGGAACGGCGCCACCCTGGCGCTTGGGGCTTCTGGAACGGCGCCACCCTGGCGCTTGGGGCTTCTGGAACGGGGCCACCCTGGCGCTTGGGGCTTCTGGAACGGGGCCACCCTGGCGCTTGGGGCTTCTGGAACGGCGCCACCCTGGCGCTTGGGGCTTCTGGAACGGCGCCACCCTGGCGCTTGGGGCTTCTGGAACGGCGCCACCCTGGCGCTTGGGGCTTCTGGAACGGCGCCACCCTGGCGCTTGGGGCTTCTGGAACGGCGCCACCCTGGCGCTTGGGGCTTCTGGAACGGCGCCACCCTGGCGCTTGGGGCTTCTGGAAGGCGCCAGCATTATGACAGACGGGGGGGGGGGGGGGGGTAGAATATTGTATTAAACTGTATCCATTATAAGACAATTCTTGTTTGCTGCTTTTTCTATTTTCATAGCTCATTTGGTTGCTAATCTTTTTCTTTTCTTTCAATGATATCTACAGAACAACTAAAGCAGCGCCACATCTCGATGGGTGAGTTCTGCCTTTACCTTTTTTATAGCATGAGTGTGAAAGAGGGGACCCAGAAATGAGTTTCCATCCGCTTAATTCTGCCTCATCTTTATTACCCCTCAGTCTCTCACCAATCCCCAAACACTTTAAACCACAAACCCTCACATGCCAATCACATAACAACCCCTGCAAATGCATGTATACACACACCCTCACAATAAACCTTATTCTAGTACTGGAAAAGTTATTGATAATACCGCGCTGCACTGAAAGATATATAAATGACAAGCTCAACGAGTCCTTCCTCTCAGTAAAAAACAGTCAATTTCCAAATAGAAACATAGAGCTGTTATCAGTAGTAACAGGCATAAACTGGAACTTCTCGCCAGTGTCCAATTAGTAGCACTCTGTGAAATCCACCACCGATTAAGCCAAAACTCTTACCAGAAGGTTACCATACATAGCGTAATCCAAAACACATTCCACAGGGGTGTGTGGATATTAGTTTTGGTCCAAATTGCATGATGATTTAGGGGGCCACCCAAGGGCCCACATTTACCTGGAGCCGGCCCTGATCCTGGTCATCCTGGTGTTCCCCTTACCTGTTGTGTGAAACCCTGGCAATCGCTGTAAAAACGTACCTTTCTGGTGGTCCCATGGCACATGTGCGGGCTCTCGTTTAATCTGCGCTGTACATATTAATGCATGGCATACAGCTCTGTTTACAAACTGCATAGCGAAAGGGGAGCATCTGCATCACCATCCTTCCTCCTGTCCTCATTATATCTGAATGGCTTGGCGCTGGAATTTGCCGCCGCCACTAAATGTCGTTGACGCGGCCACGGGCTGAGCATTCACCATAAGACTGCTGTAAAGGCGGCCCCAGGCCTAAAGTCTTATAGACCAGGGCATCCCAACCAGTGTTATGAGTACCACTGGCGGTACTTGAGGTCCCATCAGGTGGTACTCAGCAAGGCTGCAAATTGAGCTGTACCCCAACCTGATCTTTTGCCATCTGGTTCTCAAGCCTGGTTGTGATAATCCAGACAAAACTGTCCTAAAAAGTGGCCAAAACTATATGTGCATTGTTGTGCATTTCCTGAATTAGAATGGTTGTTTTCTGCGTTGTAACACAGTGTTAGGTGATGGACAACCCCCAAGGTGGTACAGAAGAACCATGGCGACACTCATACGATACATCAAAATGTGTGCAGGCAAAACATAGGGCAACAATGCCACAAAAACAAGGACAGTTACCCTGTTTCCCCAAAAATAGGATCTTCTATACATTTTTGGGCAGAGGGATGGATGGATGAGCGGAGGGATGGATGGATGGGCGGAGGGATGGATGGATGGGTTGGATGGGCAGATGGTTGGATGGGCGGGCAGATGGTTGGATGGGCGGGCAGATGGTTGGATGGGCGGGCAGATGGTTGGATGGGCGGGCAGATGGATGGATGGGCGGGCAGATGGATGGATGGGCGGGCAGATGGATGGATGGGCGGGCAGATGGATGGATGGGCAGATGGATGGGCGGATGGGCAGATGGATGGGCGGATGGGCAGATTGATGGGCGGGCGGGCGGATGGATGGGTGGGCGGATGGATGGATGGGTGGGCGGATGGATGGATGGGCAGATGGATGGATGGATAGATGGGCAGATGGATGGGCGGATGGATAGATGGGCAGGTGGATGGGCGGGCGGATGGATGGATGGGCAGGTGGATGGATGGATGGATGGGCGGATGGATGGATGGATGGATGGCTGGGCGGATGGATGGATGGCCTGGCAGGTGGGTGGATGGATGGATGGATGGGCAGGTGGATGGATGGGCAGATGGATGGGCAGATGGATGGATGGATGGGCAGATGGATGGATGGATGGGCAGAGTGCTATCCGCAGCAAGTGTCATTGATGGGGGAGGGGCAGATTTAGCCCGGCCACCCCATCCCTCTGCTGTAGCCCACACAGATTGTGCGGGGGGGGGGGGGGGGGCAGCATAGCCACCCCCCGTAACTAGGACTTATTTTCGAGGGCAGGGCTTATTTTGGGGAGTAGGGTTTATATTTTAAAGCATTTGTGAAAATGCTTAAAAAAAAACAGTGAAAACAAATGGTAATCCCTCTCCAACACCACCCTCCAAATGTCCACACAGTTAAAAAAAAAAATATTGTATATGCAATATGCCTGTATAAATTAAACGTCAACAACACAATACTGCACAATGCCCTATAGGCTGCACACCACAGGTGCATAATAAACACATAGAGATGTGCGGTACTTCCTTGGGCATCTTGGAATCATTCACATAGAAATATATTAGCAAGTATTACTAATTAATTCTATATGCTCGGATGTTAGATTTTGTATGATCACAGTTTCATTAGCGTTGATTCTTGAGCTTGAGTAATTGTTTAACTTTTTTTTTTTTTGAGAGTAAACACTTTTCCTTGGGATTTTTTTTTTATTGGTGCGATTCAGCGCCAATATTTAGCTGTGCAATTTGTTTTAAATATGGTGCTGAATTGCTCGTAAAGGAGCACTATCGCAAAAAAATGGCCCAATGATAAAAATTCATACAAATATGCTGGATGGCGAGTGGAGGGGTCACTTATACACCCGGCATCAGGAAATATCCAGCCAGGCTTGTATTTTTTTTATTTTAATTGTAGAATGAGGAAATCCTGGGTGACGGGCTCTGTCACCCCTCCTAGACTAAACCTGTCACCTCCTGGATTTTATTTCTGCCAGGAGAAGAAAAAACCAAAAGCTTGATGGGAGTTTTATTCAGTTCTGGTGACTCCTCCTCTCATTAGCCAACATGTTAATATGGATTTTTAATACACTATTTCATGATAGTTCTCCTTTAAACCGGACCTTCAGCATGATTTAATGAAAAGCCCAAACCCTTAAAAAAAAACTGTTCCCCAGCATCTAAAATTAATATATTTAACGTTTTAGAGGAGAGGGGTCAAAAGTGCAGGGGGCGGGGTTATAGCTGTGCTTTGCACAAACAGAGCAGAGCTAGGGGGTCAGGAAAAGGTCAGCAATCCCACAATGCAGAGCGGCACAGTGAGAAGACACTTTCTGTTTGCAGGCTGCCTGCACATCCATGGGCCGCCATCTCGGGTGTTTAAAATCTCCGATAATGCAATAGATAGGATGATTTTTAATGTGAGCAATCTGTATGTACAGCATGGGAGAAACATATAAGATAGACTCTTATTTAGGGTGAAGGTCCGGATTAATGTGAGTAATCTGTATGTACAGCATGGGAGAAACATATAAGATAGACTCTAATTTAGGGTGAAGGTCCGGATTAATGTGAGTAATCTGTATGTACAGCATGGGAGAAACATATAAGATAGACTCTTATTTAGGGTGAAGGTCTGGATTAATGTGAGTAATCTGTATGTACAGCATGGGAGAAACATATAAGATAGACTCTTATTTAGGGTGAAGGTCCGGTTTAATATGGATTTTTAATATTGCACAATTTCGTGATAGTTCTCCTTTTAAGGAAAAAAGATCAAAAGAAAAAATGTTTACTCTCAAAGAAATTAGTAAAATGACTTACGCTCATGAATCAGGCCTGTTGTGTTGGTGATACTTTGTTGGCTTCATTTGTTTCAGCGTTCATGTGGTGTTTGGCCTCGTCATTTCTGGTTTTGAAGTGATTGAGCGGATAGAGAATCAGAAGACAGATGCAGCCAGCCGCCCATATGCCGATGTGCGAGTTGTAGACTGCGGACTAGTGGGATCTAACCCCCCGAAGGATGGTAAGTGTCTCTAATCATGCGCAAGGTTATAACGGGAAGGCCCCCTTTTTGTCCCTCGTCAAGTTGCCATTGAACCTCAATCTGGTCCCCTCTGCTTTTCAAGAAGCTTTCTTCGACCCAATAGCCGAGGCCTCTCCAGTGTTGTCCCTCCCCTGTGGTGTTCCTGGTTGCCATCACCTCGCTATAGAAGTGGATACTCTTTCTTCAACTGGGAAAGCGTGATGTTGCGACTGCAGCTTTTATTCTTACCAAAAGTTTTGTCTGCTTTCCTAAATTAGGATATTGACTTAAATTGCTACTGCAGGCAAAGGTAATTGTTACACCATTGTGTCGGCCACATTTCGCGCTGTCCTGAAATGTTTTCCGTTTTTAAATTGAAGCAGAAATGGCAGAGAAATTGCCGTTCAAAAGTTCAGCCAATGACATTGTGTCTTTCATCCCATCCCCCAATCATCTCAACATAGCAGGACAAGATTTCTGGTCCCTCCCTCTTCCGCCTCCTCCTCCAGATTCATCACTTTCCTGTCAGTGCAGAAAGCTGATTATTATGCAGCATCACAAATCCAAATGCCACACCCACTTTTTTCAGAAGAGAAATCGCAAGGTGAACCTGTAAACCTTGATGTCTTGGCCATTTCTTCTTCAATTTAATAATGGAAAACAGTTTAGGACAGCGCCAAATGTAGCCCCACCTGCTGTAGCACTTTCAGTCAAACCTTCGTTCTATCTCAAGGAGGGACTGCTACATTCCGCTATAGGGAACCTATACCCAGAAAGGAAGTTAATGTCATCACCTTCCATCCCCAGCCCTGTGACCAAAAACAGAAGCTGGATCCAACGATTTTCAAATTTCAATTACAAGAACTGGTTTCCAGGGCTCTTAAACTCAGGCCAGTCGTGATATAGTGACCAATAAAAGGCAAATAACCATGCAAAATAGCAAGGGTACAAATATAGTGCAGGACGCCTTTACATACCGAAGTCACGTTTAATAAAGATAATATACTCACAAACATACAGACAATACATTATATGCACTTTTGATTGTGTTTGTGAGTATATTCTAAGTATGTCACACACCCCACTTCAAACATTAATAATTACACTAGGGTTAACGCACCGCTAGGTGGCAGCATTGCAGAGAATCTCCAAAAAATTCAACAGGCCCCTCCCGGTCTATACATACCTGGTACCTCCCAAGAACCTCCCAGTGTTGTTCTCTGCAAGGTGGCGACAAGACAGAAGAAAGAAGTCTCCTGCTTGCAGGTAGCCGGGGTATCCCCCCGGCCCCCCCCCCCCCCGTGGTCTATTTCTGCCCGGCTCTTGTTTGGTAGTATATTTGTTTACTGGCAGCCTCCCAGCTTCGGCTGTAGGCCGGGCAAAAGGTAGCCGGCACCCTTGGTGCCTAGGAGATTAGCTCCTCCGCTCGACCCTTCATTGCGGGGCATAGCGGGATTCCCGGAGTGGTGATCCGGATGTGGGATGCCCCCATTTAATTAGTGGAGGTTAGCGGTTCAGGATGTGCTTAGCCCTGGGACTTTAGTTATTCCTCACTCCGGGGTGTGTGGCGCGCTTTGGGACCGGTGACATGGTTGTGTGAGTGTGGCTGCTGCGCTGCTGGTTTGTGAGGGCTTCTGCGCTGTTTACTGTGGCGGTTTTTTGTGGATCTGCCTTGTGTGTCTTTACTTTCAGCCTCTGCTGGTGTGCGTTGGCGTCTCTCCCCTCAGGAGCCGGGGGGGGGCGGGGCCTCACGGCGCGCTGCGCCGCGGTCCCGCCTGTGGCTGAGCGCCGTTCTCGGCGCTTGCAGCCTGGCGTGTCCGGTCTGCATAGGGGGGATAGAGGGAGATGAGCGTGTGTGTGTGTTTGTGTTGCGCACTTGGGACCGGCAGGTTGCTCCGCCGGTCCCGTCTTGGAGGCTGAGCGCGGTTCACTGTCTGCTTGCGCTGACGCCGCAGGGGGGCGGGACCGCGCGCGGGCCGCGCGCTGATTGGCTGTTCTGGAGGGGCGGGGCCTTCTCGGCTCCCGCGCTCCCGGGGCTCGTCTTCTCCTCCCTCACTGTCACGGAGCGGTGTTCGGGCCGCCATCTTTCTGCGGTGCCTCTCTGCGCTTGTGCTCTCTCAGGTAGGCGTTTTCTGATCTCTTGCGGGGGATGTTTAGGTCACATAAAGGTGGTTGCCTGGCCCCCCGCCTTACGTCCCCTCCTTCTCCCGCCTCCTCGCTCCTGCACGTCTTTTTAAAGTGCTGGTTGTGTTTTTTAACCATCTCCTTTTGTCTATGGTTAATGAGGGGGGGGGGGGAGGGGGGTTGTATGCTATTCTTGTGTGTTTGTATAGGTATTATTGTGCCTGGATTGACTGTTGTCCCTCTTCTTTTGTGTCTTTCAGATCCTGGGATCCCGTCTGGCAGGGCTCTCCCGGTCTTATATACCTGGCTTGTGGGGGGTGTTTTCATAAAACTATATATATATAAGGGTTTTTATGCTATTCCCCTGGGTCAGGATTTTTTTTGACAATCTTTAGACAATTTTAGGTAATTAGGGGGCATCCCGGGTCGCGTACTGCATAAATCCCTGGGTTCTGCGAATACCATAAATTTCACCATATGGAGGCTGCCACAGATACCGGGAATGGTTCTTCGGGACAATCCAAGGTGTGCGGGGGTTGTGGGACTCCGCTCCAGGGAGATGATGTCATTTTGTGTATCCCATGTGCACAGCAGAACATTGCACGGCAGTCCAGTACTCCGGTGCCTAGCACTTCATCAGCCGCGCCATCTCCCTCTCCCCCTCGCTTATTTCGGACCCCGTGTGACGTTGTCCTGGGCGGGGATTCGCAGTCTGAGGTATGTGCTCGTTTGACCAGCCTTGAGAAACGGTTTTCTGCAATGGCCGCTCAGAAGGCTCCAGCTAAGCGGAAGCATCTGTCTCCGCCTCCGCCGGATTCAGATGAGGAAGTTGTTGGAGATCTGGATTGGTCGGATCGTCCCCTTGAAGATGGTGAGCTCATTGAGGAAGAAGATTCTGATGTTCAGCAGTTGCTGGGTACTGAGGGGGATCAGGCTGACGGCCTTCCTCTCGATTACTCTACCATTCTGAACCAGATGTTTGAGGTTTTGGATTTGGACCCTCCGGTGGTTGCTCCTAGGCCTAAGGGTCAGCTTTTTGGGGTGTCCAAGCAGCGCTTGGAGTTTCCCAGCCAATAGCATTTTGAAGAAATTGTTTTCAAGCAATGGGAGCAACCTACACGTCTTGTTGGTGTGCCGTCTAGCTGGGATAGGAAGTATCCCTTCCCGGCGGAATTGATGAAGCGTTGGTTTGTCCCCCCTGAGGTAGATACTCCGGTCTTGGGACTGTCCAACACGGCGGTCGTGCATTCCCCTGACACGACTTCGCTCAGGGACGGCGAGGATCGCCGGGTTGATCAGCTTGCCCGTCATGGTTTTGTATGTGCGGGTTCGGTGTTAAGGCCTGTCTGTGCTTCGGCTCTTTTGACTTTTGCTGTCAGGTCTATTGTCAGGGACTTGGGGGTGGATCTCGAGCCCACCAGTGATGAGTCCCTTGGGCTTAAGCGCTGTGATGCTTTTTTGTCCTTTATCCTGGCCGCTCAGGAGGATGCCATGCTGATGTGTGGCAGGGCTACTGCCTTGCTGGTAGCTATCCGGCGCTGTGTGTGGTTGAGACAGTGGACGGCCGATTTTAATTCTAAAAGATCGCTCACGGCTCTGCCCTTTCTGGGTTTGAGGCTTTTTGGTGAGAGGCTGGACTCTGTTGCCAAGGGAGGTAAGTTACCTCAGCGCAAGAAATTTCGCCGTTCCTTTCGGGGGATGGTCTCGTTCAATCCGTCCTTTCGGGGAGTTGGCGCCGGTAGAGGTGCGGGCTCTTCGGCCCCCAGGGGCGCCAGTTGGAATAGGGGTAGAGGCCGTGGCCGTCCCGCTCGCGTCTGGGGTGCCAAGCCCAAGCCGGTTGCCAAGCCCACCCAGCAATGAGGGGGCGCCCTCACCCGTTCGGGTGGGGGGACGGTTGCAACTTTTCTCCCGGGTGTGGGACCAGGAGGTCTCGGACAGATGGATCCGGGAGGTGGTTTCGGCCGGTTACAAGTTGGAGTTCGATTCCCGTCCTCCTAGGTTCCTCAGGTCTTGGGTGTCTTTGGATCCTTTGGCCGCGCAGGGGCTCCTGGCGGCGGTAAGGAATCTTCTAGACTTAGCTGTCGTTTGCCCGGTTCCTTCTTCAGAGGTAGGGCGCGGGTTTTACTCCAATCTCTTCACTGTTCCCAAAAAGGACGGGTCTTTCCGTCCTATTCTGGATTTGAAGTTTCTCAACAGGTTTATTCGTCCCCGGAAGTTCCGCATGGAAACCCTGCGGTCTGCGATCGGTTCGCTTCGGCAGGGGGACTTTATGACGTCCATAGACATCAAGGATGCGTACCTGCACATTCCGATCTTTCCAGCTCATCAGCGGTTCCTTCGTTTCGTGGTGGAGGATCGGCACTTTCAGTTTGTGGCTCTTCCATTCGGCCTCACCTCTGCTCCGAGAGTGTTCACCAAGGTGTTGGCGGGGGTGATGGCCCTGCTCAGAGCTCAGGGGATTCGCATTGTGCCTTACCTGGACGATCTTCTCATCATGGCACCTTCCTTCAGTCAAGCAGAGGGGGACACCAGCACGGTGGTGTCTATGTTGGAGAGGTTCGGCTGGGTGATCAATTACCCCAAGTCCTCGCTGGTTCCCTCCAGGGTGGTGACCTTTCTGGGGATGTTGTTGGACTCCTGCCAGCACAGAGTGTTTCTCCCTCAGGCCAAGGTTCTGATGATTCAGGAATTGGTCCAGCTGCTCCTCTCCCATCCTCATCCATCCATTCGTCTGGGGATGAGACTGGTGGGGTTGATGGTGGCCTCGTTCGAGGCAGTTCCCTTTGCTCATTTTCATACGAGGACTCTTCAACTTCATCTTTTGGCGTCTTGGAACCGGCGTCCGGGGTCGTTGGATCGGTCCTTCCGGTTGTCCCCTCGGGTTCGGCAGTCCCTTCTGTGGTGGTTGGTCTCGGACAACCTTCTGAAGGGCAGGTCGTTTCTGACTCCGCTTTGGGAAACTGTCACCACGGATGCCAGTTTGTCAGGCTGGGGAGGTTTTTGGAAGGATCTTCGGTTTCAGGGGCAGTGGGACCCTCAGGAGGCCCACTTGCCCATCAATGTTCTGGAATTGCGAGCCATCAGGTTGGTTCTGTCTCGCTTGACGCTTCATTTACAAGGTCTGCCGGTTCAGGTTCGCTCGGACAATCAGACGGCGGTTGCTTACATCAATCACCAAGGAGGGACTCGCAGTCTGGGTGCCCACAGGGAGGTGTCTCTGATTTTGGTCTGGGCGGAGACTCATGTCCCGTGCATCTCAGCAGTTTACATTCCGGGAGTGGAAAACACAGAGGCGGATTTTCTGAGCCGGTGTGCGTCCCGTCGGGGGGAGTGGTCTCTCCATCCCCAGGTGTTTCGGTCGCTTTGTCTCCGGTGGGGGACGCCGGAGGTGGATCTGTTTGCCTCTCGTCACAATCACAAGCTTCCGTCCTTTGTGTCCCTGTCCCGGGACCCTCTGGCTCTGGCGGTGGATGCCATGGCCCTGAGCTGGAGGGACCTGGGGTTTCTTTATCTGTTTCCTCCGATTCCCATGCTAGGCAGGGTTCTGCGAAAGTTGGTTCTGGAGGGAGTTCCCGCCATTCTCGTGGCTCCAAGGTGGCCAAGGCTGGTGTGGTTCGCGGACATCGTTCGTCTGGCCGTAGATCAGTTCGATCTGCCTCTTCGGCCGGATCTTCTCACACAGGGTCAACTATGTTACCCCAGTTTACAAACGCTGGCTTTGACGGCTTGGCTGCTGAAACCTCCATCTTAAAGGAGGAGGGTCTTTCGGATGCGGTCATTCGGACTCTTATTAGTGCCAGGAAGAGATCTTCTTCTTCCATCTATTACAGGTATTGGAGATCTTATATTGATTGGTGTGAGGCTAGGTCTTTGCCTTGCCGGGTCTTTTCTGTGTCTAGGATTTTGGAGTTTCTTCAGTCGGGGCTGGACTCCGGTCTTCAGCTGAGTACTTTTTTCCAGAAGTCTTTTGCTAGTCATTCCTTGGTCAAGACCTTTTTCCAGGGGGTTTCGCATGTGCGGCCTCCTAGGAAGCCTTTGCTCCCAGTGTGGGATTTTAATTTGGTTCTTTCTGCTCTTAAGGCTCCTCCTTTTGAGCCTTTGCGGGATGTTGCTTTGTCCATTCTTACTCAGAAGGTTGCCTTTCTGGTTGCCATCACTTCGGTTCGGCGTGTTTCAGAGTTGGCAGCTTTGTCTATTCAGGCTCCTTATTTCGAGGATCATCAGGACAAAGTGGTTTTTCGATTCAAGTCAGACTTTCTCCCTAAAGTGGTCTCTGCCTTTCATCTTAACCAGGACATTGTTCTTCCTTCCTTGTGTCCTAAGCCTAAGAATGTCAAGGAGAGTGCTTTGCACTGCTTGGATGTGGTACGTTGTGTCAGGTACTATCTACGTGTTACGTCTTCTTTTCGTAAGACTGATGCCTTTTTCGTTGTGCCATGTGGGCCTAGGAAGGGTTTGGCTCCGGCCAAGTCTTCCATTAGTAAATGGATTCGTCAGGCCATTGTTGGTGCTTATTCGGCTAAGGGGAAGGATCCTCCTTTTCGCGTTAACGCTCACTCTACTTGTGCGGTTGGTGCGTCCTGGGCTTTTCAGCACCAGGCTTCGGTTGAACAAGTGTGTAAGGCTGCAACTTGGTCTTCTGTTCATACTTTTTCTAAGTTCTATAAGGTTGATGTGTGGGCCTCAGCGGATGCTGTTTTTGGCCGCAAGGTTTTGCAGGCTGCAGTGGTTTGAGTTTTTTCTGCGTTATTGCCTGTTCGGATACCCACCCTTTTCTGGACACTGCTGTTGGATGTCCCTATTGTAATTATTAATGTTTGAAGTGGGGTGTGTGACATACTTAGAATAATACCATTTTGTGAATACTCACCTGTAAAATGGGTATTATAAGTATGTCACACACCCCACTTCACCCGCCCTTTTCGGTATCCTGGCTCTTTATATGGTGAAGTTTAGTTCTTTACGTTGAGGGTTACATTGTTTGTTTCTGGTACCTTGTCTTACTGCTGTTCTAATACTGGGTGATTCTTGGGAGGTACCAGGTATGTATAGACCGGGAGGGGCCTGTTGAATTTTTTGGAGATTCTCTGCAATGCTGCCACCTAGCGGTGAGTTAACCCTATTGTAATTATTAATGTTTGAAGTGGGGTGTGTGACATACTTATAATACCCATTTTACAGGTGAGTATTCACAAAATGGTATTATTACCTTTATTAAACGTGACTTCAGTCTTTAAAGGCGTCCTGCACTATATTTGTACCCTTGCTTTTTGCATGGTTATTTGCCTTTTATTGGTCACTATATCACGAGTTTAAGAGCCCTGGAAACCAGTTCTTGTAATTGAATTTGAAAATCGTTGGATTGGAGCAAGGGGGAATCCCACATCTCCATCGTGAACTACCCATCTGGTAAGAGTTTAGCACTATAGGTGGTGGTGGTTCACTCGTACGGTGGAGCAGCATGCGCTGTGGGACGAGCCCCGATTGACATTTCATTCACTACTACAAACATGCAGTTATATAAATATGTATTTGCTGAATTGTTTTAGATGGGCCTCCTGAAGCCAATTTTCTTTTAGTCTCTGAAAAGGTTAAGCCGTCCAAGTCTGAGGAATCGGATTCTAGCTCCAAGCCATCGTCTTCGTCGTCGTCCTCATCGGAGTCGTCTTTTGATAGCGAGACGGAGGTGGAGAAAAACAGGAGAAAACGCAAGCGCAAAGCCAAAGTGAGACACTCAAAGAAAAAGCGCAAGGAAAATCCGGCGGAGCCCGCGGAGGAAGAGCTGGCGAGTCAACAGAGGTATGGAAAGCACCAGAATAATTTCCTTTTGTGATCACAGACCTGCAGGTTTGCTGCCTTTTTAAAGCACTCCCACACCCATTTCCTAACTTTTTTTTAAAGTGGACCAATCACCAGGGTTTTGCCCATCTTGGTGGTTTTTGTGCCAGGGACTTGTGCCAGTTTTGTATCCCGAACTGGGATACCCCACAGATTGCCCACTCCACTCACCTTTCTGCCATCCCCATGGTACATGTGTAGGCGCTCATCCAATCAGCTCTTTATGCCGTACATACCAACACACAACAAAGCCATTGTTGTTGATGGCCCATAGGGAGCATCGGCGGTCGCCTGCCCGGCTCCCATGTGGAGTGCGCACTTCCATGTGCGAGACGTATCTGAAAAAGCTGTTAGCGGGAGCACGTACAGCTGCAGGGACGCCCGGGATGGGGCGACCGCTTTCCAGTGGCCAAGGTAAGGAGGCTTGCAGGCGATCTTGGGGGGATTCACTGAATTGGCATGCCCCAGGGGCACCTAGTCTAGTGAAGTGGGTGATGTGCCCACGGAACACGTGGGTCCTGGTGTGGTAGGCGGTGGGGAGACTTCACACATTATTTTCATGATACCTTGACTTTATTTCTGGTGATGTTTTTTGTGATAGATTTGTGATTTAATTTCTGGATTGGTATTATGATATACATCAGTGGTTTCCCTTTGGGATGCCTAATATATACAGGTGATTATATTTTCATCTTCTTTAATTGGTGAATAGAGTGGATTGATGTGTTTGAGTTGTTATGGTTGAGAATATTCTTTATTGATTTTTTACTGGTAGCACTTGCACTTTATAAATATATAGATTTTATATTGATCCAGATCATAGTCAGGATGTGCACATGCTCAGTTGCACTGTTGGAACACTTTGTTGAATGATTTAGCACATATATATTTAGGCATTTGATATCAGTGTGGTGAGACTCTCCCCATCGCCTACACACCTTTATGTTGGTTTGTACTGTGTGTTATTGTGTGTTATTGTTCAATTTATGTGTTTATTCTAAGTATGTCACACACCCCGCTTCAAGATATCCATAACACGTGGGTAATACCGACCTGAAGAGGGCGTTCCTGCAGAGATGATAGCAAAAAAGAAAGCCCCTTCCTGATCCATAAATACCTGGGACCTCCCACTCATTACCCAGTTTTCCATCTCTGCAGACGGCGAGCAAGTCAGAAGATGATGGCTCCTCCTTGCACAGGGGGATTTCAGGTAGCCGGGATGACTCCCGGCCCGCTATTTATTTATTTCCGTTTGGACCTTTTTTCCCCAGAAATCCATATGCCTCCCAGCCTCGGCTGAGGGTCCAGGCGAGGGTATATCGGCACCTTAGGTGCTCAGGAGCTATGCTCCACCGTGAGACCCTATATGAGAGGGTAGGCGTTTACTCCGGGTTGGTGACCCCGGTTTGGGATGCCCTGTCCCTTACTTACATACAATGGCCCTCCCAGGATCCCCTTCCATAGGTGGGGTTGGGGAGTGTGGGTCCTTTATTAATTTATCCTTTTCACAGGACAGCATACTTTGAGTGTGTGTGTGTGAGTGTAGTGTCTCTTTAACTGTATTCAGCCGCCGCAGCCGTTTTACAGGGCCTGTGCGGTGCTGGCTGATTTCTTCCCCCCCATCTTCCCTTCACCTTTATTAATGGCGGAGGTATTCACCTCACGCCATGTTACTGTGCTTCGGGGGGGGGGGGGCGGGTCCGGACCGTCGGCGGGGCCGGGACTTGTCCCTCCCGTTTTCACATTTGTTATGAGAACGTGCTTTTAACTGGCCGGGCCGCTCTTTGCTAATGCGGCGCCGGCCGGCTCTGGGCGCCATTATTCTCTGAGGTGATTCACCTCACGCTGACTGGGGGGGGCGGGGTCGGTGTGACGGCGCGTCACCGCTCCCCGCCCCCAGCCTTCGCTGGTGCCACTGCGGAGCTCTGTGGAGAGGAGAAGGGGGCGTGGCCAGCGCGGGATGCGCGCGAGGCCGGGCCACGCCCCCTTCTCCCTTTCTGGCTGCAGCTCTGGTGTTGGTGTGGAGCGTCTGGAAATCCCTCACGGTCGCCATTGCGGTCTATGGTTTTGTAAGTGGCCTCTGGCCATTCTTCCTTCTCACTGTATGATTGATTTGTTTCTTCATTAGCCTTATCTGTCCTTCTGTTCTGTCTTTCAGATGGTGGTTCAGGAGGTTCGCCAGTAGCATTTAGGGGATCCCTCCTGATCCTTATCACTGGGTTAATTTTTTGCCATAAATCCTCCCACTCGGGACATTAAAGGGGCATCCCGGGTTGTCTAACGGCGTAATTCCCTGGGTCATAGCGACTTTTCATATATAAAGTTCACCTTATGGAGGCATCCCCGGATACTGGGCTCGGGGCCCCTTCGGGGCATCCCCGAAAGTGTATGTTATGTGGGGTATCCATTTCTGGGGACGATGTACTTCTGTGTATACCATGTGCACAGCAGACCATCACACGGCAGTCCGAACCACAGGCGTCTGGGTCAGCACCGCCGGTCGCTTCATCTCCACCTCCCGCCTTGACACGCGCCCCGTGTGACGTCGTCATGGGCAGGGAGCTGCAATCTGAGATGTGCGCCAGATTGGCTAACCTTGAAAAAATTATCTCTGGCTCGGTCGCCCGTAAGGCTCCGACTAAGAGAAAGCATTTGTCGCCGGCTCCGCTGGCGGAGGACCAGGAGGATGTTAATAATCTGGATTGGTCTGATTATTCCCAGCTAGAGGAAGGGGAAGTTTATGAGGATTCTGATTTTTCGGACGATGAGCAGTCCTTTGGCGCTGATGCCGAGCTGGGTGACTTGGGGAGATCCTCTGATACTCCCCACGCTCTGGCTCTGATGTTGGAGGTATTGAATATTTCCCCTCCTGAGGAGGTGTCACAGCACAAGGGTGAATTGTTTGAGGAATCCAAGCCGCGCTTGGAATTCCCTACACAAAGGCATTTTGACAAAATTATTGCCAAAGAATGGGACAGGCCGGCTCGGCTCCCTGGCATCCCTCAGGGATGGGATAGGAAATATCCCTTCCCTTCGGAGGCGGTTAAGCGCTGGGCATCTCCCCCCGAGGTGGATGCGCCGGTTTTGGGGTTGTCCAATTCCTCGGTTTTAAATAGACCTGATTGTTCCATTCTCAAGGATGGAGAGGATAAACGTATTGACCAGATGGCTTGTCATGGTTTTGCTAGCGTTGGGTCAGCCATGCGGCCTGTTTGCGCATCAGCACTAATGGTGTTGGCTGCCAGGTCCGTGGTTAGGGACCTGTTGACCTCTTCCGGGCTGCGTCCTGGTAGTGCTGAGTTCCTTAGCCTTAAACGGTGTGAGTTGTTTTTATCTTTTGTGTTGACAGCCTTGGATGACACTTTGATGATGTGTGGTAGAACGTCGGCGCTGCTGGTCACTATTCGGCGCTCGGTGTGGCTGCGCCAGTGGGCGGCAGATTTTATGTCCAAGAAGTCACTAACGGCTCTACCCTTTGTTGGATTACGGCTTTTTGGAGAGACATTGGACTCTGTTACCAAGGGTGGTAGGTTACCTCAACGCAAGAAACAACGCCGCCCCTTTCGGGGGGCCCCTTCCTTTACCCCCTCCTTTCGTGGGGCCAGATCTGGCAGGGGATTTGCATTCCCTTCTTCCAGAGGAGATTCTGGGAGCAGGGGCAGAGGACGTGCCCGTCCAGGATTCAGTTGGGGCTCTAAGCCCAAGCCGGCTGCCAAGCCGGCTCAGCAATGAGGGGGCGCCCTCACCCTTGCGGGTGGGGGGAAGGCTGCGACTCTTTTCCCAGGTTTGGGATCAAGAGGTCTCGGACCGATGGATCCGGGAAGTGGTGTCTTCCGGTTACAAGCTGGAGTTCGAGCTCCGCCCCCCTTCCAGATTTTTCAGGTCTCGGATGCCTTCAGAACCTCTAGCGGCGCAGGGGCTTCTGTTGGCAGTGCAGAACCTTCTGGACATGGCTGTCATTTGCCCAGTGCCTCCTTCGGATCAGGGCAGGGGTTTTTATTCCAATCTGTTCACGGTACCCAAGAAGGACGGATCGGTCCGACCCATCTTGGATCTGAAGTTTCTCAACAGGTTCATCCGGCCACGGAAGTTCCGCATGGAAACGCTACGTTCGGCCATTCACTCTCTTCGTCAGGGAGACTTTCTGACGTCCATAGACATCAAGGATGCTTATCTACACGTTCCAATTTTTCCAGCACACCAGAGGTTTCTCAGGTTCGTGGTGGAGGATCGGCATTTTCAGTTTGTAGCACTCCCTTTCGGCCTCACCTCGGCCCCTCGGGTGTTCACCAAGGTGCTAGCGGGGGTGATGGCTCTGCTAAGGGTTCAGGGTATCCGCATTGTGCCCTATTTGGACGATCTTCTGATCATGGCCTCTTCCTTCAACCAAGCGGAGTTGGACACCAGAATGGTGGTGTCCACCCTGGAGAGGTTTGGTTGGGTGGTCAACCACCCCAAGTCTTCTCTCTCTCCGTCCAGAGTAGTGACCTTTCTGGGAATGTCTCTGGACACTTCGCAGGCCAGGGTATTTCTGCCCCAGGCCAAGATTCTTTTGATTCAGGAATTAGCTCGGCTTCTCTTGTTGGCCCCTCGTCCGGCCATCCGGCTAGGGATGAGGCTGGTGGGGTTAATGGTGGCCTCATTCGAGGCAGTTCCCTTTGCGCAGTTTCATACAAGGACGCTTCAGCTTCATCTGTTGAAGGTTTGGGACAAGTCTCCTCTATCGTTGGATCAGTCCTTCCTGATGACTCCCCGAGTTCGTCAATCCCTGCAATGGTGGCTGGGGTCGGTCAATCTGTCGCAGGGCAGATCTTTTCTGGCCCCGTGCTGGGAAACAGTCACCACGGATGCCAGTCTGTCAGGTTGGGGGGGTGTTTGGAAGGACCTCCAGTTTCAGGGTCTGTGGGGCCCGCAGGAGGCTCACGAGCCCATCAATGTTCTGGAGTTGAGAGCCATCAGGTTGGTTCTGTTTCGCTTGACTCATCAGTTGAGAGGCCTGCCAGTTCAGGTCCGGTCGGACAACAGGACGGCGGTTGCTTACTTCAATCACCAAGGGGGGACTCGCAGCAGGAGTGCCCTCAGGGAAGTGTCTTTGATTCTGGACTGGGCGGAGAGTCACGTCCCGTGTATCTCAGCAGTCTACATTCCGGGAGTGGAGAGCACGGAGGCGGACTTGCTGAGCAGAGCCTCCTCTCGTCAGGGGGAGTGGTCTCTCAGTCCCACGGTGTTTCGTTCGATATGTCTCAGGTGGGGGTTCCCAGCGGTGGACCTCTTTGCCTCTCGTCACAATCACAAGCTTCCAGTCTTTGTGTCTCTCTTGCAGGATCCTCTGGCTCTGGCAGTGGATGCCATGTCTCTGAACTGGAGGGATCTGGGGTTTCTTTACCTGTTCCCTCCGTTTCCAATGGTAGCCAGAGTGGTGCGCAAGCTGACTCTGGAGGGCGCGTCGGCGATTCTAGTGGCACCAAGGTGGCCAAGGCAGGTTTGGTTCGCAGACCTGGTAAGACTGGCAGAGGATCAGTTCGTTCTGCCTCTTCTGCCGGACCTGCTCACCCAGGGTCGGCTGCTCTATCCCAATTTACCTTCGCTGGCTTTGACGGCGTGGCTGCTGAAACCGCCATCTTAAAGGAAGAAGGTCTTTCTGACGCGGTGGTTCAGACTCTTATTAGCGCCAGGAAGCGCTCTTCCTCTACTATTTACTATAGGACTTGGAGGTCCTATATTGACTGGTGTGAAAGTAGGTCTTTCTCTTGTCGGGAGTTTTCCATTTCCAGAATCCTGGAGTTTCTTCAACATGGTCTGGATTTGGGGCTTCAACTTAGTACCTTGAAGGGGCAGGTTTCTGCCCTGGCGGTGTTCTTTCAAAGGTCATTTGCACTTCATCCCTTAGTCAAGACCTTTTTCCAAGGAGTTACGCATGTACGGCCTCCTAGGAAGCCCTTTGTTCCAGTTTGGGATTTGAACCTGGTTCTTTCTGCTCTTCAGGGTCCCCCGTTTGAGCCCTTGAATGAGATTGCTTTGTCTTCACTTACCCAAAAGGTGGCCTTTTTGGTGGCCATCACTTCTGTTAGGCGTGTTTCTGAGTTGGCAGCTTTATCCATTAAAGCTCCGTACTTCGAAAGGCACCAGGACAAGGTTTTTCTTCCTAAGGCGGTCTCTGCATTTCATCTGAATCAGGACATTGTTCTGCCTTCTCTATGTCCTAATCCCAGCAATGACAAGGAAAGGGCGCTGCATTCCTTGGATGTGGTTCGTGTTGTGAAATATTATCTGGTGGTTATGTCTTCCTTTCGTAAGACTGATGCATTTTTTGTGGTGCCCTTTGGACCTAGGAAAGGTTTGGCTCCTGCCAAATCTTCCATTAGTAAATGGATTCGTCAGGCCATCATTGGGGCCTATTCTGCCAAGGGGAGGAGTCCCCCTTTTCGTGTTACTGCTCATTCTACTCGTGCGGTTGGAGCGTCCTGGGCTTTCCAGCACCAGGCCTCTGTTGAGCAGGTTTGTAAGGCCGCTACTTGGTCCTCTGTTCACACTTTTTCCAAGTTTTACAAGGTTGATGTTCGGGCCTCAGCGGATGCTGTTTTTGGCCGCAAAGTTCTGCAAGCTGTTGTGGTTTAAGTTGTGCATTGTTGCCTTGTTTTGGATCCCCGCCCTTTATGGACACTGCTATTGGATGTCCCACATGTTATGGATATCTTGAAGCGGGGTGTGTGACATACTTAGAATAATACCATTTTGTGAAATACTCACCTGTAAAATGGGTATTATAAGTATGTCACACACCCCGCTTCACCCGCCCTTCTTGTATTCGGGATCCTTTATATTGTGAACTTTGCGTTGTTTTGATTTATATTTGCCTCTTCCTGGTCCCTTACCTTACTGCTTCTATATACTGGGTGATGAGTGGGAGGTCCCAGGTATTTATGGATCAGGGAGGGGCTTTCTTTTTTGCTATCATCTCTGCAGGAACGCCCCTTCAGGGTGGTATTACCCACATGTTATGGATATCTTGAAGCGGGGTGTGTGACATACTTATAATACCCATTTTACAGGTGAGTATTTCACAAAATGGTATTATTCAACTGAAACAATAACATTACAGCATAAGTTATTTGCAAAATCCATGTTTTGTTAACTAATTTGGCTAAACAAAATATATATATATATATTTTAAGAAACTTAGACTGTCAGCCCAGCCGACACATGAAAAACTTAAATACTACTGTCCCTGCTGTCCTCTGTAGCTCACTAGTCATAGGTTTGTAGAACAATAGGATTAAGGTCTTTTTCTCAACTCTGTTCATGTTGTAACATTTTTGCTGTGAAGAAGAGGCTGGGACCTCTGCGGAGTCAAATTCAGTTTTGAGAACTGCGTAAGTAAAGCGAGCGTCTGTGATAATATAGGAGAGAAACTGCCCACTAATCCTACAGAAACCTCTGGAAGAGCATGGCATTGTGAATGTTACACATATACAGCCTTTATTCTACTGAGTTAAACAACTCAGCTTTATCTCATGATGGAAGAACCTTTGGATGGTAAAATATTTTCCTCAAAAAGCAGTTTATTGAAAAAAAATCAGATTTAAATTAAAAAAATCAGATTTAAATCAAAAAATTCCGATTTTTTTTAAAAAAAAACATTGATTTTTATCCACCCTGTATGATATACATGAGTGGTTCCCCTTTGGGATGCCTAATATATACAGGTGATTATATTTTCATCTTCTTTAATTGGTGAATAGAGTGGATTGATGTGTTTGAGTTGTTATGGTTGAGAATATTCTTTATTGATTTTTGACTGGTAGCACTTGCACTTTATAAATATATAGATTTTATATTGATCCAGATCATAGTCAGGATGTGCACATGCTCAGTTGCACTGTTGGAACACTTTGTTGAATGATTTAGCACATATATATCTAGGCATTTGATATCAGTTAGTGTGGTGAGACTCTCCCCATCGCCTACACACCTTTATGTTGGTTTGTACTGTGTGTTATTGTTCAATTTATATGTTTTTTAAGGGATTTTAATGTTGTGTATTGGATGTAGCGATTATAAATTTGTAATTAACAAAAATGTAAAAATGTATTTTTTGATCAATTTATGAGTTGAGAGTGCCTCCCTACATGCTTTTTGTTTCAGGGGCACCTAATCACCCAGCATCAGTGATTAGTCACACACACACACACACACACACACACACACACACACACACACACACCACCGCAATCCTTACCTGAGCCTCGATACCCCATGCGAAAGCTCTTAATGGACCGGCGGCAGCTGGGAAAGAGAAAGCAGCCCCAGTCCACATAACCGCTGGTGGCCAATTAGGGCTGCATTTTCACCCAGGGTATAGGGGATCGAGGTTCAGGTAAGGATTTCTTGGGGTTGTGCGGGGGGCTGCAGCAATCTAAATTTTTCCTGCTAAATAGATAGCAGGGAAGCATCGTGCATTCACCGTTGGACTGCGGAAGAAGGTGGGTTTCACAAAGCAGGGGAACCCAATTCTGGATAACCTGGGGATGGGGGAGGGGATGCGATTTGGTCCACTTTAAATCAACTTAAAGTGGACCGTCGCCCTCCCGTGATCGGCCCGGGAATCTATAAGATTCCGGAGCCGATCACCTCCCTCCCCGCGGGACATCCGAGATCGGCATGTCCCGCGGGGTGAAACCCCCCCCCCCCCCCCCCAAATCCCCTTACCTTGTCTTCCGCGGACAAGCGGCTCCTCCGCCGCCGCCTCCTCCCTCGCGCCCCTCTAGACGTGCCGCGTCAAGAGTGACGCGCGGGAGGCGGCGGCGGAGGAGCCGCTTGTCCGCGGCTGTCAAAAGGCTTGTCCGCCGGTGCTGGGAGCGGGGAAAGGTGAGTTTTTCGGGTGATCGGGGGGGGTTTCACACAGGGGGGCACCCCGATCGGGGGTGCCCCACCGAAGTGGACCAAGACCCAGGATAGTCAAAATCCTGGGTGTTGGTCCACTTTAACAGCCTTTTACTGATAGCATGGGGAAGTGTAGGAACCTCAGAATGTGTAAGAGGCTTATTACAGATGTCCTAATCTGATTTACTCATATCAAACTGATTTTAAATGACTCATTAAAACCTGCATCACACATGGCATTCGTCTTGCAGCGCACATTGTGAAAAGAGCAACATCCCGGAGGATAAGGAGTCCAGCACAAAGCGAGACAAGCCTGTGGTGCGGCCAGAAGAAATCCCTCCAGTACCCGAGAACCGTTTTCTCCTCAGAAAAGATGCCCCCCCTACCAAGCAAGAGGGCGAAATGTAAGACATTTTTATTCAAATGAGTTATACAAAAATGTGTTTTTTTTTATAGCTTGTCAGCATTTTTGCATTTGTGTGTGGCTTCTGTACCCTTTAATACTCCTGCCCCCTGTAAGCTTATATGGGGTAATGCAATAATCCTGCTAGGATAAAGTGTAGTGTATATGTGAATGCACTGCACCCGCAATGGTTAGGGGCAGGGCTGGATTAAGTGTGGTGGAGGCCCCTGGGCACAAAATCTGGTGGAGGCTCCAGATCCAGTATTTTTCCCTTTAAAATAATAGTCCAGCCCAGTAACTGATTGGTGGTTGTCTGGCACTCACCTACTTACTGGAACGTCAGATCGAGTCCCTTGTGCCCCCCTTGTGCGGGTGCGTGCTGCTCGGGAACTCCTGCTTTGCCATTCTGGGTGGGGGGTAGTGTAGTCGCCCGGCTGGTACCCTGCATTGAGCTGCCAGCGGCTGTGCTTGGTGGCTTATGTGCAGTGACAGCTCTGCACCCATCACTGTAGCGTTGCTGGCGGCGGCTTTGCTGCTCTAGACTCTCCGTCCTGCCCTGTGGTGGCTTTGGCTGGCCAGGCACACGGAGGGCCCCCACTGCCACCAATAGCTTTGTTTCCAGCCCCACAGACAGTCAGACCAATGACTGAAAAGCCTCCTGGACCAGACCGTAACCCAAAGGTTGGTGGGGGCTTCCTTTGCAGGGCATGTGATGGAGAACCCAGGGCGCGCGCCCCCCTCCTCATAATCTGGCCCTGGTTAGGGGTAGGTAAGTTCTAAGGGAACTTAGGTTTGTGATTGCAGCCCCTCTGACTGATTTACTTAACCATTCCCTTTCAACTGGTGAGGTTCCAGATGATTGGAGAATGGCCAATGTCGTACCAATCCATAAAAAGGGGAGTAGAGAAGAAGCCAGTAATTACAGGCCAGTTAGTTTAACATCTATAGTGGTCAAATTAATGGAAACACTCTTAAAAAAACAGATAATTTCCCATCTAAAAATTAAACAACCTGTTGGACCCAAAACAGCCCGGCTTTACTAAGGGCAGATCATGTCAGACCAATCTTATTGATTTCTTTGATAATGTCGCTAAAGTGTTAGATGAAGGTGGTGCTGTGGATATCGCCTATCTGGATTTTAGCAAAGCCTTTGACACTGTACCACATAAGGAGCTCATAGATAAGTTATTGAAGGTAGGACTCAATCCCTGGATAGTTCAGTGGATTTCCAGTTGGCTGAGGGATCGGTATCAGAGCGTTGTTGTAAATGGCGTGCAATCTGAACAAAGGCGAGTTACATGTGGTGTGCCGCAAGGCTCTGTCCTGGGCCCCATTCTTTTTAATATATTTGTAAGTGACATAGGAGAAGGCTTGGTAGGAAAAGTTTGTCTTGTTTGCTGATGTTACAAAGGTTAGTAATAGGGTGGATATTCCTGAAGGTGTCTGCAACATGGAAAATGATTTAGCTGTGGAAACTAGAGTTTAATGTCTCTAAATGTAAAATCCTGCACTTGGGCAGAAGGAATCCCTGCTCTGAGCACCGTATGGGCAGCACTGTGTTAAACCCCCCCCCCCCCCCAAAAAACCTTACCTTATCGGCGACGGATCAGCCGCCGTTGCCTCCCGCACGTCCCTCTAGCAGTGCCCGCACCGGTCGTTTGTGAACGGCCGGCGCGGGCACACGCCCTGTAAGAGGGACGTGCGGGAGGTGGCGGCGGCTTGTCCATCGCCGAAAAGGTACGTTTTTTTGGGGGGGTTTCACACAGCGGGGCATCCTGATCTCGGATGCCCCGCTGAAGTGGACCAACACCCAGGATAGTGAAAATCCTGGGTGTTGGTCCACTTTAAGCTTAAAACTCTTAGGTGAGACTTAAAGAACTTAATTTGTACAGTCTGGAGGAAAGAAGGGAGAGGGGGGACATGATTGAGACCTTTATATATGTGACAGGAGGGAATAAGGTTCAGGAGGGAAGTGTTTTTAAGAAGAAACTTAAAGCGGACCAACACCCAGGGGGGATCGGTCCGGGAATCTATAAGATTCCCGGGCCGTTCAGTCAACCCCCCCCCCCCCCCCCGCGGGGCATCCAAAATCGGGATGTCTCGCGGGGTGAAACCCCCCAGGAAGCCCGCAATTTTACCTTTTCCACCTTTTCCACTTTCCAGCGGCACATGCGCGTCTGCTGCCGCCTCCCGCGCTTCCCCCTAGCAGGGCGCGCTCCCGCGCCGGCCGTTTGTGAGTGGCCGGTGCGGGCGTGCTCTCTGTAAGAGGGACGCGCAGGAGGCGGCACAACATCAGGAGCAATGTTAGAAAATATTATTTTACAAAAAAGAGTAGTAGATGCCGGGAACAAACTTCCAGCAGAGGTGGTTGAACAATCAACAGTCACTGATTTTAAACATGCCTGGGATACATCTATCCTAAGATAAAGAGTACATACAGTATACACATAAGATAGAGAACATACAGTATACACATAAGATACAGAGAACATACAGTATCCACATAAGATACAGAGAACATACAGTATACACATAATATACAGAGAACATACAGTATACACATAAGATACAGAGAACATACAGTATCCACATAAGATGCAGAGAACATACAGTATCCACATAAGATACAGAGAACATACAGTATCCACATAAGATACAGAGAACATACAGTATCCACATAAGATACAGAGAACATACAGTATCCACATAAGATACAGAGAACATACAGTATCCACATAAGATACAGAGAACATACAGTATCCACATAAGATACAGAGAACATACAGTATCCACATAAGATACAGAGAACATACAGTATACACATAAGATACAGAGAACATACAGTATATACATAAGATAGAGAACATACAGTATACACATAAGATAGAGAACATACAGTATACACATAAGATACAGAGAACATACAGTATACACATAAGATACAGAGAACATACAGTATACACATAAGATACAGAGAACATACAGTATATACATAAGATACAGAGAACATACAGTATACACATAAGATAAAGAGAACATACAGTATATACATAGGATACAGAGAACATACAGTATACACATAAGATACAGAGAACATACAGTATACACATAAGATACAGAGAACATACAGTATACACATAAGATAGAGAACATACAGTATACACATAAGATACAGAGAACATACAGTATACACATAAGATACAGAGAACATACAGTATACACATAAGATACAGAGAACATACAGTATATACATAAGATACAGAGAACATACAGTATCCACATAAGATACAGAGAACATACAGTATACACATAAGATACAGAGAACATACAGTATCCACATAAGATACAGAGAACATACAGTATACACATAAGATACAGAGAACATACAGTATATACATAAGATACAGAGAACATACAGTATCCACATAAGATACAGAGAACATACAGTATACACATAAGATACAGAGAACATACAGTATATACATAAGATAGAGAACATACAGTATACACATAAGATAGAGAACATACAGTATACACATAAGATAGAGAACATACAGTATACACATAAGATACAGAGAACATACAGTATACACATAAGATACAGAGAACATACAGTATATACATAAGATACAGAGAACATACAGTATACACATAAGATAAAGAGAACATACAGTATATACATAGGATACAGAGAACATACAGTATACACATAAGATACAGAGAACATACAGTATACACATAAGATACAGAGAACATACAGTATACACATAAGATAGAGAACATACAGTATACACATAAGATACAGAGAACATACAGTATACACATAAGATACAGAGAACATACAGTATATACATAAGATACAGAGAACATACAGTATATACATAAGATACAGAGAACATACAGTATATACATAAGATACAGAGAACATACAGTATATACATAAGATACAGAGAACATACAGTATCCACATAAGATGCAGAGAACATACAGTATACACATAAGATACAGAGAACATACAGTATACACATAAGATACAGAGAACATACAGTATACACATAAGATACAGAGAACATACAGTATATACATAAGATACAGAGAACATACAGTATATACATAAGATACAGAGAACATACAGTATACACATAAGATACAGAGAACATACAGTATCCACATAAGATGCAGAGAACATACAGTATATACATAAGATATAGAGAACATACAGTATCCACATAAGATACAGAGAACATACAGTATCCACATAAGATGCAGAGAACATACAGTATACACATAAGATATAGAGAACATACAGTATCCACATAAGATGCAGAGAACATACAGTATACACATAAGATACAGAGAACATACAGTATATACATAAGATACAGAGAACATACAGTATACACATAAGATAAAGAGAACATACAGTATACACATAAGATAGAGAACATACAGTATACACATAAGATACAGAGAACATACAGTATACACATAAGATACAGAGAACATACAGTATATACATAAGATACAGAGAACATACAGTATATACATAAGATACAGAGAACATACAGTATACACATAAGATAAAGAGAACATACAGTATACACATAAGATAGAGAACATACAGTATACACATAAGATACAGAGAACATACAGTATACACATAAGATACAGAGAACATACAGTATACACATAAGATACAGAGAACATACAGTATACACATAAGATACAGAGAACATACAGTATACACATAAGATACAGAGAACATACAGTATACACATAAGATACAGAGAACATACAGTATACACATAAGATACAGAGAACATACAGTATATACATAAGATACAGAGAACATACAGTATACACATAAGATACAGAGAACATACAGTATACACATAAGATACAGAGAACATACAGTATACACATAAGATACAGAGAACATACAGTATATACATAAGATACAGAGAACATACAGTATACACATAAGATACAGAGAACATACAGTATACACATAAGATACAGAGAACATACAGTATACACATAAGATACAGAGAACATACAGTATACACATAAGATACAGAGAACATACAGTATACACATAAGATACAGAGAACATACAGTATACACATAAGATACAGAGAACATACAGTATACACATAAGATACAGAGAACATACAGTATATACATAAGATACAGAGAACATACAGTATATACATAAGATACAGAGAACATACAGTATACACATAAGATACAGAGAACATACAGTATATACATAAGATACAGAGAACATACAGTATATACATAAGATACAGAGAACATACAGTATACACATAAGATACAGAGAACATACAGTATATACATAAGATACAGAGAACATACAGTATATACATAAGATACAGAGAACATACAGTATATACATAAGATACATACAGTATACACATAAGATAAAGAGAACATACAGTATACACATAAGATAGAGAACATACAGTATACACATAAGATACAGAGAACATGCAGTATACACATAAGATACAGAGAACATACAGTATATACATAAGATAGAGAACATACAGTATACACATAAGATACAGAGAACATACAGTATACACATAAGATACAGAGAACATACAGTATATACATAAGATACAGAGAACATACAGTATACACATAAGATACAGAGAACATACAGTATACACATAAGATACAGAGAACATACAGTATACACATAAGATACAGAGAACATACAGTATATACATAAGATACAGAGAACATACAGTATACACATAAGATACAGAGAACATACAGTATACACATAAGATACAGAGAACATACAGTATACACATAAGATACAGAGAACATACAGTATACACATAAGATGCAGAGAACATACAGTATACACATAAGATACAGAGAACATACAGTATATACATAAGATACAGAGAACATACAGTATATACATAAGATACAGAGAACATACAGTATACACATAAGATACAGAGAACATACAGTATATACATAAGATACAGAGAACATACAGTATATACATAAGATACAGAGAACATACAGTATACACATAAGATACAGAGAACATACAGTATACACATAAGATACAGAGAACATACAGTATACACATAAGATACAGAGAACATACAGTATATACATAAGATACAGAGAACATACAGTATATACATAAGATACAGAGAACATACAGTATATACATAAGATACAGAGAACATACAGTATACACATAAGATACAGAGAACATACAGTATACACATAAGATACAGAGAACATACAGTATACACATAAGATACAGAGAACATACAGTATATACATAAGATACAGAGAACATACAGTATACACATAAGATACAGAGAACATACAGTATATACATAAGATACAGAGAACATACAGTATATACATAAGATACAGAGAACATACAGTATACACATAAGATACAGAGAACATACAGTATACACATAAGATACAGAGAACATACAGTATACACATAAGATACAGAGAACATACAGTATATACATAAGATACAGAGAACATACAGTATACACATAAGATACAGAGAACATACAGTATACACATAAGATACAGAGAACATACAGTATACACATAAGATACAGAGAACATACAGTATACACATAAGATGCAGAGAACATACAGTATACACATAAGATACAGAGAACATACAGTATATACATAAGATACAGAGAACATACAGTATATACATAAGATACAGAGAACATACAGTATACACATAAGATACAGAGAACATACAGTATATACATAAGATACAGAGAACATACAGTATATACATAAGATACAGAGAACATACAGTATACACATAAGATACAGAGAACATACAGTATACACATAAGATACAGAGAACATACAGTATACACATAAGATACAGAGAACATACAGTATATACATAAGATACAGAGAACATACAGTATATACATAAGATACAGAGAACATACAGTATACACATAAGATACAGAGAACATACAGTATACACATAAGATACAGAGAACATACAGTATACACATAAGATACAGAGAACATACAGTATACACATAAGGGCAGACTAGATGGACCCTATGGTCTCCTTCTATGTTTCTATGAAGTGTGGTTGCAGGGAAACCAATGAGCCTTTTGCCGCATAGGAGTTCTGATTTGCAGTTTTTTTGATGAAATTTTAATGAAAATTACCAGATGCTTATGTTAGTAACCTTTAATAATTTTCTTTAAAAAGTTATTTTGTTAGTCCTTAATCATCTTTTATGTTCTGTTCCTAGGAAGCCTTCTCCTGCTCCTGATCAAAGTGAGGCTCTTAAAGGATCCATTACAAAATCTGGAAGGAAAATCCGAGGGCGAGGCACCATAGTAAGTCTTGCTATATTCTCAGGGTTTTGCTGTCTGGCCATTACTTGTCTGTGTTTTCCCTCAAACAGCAGCAATGGGCTCAACAGAAGAGAGGGAGGATTTCTCCTATAATATACACAGAATTGTTTTGCGCCAAGAGGTTCTGTCCTATAGAAAATTACTAGACCGGGGGGGGGGGAATAACCCCAGAACAGAACATAACATAACTGTTATGGCTCAAGGCTATAGGTCTTAATTGATGAATAGGGAATGGGGGGTACGCAGCGCTTTTCAGGGGGGCACCAACAGGGAGGTCTGACAAATCCGGTATATTTTTTAACAATACATTATTCCTTCAGAAAGTGCTGCAATGCCTTTGACCTATTTAATTTGGCAATATTTAGAATTGATCTTCTCCTTGGGGGTACTTAGATGTAACTGCTTGTTGCTAGGTGGTAATTGGTGTAAAAATGTTTGCACAAAACTGATTTAAAGTATACTTTTGAATTAAATGCAATCAAAGGTTAATTACTCTGCAACAGGTTCTGACACAACTTAAAGTGGACCAAAACCCACCCTGGAGTCTGGGAGGCTGGCATACTCGCTCCCCCTGGGGCTGTGTCAAACCCCCCCAGGTCGTCCGAAACTCGCCTTCGTTCCCGGTCCAATGGCGCATGCTCGAGCAGTGGCCGCATCCCCACTATCCCTGTAGCAGGGTGCATGCTCACTCCAGGCATTTGTGAATGGCGGGCACGCTCCCTGTTAAATGGTAGCGGGAGTGCGACCGTCAGCGCTCGCATTAGGCTAGATCCTGGACGAAGGGTCTGGAGCTGATCTGAGCACACTAATTGGGCTGAGCATGCACCATAGAACCAGGGAAGGGTACGTGAGATCGAGCGACCTGGGGGTTTTACACAGCAGGGCACTCCCAATCGGGGTACCTGGGGGGACCAAAACCCAGGATAGTAAAAATCCTGGGTTTTGGTCCACTTTATTATTTCAACTTTCTAATCTGCCATCATCTACCCCTAAATCATCGCATCAGGAGATTCTAACGGTTGGAGGTAGAGAAAGAACAAAATTAAAAAATACTGGGGCGTCTACCTTCCATTTCTTTCTCTAGCGATACCACACGCCCCCGAGATCGAGATCACACTCCGAGTCTGATGATGGCGGGAGCAGCGAGACCCCTCCGCACTGGAAGGAAGAGATGCAGAGGCTCAAGGCGTATAAACCTCCCTCCGGGGAAAAATGGAGCAAAGGAGACAAGTAAGAAAAATGACTCCTATCTTCTTTTAGTGAAGGTGTTTATAATTTCCTATGCAGTCACATGTTCATTTCACCTACAATTGTGCTCAGTCCTGATCCACAGCGCACAGCCAGTCAGTGTGACCCTGCTGCATTTAGAGCCTCTCTGTGTCACTTTCCTCTTTGCTGGACATGAAAATGAAAGAGAGAGCGCAGTCATGGTGTGTGTGTGTTTGTGTGTGTGTTTTTTTTATGTTTCAATATTTTATTAGGTTTTCAACGATACAGGTATGCGAGACATATAGCATTATACTGCCATCCCGCGCAGGGGAGGTAGAAAAAAAACTAGCAATCTGTGTTACACAAAATTGTACATTGACCATACTTGTGTTTTGACAATCCACAGTATAATTGAAATAATGATAGAGCAAGGGACATACAACATACTCGATCTGCAATACACCCTGTTCTTTTTTTGGGACCGCGCAGGCTGCAGGGCCTCCCGGTACCCACAACCTGCACTGTCGCCTTCACACCTATTGTGACCTTTACGTTAGGCGTATTAGGGCGTTCCTTGGACTGTCAAACACAGCCATGTGTATGGACAGGGGGAAACCGTTGAAAACATTTAGAACCATAGTATGACGAGAAAAGACCAAGTTCAGGGGGTCAAGGTAGGGAAAGGGGGGAAACTAGGAGGGGGGGGCGCACCACCAGCCATCACATATATTCGTTATTACTTTAACGGATGTTGGTCCCTCTCTTTTGCTGATAGCTAGAACCTCGGGGTGGGGGGGCATCCAGAACACTGGAGCCCCCTCGCATCTAACTGCACAGATCGCTCTTAATACCTTCATTACGAGCCAGCGCAGAGAAAGGAGACCCGCGATTGGCCATCATGTGGTCACGTGGGCCGTAGTCGCATCCTCTGTGCCGGCCGTGATGATTAGTGACAGTTCAGTGATGATTAGTGACAGTTCAGTGATGATTAGTGACAGTTCAGTGATGATTAGTGACAGTTCAGTGATGATTAGTGACAGTTCAGTGATGATTAGTGGCAGTTCGCTGATGATTAGTGACAGTTCAGTGATGATTAGTGACAGTTCAGTGATGATTAGTGGCAGTTCACTGACGATTAGTGACAGTTCAGTGATGATTAGTGACAGTTCACTGACGATTAGTGACAGTTCACTGACGATTAGTGACAGTTCAGTGACGATTAGTGACCGTTCACTGACGTTTAGTGACCGTTCACTGACGTTTAGTGACCGTTCACTGACGTTTAGTGACCGTTCACTGACGTTTAGTGACCGTTCACTGACGTTTAGTGACAGTTCACTGACGTTTAGTGACAGTTCTCTGACGTTTAGTGACAGTTCACTGACGTTTAGTGACAGTTCACTGACGTTTAGTGACAGTTCACTGACGTTTAGTGACAGTTCACTGACGTTTAGTGACAGTTCACTGACGTTTAGTGACAGTTCACTGACGTTTAGTGACAGTTCACTGACGTTTAGTGACAGTTCACTGACGTTTAGTGACAGTTCACTGACGTTTAGTGACAGTTCACTGACGGTTAGTGACAGTTCACTGACGTTTAGTGACAGTTCACTGACGGTTAGTGACAGTTCACTGACGGTTAGTGACAGTTCACTGACGGTTAGTGACAGTTCACTGACGGTTAGTGACAGTTCACTGACGGTTAGTGACAGTTCACTGACGGTTAGTGACAGTTCACTGACGGTTAGTGACAGTTCACTGACGGTTAGTGACAGTTCACTGACGGTTAGTGACAGTTCACTGACGGTTAGTGACAGTTCACTGACGGTTAGTGACAGTTCACTGACGGTTAGTGACAGTTCACTGACGGTTAGTGACAGTTCACTGACGGTTAGTGACAGTTCACTGACGGTTAGTGACCGCTCACTGACGTTTAGTGACCGCTCACTGACGTTTAGTGACCGCTCACTGACGTTTAGTGACCGCTCACTGACGTTTAGTGACCGCTCACTGACGTTTAGTGACCGCTCACTGACGTTTAGTGACCGCTCACTGACGTTTAGTGACCGCTCACTGACGTTTAGTGACCGCTCACTGACGTTTAGTGACCGCTCACTGACGTTTAGTGACCGCTCACTGACGTTTAGTGACCGCTCACTGACGTTTAGTGACCGCTCACTGACGTTTAGTGACCGCTCACTGACGTTTAGTGACCGCTCACTGACGTTTAGTGACCGCTCACTGACGTTTAGTGACCGCTCACTGACGTTTAGTGACCGCTCACTGACGTTTAGTGACCGCTCACTGACGTTTAGTGACCGCTCACTGACGTTTAGTGACCGCTCACTGACGTTTAGTGACCGCTCACTGACGTTTAGTGACCGCTCACTGACGTTTAGTGACCGCTCACTGACGTTTAGTGACCGCTCACTGACGTTTAGTGACCGCTCACTGACGTTTAGTGACCGCTCACTGACGTTTAGTGACCGCTCACTGACGTTTAGTGACCGCTCACTGACGTTTAGTGACCGCTCACTGACGTTTAGTGACCGCTCACTGACGTTTAGTGACCGCTCACTGACGTTTAGTGACCGCTCACTGACGTTTAGTGACCGCTCACTGACGTTTAGTGACCGCTCACTGACGTTTAGTGACCGCTCACTGACGTTTAGTGACCGCTCACTGACGTTTAGTGACCGCTCACTGACGTTTAGTGACCGCTCACTGACGTTTAGTGACCGCTCACTGACGTTTAGTGACCGCTCACTGACGTTTAGTGACCGCTCACTGACGTTTAGTACAGATCGCTCGTAATGCTCACCTTCATTTTGAGCCAGCGCCAAGAAAGGAGCCCCTCGATTGGCCACCATGTGGTCACGTGGCCCGTAGTCGCGTCCTCTGTGCCAGCGACCAGCAGGACCTGCCCAAGTAACCGCCCGGCGGCCAATCGCGGGACTCCCTTCCCAGCGTTGGACGGTCTTGGTCCTTTCCCCGGGGGGCACCCCGATGGCTGGGGGTGCCCCGCTGTGTGAAACCCCCCAGATCGCCCAATCTAACTCGCCTCTTCCCGCTCCTACAACACATGCGCGGCCGTTCGTCCAATCAGCACGCTCAGAGCAGCTGACATCATGCCATCTAAGACGGCGTCTAAGGCCAGTGGCTCCGAGCGCGCTGGCGGCCACATCTCCCACTTCTTCTTAACAGGGAGCATGCCCGCTAGAGGGTCAGTGGCTGCAGCTTGCGCATGCGCTGTTGTACCGGGAAGCAAGGTAAGTGAACGGGGCGACCTGGGAGGTTTCACACAGCGGGAATCACGATTTTATAGATTCCTGGGCCCATCATGCTCTGTTTTGATCCAGGACCAACCACCTGGCACAGTTGGAAACAAAAGGTAGCGGCTGCTTTGGAGCTTTTCTCTCCCAGCATCATAGTTATGCTGCAGCCTGGATTTAACTGATATACCTGACAATGCACAGTAACAGGAAGCCCAGCAGCACTTCCTGTTTGCAGGCGCCTGCACATCCGTAAACTGCCATTTTTGTTTTTAAAATTTACCACAGCAGGATTTGCAGCAATCTGGAACGGATGCACACAACCACTGTTTGGTCTGGTTTAAAGTGGACCAACACCCAGGATTTTCACTATCCTGGGTGTTGGTCCACTTCTGCGGGGCACCCCGCTGTGTGAAACCCCCCAGAAAGCCCCTAAAATCTTACCTTTTAGGCGACGGATAAGCCGCCGCCGCCTCTCGCGCGTCCCTCTTACAGGGCCCGCGCCGGCAATTCACAAACGGACGGCGCGGGTGCGCCCTGCTAGAGGGACGCACGGGCGGCGGCTTATCCGTCGCGTAAAAGGTAAGATTTTAGGGGCTTTCTGGGGGGTTTCACACAGCGGGGCATCCCGATTTCGGATGCCCCGCGAGGAGGGAGCTGATCGGCCCAGGAATCTTATAGATTCCCGGGCCGATCAGGGGTGGGTGTTGGTCCACTTTAAACCGGACTTTCAGCATGATTTAATGAAATGCTCAAACCCTTAAGAAGCTATTCCCCAGCACATAAGATGAATAATTTACATATATGTGGTGCACCACTAATGGAAAAACGGTAATGGCGTGCTCACCAATAACACTCAACTAGATGAATAAATGAAACCTGGGGCACACTATTTCCCCAGGGATCAAAAAAAGGGAGCACAACCAATGGAGAAAATCTAACAATATTTATTCAAAAATTGCAAGCACAACAAACTTTTAAAACCAACATGTAAGACACATTAAAAATCCCCATGCTGACCCTAATGCCCCTCTTTCCTCACAGTAACCCACATAATACAAGGCATCGGCCAATATTCGATATATTATAAATCTATCCCCACTATAAGTTCAAGAAACAATAAAGAGTATAAAATCACAATCAATATCCCTGAAAAATAGAACCGCGATCGATAATCAAAAATGTATACACAATAAAAAATCAATAATATATGCACAATAAAAAAATCAATACCTAAACCTATATACCTTAAATATTCTTTGTGCCGGCACAAAAAACAACAAAAAATCCCTATGACCTCACGTATTAGATCAAATGAAATGGTATAAGTGCCTTTACCATGAAACAATAAACATATATAGTGTAGAATATTATCCCAGGTGCACAAAACAATTGTGCATAATATCAAGACAATAGAGCATGTCTAAACAATCCGACATGTCTCAACAATTGGATAGTTTGTAAAGTGCATAGTGCCAAATAATAACAGGTGACATAGGAGAAATAAACACCAAGAATGAACAAGAATAAACAGAAGTGACAAAATTAGTGAGGAGATACTCAGCTGTCAGGCAAAATAGAGAGGCCACAACCTTTCGTTTTTAAGTTTTTAGTCACTTATTTAAAGGCTTATAACATGCAGTAGATGCAGGTAGGATGATTTTTAATGTGGGCAATCTGTATGTACAGGGTGTGGGAAACATGTAAGATAGGCTCTTATTCAGGGTGAAGGTCCGCTTTAAGTCATTTTTGACTGTTGGTCCTCTTTAGTTACTATGTTCAAATGTTTCATCTTGCTGTTTAATTGTAGTGAAGAATGCAGTAATGTGAAATGTTTGAAGAAATAAAATATTAATCGCATGGTGGTGGACCACCTTGTGGTAAGGGAGGATCATGTACAAAAGATACATTTAAATTGTTTAAATGTTTATTCTTGGTGTGCCACACACCCCGCTTCACTTCTTAAATATTCATCCATTATTGGGTTAATCCACCGCAGGTGACGTAGTGCAGAGAGGAAGTCTTGTAACGAGCCCCCTTCCGGGCTATATATACCTGGTACCTCCCTTCAATCACCAGTATTTTTTCTCTCTGCTTGCTGACAAGTCAGAAGATGGAAGTCTCCTGCTTACAGGTAGGCCGGGGTATTCTTACCCCGCCACCCCCCTTTTGGTCTATTTCTGCCCGGTTTGAGTTTGTATACCTTTATGGTGGAATGGAAGCCTCCCAGCCTAGGCTGCTCACCGGGCAAATGGTAGATGGCACTTTAAGTGCCTAGGAGCTTATCTCCTACCGCTCGATCTCATGCGTGGGGCAATGCGGCTATCCGGCATGGTGATCCGGAAATGGGATGCCCCTGTCCCGAGGGTCCCCGTAGCCCCTTTCTCTCCCGTTACGGTCCCTTCTCCCTTCACTATGGGGGGGGGGGTTTGAGGGTGTGCTTTTAGTATGTGTGTTTCACTTGTATCACTGCATTTTAACATGTGTGTGTGTTCATGATTATGCATTCACTGTATTCAGCATGTGTATATTTTTGGTCTGCTTTAAGGGCAGGCTGCGCTGGGTAGGGGCTGGCCACTTCTCTTGCAGACTGTTGCTTTGTGGCCCCCTACCCCCTCTCCTCTCCCCTCCCCCCTCTCCTCTCCCCTCCCCCCTCTCCTCTCCCCTCCCCCCTCTCCTCTCCCCTCCCCTCCCCCCTCTCCCCTCCCCTCTCCCCTCCCCTCCCCCCTCTCCCCTCCCCTCTCCCCTCCCCCCTCTCCCCTCCCCTCTCCCCTCCCCCCTCTCCCCTCCCCTCTCCCCTCCCCCCTCTCCTCTCCCCTCTCCCCTCCCCTCTCCCCTCCCCTCTCCCCTCCCCCCTCTCCCCTCCCCCCTCTCCTCTCCCCTCTCCCCTCTCCTCTCCCCTCTCCCCTCCCCCCTCTCCTCTCCCCTCTCCTCTCCCCTCCCCCTCCCCCTCTCCTCTCCCCTCTCCTCTCCCCTCTCCTCTCCCCTCTCCTCTCCCCTCTCCCCTCTCCCCGCCTGGCATTTTATGTATTCATTTGAACAGCGCCATGCGGTCTTTACCCCCCCCCCCCCGCTGCCTGGGCGCACGTGTAGTGGCCCAGCTCAGAGTGATTTCCAGCTGATCGGCTTGGGGGGGGCGGGTCCCGCAGACGCGGCGTCGGGGGCGCGGCGCCGACGTCATGCGGCGTCTGCGGCAGGCCCAGCGTTTTGCTTCCTTCAATGCAGGAAGTCGCGTGGGCGCACGGCCGCACTTTGTCTTCCGTGCTGGCTACAGTCTTGTCCGGCTGCTGCCTTCGCTGACCAGGTAAGCGGCCCCTCCCGTTGGGGCCGTTAAATGGGGAATGCATTCCTTGCAGTAATATAGTGGGGAGTCACTCTGTATTAAGGGGGCGTGATTTAAGGGCACTTTGGTGCCATGCTTATATGTTTGTTTATACACATGTGAGGATCTGATGGTTTTTCCTTGCAGATCCTTGGATCCCTGCTGATGGTGGCCCTCCGGCTCTATGTGCCTGGCTAATTATTGGGATATCTATTTGAATGTATATATACATAGACTATATATAAATATATATATATAGTTTATTAAAGGGGACCTTAACTTAAAAAAAAAAAAAAAAAATATTAAAAAAATAAAAATAAAATCCTCCCTTCCGGGACATTACTAATAAAGGGGCATCCCGGGTTGGCTTATGCCTTAAAAGTCCCAGTATTGTGAATACCATAAATCACCATATGGAGGCTTCCGTAATTTCCGGAAACGGTTCTGCTGAGCCGTTCGGGGGGTGCGTAGGTTGTGGGGTTCCACTCCCAGCTGATGATGTCTTTATTTGCATCCCTTGTGCAAAACAGACTATTGCGCGCCAGTCCGTTGCTTCGGCTGCGGGGCCATCGCATCCTTCATCATCTCCTACCTCTCCCTCCCTATTCCGGACCCCGCATGACACTGTCAAAAGTGGGGATTCGCATTCCGAGGCGGCAGCACAGCCCAGCCCCCAGAAAGTAATGCCCGTTAAAGCAGCGTTAAAGCCCGCTGCAAAACGAAGGCACCTGGCTCCGGTACCTTCGGCTCCACAGGACCAGTTTTGTGAACCTGTGGAATGGTCCGATGGATCCCCGGACGAGGATGAATTCCCGTCGGAGTCAGATGAGCCGACAGGTCAGCTTGTGGCTGATGAGATTGGCAATTGGTCAGAGGGGGTTGTTTTTGACACCCCCTTCATTCTGGCTCAAATGTTTAAAATTTTGAGTTTAGATACGCCTGAGGCGGCCGCCCCGCCAAAGGGTCAGTTGTTTAAAGAACCTCAGCCGCGTTTGGTTTTTCCCAGACAACACCACTTTGAGAGGGTGGTTCTTAAAGAATGGGAACATCCCACGCGGTTATCTGGAATTCCTTCCAGTTGGGAAAAACGTTATCCTTTTCCACCAGAATTGGTGAAGCCTTTGGTCTGTCCCTCCTGACGTCGATACCCCTGTACTAGGGCTCTCCAGCTCGACTATAGTACAATCTGCTGAGACCACTGTCCCTAAAGATGGGGAAGATCGTCGGATTGACCAATACGCTCGACATGGTTTTATCTATTCCGGGTCAGCGTTGCGCCCGGTATGTGCTTCAGCCCTTCTGCTATTGGCAGTTAAGTCCTTAATTCAGGGGCTATATGAGGATCTTAATCTCGCTTGCAAACAGTTCACTGCGCTTTAGCAGTGTGAATCTTTTGTGGCTTATGTCCTGGCTGCTCAGGACGATGCGCTGACTATGAGTAGCAGGGCAGCAGCTTTGCTGGTGGCTATTCGCAGGTCAGTATGGCTGCGTCAGTGGTCAGCGGACACGGCTTCCAAAAAGGTGCTCACTGCTCTCCCCTTTTTGGGGTTGCGTCTGTTCGAGGAGAAAATTGATTCTGTCGCAAAGGGTGGTAAGATGCCACAACGCAAGAGGCCCCGTGGCCCCTTCAGGGGGGCAAGTTCCGGTAGGCCTTCCTTTCGAGGATTCAGAGCGGGCAGGGGTGCGTCCTTTCCCGCTACCAGTGGCGCAGGTTGGACTCGGGGGAGGGGCCGTGGCCGGCCCACTCAGTCCTGGGGCACCAAGCCCAAACCTGCTGATAAGCTCACTCAGCAATGAGGGGCTGCCCTCACCCGTGCGGGTGGGGAGACTATTGCGACATTTCTACCAATGGAACCAAGTGGTTTCAGGCAGATGGATCCAGGAGGTAGTGTCGCCCGGTTACGACCTGCAATTTGAGTCTCGCCCTCCTTCACGGTCCGTTCATGGGTCGGTTCATCCCGGGCCTGAACTCTCATCAAGACGGAGTGTGTCTTTCTTTTGCCCAAATTCACACGAGAACGCTTCAGCTATTTCTGTTAGCGTGTTAGGACCAGCAACCTCAGTCGCTGGATCAGTCCTTCCAGTTGTCCTCCCGTGTACGGCAGTCCCTCCTGTGGTACTTGGTCTCGACCAATCTTGTGTAGGGCGGGGTTTTTTCCTGACCCCCCTTTGGAAAATTGTCACCACGGACGCCAGTCTGTCGGGATGGGGCAGATTCTGGAAGGAGCTGCGTTTTCAGGGGCAGTGGAGAGCTTAAAGGCCCCACTTACCCATCAATATTCTGAATCTGAGAACCATCCGTCAGGTGCTTGCTCTCCTGACTCGGTACGTTCTGGGCCTTCTGGTCCAGATGTGTTCAGACAGTCGATCAGCGGTTGCTTACGTTGGTCTTCAGGGAAGGACGCGCAGTCTGAGTACTCTCAGAGAAGTGTCCCTGATCCGGACATGGGCAGTGTTCCATGTTCCCTGTCTCTCGGCGGTTTACATTCCAGAGGTGATGAAACAGGTAGTGGGCCGGTTGAGCAAGGGCTCTCCCCGTCTGGAAGAATAGGCTCTCCATCCTCGGGTGGTTTGCTTACTGTGTCTCCAATGGGAGACCCCGGAGGTGGGCCTGTTGCCCCCTCATCACTATCACAGGTTCCCGAACTTCGTGTCGCTCTCCCAGGATCCTCTGGCTCTGGCAGTGGACACCATGTCCCTGATCTGGGGAGTTCTAGGATTTCTATACCTGTTTCCTCCGATGCCCATGCTGGGCAGGGTTCTTCAGAAGTTGGCTCTGGAAAAGGTGTACGCTGTTCTCGTGGCCCCAAGGTGGCCAAGACGAGTGAGGTTCGCAGACATCGTCCGGCTGGCAGTGGACCAGTTTGTTCTGCCTCTTCGGACCGATCTGCTCACTCAGGGTCAATTGTGTTACCCCAATTTACCAGCGCTGGGTTTGATGGCATGGCTGCTGAAACCTCCATCCTGAAGGAGGAGGGTCTTTCTGATTCAGTCATTAAGACTTTGATCAGTGCCCGGAAGAAGTCTTCTTCCATCACCTACTATAGGACTTGGAAAGCCTATATCGCTTGGTGTGAGATAAGATCTTTTCCTTGTAGGGTCTTTTCGGTCTCCAGGATTCTGGAGTTTTTACAATCAGGGCTGGACTCTGGTCTCCAGCTAAGTACGTTGAAAGGGCAGGTCTCTGCCTTATCTATCTTTTTTCAGAAGCGTGTTGCGCTTAAACCTTTAGTTAAGACTTTTTTCCAGGGGGTTACGCATGTGCGGCCTCCCAGGAAACCATTACTCCCTGTTTGGGATTTGAATTTGGGTCTTTCTGCTCTTCAGGCTCCTCCTGTTGAGCCTTTGCAAGATATTGTTCTTCCCTCCTTGTGTCCTAATCCTAAGAATGACAAAGAGAGGGTGTTGCATTGTTTGGATGTAGTACGCTGTGTTAAGTACTACTTGATTATCACGTCTCCTTTTCGTAGGACGGATTCCTTTTTTGTTGTGCCCCATGGGCCTAAGAAGGGTTTGGCACCAGCCAAATCTGCCATTAGCAAGTGGATACGTCAGGCCGTTACTGCGGCCTATTCGGCTAAGGGAAGAGTTCCCCCTTTTCGGATCACTGCTCATTCCACTCGCGCTGTTGGGGCGTCTTGGGCATTTCAGCACCAAGCTTCTGTTGAACAGGTTTGTAAGGCCGCCACCTGGTCTTCTGTTCACACTTTTTCTAAGTTTTACAAAGTTGATGTGCGGGCCTCAGCGGATGCTGTTTTTGGCCGCAAAGTTCTGCAGACTGCAGTCATTTAAGTTATGCTTCACCTGGTCTTGAGATGCCCTTCCCTTGTGGACACTGCTTTTGGATGTCCCAATAATGGATGAATATTTAAGAAGTGAAGCGGGGTGTGTGGCACACCAAGAATAATACCATTTTGTGAGTACTCACCTGAAAAATGGATATTGTTGGTGTGCCACACACCCCGCTTCACCCCCACCCTCTTCGGTATTACCGAAGCATTTATGTGGTGAAGCCCTTTTTTATTTATATCAAAATTGATTTTTGAGGTTACCGGTGGAATACTGGTACCTTGTCTTTCTGCTTTTTAAATATACTGGTGATTGAAGGGAGGTACCAGGTATATATAGGCCGGAAGGGGGCTCGTTACAAGACTTCCTCTCTGCACTACGTCACCTGCAGTGGATTAACCCAATAATGGATGAATATTTAAGAAGTGAAGCGGGGTGTGTGGCACACCAACAATATCCATTTTTCAGGTGAGTACTCACAAAATGGTATTTTTTTTTCCTTCAGACTCAATGATCGTTTGTCAAGTCGATGGGATGAAGGAAGCTTATCATCAAGATCAAGTTCTTGGTCACATGATGGCTATCGGTCTGATGATAGCAGGGAGCGAGCTTCCCGCTCGAAAACTCGAAAAGGGATAAAAAGGTGAAGCATAATAAGAGAGGCAAAAAGACAAAGCATACAAAGAAACACAAACTGTCAAGGAGAGATCCGCCGGTGGGATCCCACAGGGAAGAATCCACGAACAAAAAGAGAAAATCTCTGGAACGGACTAGGTCCTCATCCAGGTCTTCTAGGGCTTCTTCAAAGAGAGGCCGGACACGATCCAACAGAGATCATAGGTCTTCAGGGCATTCCAGCAATTACTCCTCTGTCAGTTCCAAATCTCGATCAAGGTCCCATTCCAGAGGAAAGGAAGGATCTAAAACCAGATCTACTTCAGGGTCACGAAGCCACTCACAAAGTAGGTCCAGAAGTAAGTCAAAGTCAAGAAAGCGAAATGTATCTGGAGCTCACTCAAGTGCTAACCTGCATTCATCCAAGCAGCTTAGGTCATCTTCACCATCCTCTCAAAAACAGGATGTGCCTTTGCCTAAAAATAAACCCAATCCTGCCGCCGAAACAGAAAAAACGGTAGCACAGAAATCTGCTAATTCTGCCGTAGACTCGCTTTCAACATTTGTGACTACCAAGAGTGCTCCCTTAATTTCCTTAAGTGACAGTCCTCCACCTTCTAGATGGAAACCAGGACAAAAGCCTTGGAAACCATCATATGAACGAATGCAGGTTATTAAACCCAAGACCTCAAATGTTCTTGGTGCACAGACTAGACATGGTGGTAGTGCCACCAAGAATGGCTCCCAACGGAATCGCCATGCAAGCTCAGATAGTGAGCAGAGTGATTATTCCAGAAGCTCAAGCCATCGCCACAAAAAGAAACATCGCTCCTCTCGAAAAAGATCCCACAGTAGATCTTATTCTAGATCCAGTTCATCTTCTCGTGACATGTCATCTTTGTACGATAGCTCATCTTCTAGCGATTCGATTGAGGACACCTCTCGTACCGAGGCCGCCTCATCGAAGGAAAAAAATAAAACCAAGACCAAAATCCAGAAGCATGTTGTTAAAAGTAAGCCTCTATCTCGAAAAAGTACCAAAAGCTATTCTAACTCTTCTTCACAAAGCGAGGGAGATGAGTTTACCAAGAATTTGCTTCAGTCCACTAAAGCTTTGCTTGAAGTCCAAAATTCACACAGTTCTGAAGACACAGGGGCAGCCAAAAAAGATGCCAAAATCTCCAAATCTGCAAAAAATGGTGCTCAAGTCCCATCTGAAAAGGATGGCACTCAAGCTGTCCTATCTGACATAGACAAAGTTCTGAAAAGCGAGAAGTTAAAGCAAACTGTGGAGCAGGTCATCAAAGAGGAAAAATCCGAATCCAATTCTCAAAATCCTGAAACGACCGAGGACCGTGCTGCGTCTTCTGGCAAAGAAGAAGGTGAAGCGAGTTCGGAATCGGACTCTGAAGCAGTTGGAAACTCAAAAACCCCATCTTCAGAGAAACTGTCCCACATGCTTCTGAGAGTATTTCTGAAAAGCTCGTCTAATCTCCCACTTCTGAGACTTCAACTACCAAAAGCAAGACAAAGAAACGCAAACGGCATTCCAGTAAAAAGAAAAGCCATTCAAAGAAGTCCAAGGAAAAACCGAAAAAAAAGAAAGAGAAGAAACAAAAATCCCAGAATAAAAAGCAAACCTTCCATTGGCAGCCCCCTCTTGAGTTTGGAGAGGAGGACGAAGAGGAGACTGTTGTGGGCAACGTTGATGTACAGCTGAGCAACGCTAAGGAGTTACTTCCTGATAAGTCTTCTGCAGATCCGAAAATTACCCCCAATGGCTCTCTTCTGACAGATAAAGAAAAGACGCAGCCAAGTAAGGTTCTGTTACAAAGTTCCGCTATAAAAACTGAAAAGAAGGATGGAGAGACTTTACCAAGCTTGGTCAAAAGTCCCCTTACTCCTGCAAAGGTCTCTTTGACATCTAACGACTTAAAAACTTTTACTTCTCACAGATCTTTACCTCAGATCAGGCAAGAAGCTGCAAGCCCTTTAAACGGCACCACAACAGCTCACGCCGCTTCAGTTTCAGAGAAGAGTGCCGCCCCATCACCAGCCGTAATAGCTGTTGCTGAAAGTGTGCCAAGCAAAGACGTACAAGTCAAAGAACAACAAAGTTCAGATACCCAACCGGCAGTGCCTAATGCCCCCAATCTGGAAAAAAGCAAGGCTGTTGGACCTGAGGCTTTAGCGATGGATAACAAATGGAAACCCGTTCAAGGACCTACTGTTGTACAACTAGCCAAGCCCGTCGCAGCACCTGTAACTCCACTAGTCGAACCAGAGAAGAAGCCTCAAGGCTTACGAATTGAGATCAAAAGTAAAAATAAAGTCAAGCCCGGGTCACTTTTTGACGAAGTCAGGAAAACGGCCCGATTAAACCAAAGGCCCAGGAAGAAAGAAGAGAGTTCCAGTGAAGAAGGGTCTTCAAGTCACAGTGGAAAAAGCCGCTCTGCTAGCAAATCCCGATCAGTATCCAGTCACAGGTCAAGGTCGAGGTCTTCCAGCCACTCCAGAAGCCGATCACATAGTTACAGCTCTTCATCAAGGTAAGAAGTCTTATTGACCGGTAACGGCAGTTATTCATCGATGCTAGTTTATAACTGTATACACACTGTAGTGATGTATGTTTCGGGTTATTCACATACACTATACATTGGGAAAGGATGAACAGCAAGAAGAAAAGATCAGCCCCCCCCCTCCCAGCATCAGCTTCCTCATGCCTCTGGTTCTCCAACATCTTCAAGATGAACCAGTTTTTGGTCCTCTTTAACATAAGCTTGTGTTTGAGCCATTAGGGTTTATTCCGCCACAAGGTGGCGCAGTGTACTGCAGAAGAATTGTGGCTCCTCCCGGCTCCATATAAAAACCGGAATCACCCATAGACCTCCAGTGTTTTCTCTGCAGTAATACTGCGAATATAGAAGATGGCTCTCTATGTTTCGCAGGTGAGCGGGGCAACCAAGCCTGCGGCCCTGCAAGTCTATTGCCACCCGTTTCCGGACCCTATTTGCCTCCCAGCCTCGGCTGTCGGTTCGGGTGATGGTAGAGGAGCACCAGGGTCAGGTGCTCGGGGAGCGCTGCTCCAAGCCGCAGACCCTGTACCACAAAGGGTAGCCGGCCATAGGCTTTTATGGTGAGCCTACTGCGGGATGAAGAAGCACTGCAGTCGCTATGGTGTAGGGGGTGAGTTGTGCTTGGGGACTTGTGTTCCTATCCAGTCTTCCCGTTTGTCTCCTGCCCCCCTCCCTCCCCTCGGGCTCCCTTTTTTTAGTGGGCCCCCGCGGCTGCCTGCCCTCTCCTCTGCTCCCCTGCTCGGGTTTATTGTCGGGGGGGGGGGGGGGGTAGCGGCGGGCGGTGAGTTGGTGTTATGTCCCGCTGCTGTGCTTTCTCGCTTTCTCGCGGGCGGCGCTATTACTGGGTGTCTGTCTGAGGTCTGTCATGGCGCCGTATCGCGTCATACCTCCATACCTCCGCGGCCCATCTCTCAAGGTTCTCGTTCTCGGCTCCATTTTTGCTCAGGCTGCGTGCTTGTGACCGGAGGCCCAATTTCAGCGTGGGCTGCGGTGGTGACCTGCTTGGCTGATATCTCATCCGCGGTTCTTCTGGCTGTTCTGCGATCGCATGTGTGTGCTGCACGCGCTGTGCCATTTGGTCCGTGAGTCCCCTATGGGGGGTGTTTTCTTCTTGGGGCATATGCTGCGGGATGCTTATGTGTATTTTTGATTGTCTTTCAGGGGGGATAACTGTGTATTGTGGTTTCTCCCGGTCCTATACCTCTCCCCTTTCCCCTCCTGGCCCTCTCTGTGGGCATCCCTTGGGGGGCATCCCGAGTGGCTTTTTTATTAGCCCTTACCCTATTTTGGCTTATTATGCCTGTTATAATCACTATATGGAGGCTTCCGGGGATAGCGTGCTCGGGGGTCCTTCAGGGCAATCCCAGCTGTGTCATGTGCGGGGCACCCCCTTTGAGTGGTGGTGGCGGCGCAGTTTGTGTGCCATGCGCCCAAAGTCTTATTGCGGACCAGGCTGAGATGAGAGCTTCTCTTCCCAGTTCTGCGCTCCCTCCGGCATCTCCTACTCCCCCGCCTGCATTTATGCATTTAGCCCCCAGTGAGGGGGATACTAGCAGCGGGTCACAATCTGATCTGGCACTACGCTTGGCCAGCATTGAAAGGCAGCTGGCCCGACCTGCGATGGGCAAGGCCTCTGTCAAGAAGCGGCATCTTGATACTTCGCCTTCCCTCTTTGCTGAGGAGGATGAGGGCCTCCATGTATTTGGCTGCCGTGACTCCCTAGAGGAGGGGGAGCTTTTCCATGATTCAGACTCATCTGGAGACCATCAGGAAGGGTACGACAGTGACCCGGGGTCCGCCTCTGATGAGGATACCTGGCTCCCTGATTACACTGATAGACTGTTGTTGGGCGTTTTTGAGGCTTTGCACATCGCCCCCCGCAAGTAGCGAAGAGGAAGCAGGGCTTGGAGTTCCCGGAGCAGGGTCATTTCTCCGGTATGGTGCTCAAGGAGTGGGAACGTCCTAACAAATTGCCCTCAGTGCCCAGGGGATTGGACAAAAGGTATCCCTTTTCTGCTGACCTAGTCAAGCGCTGGTCGTGTCCCCCTGAGGTGGACGCTCCTGTTCTAGGGCTGTTTAACACCTCGGTCATGCCGTCCCCTGACACTACTACTCTGCGTGACAGCGCGGACCGCCGTATGGATCAGCTGGCCTCTCATGCTTTCACCTTTGTAGGGGCAGGCCTACGTCCTGTTTGTGCCGCAGCCATTACGGACATTGCCCTTAAGAAGAAGCTCAAGCGTCTCGCGGATGGCGCCAAGGCTGGTAGGAGGAGGGATGATTATAGGGCCCTCTTGGTTTGCTCTGATTTTGTTGCTTTTGTGCTGACTGCCATGGATGATGCCGTCCTGCTGGGTTGTAGGGCTTCTGCCCTCTTGGTGGCTATGCGCCGGTCTGTTTGGTTGCGCCAGTGGCCAGCTGACACTGCTGCTAAAAAGTCCCTCACCGGGCTTCCATTCATGGGGCTTCGTCTCTTTGGTGAGCGTCTGGATGTTCTTATCAGGGATGGTAGGCTACTAGAGATGAGCCATATTTCTCAATGAAATTCGGGTTAGTCCGAATCGAACTTTAGCGAATCGCTCATCTGGCTGGCTTCCTCTGACGCGTCCTCTGATGACAGCTGACAGCGCAGCCAGCCTCCCCGCTCTCCCCATGCCGGTAAGTGTTTGCTGAAAAAAAAAATGCTGGCATGGAGGGAGCGGGGAGGCCGGCTGCGCTGTCAGCGGGCGTCGGAAGCCGGCTTCCGCCGCCTGCTGACAGCACAGCCGGCTTCCGCCGCCCGCTGACAGCGCAGCCGGCCTCCCCGCTCCCACCAGGCCAGCATTTTTTTTCCTTTTCACGGCTTGGTGGGAGCGGGGAGGCCGGCTGCGCTGTCAGCGGGCGGCGGAAGCCGGCCTCCCCGCTCCCACCATGCCGGCATTTTTTTTTTTTAATTTCAGGGAAAATTCGGTCAGCACGAACCACGGTAAATTCGGGTTCGTGCTGAATCGAATTTTCCCTGAAATTCAGAGCGAATTCAGGTTCGTTAGAACCGATTCGCTCATCCCTATAGGTTACCTCAACGTAGGAAGCAGCCTCGGCCCTTTCGGGGGCCCTCGGCTTCCTTACCCTCCTTTCATACTTAGAGGAGGTCGTGGCTCCCTATTCTCAGGTAGCCGCAGAGATTCTTAGGGCCATGGTCGTCCCGGTCTCTCATGGGGATCTAAGCCCAAACCCCCTCCCAAGGCCCCTCAGGCATGAGGAGGCGCCCTCACCCGTCTGGGTGGGGGGGACGGCTTTGGCTTTTTGCTCACGTCTGGAGGCTTCGCATCTCAGACCGGTGGATTCAGGAGGTGGTGTCCTCCGGTTACAAGATAGTTTGCAGCCCCCAAGATTCCTCAGATCCCGGATGTCTCAAAATCCTCTGTCAGCTCAGGGATTGCACCTAGGTTCCCAAAAGGGACGGTTCTCTGAGGCCCATCCTGGACTTGAAGGGTCTCAACAGGTTTGTCCGGTTCAAGCACTTTCGCGTGGAGATGCTACGCTCGGCTGTCAGTACCCTTCGGCCAGGTGACTTCATGACCACTGTGGACATCAAGGATGCCTATCTTCACTTACCAATCTTCCCAGGTCATCAATGATTTCTCAGGTTCGCTCTGGGGGATCAGCACTACCAGTTTGTGGCCTTACCGTTCGGTATCACCTCGGCGCCTCAGGTGTTCACCAAGGTGCTGGCGGGCGTAATGGCACTTCTGAGGAACCAGGGCATTCGCATCCGCACACCTTCAGGGCCGGGCTGTTCAGATTCGCTCGGACAATCAGACGGCGGTTGCCTACATCAATCATCAAGGGGGGACTCGGAGCAAGCGAGCCCTCAAGGAAGTGTCCCTGATACTGTCTTGAATCTCGGCGGTCTACATTCCGGGGGTGGAGAACCAGGAGGCAGACTCCCTGAGCAGGGGGATGTCTCGGCTGGGGGAATGGTTCCCTCAGCACCAAGGTATTTCACTTCCTGTGTCACTGCTGGGGTCAGCCGGATGTGGACCTGTTTGCGTCTCGCCACAATCACAAGCTTCTAAGATTTGTCTCCCTGTCGCAGGATCCTCTGGCCTTCGCCACAGATGCGCTAGCGATTCCTTGGACAGAGTTTCGGCTCCTCTGTGTTCCCTCCCTTCCCTCTGCTGGGCAGGGTGCTGCGTAAGATAGCCCAGGAGGGGGTACCAGCCATTCTAGTGGCCCCCTGTTGGCCACGGAGGGTGTGGTTCGCAGACATCGTGCAGTTGGCAGTAGATCGGTACGTCTTGCCCAAGAATCCAGATCTTCTCACTCAGGGACAGCTGCGCCATCCCAATTTACAAACGCTGGCTTTAACGGCTTGGCAGCTGAAACCTCCATCTTGATGGACAAGGGGTTGCCGGCCTCTGTGGTTGATACTATGATTTGGGATCGGAAGAAGTACTCGTCTTTTATCTACTACAGGGTTTGGCATGCTTACATTGCCTGGTGCGAGTCCAAGTCTCTTCCTTGTCCAGTGTTTTCTATTCCCAGGATTATGGAATTTTTACAACCTGGTTTGGATTCGGGCCTTCAACTTAGTACCCTCAAGGGACAGGTGTCGGCTCTGGCTATTTTTTTCCAGAGATCCTTTGCCAATCACCGGCTGGTTAAGACCTTCTTCCAGGGAGTTACTCATGTGCGTCCGCCACGTAAACCTATGCTACTGGTTTGGGACTTGAATCTGGTGTTGTCTGCTCTGCAGGGTCCTCCCTTTGAGCCTATCTGTGGGGCTGCATTGCCCATTCTGACTCTTAAGATGGCTTTTTTGGTGGCTATTACTTCGGTCAGGCGAGTTTGAGCTGGCGGCGCTTTCCATTAAACCTCCTTATTTTGAGTGGCATCCTGATAAGGTGGTGTTTCGGCTTAAGCCGGATTTCTTGCCTAAGGTTGTGTCTGCTTTTCATCTCAACCAGACATTGTCTTACCTTCCTTGTGTCCTAATCTTGCTAATTCCAAGGAATGGACCCTTCATTCTCTGGATGTTGTCAGGGCATTGAAGTTTTATTTGGTTGCTACGGAGTCTTTCAGGAAATCTGATGCTCTTTTTGTTCTTCCTGCGTGACCCAGGAAGGGTTTGCCTCCGGCTAAATCTACTATTAGCAAGTGGATACGTTAGGCGGTGGTACAAGCCTATTCTGCTAAAGGGAAGGTTCCTCCTTTCCGGATTACTGCTCATTCCACTCGGGCTGTTGGTGCCTCTTGGGCTTTTCAGCACCAAGCTTCTGTTAAACAAGTTTGTAAGGCTGCTACTTGGTCTTCTGTTTATACCTTTTACAAGTTTTACAAGGTTGATGTTAAGGCCTCAGCTGACCCTGCTTTTGCCCTCAAGATACTTCAGGCAGTAGTGGTTTGAACTGCCTGCTGTTACGCTTTGGGGATCCCACCCTACCTTACGGACACTGCTTTTGGATGTCCCAGACGTAAGGACTACATGAAACAGGCCGTGCTGTGCACTAGGAGTACTCACCTGTAGAATTGTTTTTACTATGCATAGCACGGCCTGTTTCATCCCACCCTTGTTATCGGTATCTTTGGTTGCCTTTGTATGGTGATTTGTTCCAAAGTTAGTTGTGAGGGTTCTTTTTACCTTTATTACCTCCCGGCTTCTTGTATAACTGCTTTTCAACACTGGAGGTCTATGGGTGATTCCGTTTTTTATATGGAGCCGGGAGAAGCCACAATTCTTCTGCAGTACACTGCGCCACCTTGTGGCGGAATACCCAGACGTAAGGACTACATGAAACAGGCCGTGCTGTGCATAGTGAAAACAATTCTACAGGTGAGTACTCACAGAATTGTATTTTTCTCTCAAGTGAGAACTCATGAAAATTCTCTCAAAGCGAAACGTGTGTCCTTTTGCAAGACATTTGGGTGAGATCGAGGTTTTTTTTTGTGTAAGCTTTTGATCACCTTCTCAGATGAATAACTGGCATGCTTGCCAAAAAATCTAATCCATTTGACACCCCGCTGGCAATGCAGAGAATGTGCCCACTCCTCCTTGCCGAGATAGGGAAGCCTCTCTTTAATCTCCCCCATGTAACCTACACATCACTAGAGCAATGGGATATGAAGGGGATTACGCTGGAAACCCCCCTTTAGTGACATAGTCGGTCACGTGGGGGGGGGAACCTTAGAGACTCCACCTGGGTCTCACCCATTACTCCTGGCTGGGAGCCGGGATGGAAGAATGGGACATCTGTGTCCCCTGCTATCCATATGGAGCTGTCTACTTTTGACACAGCTGCCGCAATCATAAGGCGGCAAGAGACCCCCAGCAATGGACCAGAATATTTAGCGAGGGACCCTGAATATCCGCTGGGCCTGAGGATGCAGCCCAGTGGGGGAAATATGATGCTGACTGGTAAGTATTAGAACATGAAAGTTTATTTTGTTTGGCTTTTTTTTTTTCTTACTGTACTTTACGGGAACTGGTAAAGGGTTCAGGAGACCCCTATACCAGTTCCAAGGGTAGGGGGGCTGGCATGTAACCTGCTGACACTGGTGGTGACATACCACTACCCCCCTTCCCAGCTACTTGCACCCCCTCTTGAGTGTGGAAGTGCAACAGACCCATACTGAAGGGCCGTAGGGGTTGGTGTACTGGCAGTGCCAGGGGCCCCTGAGCCCTGGGTTACCAGCCCAGAGTCTGGGCTACTTGGCTCTGGAAGAGGAGGTATATTATTATATATATATATTATATTCTAAGTATGTCACACACCCCGCTTCAAGATATTCATTACCTGTGGGTAGTATGGTCCTGTAGAGGGCTTCTGCAGAGATGATTGGAGGAAAGAAAGCCCCTCCCAGTCCATAAGTACCTGGGACCTCCCACTCATTACCCAGTCTTCATCTCTGCAGACGGCGAGCAAGCAGCAGATGATATCTCCTCCTTGCACAGGGGGACTTTAAGGTAGCCAGGTCTACTCCTGGCCTATATATATTTTTATTTCCGTTCGGACTCTTTATTCCCTTTATTAATATATAGCTATTTAAATGCCTCCCAGTCTTGACTGCTGTCCGAGCGAGGGTATAACAGCACCTCAGGTGCTCAGGAGCTATGCTCCACCGCGAGACCCTATAAAGAGGGTAGGCGGTTATACCGGGTTGGTGACTCCGGTTTGGGATGCCCTGTCCAAGAGTTTAATTTTCCCCTTAAATGGCCTATTCCCCTTTTTTAGTTGTGTGGAGGCCTCTTATTCAGCTTCTGGTGTTTTTCTATGGGGGCGCCTGGAAAATAGATTTATTTGAAATGTTTGTTTAAAATGTTTACTTTTCTGGTATGAATAGTTATAATGTAAACTTGTTGCAATCTTTTTTGCTGACAGACACCGTGGCGGCTATTGCCGCCGCGGTGCTGGATTTTTACCTCAGAGCTGAGGGGAGGATTTCTCCCCTCACGCTCTTCAGTGAGGGGGCGGGGCCGGGCCTTCGGTATGAGGCCGCAGCCCGCGCCCTTTAGGAGTTTGGAGCTGGTAGCGTGACCGAGCGGGGAGCAGCTCCGCTTGTTATGCGGGCTGCTACCGGCTCTATTATGCGCGAGTGTTAATGGAGGGGAGCTTCCCCTCACGTCTGACAGACACTGTGCTGGATTTTTACCTCAGAGCTGAGACAGGTGCTGGATTTTTACCTCAGAGCTGAGGGGAGGATTTCTCCCCTCACGCTCTTCAGTGAGGGGGCGGGGCCGGGCCTTCGGTATGAGGCCGCAGCCCGCGCCCTTTAGGAGTTTGGAGCGGCTGGGCGGAGCCTTGCAGCGCGCGATCCACGCTGGCCACGCCCCCCTGCTGCGTCTCCCGCTCTGATCTGCGTTACCTCAGGCAGAGGACACAGTGTATTGGCGCCCAAAGACTCAGTGAGTGGCCCTGCGGCCGTTGCTTATCTGTACATATTTGCATATATATATGTATATATATATATAGGTATAATAGATATAGGTTTATATAGGGAGAACCTCTTACTGTCTTTTTCTATGTTTTTCAGGCTGAACTGCCAGGAATTTTTTTTTTTTAGGTTTCTCCTGGTCCTAGAGTACCTGGGTACTTTTGCTATTTATTACAAAACCTCCCACTTGGACAATATAAGGGCATCCCAGGTTGCTTAATAGCGTAATTCCCTCACTCATAGCGGCTATTCAAGTTCACCTTATGGAGGCATCCCAAGATTCCGGGCTCCCCTCAGGACAATCCCGGAAGTGTATGGGTTGTGGGGTATCCCTAACAGGGGATGATTTTTTTCCTATGTATATCATGTGCACAGCAGACTATTACACGGCAGTCCGGTCCCCAGGCATCTGGGTCAGCGCAGCCGGCTTCATCCTCTCCCCCTCCCACTTTGACCCGTGCCCCGTGTGAGATTGCCGCGGGGGGGGGGGGGGGCAGTCGCAATCTGATGTGTGTGCCAGGTTGGCCAGTATTGAAAAATTCATTTCCTCCACGGTTGCCAAGAAAGCACCGGCTAAGAGGAAGCATTTATCACCGGTTAATCATTTTGAATATGATGATGACGAGGACGGCCTGGATTGGTCAGATTATTCCCCTCTAGAAGAAGGGGAATTATTTGAGGATTCAGATATTTCTGATGATCAGCAATTTGTTGGCGCTGATTCCGACCGGAGCTCAGGGACTTCCTTGGATACTCCTAATGTTCTGACTCAGATGTTTGAGGTGCTTGCTATCTCGCCTCCGGCGGAGGTTCCTCAACAGCAAGGGGAGTTTTATGACGAATCCAAGCCGCGGTTGGAATTCCCTAATCAAAAGCATTTTAATATTATTTCTAAGGAATGGGAAAGGCCTGCCCGGCTCCCAGGCATTCCCCAAAGTTGGGATAAGAGGTATCCTTTTCCAGTGGATACGGTTAAGCGCTGGGCGTCTCCCCCCGAGGTGGACGCCCCTATTTTGGGGTTATCCAACTCAGCCGTATTGAGCAACCCTGATTGTTCCTCTCTTAAGGATGGTGAGGATAAACGCATTGACCAGATGGCTTGTCATGGTTTTGCCAGTATTGGGGCAGCAATAAGGCCTGTTTGTGCCTCATCGCTGTTGGCGGTGGCTACTAGAAAGGTGGTCAGGTACTTGTTATCCTCCTCCGGTTTGAATCCGGACAGTCAGGAATTTCGTGAACTAAAACAATGTGAGGTGTTTTTGTCCTTCATGGTGGCCGCTTTGGATGATTCCTTGATGATGAGTAGTAGAGCCTCTGCTCTAATGGTTACTATCAGGCGTTCAATTTGGTTACGCCAGTGGGCGGCTGACTTTGGGTCAAAAAAGTCACTAACAGCTCTTCCCTTCGTTGGGTTACGGCTCTTTGGAGACAAGCTGGATGCCGTGGCCAAGGGGGGCAAACTACCTCAACGCAAGAAGCAACGTCGCCCCTTTCGAGGAGCGTCTTCCTTCACTCCTTCCTTTCGGGGATCTAGAGCAGGAAGAGGTTTCGCCTTCCCTTCTACAAGGGGAAATTCCTGGGATAGGGGCAGAGGACGTGCCCGTTCAGGATACAATTGGGGCTCAAAACCCAAACCCGTGGCCAAGCCCGCTCAACAATGAGGGGGCGCCCTCACCCGTGCGGGTGGGGGGACGGCTACAGCACTTCTCCCAGGTCTGGAACCGAGAGGTCTCGGACAGGTGGATCCGGGAAGTGGTGTCTTCCGGCTACAAGCTGGAGTTCGAGTCCTACCCTCCCCCGCGTTTCCTCAGGTCTCGGGTGTCCCCGGAGGCACTGGCTGCGCAGCAGCTCCGGGCGGCAGTATCGAGTCTTCTTGAAATGGCAGTCATTTGCCCAGTTCCCTCATTAGACCGGGGTCGGGGTTTTTACTCAAATCTGTTCACGGTCCCCAAAAAGGATGGCTCCGTCCGGCCCATACTGGACCTAAAGATTCTCAACAAGTTCGTCAGACTGCGAAGGTTTCGCATGGAAACGTTGCGCTCGGCTATTCATTCTCTTCGTCAGGGGGACTTCATGACGTCCATAGACATTCAGGACGCTTACCTCCATGTTCCCATTTTTCCCGCACACCAGAGTTTTCTGAGGTTCGCGGTGGAGGATCGGCACTTTCAGTTTGTAGCTCTTCCCTTCGGTCTCACCACAGCTCCAAGAGTTTTCACCAAGGTGCTTGCTGGGGTGACTGCTCTCCTCAGAGCGCAGGGGATTCGCATTGTGCCATATCTGGACGATCTCCTCATCATGGCACCGTCATTCAGCCAGGCAGAATTGGACACCAGGACGGTAATATCCACTCTGGAGAGGTTCGGCTGGGTGATCAATTACCCCAAGTCCTCCCTACACCCGTCCAGGACAGTATCCTTTCTGGGAATGTCTCTGGATACAGATCTGGCCAGAGTTTTCCTTCCTCAGTCCAAGGTTCTTCTGATTCAGGAGTTGGTTCGGTCACTCATGTCCACGCCTCGACCGTCCATCCGTCTAGGGATGAGACTGGTGGGTTTGATGGTGGCCTCATTCGAGGCGGTTCCCTTTGCTCAGTTTCACACAAGGACACTACAGCTCCATCTGTTATCGGTCTGGAACAGGTCTCCTCAGTCGCTGGATCATCTTTTTCAGATGTCTCCCCGGGTTCGCCGCTCGCTTCGGTGGTGGCTGAACTCAACCAACCTACTGAGGGGCAGATCCTTTCGGACTCCTCAGTGGGAGATAGTCACTACGGATGCCAGCCTCTCAGGATGGGGGGGCTTTTGGAAGGATCTGCAAGTTCAGGGTTTGTGGAGTCCCCTGGAAGCTCACGAGTCTATCAATGTTCTGGAATTGAGGGCCATCAGGTTGGTTCTTTGTCATTTGACTTATCAACTGCGAGACTTGCCGGTCCAGGTCAGGTCGGACAATCGGACGGCGGTGGCCTACATCAATCACCAGGGAGGAACCCGCAGCAGGAATGCCCTCAAGGAAGTGTCTCTGATCCTGGACTGGGCAGAGAGACATGTCCCGTGTATCTCAGCAGTTTACGTCCCAGGTGTGGAGAACACGGAGGCGGACTCTCTGAGCAGGATGTCAGCCCGCAAGGGGGAATGGTCTCTCAATCCCAGGGTCTTTCACTCAATTTGTCTCAGGTGGGGGTCACCGGCGGTGGACCTATTTGCCTCCCGTCACAATCACAAACTTCCGGCTTTTGTGTCTCTGGCGAAGGACCCACTGGCTCTCGCGACGGACGCCATGTCCCTGAACTGGAGGGATCTGGGGTTTCTGTACCTGTTCCCTCCGTTTCCCATGGTGGCCAGAGTAGTGCGCAAGCTTGCTCTGGAGAGAGCAACAGCAATTCTGGTAGCTCCAAGGTGGCCAAGACAGGTCTGGTTCGCAGACGTGGTAAGGTTGACAGAAGATCAGTTCGTTCTGCCCCTGCTGCCAGATCTGCTCACACAGGGTCATCTTCGTTACCCCAATTTACCAACGCTGGCTTTGACGGCGTGGCTGCTGAAACCTCCATCTTGAAGGAGGAAGGTCTTTCTGACGCTGTTATTCAGACTCTCATTCGTGCTAGAAAGAAGTCTTCTTCATCCGTGTACTATAGGACTTGGAGGTCTTATATTGATTGGTGTGAGTCTAGGGCCTTCCCTTGTAGGGAATTCTCTGTTTCTAGAATTTTGGAGTTCTTGCAACATGGTCTGGACTTAGGGCTCCAACTCAGTACTCTGAAGGGGCAGGTGTCTGCCCTGGCGGTATTTTTCCAAAAGTCTTTTGCACTACATCCTTTGGTTAAGACCTTTTTCCAGGGGGTTACGCATGTGCGGCCTCCTAGGAAGCCTTTGATTCCGGTTTGGGATTTGAATTTGGTTCTTTCTGCGCTACAGGGTCCCCCCTTTGAGCCCTTGCATGATATTCCTTTGTCTTCCCTTACGCAGAAGGTGGCATTTTTGGTAGCTATCACTTCAGTTAGACGTGTTTCTGAGTTGGCGGCTCTGTCTATTCAAGCTCCATATTTTGAAAGACATCAGGATAAAGTGGTTTTCCGTTTTAAGACGGACTTTCTTCCTAAGGTGGTTTCGTCCTTTCATTTAAATCAGGATATTGTTCTGCCCTCTCTCTGTCCTAACCCCAGCAATGACAAGGAGAGGGTCCTGCATTCTTTGGATGTGGTTCGTGTTGTGAAGTATTATTTGGTGGTAGCGTCTGCCTTTCGCAAGACTGATGCATTCTTCGTGGTGCCTTTTGGGCCCAAGAAGGGTCTAGCACCCACAAAGTCTACCATCAGCAGATGGATCCGTCAGGCCATTGTAGGGGCCTATTCTGCTAAGGGGAGACATCCTCCCTTTCGTGTTACAGCTCATTCTACTCGTGCGGTTGGGGCCTCCTGGGCTTTTCAGCACCAGGCCTCTGTTGAGCAAGTTTGCAAGGCCACTACCTGGTCTTCTGTTCACACTTTTTCAAAGTTTTACATGGTTGATGTGCGGGCCTCAGCGGATGCTGTTTTTGGCCGCAAAGTTCTGCAGGCTGCAGTAGTTTGAGTTGTGCTTTATACCTTGTTTTTGGATCCCCACCCTTTATGGACACTGCTATTGGATGTCCCACAGGTAATGAATATCTTGAAGCGGGGTGTGTGACATACTTAGAATAATACCATTTTGTGAATACTCACCTTGTAAAATGGGTATTATAAGTATGTCACACACCCCGCTTCAACCCGTTCTTTGGATTCTGCATCCTTCATATGGTGAACTTTGCGTTGTTATGACTGATATTTGGCTCTTCCTGGTCCTTTACCTTACTGCTTTCTTTATACTGGGTAATGAGTGGGAGGTCCCAGGTACTTATGGACTGGGAGGGGCTTTCTTTCCTCCAATCATCTCTGCAGAAGCCCTCTACAGGACCATACTACCCACAGGTAATGAATATCTTGAAGCGGGGTGTGTGACATACTTAGAATACCCATTTTACAAGGTGAGTATTCACAAAATGGTATTTTATTTTTTAAGCCAAGAAAAACTGCCATAAGTTGTCTCTTTTTCAATGAAAATAACTTGCAAGCTGTGATTTAACAAAATGTCATGCAAGTTGAAAGATCTTGCATGTATAAGGGAGAATTCTTTGAGAAAGCAAGAATTCTCTCTTTCTCACACGGAACTGAGAAAATCTCGACCGGTGCTGAATCCGTCCCTATTCACTCTAAAGAAAATTCAGTTAATACATTTTCTCACCAATGTTGCAGCGACATTCTCACCAATGACCACTACAAAACCATCTCCCCCTTCCAACACCAATGGCAGAATCTCCTGTGGTTTATGCATTTTAGGAATAAAAACCTTTCAACCTGCCAGCTCATTAGTAATGTCAAGGATGGAGGTCAGAATCAATAAAATGAATATATATTTTTATATATATTTTTATATATATATGAACATGCCCTCTCTCCATTCACACCAGTTGATTTCACATTCCTATGTTTGCATTGTATGCTTCAGTGGCTGATAAAGGTGAAACAAACCCTCAGTAAGCCACTTACCTCTGCGCTGATTCTTTCCTTTTGCTTGTACTGAAATTAGTGCAATAAAGTTAATGAAGCATGCTGCTATTAACACATTACTGTGATAATGATGGCGTCGAGAAGCTGGACAACACCTTTCGAGTCGCCTCCTTTTTAGACATAGATAACACCCCAACGTGCTCATTAGGTAGAACAGACCAATTACTGAGCCAGATATTCAATTTTGTTCTAATATGATGATATGCCCCCTCTAGATGACGTATGTAAGTTTTCTATTTCACTATAAATAATATCATCAAAGGGAGGAGCACCAGATGCATCTCCGTGAGATAGTCGAACGCATTCCAATGACTGTGTCCTTCTGTCTCGCGTATTTATTATCTCCTAAGCTGATTTGAAAGGGTGAACGAAACCCAGGACCCCCGTTAAAGTGGACCAACACCCAGGATTTTCACTATCCTGGGTGTTGGTTCCACTTCCGCTGTGTGAAACCCCCCAGAAAGCCCCAAAAAACTTACCTCACCGCCGACGGACAAGCTGAGGCAGCCGCCTCTCGCGCGTCCCTCTTACGGGTGCGCGCGAGAGGCGGCGGTGGCCCACGCATGCGCCGTTGGAACGGGGAGAAGGTAAGGTTTGTGGGCGTCTGGGGGGGCTTTCACACAGCGGGGCATCCCGATTTCGGATGCCCCGCGGGGAGGGAGCTGATCGGCCCGGGAATCTTATAGATTCCCGGGCCGTTCAGCAGTGGGTGTTGGTCCACTTTAAATGGGCACGAAGGAGGGGGTCCGCCTGACGGATAGCTGTCCTTGAGAGTAATGCCTATTCATGGCAGGATTTTCTGATGAGGCCATAAAGATGGTGGGGCTACATGGTGCAGGTGCCTCTGCTGTGTGGCATAGACCATTTTAACTCTTGGATGTCTTTATCTTCTCATCGGTCACAGGTCACGAAGCTACACAAGGAGTTCGAGCAGAAGACGATACAGCCGCAACCGATCCCGGACGCGAAGCAGATCTTACAGCAGTTATAGAAGTCGCAGGTGAGATGCCACTGTATATGCAAGTTTCTCTTCGTATTCTGCTGTCCTGTGTGTGAGGATTAGACACTCAGGAGTAAACAACGTATTTTTACCCACCTTCCACCACCCGCTGTCTATTCAGCCACCTTACCAGAATATTAAAGTGGCTCAAAACCCACGCTGATCAGTCTGGGAATCGTTAATATTCCCAGGCCGATTGATTCTCTCCCCCCCCCCAGGGCATCCAAAATCGGGATAGCCCCAGCTGTGTGAAACCCTCCATGTCGCCCGATTAGCTTACCTCGTTTTCCGTTCCCACGGCGCATCTAAGAGCAGCGGCCGCGTTCCGATATCCCTCTAGCAGGCTGTGTGCCCGCACCGTCCCTGTTAGAGGGAAGCGGAGGATGTGGCCGTCAGGGCGCTCAGTCGCTGCTCTTAGACGCGCCGTGGACCGGGAAGAGGTGAGCTGTTCTCTGTGTCCTGGGGGGTGTCACACAGCGGGGTGCCCGGGGGAAAGAGTCAAAATCCTGGGTTTTGGTCCACTTTAAAGGACAACTTTCGCAATTGTATAGTGAAACGCTATAAAAATGGTTACATTTTTTCTACAGTGTACAAAGCAGCCACAGTAAACCCAATAATAAAAGACTTAAGGAGCACTATCGCGAAATTGTGTAATATTAAAAATCCACATAAACACGTCCGCTAATGAGAGGAGGAGTCACTTATGCACCCGAACTGAATAAAACTCCCACCAAGCTTGTGTTTTTTTTATCCTGGTTGGAATAAAATCCAGGGGTGACAGGTTTAGTCTATCGGGGGGGGGGGGGGTGTGTGACAGAACCTGTCACCCGATTTTCCTCTTCCCTCCATCAAAGTAAAAAAACAAGCCTGGCTGGATATTTCCTGATGCCGGGTGTATAAGTGACCCCCTCCTCCCGCCATCCAGCACATTTATATGTATTTTTATTATTGGGCCATTTTTTCGCGATAGTGCTCCTTGAGTCCAATGGACTTTTTCAGTGTCCACATATCCATCTGCCAACATACAATCCTAGTCTAAGATATTATTTCACGTGCACATCTTGTTCAAGTGAAGACCATTTAACCTCTAGCCATTCACGTGGTCCCAGAGTCCTCTCGGTGGCCAGAACTCTGGACCACATGGATAATGTGGCAGTTATTTGCAGAGCCTGGTCTAGCAGAGGAAGTGAGGAGGAGGTAAGAATGTGATGTCCTAAACCAGGCTTGCAGGGGGGAGGGGTATGCACATGGGGACATTGGCAACGAGAATGCCCACCATGCACTGCAATCAGGCGCAATCAATGCCCTTTTTAAAAAACTCCAGAACCAGAGTCGGGCTTTAATATCTGCCAGGGTACCAGAGGATGCCACAAGGTGCAGTAACATAGAATGGTAAACAGTGGAGTTTGCTTTAAGCTACCCTTGCCCTACATGTCCACAGCCATTCAGTTCAGTGCACAGCAAAAAATCCAGGGCCGAGCCGCGCATGCGCCATGGAATCGAAGACTGGGGTGACCCCACTGGGACAGCAACCTTTTCCCTACATCCAGTCCAGGTCGTCCCAAAATGATGACATGTGGGTGTTCTTGCCGACTGCAAGATCAAAAGATGTAGCTCCTCCCGGCCCCCTATAAAGGCTGGTGTACCTCTATCATTCCCCAGTTGTTCATCTTGCAGTCTTGGCTGCAGAAGATCGTTTGACACTCTCCCAGATAATGGCAGCAGAGCGGGGCCACCTAGCCGGTCGGCCGCTGCAGACCCTATACTAAAGGGTAGTCGGCCACAGGCTTATGGTGAGCCTGAGGGGGGAACCACTTATGCTTGTTGATAGTATCCCTCCCTGCCCACAAGCTTTATTGATATTTTGTGGTGTTTGACTTGTGATTTGGTGTTTTACTACTTTGGCTCCTCGCTGGCTCAGCATGGATGCACCTTGCCTTCTCGCTCCCTCGTCGTTCGCTTGGGCTCCGGGCGTCCGGGCAAGGGTAGACGGCACCTTATGGTGCCTTAGGAGCTATGCTCCACCGTGAGACCCCATACTAAGGGGTAGGTGGTATTCCGGGTTGGTGATCCCGGTTGGGATGCCCTGTCCTTGCCCTTACACCTTGGTGGTGTTATTTCCCCCCTTCCCCGGTCACCCATTGTTCCCTTCAGCTGGGGGGGGGGGGGGGCGCTTTTTCCGTTAGTTTTCCTTTACCCTCAGAGTGCATGCTTGTGCTACTTGTGTGTATGTGGTACGCAATATAAGCGACCCGGGATGCCCCTTCTGTGTCCCGCGTGGGAGGATTTATAGGGAGTTCTTAAACTAAACCAGGTACCCTAGGACCGGGAGGACCCTTTAAGATCCAAGAAGGGTCTGCCTGGAATACAAAAAGAGGGACTATCACACACAAACCCACAGATGCTGTGCACATAAACATATGCCAAGGCACACATACATATAATAGACATATATCAATCTCGTGCTAACAAGCAGAATAACAGCCAAGAAGAGAGTGGAGCCCACTCTCTTGCCCTGTCCTTGCCCTTACACCTTGGTGGTGTTATTTCCCCCCTTCCCCGGTCACCCATTGTTCCCTTCAGCTGGGGGGGGGGGGGGGTGCTTTTTCTTTGAGGCAGCTAAGCCGCGCTTGGAATTCCCTAATCAAAAGCAGTGTCGGGTCGGCCTTGGGGCCTGTTTGTGCTTCGGCGCTTTTAGTAGTGGCTTCTAGGTCGCTTGTTAGGGACCTGTTGTCCACTTCCAGGCTTGACCCGGCTAGTGATGAGTTCACCGCCCTTAAGCGGTGCGAGTTGCTTTTGTCATTTGTGCTAGCCGCAAGATCTGGCCTCCCAGATTCTTCAGGTCTCGGGTGCCCTTGGATCCTCTGGCAGAGCAAGGGCTCCGTGCGGCGGTAAAAGATCTCCTGGACATGGCTGTCATTTGCCCGGTGCCTTCCTCGGACCGGGGCCTGGGATTCTATTCCAATCTGTTCACGGTGCCCAAGAAGGATGGCTCCGTTCGTCCCATCCTGGATCTGAAGCTCCTCAACAGGTTTATCCATCCCAGGAAGTTCCGCATGGAAACTCTTCATTCAGCCATAAATTCGCTTCGCCTGGAGGACTTCATGACGTCCATAGACATCAAGGATGCTTATCTGCACGTTCCGATCTTCCCGGAACATCAGAAATTTCTCAGGTTTGTGGTGGAAGATCGGCATTTTCAGTTTGTGGCTCTTCCTTTTGGCCTTACCTCGGCTCCAAGGGTTTTCACCAAGGTGCTGGCAGGGGTGATGGCCCTCCTCAGAACCCAGGGTATCCGCATTGTGCCTTATCTGGACGATCTTCTCATTATGGCATCCTCTCTCAGCCGGACGGAGCTGGATACCAGGACTGTGGTATCCACTCTGGAGTGATTCGGCTGGGTGATCAATTACCCCAAGTTCTCCCTCTCTCCATCCAGGATGGTGTCATTTCTGGGAATGTCTCTAGATACTTCTCAGGCCAGGGTGTTCCTTCCTCGGCCCAAGGTTCTTTTGATTCAGGAATTGACTCGGCTTCTTCTGTCCCTCCCTCGTCCGTCCATCTGGCTGGGGATGAGACTGGTGGGATTGATGGTGGCCTTTTTCGAGGCGGTTCCCTTTGCTCAGTTTCACACAAGGAAGCTCCAGCTCCATCTCTTGGTGGCCTGGGACAGGTCTCCGCTGTCATTGGATCAGTCTTTTCTGATGTCCCCCCGGATTCGGCGTTCCCTTCAGTGGTGGCTGGAACCAAGCAATCTGATGAGGGGCAGGTGCTTTCTGACCCCTCGTTGGGAGACGGTCACCACGGATGCCAGCCTGTCAGGTTGGGGGGGGGTTTGGAAGGATCTTCAGTTTCAGGGACTGTGGGGGCCTCAAGAGGCTCACGATCCCATCAATGTTCTGGAGCTGAGAGCCATCAGGTTGGTTCTGGCTCACTTGACTCATTAGTCACAGGGCTTACCGGTTCAAGTTCGGTCGGACAATCGGACGGCGGTCGCCTACATCAATCACCAGGGAAGTGTCCTTGATCCTTGCTTGGGCAGAGAGCAATGTCCCATGCATCTCGGCGGTGTACATTCCGGGAGTGGAGAACACGGAGGCGGACTCCCTGAGCAGGTGCGGTTGGCAGCGGATCAGTTCGTTCTGCCCCTTCTGCCGGATCTGCTCACTCAGGGTCAACTACTCTACCCCAATTTACCAACGCTGGCTTTGACGGCGTGGCTGCTGAAACCTCCATCTTGAAGGAGGAAGGTCTTTCTGATGCTGTGATTCAGACTTTGGTTAGTGCTAGGAAGAGGTCTTTCTCTACCATCTACTATAGGACTTGGAGGTCTTATATTGATTGGTGTGAGGTCCGGGTCTTGCCTTGCAGGGTGTTTTCTATCCCTAGGGTTTTGGAATTTCTGCAACATGGTCTGGACTTGGGGTTGCAGCTTAGTACGTTGAAAGGGCACGTTTCTGCCCTGGTGGTTTTCTTTCAAAGGTCTTTTGCTCTTCATCCTCTGGTTAAGACTTTTTTTCAGGGGGTTAAGCATGTGCGGCCTCCTAGGAAGCCTTTGCTTCCAGTTTGGGATTTGAATTTGGTTCTTTCTGCTCTTCAGGGTCCTCCTTTTGAGCCTTTGCAGGATATTGCTCTTTCTACGCTTACTCAGAAGGTTGCTTTTTTGGTTGCCATCGCTTCCGTTCGGCGTGTATTGAAGTTGGCGGCTTTGTCCATTCAGGCCCCGTACTTTGAGAGGCATCAGGACAAGGTTGTTTTCCGCTTCAAGGCAGATTTCCTCCCTAAGGTGGTTTCTGCCTTTCATCTTAACCCTTTAAGTGCCAGCCTACCTGGAGTTTTTGTCACACTCTGTTGCCAGACCATTTTGCACTATTTTGCGCTCCCCATGTTCAAATGTGATTTTTGAAGGGATTTCCAGGGATTTCCCAGGAAAATGATATATTGTTTTTTTCAGCAGAGTCTGGGCTTTAACATGAAATGTCTTGTTTGTCATTTGTTAGGTGTATTCTTAATATTTTTGGGTGAAATATGTGCAAAAAAAAAAAAAAAAAATTTTTACATATTGTAGTTTTTTTTGGAATAAAAAATGTAAGTTTGTCAATAAAATCTTATTGCGTGTGAAATCCCAATTTCTCCCGGTTACAGCGGTACCACATATGTATTGGTAGACACCCTTTCCTGCCCAGGAGACTCCCCCAAACTGAAACAGCGCTTTAGGAGATTTTCAGATAAAATACAACTATGCTATGCAATATGCGCACCTTGCGGTTTTTCCAGAAAAACAACCCTTTACATTTGAAATACCCCCAACAAACTATATATTCTCTGGAAGTACACACCTCAGGCTTTCTAGGCGTACCAAGCTTGTGGATGTGGCCATAGTTTTCTGGAAGTAATCCCTCAACGTAATCTTTGGTTGCAAAGAGTTTCCCTAAAAAAAGGATAAAAAAGCAGAATCAAAGCCACATTTTCCTAAAAAAACTATATACAAACAAGAAAAAACAAGTTTAATCTGAAAACGCAACATCCCCCAAACAGAACACCACCCAACATGCATAGGTTCTGTCAAGGGAAGAGTTGCCAAACACCCCAAAGTAAAGCATGCGCATAACGGTAATTTTACTTGAAAATTTCAGCTCTGCAGACAAAGTGCGCACCTTGCGATTTTTCAACCAAAACAACCCTTGACATTTGGAATATCCCCCATAAACCATATATTCCCTGAAAGTACACACGTTAAGCTTTTTAAGGGTACCCAGCTTGTTGTAGTGGGCTCATCTTTCTGGAATTAATTCCTCAAAGAATTCTTTGGTTGCGCAGGGTTTCCCTAAAAAATTCATAAAAAAGCTGAATAAAAAACACCTTTTCCTAAAATATAAATATGCAAACCAGAAAAAACAAGCTAAGTCTGAAAGCGCAAGGTCCCCCGAACAGAACAATACCCAACATGCATAGGTACTATTAACCCTTTTAATTGCCAGCCTACTTGAGATTTTGTCACCCTCTGTTGACAGGCCATTTTCCCCATTTTGCGTCATGTTTTGCGACATGTTTTGCGCCATTTTTGCTGTAACTTTCAGAAAAATTATATATATATTTTTTGCAGCAGAGTTTAGACTTTAACATGAAATGTCTTGTTTGTAATTTTTTTTTTTTTTTTTTACAATATTATTAAGTGAAAAAAAAAATAAATAAATAAAAAAATTTTTTTAGAAAATTGACTCCTTTATTTTAAATAAAAAATGTATTTTATTAAGGAAAATCATATTGCATGTGAAAGCCCCATTTCTACCGATTAGAACGGTACCACATATTTATCGGTAGCCCCCCGTTCCTGCCCAGGAGACCCCCCTAACTGAAACAAGTATTTTATAACATTCACAAAAAAAACACAAAAACCATCCACACTACAAAGGGTTAAATCGGGGAAAAAAATGACATAGGGTCCCCCCTCCCAGGGGAGGGAGACCCCATTTTTTTTTTTATTTTTAAGGGTTAAAAACCCTTAAAAATCAAAAAAAAAATTGACGTGGGGTCCCCCTTACCCACAGTAACCAGCCCGGGACCAGCTATGGGGGCTTGTAGGCACAGAGTGGGGGGGCCAGCTTATGTGGCCCCCCCACCCTGCAGCCTACGAGCCCACATAGCCCATGTGGGCCCGGGCTCTTCTGCCCCCCCCCTGGCCTTTGGGGAGGCAGGTAATGGGGGTGCCAGGGGTTAATGGCAAGCCACCCGCTAGCGCAGGTGGCTTGCCATCCCCCCAGCCTTGTGAACTGGTATAGGGGTCATGGACCCCTTACCAGTTCACAAGGGGTTAAAAGTAAATAATCACACAGACACACATAAAGAAAAAAATATTTTATTAATTTTTTTTTTTTTTTTACACTGTACTCACCTCCCATCCATCCTGGAGCACTCTGTCCCTCGGCGATCACTGGCTTCTGCTCACTTGCTAGAAGCCTTTTATAGCTGCTGGATGACAGATTACAAAGGGTTGTACCCCATTTTTTTTTTATTTTTAAGGGTTAAAAACCCTTAAAAATCAAAAAAAAAATTGACGTGGGGTCCCCCTTACCCACAGTAACCAGCCCGGGACCAGCTATGGGGGCTTGTAGGCACAGAGTGGGGGGGCCAGCTTATGTGGCCCCCCCACCCTGCAGCCTACGAGCCCACATAGCCCATGTGGGCCCGGGCTCTTCTGCCCCCCCCTGGCCTTTGGGGAGGCAGGTAATGGGGGTGCCAGGGGTTAATGGCAAGCCACCCGCTAGCGCAGGTGGCTTGCCATCTCCCCAGCCTTGTGAACTGGTATAGGGGTCATGGACCCCTTACCAGTTCACAAGGGGTTAATAGTAAAAAAAATGACACACACACACAGAAAAAAAAATCTTTATTTTTCTTTTTTACACCATACTCCCCTCCGATCCGACGTCCCTCGCCGCTGTCCCGCGCCGATCACCTCACTGACAGATGCCGGTGGTGATCGGCGCAGGGCGGGTGACAGGCGAGGGGGCTCCGATCGGAGCCTCCTCACCTGACACCCGCTCTGCTCCGATCACCACCGGCATCTGACAGATGCCGGAGCTCGGAGGGGGTATAGGAGGAGCGGGATGACGTCATCCCGCTCCTCCCACAATGGGCGGGGCTAAGCGGCGGCGGCCATCGCCGCCATTACAAGAGGTGAGGACCCGGAAGAGGGTCCTCACCTGAAGACTGCGCAGCCCAGGGGGGGGATCGGACCCCCCCCTGGTGAAGAGGAGACCCGGACAGAAGGCTCGGGCGCGGAGGTGAGTAAATGACAGTTTTATTTTTTTTTTTTTTTAAAGCGGCGATCAGCGCTGGAAACGGGGGGGGGGGGGGCGGCTGGTTTCGGGCCCCCCCCTGAAGACGGAGGACGACGGGGGGGCGATCGGATGCCCCCCCAAGGAAGAGGGGACCCCAGGCTTCACAGGGATACCGGAGGTAAGTGATTTTTTTTTTTCTATTTTTTAACTGTTTGGGGGAAATGCCAGGCACGTAGTTTCTACGTGCTTGGCACTTAACGGTAGGAGAAGCAACCACGTAGAAACTACGTGCTTGGCATTTAAAGGGTTAATCAGGACATTGTTCTACCCTCCTTGTGTCCTAAGCCCAGCAATGACAAGGAGAGGGTTTTGCATTCTTTGGATGCGGTTCGCTGTGTGAAGTACTATTTGGTGGCTACTTCCTCTTTTCGTAAGACTGACGCCTTTTTCGTGGTGCCCTCCGGGCCTAGGAAAGGTTTGGCACCCTCCAAGTCTTCCATTAGTAAATGGATTCGCCAGGCCATTGTTGGGGGCCTATTCTGCCAAGGGGAAGATTCCCCCTTTTCGTGTTACTGCTCATTCTACTCGTGCTGCCGGGGCGTCCTGGGCTTCACAGCACCAGGCCTCTGTTGAGCAAGTTTGTAAGGCTGCTACTTGGTCTTCTGATCACACTTTTTCCAAGTTTTACAAGGTTGATGTGCGGGCCTCAAAGGCCTTTTTGGCCGCAATGTTCTGCAAGCTGTTTAAGTTTGTGCATTGTTGCCTTGTTTTGGATCCCCGCCCTTTATGGACACTGCTATTGGATGTCCCAAGTGTAATGACTATCTGAAGCGGGTGTGTGACATACTTAGAATAATACCATTTTGTGATTACTCACCTGTAAAATGGGTATTATAAGTATGTCACACACCCCGCTTCACCCCACCCTTTGGTATTTTGGATCCTTTATATGGTGAACCTTTCTTACTGTTACTGGTTATTTTGGCTCTTCCTGGTCCCTTTGTTTCCCTATTGCTGTCAGACGGACACCTCTGTCCAACACCTTTGTCCAACACCTCTGTGGTACATACTCCTGACGCCACTACCCTTAAGGATGGCGAGGACAAGTGCATTGATCAGATGGCTTGCCATGCCTTTGCCAGTGTGGGTTCAGCCTTGTCTGTGCATCAGCACTCGTGGCTCTGGCTACCAGGTCGGAAATCAGGGACATGTTAAATGGGTCCCAGCTCAACCCGGACAGCGTTGAATTCACAGCCCTTAAGAGGTGTGAATTGTTCATGAATTTTGTTTTGTCAGCTATGGACGACACTATTACCATGTGTAGCAGAACTTCGGCTCTGTTGGTGGTCATGCGCTGGTCGGTCTGGCTGCGCCAGTGGGCGGCTGACATTGCGGCCAAGAAGTCGCTTAGAGCTCTGCCCTTCCTGGGAATGCGGCTGTTGGAGACAAATTGGATTCTGTGGCGAAAGGTGGAAGGCTACCTCAGCGTAGGAAGCAGCTTCGCTCCTTTCGGGGGGCAAGCTCCTTCAATCCTTCCTTTCACGGTCTTGCCTCCTCTGGCTTCAGAGGGAGTTCCTGGAACAGAGGCAGAGGACGTGCCCGTCCAGCCTCTACCTGGGGTTCCAAGCCCAAGCCCGCTGCCAAGCCAGCTCAGCAATGAGGAGGTGCCCTCACCCTTAAGGGTTGGGTGGACGGCTGCGGCTCTTCTTCCACATCTGGGCCCAGGAGGTTACGGACAAGTGGATATTGGAAGTGGTCTCGTCTGGGTACAAACTGGAGTTCGAGTACCGGCCTCCTCCCAGATTCCTAAGGTCTCGGGTGCCTTCGGATCCTCGGGCGGCTCAGGGGCTCCTGTCGGCTGTAAAGAACCTCCTGGACATGGCGGTCATATGCCCGGTGCCTCTTTCAGAGAGAGGCCGGGGCTATTATTCCAGCCTTTTCACGGTTCCCAAAAGGGATGGCTCCATAACACCCATTCTGGATTGGAAGTTTCTCAACAGGTTCATCAGAACCAAGAGGTTCCGCATGGAGACTCTGCGCTCAGCCATCGGTTCCCTTCGTCAGGGGGATTTCATGACGTCCATAGACATCAATGATGCTTACCTTCATGTACCAATTTTCCCAGCACACCATAGATTTCTCAGGTTTGTGATCGGAGATTTTCAGTTTGTGGCTCCCGTTCGGGCTGACCTCGGCACCGAGGGTGTTTACCAAGGTTCTGGCGGGCATTATGGCCCTGCTCAGAGCCCAGGGCATTCGCATTGTGCCGTATCTGGACGACCTGCTCATTACAGCTTCTTCCCTCTGCCAGGCGGAGCTGGACTCCAGGACCACCCCAAGTCTTCTCTCTCCCCATCAAGGGAGATTTCCTTTCTGGGTATGAATCTGGATACCTGTCAGGCCAGAGTGTTCCTACCTCAGCCAAAGGTGCAGAGGGTTCAGGAGCTGATATGTGTTCTCCTGACCAAGCCTCGCCTCCGGCTAGGGATGACTCTGGTAGGCTTGATGGTGGCTTCCTTCGAGGCAGTCCCCTTTGCTCAGTTTCACATGAGGTCGCTACAACTCCATCTATTGCTGAAATGGGACAGATGTCCACAGTCCTTGGATCAGTCCTTTCTGATGTCTCCCAGGGTTCAGCAGTCCCTTCAGTGGTGGCTGGAACCAAGCAATCTGATGAGGGGCAGATCTTTCTTGGCCCCTTGTTGGGAGACGGTTACCACAGATGCCAGCCTGTTTGGCTGGGGAGGTTTCTGGAAGGATCATCAGTTCCAGGGGTTGTGGGGTCCTCAGGAGGCTCACACCCCCATCAATGTCTTGGAGCTCAGAGCTATACGCTTGGTTCTGACACTTCACCTGCGGGGTTTACCGTTTCAGGTCCGATCAGACAATCGAACTGCAGTAGCTTACATCAATCACCAAGGAGGGACTCGCAGCAGGAGTGCCCTCAAGGAAGTCTCTTTGATTCTGACATGGGCGGAGAGCAATGTTCCTTGCATCTCGGCAGTGTACATACATGGAGAACACGGAGGCGGACTCCCTGAGCAGGGGATTCTCTCGCCGAGGGGCCTTTGTCACAAGTGGAGGACTCCGGAGGTGGATCTCTTTGCCTCTCGGCACAATCACAAGCTCCCAACCTTTGTATCTCTGTCTCAGGAACCTCTGGCCCTGGCAGTGGATGCCTTGTCCCTTGCCTGGAGGGATCTGGGGTTTCTGTACCTGTTTCCCCCCTTCTCCATGGTAGGCAAGGTAGTGCGCAAGCTGGCTCAAGAGTGGGCACCAGCAATTCTGGTAGTCCCAAGGTGGCCAAGACAGGTTTGGTTCGCAGACGTCGTAGGTTTGGCGGTAGATCAGTACAGGCTGCCCCTGTTTCCGGATCTGATCTCTCAGGGTCAACTGCGTTACCCCAATTTACAAACGCTTGCTTTGACGGCGTGGCTGCTGAAACTTTCATCCTGAGGGAGGAAGGTTTGTCTTAGGCGGTTATTCAAACCTTGATTAGATCTAGGAAGAGGTCTTCCTCTAACATTTACTATAGGACTTGGCATTCCTATATTGACTGGTGTGAGGCTAGGGCCTTACCTTGCAGGGTGTTTTTCGATTCCTAGGATTTTGGAGTTTCTACAACACGGATCAGGGGTTCCAGCTCAGTACTTTGAAGGGTCCGGTTTCTGCCCTGGCTGTCTTTTTTTCAAAGGTCTTTTGCTTTGCATCATCTGGTCAAGACTTTTTTCCAAGGGGTCACTCATGTTCGGCCCCCTAGAAAGCCTTTGGTCCCCGTTTGGGACCTAAATTTGGTTCTCTCGGCCCTCCAGGGGCCTCCTTTTGAGCCGATGCAGGATGTGGCTCTTTCTGTGCTCACTCAAAAGGTTGCCTTTTTGGTGGCTATTACCTCTGTTCGGCGTGTCTCTGAGTTGGCGGCTCTGTCTGTTCAGGCCCCTTACTTTGAGAGACACCAGGACAAGGTGGTTTTTCGTTTTAAACCAGATTTCCTTCCCTAGGCGGTTTCTGCCTTCCATCTCAATCAGGATGTAGTTCTCCCTTCCTTGTGTCCTAAGCCTAGCAGTGACAAGGAGAGGGTTTTGCACTCTTTGGATGTGGTTCGTTGTGGGAAGTACTATTTAGTCGCTACTTCTCCTTTTCGTAAGACTGACGCCTTGTTCGTGGTGCCTTCCGGGCCCAGAAAAGGTTTGGCGCCCGCCAAGTCAACCATTAGTAAATGGATACGCCAGGCCATTGTTGGGGCCTATTCTGCTAAGGGGAGGGTTCCTCCTTTTAAGATCACTGCTCATTCTACTTGTGCTGTTGGGGCTTTTTGGGCCTTTCAGCACCAGGCTTCTGTTGAACAAGTTTGTAAGGCTGCTACTTGGTCTTCTGTTCATACTTTTTCAAAGTTTTATAAGGTTGATGTGCGGGCCTCAGCGGATGCTGTTTTTGGCCACAAGGCTTTACAAGGCTTTGCAAGCTGCAGTGGTTTAAATTGGTGCATTTTTTTGCTGTATTTGGATCCCCAGCCATGACGGACACTGCTATTGGATGTCCCATATGTCATGAATAGTGGAAGCGGGGTGTGTGACATACTTGGAATAATACCATTTTGTGATTACTCACCTGTAAAATGGGTATTATAAGTATGTCACACACCCCGCTTCATCCCACCCTTTGGTATTCTGGATCCTTTATATGGTGAACCTTTTATTGTTAAGAATGTTTTATTAGCTCTTCCTGGTCCCCTTACTGCTGTCATATGCTGGGGAATGTGTGGGAGGTCCCAGGTATTTATGGATCGGGAGGGAAGTTCGACCTCTACTGGACCATAACCCATATGTCATGAATAGTGGAAGCGGGGTGTGTGACATACTTATAATACCCATTTTACAGGTGAGTAATCACAAAATGGTATTTTCAGGGAATGGGAGAGGCCTAACAAGTTACTGTCGGTTCCTAAGGACCTGGATAGACGGTATCCCTTCCCTGATGAGCTGGTTCGGCTATGGTCTCGCCCCCCCCCCCCCCCCCCCCCCGAGGTGTATCCTCCCGTGTTGGGGTTGTCCAACACTACTGTTATGTCGTCACCTGATACTGCTTCCTTACGTGATCCTGCTGTCAAGCGCATTGATCAGCTGGGCTGTCATGCGTTCACCTTTGCTGGTGCCCTTTTTCGCCCTGTGTGCGCCTCAGCGATCGGCTCCCTAGCCATCAGAAAGAAAGTGAGACACCTTGTGGATAGAGCTAAAGCTCGCAAGCGGGTGGAGGAATATAAAGAACTCAAGGCCTGCTTGGACTTCATTGGCTTTGTAACTACTGCCATGGACGATGTGGTTCGGCTAGGTGCCAGGATTTCGACCCTGCTTGTTCTCCGCCGCTCACTCTGGCTGCGGCAATGGTTGGCTGATGCGGCTGCCAAGAAGTCGCTTACGAGTATCCCCTTTGTGGGGAACAGGCTGTTTGGGGAGCTCCTGGACCTTTTGGTCAAGGATGGTAGACTCCCTCAGAGATTCCTTACGGAATCACTCTGCCTATCATCCTTTCGAGGAGGAAGGTTTTCAGGTGGCCGCAGAGATACCTGGGGTAGTGGTAGGTCCCTCGGCCGGCCCAATCCCTCCTGGGGAGCTAAATCTAAGCCCTCTGCCAAATCATCTCAGGCATGAGGGGGTGCCCTCACCCATCCGGGTGGGGGGACGGCTTCTGCTGTTTGCTCAGATCTGGAGGTGGCACGTCTCGGATCGGTGGATTCAGGAGTTAGTAACCTCCGGTTATGAGATAGAGCTGGCAGTCTGGCCGCCCACAAAATTTCTCAGTTTACGGATATCCCAAAACCTACTAAAGGCCCAGGGCCTGAGAATGGGCGTGCAACACCTCCTGCGGTCAGGTGAGATTTGCCCTTCCTGGGAATGACGATACACCGCTCAGGTCAAGGTTTTTCTGCCACAGCAGAAGGTCTTAGGTCTCCAGATGCAAGTGCAGGCTTTGCTGTCTTGTCAGCAGCCGTCGATCCGTCTGGGGATGAGATTGGTGGGCCTAATGGTGTCATGCTTCGAGGCAGTGGCCTTCGCCCAATTTCACATGAGACCTCTGCAATTGAACCTGCTGACCGGCTGAAATCAGACACAGGAATCTCTGGAACAAGGCTTTTCACTTCGCTGGGGTCAGCCGGACGTGGACCTGTTTGCATCCAGACACAATCACAAGCTTCCAAGGTTCGTCCCCCTCTCAAGAGATCCTCTGGCCATTGCCACAAACGCTCTGGCGATTCCTTGGACGGAGTTCAAGTTTCTGTATGCATTCCCTCCGTTTCCACTCCTGGGCAGAGTGCTGTGAAAGATAGACCAGGAAGGGGTACCAACCATCCTGGTGGCTCCCCGCTGGCCATGAAGGAGTTGGTTTGCGGACATAGTTCAGATGTCAGTGGATCGCTACATCATGCCCGACGACCCAGGGCTTCTCACTCAGGGGTCGCTGCGTCACCCCAATTTACGGATGCTGGCTTTGATGGCCTGGCTATTGAAACCTCAGTTCTGACGGAAAAGGGTCTGTCGGCCACGGTTGTGCATACCATGATTCAGGCACGGAATAAGTCGTCTTCCATGATATACTACAGAGTTTGGCATGCTTATATTGCTTGGTGCGAGACCAAGAGTCTCCCTTGCCGCACATTTTCTATTTCTAGGATTCTGGAGTTTTTACAACACGGCTTGGGTCTCCAGCTGAGCACCCTCAAGGGTCAGGTCTCGGCCTTAGCCATTTTTTCCAGAGATCCATTGCCAACCATAGGTTGATCAAGACCTTTTTCCAGGGAGTCTCCCATGTCCGGCCACCGCATAAGTCTGTATTACCAGTGTGGGACTTGAATTTAGTACTTTCTGCTCTTCAGGGTCCTCCCTTTGAGCCATTGTGTGATGCTGCATTGTCTATCTTGACTCTCAAAGTGGTCTTCTTGGTAGCGATCACCTCGGTGTGTCGTGTATCAGAGCTGGCCTCGCTTTGTGTGCAGCCTCCCTATTTTGAGCAGCATAGGGATAAGGTGGTCTTTCGCTTTAAACCTGATTTTTTGCCTAAGGTCGTTTCTCCCTTTCAACTTAATGAGGAAGTTGTCTTACCTCCCTTCTGTCCAGCACCGGCTAATTCCAAAGAACGGATCCTTCATGCCCTGGATGTGGTCAGGGACATAAAGTATTACCTGGCTGCGACTGAATCCTTCAGGAAATCGAATTTGCTCTTTGTCCTAACAGAAGGTTCTAGGAAAGGTTTGCCTCCAGCCAAATCCACTCTCAGTAAGTGGATCAGACAGGTGGTGGTGCAAGCATATTCTGCCAAGGGGAAGGAACCCTTTTTTCGTATCACAGCTCATTCTACCAGAGCTATTGGTGCCTCTTGGGCTTTTCAGCACCAGGCATCGGTTGAGCAAGTATGTAAGGCCGCCACTTCAGTTCATACTTTTACAAAGTTCTACAAAGTTGATGTCCGGGCCTCATCATTTTGGGACTACCTGGACTGGATGTATCCAAAAACAATTCTACAGGTGAGTTTCACAGAATTGTATTTTGTTGGCCATAGACAAAGAAAACTGAAAAAAAAATGCTTCCACTTTTGATCCTTGAAGCTGCATCCAGAGATGTGCTGCAAACAGCCACCCACCTTTTCCAAGACACGCACTCCATTCACTACAACAGAGGGGGTCGCGCCAATCCTTGGCTGTCTGCGGATCGTCCAAGAATGAAGATTAGCCCTGGATACCGAGTGAATCCTGGACCGAAACCCAGGATTATTACTATCCCCGGCTTTGGTCCTTGCCCCGGGGTCATCCTGATTTGGGACCCCTCCATCCCCAAGAGTCCAACATAAGGAATTGTCTGCATCCCCCGTTGCCCTGTGGTGTGCGGCTTTCACTCGTCCCCAATCTATATGAAAAGCTGGGAGCGGGCCTCAGCTTTAGGAGTGCTGGGAATGCGGCTGGGGGGCTCACGCAGTGGATGCTTGATCAAGCCAGATAGGCATTCATTACATTTTTTTTTTTATAAATTCTTTATTTATAAGAATATTTTCACAAGGTAAACAGAACGTGAAACAGGAAAGGTAAAAACATTGTACACAGCGACAGTGGCTTAATGATACAAGCATATAATCACTCAGTGAGAGTACACAACGTTTTAAACATCACATATCAATAAAGAAACTCCAATACCAACCATTCTATCTCTGGCCTTATTGCAGCGTTCTCCGGGAAAACCGGATATCTATGGCATGGAGCACTAAGCAAGGGGGGTGGAGAAGTGAGAGGGGAGGGAGGGGGAGGGAAAACACTGCGAGGGGCAGGGAAATCTCCTAGGTCAAGCCTAAGAGGCTCTTCCCCTCAGCAGACTCCGTAAAGACCATCCATCCGCGCCACGTGGCAGCGAACCTCTCATAGGTACCATCCCGGGAGGCCATCATGTTCTCAAACCTCATTATGTCATTCACCCTTCGAAACCATGACAGTATGTCCGGAGGTTCCTTGCTCCTCCACATCTGAGGAATGCAGGCCTTTGCTGCATTCAACAGGTGACACAAAATTGATTTGCGGTACCTTTTTATTGGAACCTCTGTCCTATGGAGGAGACACAAAGCCGGGTCGTCAGGGACCTCCGAGCCCGAGACCTTTTCCGCCACCAATCTCACCCCGTTCCAAAATTCCTTCAATCTGGGACAGGACCAAAACACATGCAGCAAGTCCCCCCTTCCTTCACCACACCTCCAGCATTCCGCAGGAGTCTCCGGCGACCACTTGTTTAGGGCCACCGGTACCCTGTACCACCTAGTTAGCAGCTTGTAGCCGCATTCTTGGTATCTGGTGCATGTCGACGATTTGTGTTGGAGTATCAGAAGTTTTTTGCGCTGCTCAGGTGTCCACGTTTCCTTAAGGTCCCTTTCCCATTTCACTAAGTAAGTGGGGGCTTCTTCATCTGGGGGGTCTATCAACTACTTGTATATCCTAGAGAGATTGTGTGCCTCACCACCTCCCTGCTCTGGCACATCTCCTCAAAGGCCGTGGGAGCACACCTACCCTCCCTAAAATCTTGCAGGGATGCCAAAAAGTGGCCCAACTGCATACGTTGCCAATGAGACCATTCGGGGACTCCATGCCTCCGTGCCATTTCCACTAATGGGGCCCACCCATCTTGCACCCTGAAGTGACCCGCCCTATACACGTGCGATCTAGTCCATGCCGCAGCCGTTGGCCCACTATATTCAGTACATTTTTTAAAAACCCTGAAGCCAGATGAAACAGCGGTAGGGGAGCTGTGCTAATGTGTATTGATTTTTTTTTTAGGTAAATGGTGGTACCAGGGGTGGGATTCAGCAGGTTCCCCCTGGTTCTGCAGAACCAGTTGTTAAAATTGTAGCTGTTCTCTGCGGAGAACTAGCACAAATATTTTCTACAATCTACAATATTGCCTAGACACGTTTTAATAGTATTACACAGTGCTCTGTTAGTTATATTAGTTATATTTTTATAATAAATGTTTGCATACAATCTAACAGACAGCAAACTGTGTAATACTATTAAAACGTGTCTAAGCAATATTGTAGATTGTAGAAAATATGTGTGCCTGTTCTGAGAACTGCTGCAATTTTAACAACTGGTTGTGCAGAACCAGGGGGAACCTGCTGAATCCCACCCCTGCAAACACCATTTACCTCAAACCAAAAAAAAAATCAATACACATCTCCCCTGCCACTGTTCCATCTGGCTTTAGTGTTTTTATAGTTATATTTTTATAAGAAATGTTTGCATGCAATATATGTGCAGCACTTGACAACTTTATGCATAGGGAACCGGTAGTTACAAATTTGAGTCCCTCGTTAATGTGCTTACCAAATCAAAAAGAGAAAACTGCAGCCAGTTTCGCTCATATTCCACTCCAAGGCGTCAGCGAATCAGATAGGAATGGGTTAACTCTTGTCCAAGCAGCGGGACTGCAAGATAAAAAGGTGTGGTTCCTCCTGGACCATGGGGAAGATATTTCTCCTTTGCCTGTTCCTTCCATTTTTGGACAGTGTACATTTTTTTCATTTATTCTTTTTTGGTAGATATGTGGAGGAGAGGGAGCAGTTCATAATTTGAATTTTACGCCAGTTTTCATTAAGCTCTGCTATTGCTTGAAGGACAGGGTCTCTCTTCCAGCGAGAGCAGGAGTGCAGACGCCGCTTCCACTGGCCAAGCTGAGGCCCTCCTCGTCGGCTCTCACCGCTGCTGCCGCTCCTTCACCTGTGCCTCCCTCTCAGCCGCCTCGCTAAGGTCGCTGTTGGACCTGGGGTCTTCTGATGCCACACTGCCCTTCTCTAATCTCCCGATCTGCTAGGTTCTTTTTAATTATTTTTCTGTTTTAGTTTAGGAGATAAAAAAATTATTCCATCTCAATTTTTTTGTGTTTAGATATTGTGGATAAAGGATATTGAGTTGTGGTCCACCCCTAGGTTCTCGGAGTAATCATGTGATTATCGAGATTCCTTATATACTATAGCCCTTGGGGATAATACACTGATTTCACCATGACTGGGACGTCCAGGTCTGGTATGCTTTCAGAGAGTGTCGCCCCATGTTATTTGTGCCTGCAGAGCCCTCCGGAAGAGGACAGCCCCATCTGTTCTGAATGCACTGCTGCGGTGGTGCTTTCCAGGTTAAAGAGGCAGCTTCCAATAGTATTACACAGTTTTCTGTCTGTTAGATTGTATGCAAACATTTATTATAAAAATATAACAGACAGCAAACTGTGTAATACTATTAAAACGTGTCTAAGCAATATTGTAGATTGTAGAAAACATTTGTGCCGGTTCTACTCTGTTCTGAGAACTGCTACAATGGGGGAACCTGCTGAATCCCACCCCGACAAACACCCTTTACCTCAAACCAAAAAAAAAAAGAGGCAGCTTCCACCCTCGGATTCATTTCCCCCTATGGGAGCCCCAGGGTCCGCTTCCTCTGAGCTTACGGCTCCACCTCATTCTAATATTTCAGGTTTTCATTTCCAGCTGGAAATGGAAGAGAGATTGGCACGCCAGGACAGTCACTGCTTCCATCCTAAAGATCCCATAGATCATGTGGATCTAGAGGATATTTATGCTGCCATAGAATCTCAGAAAGTTTCTTCGGAGGTGGAGCAGGAGCCCTCTATGTTCAGGGAACAAATTGGTAATCTGACTTCCTCTATTTTGGAGGTTTTGAGCATCGCAGCTCCTGGAGCCCCTAGGAGGAAGAAGGGGGATCCTAATAGATCCGAAATACAAAGGCAGCTCTTCCCCGAGCAGTCTCATATTCTAAGTATGTCACACACCCCGCTTCAAGAATCCATAACATGTGGGTAATATCGTCCTGAAGAGGCGTTCCTGCAGAGATGATAGCAAAAGAAAGCCCCTCCCTGATCCATAAATACCTGGGACCTCCCACTCATCACCCAGTTTTCCATCTCTGCAGACGGCGAGCAAGTCAGAAGATGATGGCTCCTCCTTGCACAGGGGGATTTTCAGGTAGCCGGGGTAACTCCCGGCCTGTTTTTGGATTATTTCCGCTCGGACCCCATTTTTTTCCCCGGATTGACCTTTACATGCCTCCACAGTCCCGGCTGCTGGCCCGAGCGAGGGTATATCGGCACCTCTGGTGCTTAGGAGCAGAGCTCCACCGTGAGACCCTAAATAAGAGGGTAGGCGGTCACACCGGGTAGGTGATCCCGGTTTGGGATGCCCCGTCCCTGGATTCTGCCCCTGGGGGGTCCTTCCACATTTTCCCTTGTACAATGGGGTTGGGGGGGGGGTCTCCCTCTTAGGGTTAGTCCTTATTTTCTGTTTTGTGTGGTGTTCTTCACTTTATTCTGTGTCTGTGTGTATTTTATTTTTTGTGTGTTTTACTTTTTGTGTGCGGCGCCGCGGCCGCCATTACAGCCGGGCGCCGGTATGTTCGTTTTTTGTGAGGGGATTTGTTTCCCCTCACGTTCTTCAGGGGGGCGGGGCTGGCACTCGGCGCACTGCCGCGGCCAGCCCCCGTTCTCTGTGCCTCCCGCAGCGAGCGGGGCGGGTGCCCCGCAGGTCTGCGCGGATGCACCCGTTGCTGTATCTTAGTCCGGCGGCACCGGTTTCTGAAGGGGCTGTATGTGAGGGAGCTTCTCCCTCCCTTCTGCTTCGGGGGGGGGGCGGGGCCGGGCGTTCGGCGCGTCGCCGCGGCTCCGCCCCCTCTGTTCAGGCGCCGATGCGGAGCTGGCTGCTCCTTGATGGTGGAGGACAGGGGCTGAGCTGGATATTAGCGCGGGCTGCGCTGACCACGCCCCAATTTCGGCCTGCTTCTCCCCTCATGAACGCTGCACGGTCGCCATTATCCTGATTCCTAAGGATCGGTGAGTGGCCTTTGGGCCCTATCTATTTATTTATCTCTGTAGCATTTATTGTCATTTATGGGTTTTTTCTCTGTCTTTTAGGGATACGGATGTTACTCAGAGGATCATCATTAGTATTTGAGGGTCTCTTCTGGTCCTGGGTCCCTGGGTTCATTTTTATCGTAAATCCTCCCACTCGGGACATTAAAGGGGCATCCCGGGTTGCTTACTGGCGTAATTCCCTGGGTCTAAGCGACCACTAAAATTTCACCTTATGGAGGCATCCCCGGATACTGGGCTAGGGACCCCTTCGGGGCATCCCCGCAAGTGTATGTTGTGTGGAGTATCCATTACTGGGGACGACGTACTTCTGTGTATTCCTTGTGCACAGCAGACTATTGCGCGGCAGTCCGAACCCCAGGCGTCTGGGTCAGCGCCGCCGGCCGATTCATCTCCCCCTCCCGCCTTGACGCGTGCTCCGTGTGACGTCGTCATGGGCAGGGACCTGCAATCTGAGATGTGCGCCAGATTGGCCAACCTTGAGAAAATTGTTTCCAGCTCGGTCGCCCGTAAGGCTCCGGCTAAAAGAAAGCATTTGTCGCCGGCTCCGCCGGTGGACGACTTTGATGACGTTAATAATCTGGATTGGTCTGATTATTCCCCGCTAGAGGAAGGGGAGGTTTATGAGGGTTCAGATGTTTCGGAAGATGAGTTGTCTGCTGGCGCTGATGCCGAGCCTGGTGACTTAGGGAGATCTTTGGATTCTTCTCACGCTCTGGCTCTGATGTTGGAGGTTCTGAATATTTCCCCTCCCGAGGAGGCGTCACAGCAGAAGGGGGAATTGTTTGAGGAATCCAGGCCACGCTTGGAGTTTCCTACGCAACGACATTTTGACAAAATTATTAAGGAATGGGATAGGCCGGCTCGGCTCCCTGGCATCCCTCAGGGGTGGGATAGGAAATATCCTTTCCCTTCGGAAGCGGTTAAGCGCTGGGCATCTCCCCCCGAAGTGGATGCACCGGTTTTGGGGTTGTCTAACTCCTCGGTTTTAAATAGACCTGATTGTTCCACCCTCAAGGATGGAGAGGATAAACGTATTGACCAGATGGCTTGTCATGGCTTTACTAGCATTGGGTCGGCCATTCGGCCTGTGTGCGCTTCGGAACTTATGGTGTTGGCTGCCAGGTCTGTGGTCAGGGACCTGTTGACTTCTTCCGGGCTTCGTCCTGGTAGTACCGAGTTCCATAGTCTTAAACGGTGTGAGCTGTTTTTATCCTTTGTGTTAACAGCCTTGGATGACACTTTGATGATGTGTGGTAGAACGTCGGCTTTGCTGGTGACTATTCGCGTTCAGTGTGGCTGCGCCAGTGGGCGGCTGATTTTATGTCCAAAAAGTCACTAACGGCTCTACCTTTTGTTGGATTACGGCTTTTTGGAGAGACATTGGACTCTGTTACCAAGGGTGGTAGGTTACCTCAACGCAAGAAACAGCGCCGTCCCTTTCGGGGGGCGCCTTCCTTTACCCCTTCCTTTCGTGGGGCCAGATCTGGCAGGGGTATTGCATTCCCCTCTTCCAGAGGAGATTCTGGGAGCAGGGGCAGAGGACGTGCCCGTCCAGGATACAGTTGGGGCTCTAAGCCCAAGCCGGCTCCTAAGCCGGCTCAGCAATGAGGGGGCGCCCTCACCCATGAGGGTGGGGGGACGGCTGCGACACTTCTCTCAGATCTGGGATCAAGAGGTCTCGGACAGATGGATCCGGGAAGTGGTGTCTTCCGGTTACAAGCTAGAGTTCGAGCTTCGCCCCCCCTCCAGATTTTTCAGGTCTCGGATGCCTTTGGAGCCTCTGGCGGCGCAGGGGCTCCTGGTGGCAGTGGAGAATCTTCTGGATATGGCTGTCATTTGCCCAGTGCCTCCTTCAGATCGGGGCAGGGGTTTTTATTCCAATCTGTTCACTGTGCCCAAGAAGGACGGATCGGTCCGACCCATCTTGGATCTGAAGGTTCTCAACAGGTTCATCCGGCCGCGGAAATTCCGCATGGAAACGCTGCGCTCGGCTATTCACTCCCTTCGTCAGGGAGACTTTCTGACGTCCATAGACATCAAGGATGCTTATCTACACGTTCCGGTTTTTCCAGCACACCAGAGGTTTCTCAGGTTCGTGGTGGAGGATCGGCACTTTCAGTTTGTGGCACTTCCTTTCGGTCTCACCTCAGCACCTCGGGTGTTCACCAAGGTGCTAGCGGGGGTGATGGCTCTGCTCAGAGTTCAGGGTATCCGCATTGTGCCCTATTTGGACGATCTACTGATCATGGCCTCTTCCTTCAACCAAGCGGAGTTGGACACCAGTGTGGTGGTGTCCACTCTGGAGAGGTTCGGTTGGGTGATCAACCACCCCAAGTCTTCTCTTTCTCCGTCCAGAGTTGTAACCTTTCTGGGAATGTCTCTGGACACATCGCAGGCCAGGGTGTTTCTACCCCAGGCCAAGATTCTTTTGATTCAGGAGTTCGGCTTCTTTTGTTGGCCCCTCATCCGACCATTCGGCTCGGGATGAGGCTGGTGGGGCTAATGGTGGCCTCATTCGAGGCAGTTCCCTTTGCGCAGTTTCATACGAGGACGCTTCAGCTTCATCTGTTGAAGGTTTGGGACAAGTCTCCTCTATCGTTGGATCAGTCCTTCCGGATGTCTCCCCGTGTTCGTCGATCCCTGCAATGGTGGCTGGGGTCTGTCAATCTGTTGAAGGGCAGATCCTTTCTGGCGCCGTGTTGGGAAATGGTCACCACGGATGCCAGTCTGTCAGGTTGGGGGGGTGTTTGGAAGGACCTCCAGTTTCAGGGTCTGTGGAGTCCGCAGGAGGCTCACGAGCCCATCAATATTCTGGAGTTGAGAGCCATCAGGTTGGTTCTGTTTCGCTTGACTCATCAGTTGAGAGGCCTGCCAGTTCAGGTCCGGTCGGACAACAGGACGGCGGTTGCTTACATCAATCACCAAGGAGGGACTCGCAGCAGGAGTGCCCTCAGGGAAGTGTCTTTGATTCTGGACTGGGCGGAGACCCACGTCCCGTGTATCTCAGCAGTCTACATTCCGGGGGTGGAGAACACGGAGGCGGACTTGCTGAGCAGGGCCTCCTCTCGTCAGGGGGAGTGGTCTCTCAGTCCCAAGGTGTTTCGTTCGATATGTCTCAGGTGGGGGGTCCCAGCGGTGGACCTCTTTGCCTCTCGTCACAATCACAAGCTTCCAGTCTTTGTGTCTCTCTCGCAGGATCCTCTGGCTCTGGCAGTGGATGCCATGTCTCTGAACTGGAGGGATCTGGGGTTCCTTTACCTGTTCCCTCCGTTCCCAATGCTAGCCAGAGTGGTGCGCAAACTGGCCTTGGAAGGCGCGTCGGCGATTCTGGTGGCCCCAAGGTGGCCAAGGCGCGTTTGGTTCGCAGATCTTGTAAGGCTGGCAGAAGATCATTTCGCCCTGCCTCTGCTGCCGGACCTGCTCACCCAGGGTCGGCTACGCTATCCCAATTTACCATCGCTGGCTTTGACGGCGTGGCTGCTGAAACCGCCATCTTGAGGGAAGAAGGTCTTTCTGACGCGGTGATTCAGACTCTTATCAGCGCCACGAAGCGGTCTTCCTCTTCTGTTTACTACAGGACCTGGAGGTCCTATATTGATTGGTGTGAAGGTAGGTCCTTCTCTTGTCGAGAGTTCTCCATTCCTAGAATTCTGGAGTTTCTTCAACATGGTTTAGATCTGGGGCTCCAAATTAGTACCTTGAAGGGGCAGGTCTCTGCCCTGGCGGTGTTCTTCCAGAGGTCCTTTGCACTTCATCCTTTAGTCAGGACCTTTTTCCAAGGAGTTACGCATGTACGTCCGCCTAGGAAGCCCTTTGTTCCAGTTTGGGATTTGAACCTGGTTCTTTCTGCTCTTCAGGGTCCTCCGTTTGAGCCCTTGAATGAGGTTGCCTTGTCTTCGCTTACTCAAAAGGTGGCCTTTTTGGTGGCTATCACTTCGATTAGGCGTGTTTCTGAGTTGGCAGCTTTATCCATTAAAGCTCCATACTTTGAGAGGCATCAGGACAAGGTTGTCTTTCGTTTCAAGCCGGATTTTCTTCCTAAGGTGGTCTCGGCTTTTCATCTGAATCAGGACATTGTTCTGCCTTCTCTATGCCCTAATCCTAGCAACGACAAGGAAAGGGCCTTGCATTCCTTGGATGTAGTTCGTGTTGTGGAATATTATCTGGAGGTTACGTCTTCCTTTCGCAAGACGGACGCCTTTTTTGTGGTGCCCTCCGGGCCTAGGAAAGGTTTGGCTCCTGCCAAATCTTCCATTAGTAAATGGATTCGTCAGGCCATCATTGGGGCCTATTCTGCCAAGGGGAGGAGTCCCCCTTTTCGTGTTACTGCTCATTCTACTCGTGCAGTTGGTGCGTCCTGGGCTTTTCAGCACCATGCTTCTGTTGAGCAAGTTTGTAAGGCCGCTACCTGGTCTTCTGTTCACACTTTTTCCAAGTTTTACAAGGTTGATGTTTGGGCGTCAGCGGATGCTGTTTTTGGCCGCAAAGTTTTGCAAGCTGTAGTGGTTTGAAGTTGTGCATTGTTACCTAGTTTTGGATCCCCGCCCTTGTTATGGACACTGCTATTGGATGTCCCACATGTTATGGATTCTTGAAGCGGGGTGTGTGACATACTTATAATACCCATTTTACAAGGTGAGTATTCACAAAATGGTATTATTCTAAGTATGTCACACACCCCGCTTCACCCGCCCTTTCTGTATTCAGGATCCTCTATTTTGTGAACTTTGCGTGGTTGTGTTTTATATTTGCCTCTTCCTGGTCCCTTACCTTACTGCTTCTGTATACTGGGTGATGAGTGGGAGGTCCCAGGTATTTATGGATCAGGGAGGGGCTTTCTTTTGCTATCATCTCTGCAGGAACGCCTCTTCAGGACGATATTACCCACATGTTATGGATTCTTGAAGCGGGGTGTGTGACATACTTATAATACCCATTTTACAAGGTGAGTATTCACAAAATGGTATTTTTACTACGCAGAAAGAATGGGAAAAACCTGACAAGCTCCCTACCACTACTAGAGTCCTGAAAACGAAGTCTCCTTTTCCTAATTAAAATCTGCTTTTCCTTTGAAGTGGATGATCTTGTTTCGGGACTCTCTAGTAACACGGTTATTCCTACTTCAGACAGTGCCTCCCTAAGAGCCCCGGTGGATAAGCGCTTGGATCAGGAATCCAGGCATGCTTTTTCCAGGATAGGATAGGATCAGCCTTATGGCTAGCCGCTGCAGCCATGGCAGACAAAAAGGGGTTAATACAATTCTCAGTTACGGCTGATCACTCCGTAATTCATGCTCTCAATTGAATAAGTCCAGCATGGAAGTCAAATATGGTTAGCCGACTTGACTTCCAAGAAAACTCTGATGGGACTTACTTTTATGGGAGGTCATCTTTTTGGAGAACGTTTGGATGATATTGTGAGGAGAGCCACAGGGGGCAAGTCCTACTAGGCTTCTGCAAAGAAGGAAATCTAATCCTTCTTATCGTAGATCGTTCAATACTTGACCATTTTGTAGCGGCAGAGGTTCCTTTTTCTCTAAACGCAGAGAGAAATTCTCAGATTAAACTAAAACGCAGAACAAGGCCAAATCCTTTTGACGAAACAAAACTAAACCCCCCTTCTAAGCTCTTCCAAACTTGAAGGGACGCCCTCACCTATTACAGCTAGGAGTAATCCGTACCTTTCCTTTTTCAGAGAGTGGTTGTGGTTTTTACTCCAGCTTGTTCCTAATCCCCAAGATGGACTGCTCAGTATGTCCAATTCTGGACCTCAATGGCCTCAACAGTTTTGCCCAACTTCGCAGATTTTGCATGGAGTCATTAAGATCAAGCTGAGGTTTGATTTTTTTCGAAATGGCTGACTCCTCAGGTTAGAGGAATGGGGTCAACACTTGGGATTCCCACCCTGTAACAAGGGCACTGCTTTGGGAGGTCCCATTTATATCTGATTCAGTGACGCCCTGGAGGTGAAAGAGAAAATACAATTCTGTGATTCTCACCTGTAGAATGGATTTCTCTCTTCTTCCACTCCAGGGCATCACGCCGACCCTATCTGCTAGGCTATTATATCCATTCCTAAGATGCCATAGTCCTAGTGAAGCTTGTATATATGTAAATATTTTGTGTATTAGCATTTAAAGCGGACCTTCAGCGTCATTTAATGAAAAGCCCAAACCCTTAAAAATGATTCCTCAGCATCTATAATTAATATATTTAAGGTTTTTAAACACTTTTTATTCTCTTCCCCACTGGCCTGCAACTCTGTTCAGCACTAAGATACAGGCGCCGCCATTTTGGCTCAGTAGCATCACATACTGAGGGGAGCAGGGGGTGCTGGGTTATAGCTGTGCTTTGCACAGGCAGAGCAGGACTGGGTCAGAAAAAGGTCAGCAATCCCAGAAGACACTTCCTGTTTGCAGGCAGCCTGAAACTCCATTTGATAAAAAGGAAACTAAAGAGAGGAAAATAGGAAAGAGAGGAATTCTAACGTGTCTCAGTGGGATCACTTAGGATGCCTCCTACTGCTTTTCAATTACTGGATTGCGGAGAGCAGCCAGGAGCATAAAAAGACCGGGAGGAACCACAGCTTTCATCTTGCGGTCCCACCTTTTGGGCGAGAGTTAACCCATTCGTATCTGATTCTGTGACACCCTGGAGTGGAAGAAGAGAGAAATCAATTATACTGGTGAGAATCACAGAATTGTATTTTTCCATGTGGGGTTTCCTGTTTTCCTCAGATTAAATTGATTGAAGTCATAAACTTTCTGTTTATACCCCACCCTCAGGTTGTTTAAGTCTGTATATAAATTCATTTTGTTCTGATTCTAGTCGGACATACAGCAGAAGCCGATCCAGAAGCCCCTCTTATTACAGAAAGCGCAGAAGATCCAGGTGAGTGATCTTGCATGTATCGCCATCGCAGCCTCACATGTAACGATTGTGACCATAAGCTCTTGTTAGTGGCTCTGTGCCTACGTGTCCTCCTTCCATCCTTGGCCAGGGTGTCGGCCGTTGGTCACATGATGGCCAGAAAGCGAGGAAGAACCAAAGATTCCTTCTCATGAGCTCTGAGGCATCCCGATCATCAGCTGCTGGTGACCTACATGTACATTTTTCTGTTCGGTGAGGGGGAAGTATCCCCTAAAGGCTGTGGGGCCCATGTAAAGGGACTGTCCAGGCAAAGTGTGCTAATGTGTTATCTTATGTTTGTCTCTAGTGGCTGTGCTTATAATCAGTAATTGTTTGTAGTTTCCTTTTATTCAGCCGGTCCTGACTGCCAATGTGTTGGGGATACTAAAATACTCTCATTAAAATGCCTGAAGACAAAGGCATTTCAGTGAAGGACTTTGGAGCAGTGCGGTCACACCATCTCAACTTTAAAAGGGAAACCTGGCAGACATTGATTGATTACAAGACACAAGCATAACACGTTAGCGCACGTAGTTAACCCTTTGCCTGGAAAATCCCTTCAATGAGGAAATTCAAGAATTTTGCAACACTCCTTCCTTTGTGCTAAGCCCAATTGGGAGATTTGACATTAAAACACTCACTGGGGGGGGGAGGGGTAGGCTATCTGCACTGAAATTAAAGCTGGGACCTGGAGTAACTGGTCAGTCACCCAATCACATACTGTAATGGTATGTCTCTTAAAGTTGACCAACACCCAGGATTTTGACTATCCTGGGTCTTGGTCCACTTCGGTGGGGCACCCCCGATCGGGGTGCCCCACTGTGTGAAACCCCCCACCTCTCCCCGCTCCCAGCGTCGACGGCCGCCTCCCGCGCGTCCCTCTTGACGCTCGCGTGCCCGCGCCGGCCATTCACAGACGAAGATAAGGTAAGGAGTTTGGGGGGGTTTCACCCCGCGGGACATCCCGATCTCGGATGTCCCGCGGGGAGGGAGGTGATCGGCCCCGTGGGTGTTGGTCCACTTTAAGTCCACAGCTGCCATGCACCCCGCCCTCGCTCTTATTTATGGCCTGGGAGATGGCTGCTGGCTACATGATGGTGGGGAAGGGAGGAATAGCCCAAAATTGCTCATCAGCTCTGAGGCAACCTGACCATCAGCTGCAAGTGAAGTGAGGCCTAAAAGACACTAGGGCCGGCCAACTAGGTGCCCAGATCACCTGCAAGCTCCCTTTTTCCTGTCCCTCGCTGTGATCACCGACTGTCGCCACTTCCCTACTGCTGTTCGTGTTCCTGCGCCCAGCCATTCAAAGAGGAGCTTAAGTCAACTCAGCCAGTGCTTTCTCAGTCCCTCCTACGTCTACCACTCATATGTGACCACCACCAGCTAATGAAGTTTGATGTGCAAGTAAATTAGGAAGAGCTAATCACTGGCTGACCTGACTTACCCCAACCCCAAGGGTTAAAGCGGAACAAAACGCAACCGGGACGGCCCTGAAATTTTAAAGATTCCAGGGATTGTCGCTGGCCTTCCCCCAGGACATCTCGATTCGGATGCCCCACTGTGCGAACCCCCCAGGACATCTCGATTCAGATGCCCCACTGTGCACCCCTTTCTCAGCGGCCCACTCTCGCTCCCCATTCAAGTCAATCGGAGCCCTTTGCGGAAGGACGTTAACAAGGCAAATGGCTCTTATTTGACAAGAGTCCTCGTTGGACCGAAGAGAGGTGAGTTTTAGTGGGCGAACTTGAGGGTTTCACACAGCAGGGCATCTTGACTTGGGTCGCCTCGGGGGCACAAAAAATGAGCCGGTAAAGTCAAAATCACTGCTTTTGTTCTGCTTTAAATGATCCTGCTTTCTGCTCTCCCCATGCTGGCTGTCAGGAGCGCGGCATCATTCATCCAGCCAGCTTTCCATTTCTCAATAACTCCTAGCGCCTTCTTCCAGGGCGGCCTCAGCAGCACATGACTCCTCCATGTATGTTTTCAATGTGAGGGTTCCCTCAGAAGTCAACTAATTTTGTTGACCCTGAAAAATGAGTCAGCAGAAGGGAGCAAGTTCTATAGGGTTTATCAGAGAAGGCAAAGTGCTGGGGAATAGAATATGTCGCCCCTGACAGCCAACACGGGGGAAGCAGAAAGCAGCCAATTGAACCCTTTACCTGGACTGTCCCTTTAAGGTTAGTAGCCAGCAAGTTGTGTACTGTGTTGTGATGCTGGCTGTGTTCTGGCGCAGGAGTCGCTCGCACACCTATGACAGTTATTACAGCAGGAGCCGGAGCCGCAGCAGGAGCGCCACTTATCGCCGATCGCGCAGCTATGACCGGAGGTCCAGGTGTGTGTCACGGAAACCAAACTCACAATGTGGTAACAAATGCAAAGAGACGCATTTCATATTTTATATACAGTATAGGATGCAGCTATTCATTACTGACAGCCCAGTGCAAAGCCAGGAAGGTGCTGTATTTGCTTAAATCAGACCAAAACCTAATGCGCTTGCTAAATAAATATAGCCAAAGCCCCGCTGACACTCCCCTCCTTGGGGTGTAGAGCTGGAAATGCATTTTTCCTGGTGTACAGCACGGCTTGCTTCATTTAAATTCTTCACATTTGGGTAATCCGCCACAAGGTGGCGCAGTCGACTGCAGAGAGACTTTTGGCTCCTCCCGGCCCATAAAAAGGGCAGGAATTACCCAGAGACTCCAGAGTTTCTCTGCAGTCCTGACTGCGAAGACAGAAGATTTCTCTCTCTGGTTATTCGCAGGTGAGCGGGGCGTCCCGAGCCAGTCGGCAAGCCTATTCCCACCTGTTTCCGGACCCTTCTGCCTCCCAGCCTCGGCTGACGGATCAGGTGAAAGTTTTTTCTTTTGGTGCCCCATGGTGCCGTGTTGGGCAGCGTTCGCCGCCGCGGGCGATGATGGCCTCCTGTCTCTCCCCGCCGCTGCGGGCGCATGACGCTGAGGAGGAGTGCCCTCCTCTTTTACTGTTCTCCGGGCGCCATTTTCTGGCTCTCGGCCCGGAGATGACGCTACCTCCGTCATTGCCGAGCGGCCCGCCCCTCGAGGTTCTCTGCCGGCGCCTGTAGATCGCTGCCTGGGGGGCGCTGCTGCACACGGTGCCCAAGACTGCCATCTGCTGCGGGAAACCACCCGGACCCTCTCGCTCCTGCTGCGGCCCGCTGCTGCCCTTCACCTATAGCCGGTCTGTGACTCCGCTCCCTTTTTTCTTTCCATTAGGGCTATTTGTTGCATGTGCTGTGGGATGCTCATTGTCTTATGTCTCATAATTATGTCTTTCAGACGGGCCTTCTGTGTTGTGGTTTCTCCCGGTCCAATACCCCCGCAGAGACTCTTGGGGACAGGGTAGATTTCCTGGTCGCCCTGGCCTCTCCTGGGGTCCCAAGCCCCATCCAGGTGGGGGGACGGCTTTGACTCTTTGCTCCGGATCTCCCAAAATCCAGTGACTGTGCAGGGCCTGAGGTTGGCCGTCCAACATCTTCTGTCATCCGGAGTGGTTTGCCCGTGTCTCTTCAGGAACGCGGTCGGGGGTTCTACTCCAATTTGGCCAAGAAGGACGGCTCCATGAGACCCATCCTGGACCTAAAGGGTCTCAACAGATTTGTCAGGTTCAAACACTTCTGCATGGAGACCTTGCGGTCAGCGGTGAGCTCTCTTCGGCCAGGCGACTTTATGACCACTACATCAAGGATGCCTACCTGCACGTTCCTATCTTCCTAGGGCATCAGAAGTTCCTGAGGTTCGCTCTGGGGGATCAGCACTACCAGTTTGTGGCCTTGCCGTTCGGTATCACTGCGGTCCCTCACCAAGGTGCTGGCAGGTGTCATGGCCCTCCTGAGGAGCCAGGGTATTTGCATTCTTCCTTACCTGGACGACCTGTTGATTGCTGCTCCATTTTTCATCAGGCCAAGAGGGATACTCAGGTCATTGTATCCACCCTAGAGTCCTTCGGTTGGGTGATCAATTATCCCAAGTCTTCGGTCACTCTGTCATTGGTGAGGTCCTTCCTGGGCATGACGCTGGATACTTCTCAGGTCAAGGTGTTTCTTCCTCAGCAGAAGGTGGAGGGCCTTCAGATGCAGGCGCAAACCCTGCTGTCGTGTCCTCATCCCTCCATCCGTCTGGGGATGCAGTTGGTGGGACTCATGGAGCGGGAATTCGAGGATTTTTCTAGCGAGCAGGTCTTTTCTACCTCCGTGCTGGGAGATTGTCACCACGGACACCAATCTGACCTGTTGGAGAGGGTTTTGGCACTCGCTGAAATTCCAGGGCCAGTGGGGCCCTCAGGAGGCCCACACGCCTATCAATCTCCTGGAGCTGAGGGCGATCAGGTTCTCTTCCAGTTGACTCCCCACCTTCGGGGTCGTGTGGTCCAGGTCCGTTCGGACAATCAGACGGCTGTCGCTTACATCAATCATCGGGGCGGGACTCGGAGCAAACAAGCCCTCAAGGAGGTGTCCCTGATATTGTCTTGGGCAGAGGAGAATGTTCCCTGCATCTCAGCGGTTTACATCACAGGGGTGGAGAACCAGGAGGCGGACTCCCTGAGCAGGGGGACATCTAGTCTGGAGAAATGGTCCCTCGACAACAAGATCTTTTGTGCCCTGTGTCGCCGGGTCAGCCGGACGTGGACCTGTTTGCGTCCCATCAGAATCACAAGCTTCCAAGATTCGTCACTCTGTCAAGAGATCCGCTGGCCTTCGCCATGGACGCTCTAGCCATTCCCTGGACGGATTTCTGGCTTCTCTATGCGTTTCCTCCATTTCCTCTCCTGGGGTGGGTGCTGCGCAAGATAGCCCAGGAGGGGGTACCGACCATTCTGGTGGCTCCCCGCTGGCCGAGGAGAGTATGGTTCACGGACGTCGTCCAGATGGCGGTGGATCACTTCGTCCTGCCCGACGATCCAGGGCTTCTCACTCAGGGACAGTTGCGCCATCCCAATTTACAAGTGCTGGCTTTGACGGCTTGGCTGCTGAAATCTCCATCCTGATGGATAAGGGATTGCCAGCTTCGGTAGTCAGAACTATGATTCAGGCTTGGAAGAAATCATCATCTTTGATTTATTATAGGGTCTGGCATGCTTACATTGCCTGGTGCGAGTCTAAGTCTATTCCTTGTCGCACTTTCTCCATTTCTAGGATTTTGGAGTTTTTACAACATGGTCTGGAGTCGGGTCTACAACTGAGTACCCTCAAAGGACAGGTTTCGGCCTTGGCAATCTTTTTCCAATGATCTTTCGCCAATCATAGGCTTGTCAAGACTTTTTTCCAAGGAGTTACTCATGTACGTCCACTGCGTAAGCCCCTGCTACCGGTGTGGTATTTGAACTTGGTGCTTTCTGCTCTCCAGGGTCCTCCCTTTGAGCCCTTGTGCAATGCTGCGCTGGCCATTATGACTCTTAAGGTGGCCTTTTTGGTGGCTATCACTTCGGTGCGTCGTGTCTCTGAGCTGGCGGCGCTTTCTATTAAGCCTCCTTATTTTGAACGGCATCAGAATAAGGTGGTATTCCGTCTTAAACCTGAATTTTTGCCCAAGGTTGTTTCTGCCTTTCATCTCAATGAGGACATTGTCTTGCCTTCCTTGGGTCCTGCCCCTTCTAATTCTAAGGAACAAAGCCTTCATTCTCTGGATGGGGTCAGGGCGCTCAAATTCTATATTCTAAGTATGTCACACACCCCGCTTCAGAATAGTCATTACACTTGGGTTATACCGACCTGTAGAGGGCGATCTTGCAGAGATGTCATGAAAAAAAAGGGAGCCCCTCCCGGTCCATAAATACCTGGGACCTCCCACTCATTCCCCAGTCTTTCATCTCTGCAGACGGCGAGCAAGTCAGAAGATGGATGTCTCCTCCTTGCAGGTAGCCGGGGTAACTCCCGGCCCCCCTCTTTGGGTCTATTTCTGCCTGGATCTACTGTTATCCCCCTTGTTGTTTTTAAAAAGAGCCTCCCAGCCTAGGCTGCGGATCCGGGCAAGGGTAGACAGCACCTTATGGTGCTTAGGAGCCATGCTCCACCGTGAGACCCCATACTAAGGGGTAGGCGGTATTCCGGGTTGGTGATCCCGCTTGGGATGCCCTGTCCTTGACCTTACACCTTGGTGGTGTTTTTCCCCCTTTCCCGGTCACCCATTGTTCCCTACTGCTAGGGGGGGGGGGGGGAGGGGGGCGCTTATTCCTGTTTAGTCTAATTTCTTCGAGGCATGGTTTATGCGCAACATGTGTGTGTTTTACTGTCCCTTGACCGGCGCCGCCGGCCGTTGCTGGCAGCCTTCGGGGGAGCTTCTTCCCCTCTGGTGCGGTTTAGGGGGGGGCGGGGCCGGCCGCGATCCCGCCCCCTCCCTCCCCCCGTGCTGCTGGTGCCGCTGCGGAGCCTGGCCACTGCCCGGGAGCCGCGTTGTGTCAGGGGAGAGGGGCGGGGTCGGGCGCAGCGTGCAGTCCGTGCCGACCCGCCCTTCTTCATCCTTGCTGCCTTCCCGTCGCATCGTGCTGGCTTGTGTGGACGCCATTACTGTAAGCGCCCAGTGGGCTCCATTCTTTTATTGGCTGTACTTCTGCTTGTTAGTTCGCAAGATTGATATAGATACATATATATGTATATGTGCTCGTTGGCCTTTTCTGTTTTTGTGCGCAGCATATTGTGTGATGTGTGTGATAGTCCCTCTTTTTGTATTCCAGGCGGACCCTTGTGGGATCTTAAAGGGTCCTCCCGGTCCTAGGGTCCCTGGTTTAGTTTAGGGCTCCCTATAAATCCTCCCACTCGGGACACAGAAGGGGCATCCCGGGTCGCTTATATTGCGTAATTCCCTTGGGCATTGCGACTACCGATAAAATCACCATATGGAGGCTTCCCAGAATACCGGGCTCGGGCTCCCCTGGCAGTGTTTGAGGTGTGGGGTATCCCTTACTGTGGATGATGTATTCCTTTGCATACCATGTGCGCAGCAGACTATTACGCGGCAGTCCGGATCCCATGTGTCTGGTTCTGCGCCGCCGGTCTCTTCACCTACCCCTCCCCGCCTGATCCGTACTCCATGTGACGCTGTCATGGGTGGGGAGTCGCAATCTGAGGTGTGTGCCAGATTGGCCAATCTTGAAAAATTATTTTCTAGCGCTGTTGCCAGAAAGGCCCCGGCTAAGAGAAAGCACTTGTCTCCAGCCACGCCAGCTTCTGATTTTGATGAGTTTGATTCACTGGACTGGTCCGATTACCCCCCGCTAGTGGAAGGGGAGCTATTTGAGGAGTCGGACGGTTCTGACGATCAGCAGTTTGTTGGCTCCTGGCTCATATGTTTGAGGTTCTGGCAATTTCTCCTCCTGAGGGGGGAGTTCTTTGAGGCGGCTAAGCCGCGCTTGGAATTCCCTAATCAAAAGCATTTCGATGGCATTATATTCTTAAAAAATGGGAGAGGCCTACTCGGCTTCCAGGTGTTCCTCCCGCTTGGGATAAGAAATATCCCTTTCCGGTGGATGCGGTGAAGCGCTGGTCGTCCCCTCCCGAGGTGGACGCCCCTGTTTTGGGGTTGTCTAGCACCTCCGTTTTGCATTCTCCTGACTGTTCTACTCTCAAGGATGGTGAGGATAAACGCATTGACCAGATGGCTTGTCATGGTTTTGCCAGTGTCGGGTCGGCCTTGCGGCCTGTTTGTGCTTCGCCGCTTTTAGTAGTGGCTTCTAGGTCGGTTGTTAGGGACCTGTTGTCTACTTCCAGGCTTGACCCGGCTACTGATGAGTTCACCGCCCTTAAGCGGTGCGAATTGTTTTTGTCATTTGTGCTAGCCGCCCTGGATGACACCATGGTGATGTGTAGTGGAACTTCGGCCTTGCTTGTGGCTATTCGGCGGTCGGTTTGGTTACGCCAGTGGGCGGCTGATTTTGTGTCCAAGAAGTCGCTTACGGCTCTTCCCTTTTTGGGGTTGCGACTCTTTGGAGAAAAATTGGATTTGGTCGCAAAAGGAGGTAGAAGCAAAGTCGTCCCTTTCGGGGGTCGGCTTCCTTTGCTCCTTCCTTTCGTGGGCCCAGAGCTGGCAGGGGATTGGCTGTCTTCTCCTCCAGAGGTGATTCCTGGAACAGGGGCAGAGGACCTGCCCGTCCAGGACACAGCTGGGGCTCTAAGCCCAAAGCCGCTGCCAAGCCGGCTGCAATGAGGGGGCGCCCTCACCCTTGCGGGTGGGGGGACGACTGCGTCACTTCTCCCAGGTCTGGGACCAGGAGGTCTCGGACAGATGGATTCGGGAAGTGGTGTCTTCCGGTTACAAGCTGGAGTTCGAGATCCGGCCTCCTCACAGATTCTTCAGGACTCGAGTGCCCTTGGATCCTCTGGCAGAGCAAGGGCTCCGGGCGGCAGTAAAAGATCTCCTGAACATGACTGTCATTTGCCCGGTGCCTTCCTCGGACCGGGGCCTGGGATTCTATTCCAATCTGTTCACGGTGCCCAAGAAGGATGGCTCCGTTCGTCCCATCCTGGATCTGAAGCTCCTCAACAGGTTTATCAGTCCCAGGAAGTTGCGCATGGAAACTCTGCGTTCAGCCATAAATTCGCTTCGTCAGGAGGACTTCATGACGTCCATAGACATCAAGGGTGCTTATCTGCATGCTCCAATCTTCCCGGCACATCAGAGATTTCTCAGGTTCGTGGTGGAAGATCGGCATTTTCAGTTTGGGGCTCTTCCTTTTGGCCTTACCTCGGCTCCAAGGGTTTTCACCAAGGTGCTAGCAGGGGTGATGGCCCTCCTCAGAGCCCAGGGTATCCACATCATGCCTTATCTGGACGATCTTCTCATTATGGCATCCTCTCTCAGCCAGGCGGAGCTAGATACCAGGACTGTGGTATCCACTCTGGAGAGATTCGGCTGGGTGATCAACTACCCCAAGTCCTCCCTCTCTCCGTCCAGGGTGGTGTTGTTTCTGGGAATGTCTCTGGATACTTCTCAGACCAGGGTATTCCTTCCTCGGCCCAAGGTTCTTTTGATTCAGGAATTGACTCAGCTTCTTCTGTCCCTCCCTCGTCCGTCCATCTGGCTGGGGATGAGACTGGTGGGATTGATGGTGGCTTCTTTCGAGGCGGTTCCCTTTGCTCAGTTTCACACAAGGAAGCTCCAGCTCCATCTCTTGGTGGCCTGGGACAGGTCTCCGCTGTCATTGGATCAGTCTTTTCTGATGTCCCCCCGGGTTCAGCGTTCCCTTCGGTGGTGGCTGGAACCAAGCAATCTGATGAGGGGCAAATCCTTTCTGACCCCTCGTTGGGAGACGGTCACCACAGATGCCAACCTGTCAGGATGGGGGGGGGTTTGGAAGGATCTTCAGTTTCAGGGACTGTGGGGGCCTCAGGAGGCTCACGATCCCATCAATGTTCTGGAGCTGAGAGCCATCAGGTTGGTTCTGGCTCACTTGACTCAACTTACCGGTTCAAGTTCTGTCGGACAATCGGACAGCGGTCGCCTACATAAATCACCAGGGAGGGACTCGCAGCAGGAGTGCCCTCAGGGAAGTGTCCTTGATCCTTGCTTGGGCAGAGAGCAATGTCCCATGCATCTCGGCGGTGTACATTCCGGGAGTGGAGAACACAGAGGCCGACTCCCTGAGCAGGTGCTCATCTCGCCGGGGGGAATGGTCTCTCAGCCCCAAGGTGTTTCGGTCACTTTGCCACAGGTGGGGGACTCCGGAGGTGGACCTCTTGGCCTCTCGTCACAATCACAAGCTTCCGGCATTTGTGTCTCTCTCGCGGGATCCGCTGGCTCTGGCAGTGGATGCCATGTCTCTGAACTGGAGGGATCTGGGGTTTTTGTACCTGTTCCCTCCGTTCCCTATGGTGGGCAAGGTGGTGCGCAATCTGGCTCTAGAGGGTGTGTTGGCAATCTTGGTGGCTCCAAGATGGCCAAGGCAGGTTTGGTTCGCAGACGTGGTGCGGTTGGCAGCGGATCAGTTCGATCTGCCCCTTCTGCCGGATCTGCTCACTCAGGGTCAACTACTCTACCCCAATTTACCAACGCTGGCTTTGACGGCGTGGCTGCTGAAACCTCCATCTTGAAGGAGGAAGGTCTTTCTGATGCTGTGATTCAGACTCTGGTTAGTGCTAGGAAGAGGTCTTCCTCTACCATCTACTATAGGACTTGGAGGTCTTATATTGATTGGTGTGAGGTCCGGGCCTTGCCTTGCAGGGTGTTTCCTATCCCTAGGGTTTTGGAATTTCTGCAATATGGTCTGGACTTTGGGGTTGCAGCTTAGTACGTTGAAAGGGCACGTTTTTTCCCTGGCGGTTTTCTTTCAAAGGTCTTTTGCTCTTCATCCTCTGGTTAAGACCTTTTTTCAGGGGGTTGCGCATGTGCGGCCTTCTAGGAAGCCTTTGCTCCCAGTTTAGGATTTGAATTTGGTTCTTTCTGCTCTTCAGGGTCCTCCTTTTGAGCCTTTGCAGGATATTGCTCTTTCTACGCTTACTCAGAAGGTTGCATTTTTGGTTGCCATCACTTCCGTTCGGCGGGTATCGGAGTTGGCAGCTTTGTCCATTCAGGCCCCTCCTTTGAGAGGCATCAGGACAAGGTTGTTTTCCACTTCAAGCCAGATTTCCTTCCTAAGGTGGTTTCTGCCTTTCATCTTAATCAGGACATTGTTCTACCCTCCTTGTGTCCTAAGCCTAGCAATGACAAGGAGAGGGTCTTGCATTCTTTGGATGTGGTTCGCTGTGTGAAGTACTATTTGGTGGCTACTTCCTCTTTTCGTAGGACTGACGCTCTTTTTGTGGTGCCCTCTGGGCCTAGGAAAGGTTTGGCACCCGCCAAGTCTTCCATTAGTAAATGGATTCGCCAGGCCATTGTTGGGGCCTATTCTGCCAAGGGGAAGATTCCCCCTGTTCGTGTTACTGCTCATTCTACTCGTGCTGTTGGGGCGTCCTGGGCTTTCCAGCACCAGGCCTCTGTTGAGCAAGTTTGTAAGGCTGCTACTTGGTCTTCTGTTCACACTTTTTCCAAGTTTTACAAGGTTGATGTGCGGGCCTCAGCGGATGCTGTTTTTGGCCGCAAAGTTCTGCAAGCTGCAGTGGTTTAAGTTTGTGCATTGTTGCCTTGTTTTGGATCCCCGCCCTTTATGGAAACTGCTTTTGGATGTCCCAAGTGTAATGCCTATTCTGAAGCGGGGTGTGTGACATACTTAGAATAATACCATTTTGTGATTACTCACCTGTAAAATGGGTATAATAAGTATGTCTCACACCCCGCTTCACCCTGCCCTTTGGTATTTTGGATCCTTTATATGGTGAACCTTTTTTTACTGCTACTGGTTATTTTGGCTCTTCCTGGTCCCTTTTTCCTTACTGCTGTCTTAATACTGGGGAATGAGAGGGGCTCCCTTTTTTTCATGACATCTCTGCAAGATCGCCCTCTACAGGTCGGTATAACCCAAGTGTAATGACTATTCTGAAGCGGGGTGTGTGACATACTTATAATACCCATTTTACAGGTGAGTATTCACAAAATGGTATTTTGACCGCCACTGAGTCTTTTCGGAAGTCGGATTCTCTGTTTGTCCTTCCTGCTGGGCCTAGAAAGGGTTTGCCTCCAGCCAAATCCACTATCAGCAAGTGGATCAGACAGGCGGTGGTTCAAGCGTACTCTAAGGGGAAGGAACCCCCTTTTCGTGTTACGGCTCTTGCCACTAGGGTTATTGGTGCTTCTTGGGCTTTTCAGCACCAGGCTTCTGTTGAACAAGTTTGTAAGGCCGCTACTTGGTCTTCCGTTCATCCTTTCTCTAAGTTTTACAAGGTTAATGTTAGGGCCTCATCTGACGCTGTCTTTGGTCGCAAGGTGCTTCAGGCTGTAGTGTCTTGAACTGCCTGCTGTTGCTCACTGGAGATCCCACCCTTCTTCATGGACACTGCTGTTGGATGTCCCAAATGTGAAGAATTGAAATGAAGCAAGCCGTGCTGTACACCAGGAAAAATACAATTCTGTGATTATTCACCTGTAGAATTTTTTACGGTGTACAGCACGGCTTGCTTCATCCCTCCCTTGTTGTTGTTTTCCTCTTTTACCTTGTTATGGTGATTTTCGTGAGAGAGTTATTTTTTAATGGGGCTGCGTATTTGTTAACATGGTCTTGCCTCTCCCGGCTTCTTGCATTACTGCTTTCAAACACTGGAGTCTCTGGGTAATTCCTGCCCTTTTTACGGGGCAGGAGGAGCCACAAGTCTTTCTGCAGTCGACTGCGCCACCTTGTGGCGGATTACCCAAATGTGAAGAATTGAAATTAAGCAAGCCGTGCTGTACACCGTAAAAACAATTCTACAGGTGAGTAATCACAGAATTGTATTTTTGTGCTGTCACAACGGCGGAAATAACTCGAGGCGGCGGGACTTCCGGCTAAAACAGGAAACAGTGAAGCAGGAGCAGCGAAAATTGCCAAAAGGTTCTCTACATATGGGAAGGAATTCAGGAGATGCTAGTTACAAATGTGCATTTTGGTCTGCTTTAAAGCGGAACAAAACCCATGTGGCGCAACCCTGGAATCTAAGAGATTCCATGGCTGGCCGATGGCTTTCCCACAGGGCGTCATTATTCGGGGCTGTGTAAAAAAAAACCCAGGAAGCGGTGGTAATAGCTCACCTTTCCCTGGTCTGACGGCGCATGCATGGGCTCTTGTCCAGTTTTCAATAAGGGGGCACACATTGCCGCATCCCTGGCGATGCCCCAGCCATTCAGATAGGCTGGGGCAGGAGTGAGCATGTGCGGCAGTGCACGCTCCTCATTGAAGGCAATCGTATCCCTTTGTTGAAGGATGTAAACACAGCAAAGGGTTTTGATTGGACAAGAGCCTGCACATGGGCCATTGGATAGAGAAGAGGTGAGTTGAACTAGGGGCTTTCACACAGCGGGGCATCCCAATTTCTGGGCACGGAACAAAACCCGGGAGAGTCGAATTCTTGGGTCTTGTTCTGCTTTAAAGCAGAACAAAACACGTGGCAGCCATCTGCTGGCCCTTTCCCTGGGGTATCCCAAAACAGGATGCCCTGATTTGTGAAAGTCCCCCCCGCCCCCCTAATACTCATCTGGCGTCAATGGCGATGTCATTATTGGTGGCTGCATTCCCAGCATCTCAGGGTTGAGGCGAGCACCGCACCCACCCATTCAGATAGACCGGGTGCGGGAGTGTGCCCTCGTCTAGAGGGAAACTGGGGATGCGGATGCTCCCTATTGTGTGCGCTGTGTGTAAACTGTGGTATGCTGATCATTAATATGCATGGTATACGCCACTGATTGGACAAGGGCCCGCACATGCACTGTAGAACCAGGGAAAGGTTTTCACTCAGCTGGGTGTCCATAATCTGAATAGTTTCGTTCAAAGTGAACAAGAAAAAGAATCATTGACCGCAGTTTAAAGCAAATAATTGATTGCAGTTCAGCGGATAAAAAGCCAGGTATTTAACGTGTCTGGCTTTTGGTTGGCTCTACTTTCCGTAAATAGTATGCCCCCCTATGTGTGAACCATGTATTTAGAAATATCAGGCGCACACCAATTACGCTTAAAAAAAAAAATATATATATATTTTACTTTTTTGTTCTGCAGGTAAGACCCATATTTATCCATACAGGCAGGGGTTAAGTAATACATCATCTCAAAATATTTACAGGGGTATTTACACACTTCATTAATTGCACATTAATTGCGCCATTCCTCGACAAAGGGGACATGATCCCTGGAACGTGGGAGGACCACCCCCACCTTTGCTATTCACATAATTTTGAGTAATACTTTGCTTACTATCTGTAGATTTTGCTTTTTATGCATTGATGCTTATGATATCTGTGGATAATATAATTATAAGGCTTATTTTGGTATGTGACGATACTTGAATCTTTTTGTAATGCTATAGTAATCTTTATGAGGAACCATTAGCTCCAGCACGCAGCACAGGACGATGTTATTTGCTTATGTATCTAAATGTTTCATATAATGTATTTAAGCCTTGAATTATACAAATATATTCTCAGAATGCGGTGAGCTCACACTTGTGGATACAATGTTTTAATTTTTTGCTGTAATGGTTACATTGATGGTTTCAAAGCAGCTGCCCTTTTTTTGAAACCACAGAGAGAGCTCAGGAAGCACAGGAAGAGATTGCTTGAACTAAACCTGTTTAAATATGTGCAATTAATGAAGTGTGTAAATACCCCTGTAAATATTTTGAGATGATGTATTACCTAACCCCTGCCTGTATGGATAAAATATGGGTCTTAACTGCAGAACAAAAGGGGTGTTTCACAAAGCAGGGATGCCCAGCATCCTGCCCTGCAGTTCTTTAGGCTCCAGGGCCAGCCTCCCAGGGTTTTGGTATGCTTTAAAGGCAACCAATAATCTCAACACAACCTGGAGTCGGCATGCAAATTGCACACCTACCTCCCACAGGAAGCACCACTAAACAATTCTCAATCAAAATAAGTATTTATTGAGTACAAAAATGTAAAAACCATCAAACACATACACACCACAAAGACAGTTTAAAAACAAGCGATATGGCCGAAAATTGATAATTAATATATACTGCCCAAACAAGGGCTATCAAATGTACATCATGCCCATGGGTGAGAAAAAAGTTGTATATATGAAAAAACCCTATCTTTTTGTGCCGGCACAAAAAAAATATATATTTAAAAATATATCTAATCCCTAATAAACATATCATGAATAGTGAGCATACAAAAAAAATATATATATAGAAGTATATACAAATATATAAGTGTATATATGCTAATGTGTGTAGAATTGCACACATGCATATATAAAAATACACCAATTAAAATATAAAGTGAAATAATTAAACAAACTATACTGTAGTGCTAACATACAAATGAATAAGATGTGAAAATCTAAACTGTGACATACCATAAATCAAAAAGAATACACCATATAAAAAAATATATATGTATATATATACACAAGTGCATATCATTATCATAACCAATTATCACAAAGAACCCCCCCCCCCCCTCTCTCTCTCTGTCCACCTATTGTTGCACAGGAAACTATGGTGAGAGACTCTAAATGTAGACCCAAACCACAACATAAAAAATGCAAGTGCCGGTAAACAATACAAACAATACAATCTCACGTGACGTGGTATCACCCAGGGCAACGGACCGGCCAACCTTAGTAAGAACTACCCGCGCACGCAGCCCCCATGCTGCTTCAAAGGTCAGGGTCAGGCCCAGCATCCTGCCCTGCAGTTCTTTAGGCTTCAGGGCCAGCCTCCCAGGGTTTTGGTATGCTTTAAAGGCAACCAATAATCTAAATAGAATTTTGGTACGCATACAATGGTCCCTAGGTGATTTGGGATGCCCCACAGTGGATACTTCTATGGTTGCGCTGGGCTCGGCATCCTTATGTGCAAACATCTGGTGCAGGTATTGGGCTTCACCGCTGTTTCTTTTCTTTTACAGAAGTCGGAGGTCGTCCTACAGCGGCAGTGATCGCAGCTACAGCCGGCGGCGCCGATAGTACAGTGTTCCCATTACTCTGCCTGCCCTGCCCCCCTCGCCGCCATGTTTGTCCAAGGACCTCCTTTTGCTGAAGCTTCAGCTTCCTTTTCACTGGATTTCGTGACTGTGAAATGATCCTTTTTGGCAGCAGCGATGCCCTCGGCCGGGAGCTTTTTACTCTTTGTTGTCCAGTCTATGGCATGACCGTTACTCATGGCCTTCAGTATTTTCTGTCCATGGCAAAAACAACCTCTTCCCAAATCTGGCGAGCATTTTGCTGAGACATGTAGTTCTCCAGCAGTTTCCCAATCTTCTTCATAGGTGGTTTCGATTTTAAGTGGACCAAAACCCAGGTTTTTGACTATTCTGGGTTTAGGTCCTTTCCCCCGCTATGTGAAACCCCACAGATCGCTGAGCGCAACTCACCTCTTCCCGGTCCTACAATGCTTGTGCTGCCGCAATCAGCGTGGTCAGAGCCGCTGACGTCACGCCAAGAGAAGCGGATCCGAGTGTGCTGGCGGCCACATCCCCCACTTCCCTCTAACAGGGAGGCTGCCCGTCCACTCACAAATTGCTGGTGTGGATATATATTTATATCTAATAGATTCCTGTAGCCAATAGTTAGAGTGGGTTGACTCAGACCTAAACCCTTCTTTGCAACACTGAGCCACAGGGACACTAATCAAACCTAACCCAACCCTTGCGCTATCACCGACACCTCGTCACTAGAGAGATGCTCCACTTTTTATAAATGGGGCTCCAATCAGAGCTGTATGCCGTGCATAATAATGATCAGAAATACAGCTCTGTTTAGACCAGAGTGCGGCCACATCCACAGTGCCCTTTAGATTGGAGCCTGTCTGAATGGCTGGGCATGGGTGCGCACCTCAACCCAGAGATGCGGAGGATGTGGCCGCCACTGTTTACACTGCCATGGCAGGTGCAGTTTTGCGGGTGATCCCCCGGGATTTCACACAGCGGGGCTTCCCTATTTGGGATGGCCCACGGCAAGGCAAAGTCTTTTAGATGCCGGCCGCTTAGGGTTTTGTTCTGCTTTAAGGTGGATCAAAACCCTGTGCACCCGTCCCTAGAGTCGAAAGACGAAAGCCCTCCCAGGTCATTCGGATTTGGAATGCCACACTGCATGAACCCCTCCCAGTTTAGCCATAATCGCCTTGGGATTCAATCCCACAGCGGATGCGTGGCATCTGGCAATCTGTTCAGACAACAGATTACAAGGAATTATAATACACACCAATCTATTCTGATTGGAGGAGAGCCCACATGTGCACAATAGGAACATGGATCGAGGTATCCAAATGGCCAAATCCAGGGGTTTAGGTGCACAGAGGCATCCCAAATCAGGATGCAGTAGTTTCCTGGCCTCCCATCATACAGAGCTCCATAAAGAAAATATCTTTTCAGTTAGGGACTTCAAGCAGGAGTAGGTGTGATATGGTCCTTACAGGGCCTGAAGTTGGAAACTCTGCCTCTCTGGCTATGACTTGGATAGTGTGCCCTGTACCTCCCAGTTCAGTTGGGGTGTAGATGTTTTTAAAACAACCCTGAAGAAGGGTCATTGGTCCTGTCAATGGGAGTCAAGTGCATCGGTTCCCCTGTAGGAAATCATTTCTATATGCTTCACTTGAGTACACAGCTCTTCAGTACACACAGGGTTACAGCCCTGTCAGCCAGGAGCTCAGACAAGGGCCTTGAAGAAGTTACAAAATGCTCTGCTCCTCTTCTTACTATGCCCTGGATGAGATGACCCATCCCCTCCCCAGTTCAGCTCCCTTGAAGAGCCAGCACCTCTTCAAGCAAGGAAGCTGAACTGTGGTGGTGGATGTCCTGAAATCGACCCTAAAGGAGGGGTGGCCGGTCCTGTTTAATGGGGAGTCAGGTGAGCATACTTTTTCTCACTTGGTTAAAGCCCTGCTAACCAAGAGCTCAGACACAGGACATGACCTGGATGGGATGACCCATCCCCTCCCCAGTTCAGCTTCCTGCTTTAGGGGGTGTGGTTACGTTGTGAAATTGTCCCTGGATATAACCTGGATGGGATGACCCATCCTCCCCAGTTCGGTTGAGGGGGGCGGGGGTTGGATGTCCTGAAATTGATCCTGAAAGTGGACCAAAACCCAGGATTTTGACTATCCTGAGTTTTGGTCCTTTCCCCGGGGGCACCCTGATCGGGGATGCCCCCCTGTGTGAAACTAAGTCTAAGAGCAGCGGCTCTGATGGCCGCATCCTCCGCCTCCCTGTAGCAGCGTGCATGTCCGCGCCAGGCATTTGTTAGAGGGAGGCGGAGGGTGCAGCCGCCAGAGCCGCTGCTCTTAGACATGCCGTGGGACGGGAAGAGGTGAGTGAGATCGGGCAATCTGGTTTCACACAGCGGGATGCCCCCGGGGAAAGGACCAAAACCCAGGATAGTCAAAACTTTTATCTATCCTGGGTTTTTGTCCACTTGAAGGAGGGTCACTGGTCCAGTCAGGTGAGCAGCAGTTACCTGTAAGAAGTAATTTCTTTATCATTCACTTACACGGCTCTTGAGGAGCTCAGACACAGGGCTGGAAGTTGTTACAAAAGAAACTCCGCCTACAACCTTGATGGGAAGGCCCACCCCACCCAGTCCAGATTTTCAGCTTTGAGGAGCAGTATTCATTTAATTCCTTTTAGTTGTAAATACGAGCCACCATGTGTCCATTTTTGATTGCCCCTTGTGCTTGGAGTGTTTTTTTTTCCCTTCCATACTTTTGGCTGCACGTTACTTGTGAGCAAAAATGTTTTCTTTTCTCCCCCGCCCAGTTTTGTATATTTTAAGTGTCCGAAGCTGCCTTCTTGCCCCCTAGAGATTGCTGCTGGTCACCTATTAGAGGACTGGCTGGCTGAGGACGGTGGGAAATGGTTAGTCCTCAGTCTTGTACCAGGGTCTAAGGTTTGAATTCCAGCTGCCACACATCTGCATATCCCCTGCCCCATGCTTACTCACATTCTCTTTGCTTTGTCCATAGTGTGTACATTAGATTGTCAGCTCCTCTAGGGACTTGTGAACGCTTTCACGCACTCTGCAGTACAGCTTGGCGCTCTCCATACACCAAATACCCTGGGGGGGGGGGGGTACTTCTGCCGCCGCAAGCCCCAGGGTCAAGGGGTCTTTTGCTTTTTTTTTTTTCTATCGGAGTGTTCCTTTAGGAATCCTGAAATGCTGTATTAAGTTGGATTTTCTTTCCGGCTGTAACTTTTGTAAATAGATTTTCAGCTTTCTATTCATTTTACGGTTTTCTGATACCTTGTATGTAAAAATGGTATTAAAGATATTTACTCTGATCAGGCTTTCTAGTGTAGCCCTTATTAAAGCCCCCCAAAAAATAGTACTCACCTTTTTTCTCTCTCAGCTGATCCGTCCTAGTGCAGTTGAATAAAACATACTGGTCCCCTGGCATGCAGGTCCACAATTCCTTTCACCAGTGACCAGCTGCCTCCTGGGTTGTTTATAGTGACTGGCCACCCCTGTTCGATTCACTGCAATAGAGGGGGCATGTCAGGACTTGGCACACCCCCTCAATTGCAGCAAATGGAGGGACGTGGCCAAACACTGTGACTGACGGAGCCAGGGCAGCATCTTGCCACAGCCAACGAGCCCTACGGATTCCAGCAGCTCTCTGCTTTGTGTGACGTGGTCCCAATATGGAAGGTTTGTGTGCGCAGGAAACCCCCAGGAACGGCAGTTTTCTTGCCTCGCTCCCACAGAGCATGCACTGGCTCTTGTTGGAGCTGGAGGGTTGCTGCGTGAAATCAATGGAAAGGTAAGGTCACATTTTGGGCCATCCCAAATCCAGATGCCCCACAAAGAAGGTGAGACCAACTGGCCCTAGTGTCTTATAGACTATAATGCTTATGGTTGCTCCTTTTTTAAAGTGGCACAAACCCCTTTGAGTACCTTGGGTCATTCTGCTCTCATTGACTTGAATAGGGAGCATGTGCTCCTGCCCCGGCCTATTTAAATTTCTTTACACAATAACTGAATCTGCACAGCCTCAAAAGTACTAGGTGCAGGCCACGGGGGGGGGGGGGGGGGGGTGAAAGAACCATACACTAACTCACCACAAGGCAATGGAACCCTAGAGCTGGCCCACTGCAATCCCCACACACAAATAGCCGCACACTTAGATCAATTTAATAGGAAATTATGCCAGCAATGCAAAATGACATAAACAGAAAAACACATAAGACAATTTAAAACCAAAAAAGCTTAGTGGGGAGGAATTCTGGGGCTAATACATATCTAAATTCATGTTGAATCAATTTATTATCATAATTCATAAATCCTGATGCCTCTTGTATGGATAGCAGCAAGAAAAGTGCCAGTGCAATAAATTACAGTGCAATAGATTAGAAATGTAAGGATTAATGAATAGTAATAAAAGTGCCGTGTCAAGGTAAATAGATGCTGCAGCTCTTATAGAAAAACAATTGTATTAAGCTAAAGTGCCATGTGCAAATAAGCCATCAGCCTAGTATCTGTATACAGTGCAATCCCAGTGAGCTTCCGTCCATACAGTCTGCATCAGAGTTAGCAATGGTATAATATAATCTAAGGTAATTGGTATATGCCCCCTTCCTCCCCACTTACCTCACGATGCGTTGCGTGGTCCTCTCACCACTTCGCCAGGGTGCTACCTCTGCTAACTCTGGCACTTTTTTTGCTGCTATTCATACAAGAGGCATCAGAATTTATGAATTATGTTAATAAATTGATTCAACATGAATTTAGATATGTAAATTGATCTAAGCGTGCGGCTATTTGTGTGTGGGTATTGCAGTGGGCCAGCTCTAGGGTTCCATTGCCTTGTGAGTCATTTAAATTGCTTTGACTGGACCGCATGCACTCTCCCATTGTAAACAAAGAGTGCTTTCTGCATTAATAACTTAGTCACAGCAGGTGCCTCTCATTGGACAAGAGCCTGCGCATGCACTGTTGGAGCATGAAAATGTGAGTTTTCTCTCTGTCCTTCAGGATGACCACAGAGAGAATGAGCTCCTCCCCTATAGAGGAAACACAACTGAAACAAGTTTAAAAGCCCCACACCTTCCCCCCAGTCCTCAGTATTGTCTCTGCTACCTAGGAGGAGGACCGCTGGAACAACAGCCAGTTTGTTTTAATTTTTGGTTTTCTACACGCCAGGAGACCCTAGGGAGGTGCTCGCCAACCCGCTGGAGCACCACATCACTGGTCAGGACCCCGGGACTCTGCACTACTGGAGGTTGGGGAAGGCAGATTACTGGAGCTACATCTCCAGAGGAGGGGGTGGAGCCTATTGGGTGCCATCCGTGATGACTTCAGGCCAGGAGGTCACTTCCTCCTGGAACCACGTGTGTTCCAGGCGCACTTCCTGAGCAGACACAGCCAGAACAGCAGCAGCCGGTGTGGGGATGAGCAGATGGTGTTCCTTGCCAGCATGCCTCATCAGGATAAAACAGTGAGGTGTACATATTCTTAGTATACAGTACGTCCTGCTCCAAATCTAATACTTACAGTTGGGATATACTCCGCCAGATGGCACTGGACTGGGCTCCTCCGGGCCCCTCAAATACCCAGGGACCTCCCACAAATCCCCAGAATTTCTCTGCAGTCTGGCTGCGAAGGACGAGAAATTGGCGCTCTCTACTCGCAGGTGAGCGGGGTTATTAACCTGCGGCCCTGTAGGGCTATTCCCACCCGTTCCACTAGTAATATGCCTCCCAGCCTTGGCTGCGTTGGTCGGGTGAAGGTAGGCAGCACCGCCGTTGGTGCTTAGGAGCGCTGCTCCACCGCAATCCCCCACCAAAGGGTAGGCAGTTCAGGCTTATGGTGAGCCTCTATGGGATGCCCCTCCCGCACTATTGCCCCTTCCTATCGGTGGGCCCTATTTAAGTGGCTGCCGTCCTCCCTCATCCTCCTTGTAGTCTTCGGGGGAAAGGGGGGGCGGTGTGTATGTGTATAGATATGTATGTTATGCAGTCTGTGCTTTCTCTTTTCACATTTCTTTATTCTTGTGTCAGCCGCCGCGCTGACTTGTCTGTATTGCTTTTAAATTTACCGCCGCCGCGCGCTGAACTTGGCTCCGCGCTTGGCGGCGGCATTACCTCAGCTGCTGGTGAGCCATCATTGGCTGTTGGCCTTCTGGCTTCACGCTCTTCGGGGGGGGCGGGCCCGTCTTTGGCGCGTTCCGCGTCATCGCTATTACTGGCCCGCCCCTCGAGGTATACCGACGCCATCTTTTTGGTTGGCCTATGCGCGACGGACTCCTACCTACCGTGGTCCGTAAGTGCCCTCGCGGGCGGCCTTATCTGCTTCACTTTTGTTACGATGTACTTAAGGTCTTGTCTGCTTATGTCTTTCAGGCGGGACGAACCCTTCTTGGCTTCTCCCGGCCCTGTTTTTAGTATATTACTTGTAGGCCTTGTACAAATTATACTCCCATGTCCCTAGCGGGTTATTGGGGCATCCAGGGTTGCTATATAGCGTCATTCCCTATCGGCGTATAGCGCCGCTATAATCACCATATGGAGGCATCTCAGGATAATGTTACCGGGGTCCCTTTGGGACAAGACCGGCTGTGTGTAGCGTGTGGGCAGCCTCATGCTGACGCTGACAAGGTGTGGGTCTGTGTACCCTGTGCTGAGCAGGTGCTTGCATTGCAATCTGGCCTGCCAGTGGCTGCACCTCGTTTCACTTCACCTACTCCCCCAAGCTTAAATCTCACTCCTGCTGAGTTGCATACAAGTTGGGATTCTTAGCCTGATGTGTCTTCTAGACTGGCTACTGTTGAACAGATTATTGCGAAGTCTTTAGCGCGTAAAGCCCCTGCTAAGAAGCGGCACTTGACCCCTAATGTTACTGTTTCCCTATGGGAACTGAGGAGTTTATGAATCTGTGTGGCTATACCCCGTCTGATGAAGGGGAGCTCTTTTCTGATTTAGGCTCATCTGATGAGAGACCGAGGGGTCATGATGATTCTGGCTCTGACCCCTGGGCCCCAGATGACACTGACAGATTGACCCAGATTTTTGGGGTTCTGTCTATCTCTCTCCCTGTTGAGGAGTTTTTCCATACAGCAAGATCACTTTTAGAATTTCCAGAGCAGGCACATTTCCATAACCTTGTGCTCAAGGAATGGGAGCGCCCCAGTAAACTTCCCGGGGTTCCAAAGAGTTGGGATAGGAAGTATCCCTTTCCTGCTGAGGTGGTTAAATGTTGGTCATCCCCCCCCCCCCCCCCAGGTGGATGCCCCGATCCTAGAGCTATCTAACACCTCTGTCATGCATTCCCCTGATTCTACTACCCTGCGGGATGCCGAAGACCGGCGTATTGATCAGCTGGCATCCCACGCCTTTGCATGTGCGGGGACGGCGCTGCGCCCGGTCTGTGCCTCTGCCATTACTGCTGTGGCCACTAGAACCCTTATCAGAAATATGCTTGATAGTGCCCCTGATAATTTGCCTTGTGAGGTGTTTAATGCACTCTCCAGTTGTGATGTTTTTGTAAATTTTGTCCTATCAGCATTAGATGACACCATCAGAATGTGTGCCAGAACTTCTGCCCTCGTGGTGGCTATCCGCCGCTCGGTTTGGCTGCGCCAGTGGACAATCATTACTTCTGGGTATTCCGCCACAAGGTGGCGCAGTTGACTGCAGAAGACTTGTGGCTCCTCCCAACCCTATAAAAAGCCAAGAATCACCAATAGACCCCCAGTGTTTCTCTGCAGTCATACTGCGAAGACCAGAAGATGGCTCTCTGTTTTCACAGGCGAGCGGGGCAACCAAGCCTGTGGCCCTGCAAGCCTATTTCCACCCGCTTCCGGACCCTCTTGCCTCCCAGCCTCGGCTGACAGATCGAGTGATGGTAGGGGAGCACCTGTGTCGTGTGCACGGTGAGCTTTGCTCCAGGCCGCAGACCCTGTGCTCTGAAGGGTAGCCGGCCAATAGGCATATGGTGAGCCTATAGAGGGATGGGAGAAACCACTGCTGACTGTGTGTCCCTGTGTTTCGGGGGGTGAGTTGTGTTTTACTTTTGGGGTTATTGTCCCGGGCTCTTTTACCTTCTTCCGCCCTTCGTTTTATTCCCCCCCCTCTCCCCGCCCCCCCCCCCCCCGCTCTGTTCCGCTGCTGCTGTTCCCGCCGTGTCCTCTCCCCTCTCCTCTCCCTCTTTCCCTTCTCCCCGGGTTTGTGGTCGGGTGACGACGTGCGTGTTTTATTCTTAGTATACAGTACGTCCTGCTCCAGATAAGATTCTTTACGTCTGGGTATTACTCCGCCAGATGGCGCAGGACTGCAGAGACAGCGAAATTGGCTCCTCCTGGCCCCACAAATACCCGGGACCTCCCGCAAATTCCCAGATCTTCTCTGCAGTCTGGACTGCGAAGGACAAGAATATGGCTCTCTCTTCTCGCAGGTGAGCGGGGCTATTAGCCTGTGGCCCTGTAGGACTATTCCCACCCGTCCCATTGTTTATTTTCCTCCCATCCTTGGCTGCGCTGGTTCGTGTGATGGTAGGCAGCACCGCTGTCAGGTGCTTAGGAGCGCTGCTCCATCGCAATCCCCCACCAAAGGGTAGGCGGTATAGGCACATGGTGAGCCTTTATGGGATGCCCCTCCCGCACTATTGCTCCTGTCTATCGGTGGGCCCTACGTTAGGTGGCCGCTACCCTCCCTCGCTCTCCCTTGTAGTTCTCGGGGGGGGGGGGGTGAGTGTGTGTTTTTGTACATTCACTTTTGTATGGTGTGCTTGGTTTGCCTTTTATCCTGTCACCGCACTGCTTTGGTTGCACTGGTTGCTTTTTGAATATGCCGCCGCCGCGCGCGCGCGCTTGTACGGCGTTCCGCGGTCGGCGGCGACATTACCTCAGGCGCTGCTGCGCCATCATTGGTTGATTTTGTCACGTGTGGGGCTTCGCGCTCTTCGGGGGGGGGGGGGCAGGCCCCGAGGATGGCGCGTTCCGCATCACTGTCTCTGCGGCCCGCCCCTCGAGGTATACTCAGCGCCATTTTGCTTCCTCATGCTGAGTGGCTGGCGCCTACCTACCACAGTCCGTGAGTGCCCTCGCGGGCTGTTTGTTCATATTTTTAATATCCCACGCCTTTGCCTTTGCATGTACGGGGACGGCGCTGTGCCTGGCCTGTGCCATTACTGCTGTGGCCACTAGAACCCTTATCAGAAATATGCTTGATAGTGCCCCTGATAATTTGCCTTGTGAGGTGTTTAATGCACTCTCCAGTTGTGATGTTTTTGTAAATTTTGTCCTATCAGCATTGGATGACACCATCAGAATGTGTGCCAGAACTTCTGCCCTCGTGGTGGCTATCAGCCGCTCGGTTTGGCTGCGCCAGTGGGCAATCATTACTTCTGGGTATTCCGCCACAAGGTGGCGCAGTTGACTGCAGAAGACTTGTGGCTCCTCCCGGCCCTATAAAAAGCCAAGAATCACCAATCACCCCCAGTGTTTCTCTGCAGTCATACTGCGAAGACCAGAAGATGGCTCTCTGTTTTCACAGGCGAGTGGGGCAACCAAGCCTGCGGCCCTGCAAGCCTATTTCCACCAGCTTCCGGACCCTCTTGCCTCCCAGCCTCGGCTGACGGATCGAGTGATGGTAGGGGAGCACCTGTGTCGTGTGCTCGGTGAGCTTTGCTCCAGGCCGCAGACCCTGTGCTCTGAAGGGTAGCCGGCCAATAGGCATATGGTGAGCCTATAGAGGGATGGGAGAAACCACTGCTGACTGTGTGTCCCTGTGTTTCGGGGTGAGTTGTGTTTTACTTTTGGGGTTGTTATTGTCCCGGGCTCTTTTCCCTTCTTCCGCCCTTCGTTTTATTCCCCATCCCTTCTCCCCGGGTTCGGGGGGGGGGGGGTCGGGTGACGACGTGCGTGTTTTATTCTTAGTATACAGTACGTCCTGCTCCAGATAAGATTCTTTACGTCTGGGTATTACTCCGCCAGATGGCGCAGGACTGCAGAGACAGCGAAATTGGCTCCTCCTGGCCCCACAAATACCCGGGACCTCCCGCAAATTCCCAGATCTTCTCTGCAGTCTGGACTGCGAAGGACAAGAATATGGCTCTCTCTTCTCGCAGGTGAGCGGGGCTATTAGCCTGCGGCCCTGTAGGACTATTCCCACCCGTCCCATTGTTTATTTTCCTCCCATCCTTTGCTGCGCTGGTTCGTGTGATGGTAGGTGCTTAGGAGCGCTGCTCCACCACAATCCCCCACCAAAGGGTAGGCGGTATAGGCACATGGTGAGCCTTTATGGGATGCCCGCACTATTGCTCCTGTCTATCGGTGGGCCCTACATTAGGTGGCCGCTACTCTCCCTCGCTCTCCCTTGTAGTTCTCGGGGGGGGGGGGGGGGTGAGTGTGTGTTTTTGTACATTCACTTTTGTATGGTGTGCTTGGTTTGCCTTTTATCCTGTCACCGCACTGCTTTGGTTGCACTGGTTGCTTTTTGAATATGCCGCCGCCGCGCGCGCTTGTACGGCGTTCCTCGGTCGACGGCGACATTACCTCAGGCGCTGCTGCGCCATCATTGGTTGATTTTGTCACGTGTGGGGCTTCGCGCTCTTCGGGGGGGGGCAGGCCCTGAGGATGGCGCGTTCTGCATCACTGTCTCTGCGGCCCGCCCCTCGAGGTATACTCAGCGCCATTTTGCTTCCTCATGCTGAGTGGCTGGCGCCTACCTACCACGGTCCGTGAGTGCCCTCGCGGGCTGTTTGTTCATATTTTTAATGTTATGTATGCATGTCGCTTACGGGGTTTTTGCTTATGTCTTACAGGCGGGTCAAACTCAATTGGTTTCTCCCGGCCCTACCCCCTCTATTAGTTTATTACACTTACTGAGGCCTAGTTTGCTAATTCCTCCCACTTCCCTAGCGGGCTATCGGGGCATCCCGGGTTGCTCTTATAGCGTGAATCCCTATCGGCCTATTGTGCCACTATAATCACCATATGGAGGCGCCTCAGGATAATGTGCTTGGGGTTCCTTCGGGACAAGCCCGGCTTTGTGTGGCGTGTCCCCTACAAGTGTTGACAATGTGCGGGTTTGTGTACCTTGTGCCCAGCAGGTGCTTGCGCTGCAGCCTGGTTTACCAGCAGCTGAGCCTGCGCCACGTATGGCTTCGCCTACTCCCCCAAGCTTACATCTGACTCCCAGTGAGCTGCATACCAGTGGGGAGTCTCAGCCTGATGTGTCTACTAGACTGGCTAGTGTTGAAAAGTTTCTTGCTAATACTATGGCGCGTAAGGCCTCTGCTAAGAGGCGACATTTGGCGCCTGATGTCACTCTTTTCCCTATGGAAGCTGAAGAGTTCTTTGGTCTTTCTGGTTATACCCCCTGGAAGAAGGGGAATTGTTCTCTGACTCGGAATCATCTGATGAACGGCCCAAGGGTTATGCTGATTCTGGCTCTGATCCCTGGGCCCCAGATAATACTGATAGGCTTTTGGCTCAGATCTTTGAAGTGCTTTCTATCTCTTGTTTCATGTTTCTAAGCCACATTTAGAGTTCCCTGAACAATCTCATTTTTATAATCTCGTGCTCAAAGAATGGGAGCGTCCTAGCAAGCTCCCCGGTGTCCCTAAGAGTTGGGATAAGAGTTATCCCTTTCCTGCTGATGTGATTAAACTTTGGTCATCCCTTCCCGAAGTGGATGCCCCAGTTCTGTGTTTGTCTAACACCTCTGTCATGCATTCCCCTGACTCTACTATCCTGAAGGATAGTGAGAACCGGCATATTGATTAGCTGGATTCCCATGCCTTTGCCTGTGTGGGGACGGCACTGTGCCCGGTTTGTGCCTCTGCCATTACAGCTGTGGCTATTAGGACTTAAAAGTGTCCTAGATGGAGCTCCTGATGTTTCTAGTGAAGAGTATAATGCACTCTCGCGTTGTGAGGTATTTGTTGCTTATGTCCTCTGTCTTAGATGATACCATTAGGATGTGTGGCAGAGCCTATGCCTTGGTGGTGGCTATACGCCGCTCGGTTTGTCTGCGCCAGTGGGCAGCTGACAACGCTGCCAAGAAGGCTCTCACAGTACGCTCTGCCCAGGGTTCCATACCTACTCACTCAGGGACATCTACGCCATCCCAATTTACAAACGCTGGCTTTGACGGCCTGGCTGCTGAAACCTCCATCTTGATGGAAAAGGGGCTGTCTGCCTCTGTTAACACCATGATTAGGGCTAGGAAGAAGTCGTCTTCTTCCATTTACTATAGGGTTTGGCGGGCCTACATTGACTGGTGTGAGTCTAGGTCTCTTCCCTGTCGTGTGTTTTCTATCCCCAGGATTCTGGAGTTCCTTCAACATGGTTTGGATCTGGGGTTTCAACTCAGTACTCTGAAGGGTAATGTTTCTGCCCTGGCTGTTTTCTTCCAAAGCATTCTCTGGTCAAGTCCTTTTTCCAGGGGGTTACTCATGTTCGTCCTCCACGTAAGCCTCTGTTGCCTGTCTGGGACTTGAACTTGGTCCTTTCTGCCGTGCACGGTGCTCCCTTTGAACCTGTGCAGGAGGCTGCCTTGGCTATTCTTACTCTCAAGGTTGTCTTTGGTGGCTATCACTTCTGTTAGGCGTGTGTCTGAGTTGGCGGCGCTTTCCATCCAGCCACCCTACTTTGAGAGACACCAGGACAAGGTGGTGTTTTGCTTCAAGCCAGATTTTCTGCCTAAGGTTGTCTCTGTCTTTCATCTTAATCAGGACATTGTTCTACCTTCCTTGTGCCCTAATCCTCGTAACACTAAGGAGAAGGTTTTGCATTCCTTGGATGTGGTCAGGAATCTGAAGTTCTATCTGTTGGCTACAGCACCTTTCAGGAAAACTGATGCTCTTTTTGTGGTCCCTTCTGGTCCTAGGAAGAATTTGGCTCCTGCTAAATCTACTATCAGCAAATGGATCCGTCAGGCTGTGATTCAGGCCTACATTGCTAAGGGGAAGAATCCTCCCTCCGCCTTACTGCTCATTCCACTCGTGCTATTGGTGCCTCTTGGGCTTTTCAGCACCAGGCTTCTGTTGAACAAGTTTGCAAGGCCGCTACTTTGTCTTCTGTTATACCTTTTCCAAGTTTTACAAGGTTGATGTTCGGGCCTCAGCTGATGCTGTTTTTGGCCGCAAGGTTCTGCAGTCGGCAGTGATCTAATCTGCCCGTTGTTGCCTTTTGGGGATCCCACCCTACTTTATGGACACTGCTATTGGATGTCCCAGACGTAAAGAATCTTATCTGGAGCTGGACGTACTGTATACCAAGAATAATACAATTCTGTGATTACTCACCTGTAGAATTGGTATTATGAGTATACAGTACGTCCTTCTCCCCCCCCACCCTTGGTTTTCATTATTCTTGGATCCCCTGTATGGTGATTGTTATCATTGTTGGTTTAGTTAATGGTTGGTTATGTTATCATTCTCCCGGCTTCTTGTTAACTGCTTTTCAATACTGGGAATTTGTGGGAGGTCCCAGGTATTTGTGGGGCCGGGAGGAGCCAATTTCGCTGTCTCTGCAGTCCAGCACCATCTGGCGGAGTAATACCCAGACGTAAAGAATCTTATCTGGAGCAGGACATACTGTATACTCATAATACCAATTCTACAGGTGAGTAATCACAGAATTGTATTTTCCCGGCCCCCCTTCCTTGCCGCCGCGGGCGTACTACGCTCCACGGCGGGAGGCGCTATGCGAGCTGTCGGCTGTGCATCCTTCATCAAGGCGATGGGCGCCGTCACTGCTGCGAGGGCCGCTTTGCGCCCTTTGTTAGGGGCGGCGCCGCGGGATGACGCATATTGCGCCATCTTCCCGTGGCCCGCCCCTCGAGGTGCCTTGTCTGAGGCGCCATCTTGCTGCCTGTGCTGGCCTATTGAGGGAGATCGCGTGCTGTCGGGGCCCTATCCGCGCTGTCTGCTGGGGACCCTGGACGCGTCCCGTGTTCTTCATCCTGTGGGGCTGCCTGTCGCTCTGCGCGCACGGCGCTCGCCTTCACCTGGTCTGTGAGTTCTCTGTGGGGGTGACTTATTGGTGCATGGACTGCGGGATACTCATGGTTTTCATGCTTATGTCTTTCAGGGGATAACAGTGTTGTGGTTTCTCCCGGTCCGATTCTCCCTCCCCCCCGTCCCTTCTCTGTTGGGCATCCCTTGGGGGCATCCCGGGTGGGTTTGATTAGCCTTTACCCTGTGTTGGCCTATTGTGCCTCTGATCACCATATGGAGGCTTCTGGGGATAACGAGCTTGGGGGCCCCTCGGGGCAGGCTCGGCTGTGTGTCATGTGCGGGGCATCCCCTTTGAGTGGTGGCGGCGCGGTTTGTGTTCCGTGCGCCCAAAGTATTTCGGAACAGGTTGGGATGAGTGCCTCTCTTCCCAGTCCTGCACTTCCTACGGCATCCCCTACTCCCCGGCGTCTGCTTTTCATGACCACGGTGGACATCAAGGATGCCTACCTTCACGTTCCGATCTTCCCAGGTCACCAGAGGTTCCTGAGGTTCGCTCTGGGGGATCAACACTACCAGTTTGTGGCCTTGCCGTTCGGTATCGCCTTGGCTCCTCGGGTTTTCACCAAGGTACTGGCCAGTGTTATGGCTCTCCTGCGGAACCAGGGCATCCGCATCCTCCCTTACCTGGACAACATTCTGATTGCTGCTCAGTCTCTTCATCAGGCCAAGAGGGATACTCAGGTGGTGATGTCCACTGTCGAGTCCTTCGGCTGGGTGATCAACTATCCCAAGTTTTCACTATCTCCGTCTTTGGTGAGGTCCTTTCTGGGCATGACACTGGATACTTCTCAGGTCAAGGTTTTTCTCCCTCAGCAGAAGGTGGAGGGAGATTGCAGGCACGGGCCCTGCTGTCGTATCCTCACCCCGCCATCTGTCTGAGGATGCAGTTGGTGGGGCTAATGGTGTCCTGCTTCGAGGCGGTTCCCTTTGCTCAGTTCCACATGAGACCTCTTCAGCTACATCTATTGTCGGCTTGGGACCGGACTCAGGAGTCCATGGATCAGGAGTTTGCTCTGTCCCCTCTGGTCAGACAGTCCCTCTCGTGGTGGTGGAAGAATCTTCTAGTGGGAAGGTTCTTTCTGCCTCCGCGATGGGAGATTGTCACCATGGATGCCAGTCTGACTGGCTGAGGGGGGAGTTTGGCAGTCACTGAAGTTCCAGTGTCAGTGGGGTCCCCAGGAGGCCCACGCACCCATCAACATCCTAGAGCTGAGGGCGATCAGGTTGGTGCTCTCCCAGTTGACTCCCCACCTTCGGGGTCGTGCCGTACTAGTCAGCTCGGACAATCAAGACGGCGGTGGCCTATATCAACCATCAGGGAGGGACCCGAAGCAAGCGAGCCCTTAAGCAAGTGTCTCTGATCTTATCATGGGTGGAGGAGACTGTTCCCTGCCTCTCGGCGGTTTACATTCCGGGGGTGGAAAACCAGGAGGTGGACTCCCCGAGCAGGGGGACGTCTCGTCTGGGGGAATGGTCTCTCAGCAACAAGGTATTTCACGCCCTGTTTCGCCGCTGGGGGCAGCCAGATGTGGACCTGTTTGCATCCCGTCACAAGCTTCCAAGATTCGTCTCCCCGTCAAAGGATCCTCTGGCCTTCACCACGGATGCGCTAGCGATTCCCTGGACAGAGTTTTGTCTCCTTTATGTCTTCCCTCCATTTCCTCTGCTGGGTCGTGTGCTGCGCAAGATAGCCCAAGAGGGGGTACCAGCCATTCTAGTGGCCCCCAGCTGGCCGAGGAGGGTATGGTTCGCAGCTGCTCTATCCCAATTTACAAACGCTGGCTTTAACGGCTTTGCTGCTGAAACCTCCATCTTGATGGGCAAGGGTTTGCCGGCCTCCGTTGTTGATACTTTGATTCAGGCTCGGAAGAAATCTCCGTCCACTATTTACTACAGGATCTGGCATGCTTATATTGTTTGGTGTGAGTCCAAGTCTCTATCTTGTCGTGAATTTTCCATTCCCAGAATTCTGGAGTTTTTGCAGCATGGTCTGGAGTCTACAACTTAGTACCCTCAAGGGACAGGTTTCTGCTCTGGCAATCTTTTTTCAAAGATCTTTTGCCAATCAAAGGCTTGTCAAGACTTTTTTCCAGGGAGTTACTCATGTGCGTCCACCGCGTAAGCCTCTGTTACCGGTTTGGGATTTAAATTTGGTGCTTTCTGCTCTACAGGGTCCTCCCTTCGAGCCTCTGTGTAAGGCCACTCTGTCCATTCTGACTCTTAAGGTAGCCTTTTTGGTCGCTATTACTTCGGTGTGTCGAGTATCTGAGCTGGTGGCGCTTTTCATGAAACCTCCTTATTTTGAGCAGCATCAGGATAAGGTGGTGTTCCGTCTTAACCCGGAATTTTTGTATCTACCTTTCATCTCACTGAAGACATTGTCTTACCCTCCTATTGTCCTGCCCCTGCTAACTCCAAGGAATGGAATCTTCATTCTCTGGATGTGGTCAAGGCGCTCAAGTATTATCTGGTTGCTACTGAGCCCTTTAGGAAGTCTGACTTTTTTTTCTTCTTTCTGGACCTAGGAAGGGTTTGCCTCCGGCCAAATCCACTATCAGCAAGTGGATTAGACAGGCGGTGGTGCAAGCTTATTCTGCCAAAGGGAAGGAACCTCCCTTCTGCGTTACTGCTCACTCTACTAGGGCTATTGGTGCCTCTTGGGCTTTTCAGCACCAGGCTTCTGTTCAACAAGTTTGTAAGGCTGCTACGTGGTCTTCTGTTCATACTTTTTCTAAGTTTTACAAGGTTGATGTTAGGGCCTCAGCGGATGCTGTTTTTGGCCGCAAGGTGCTTCAGGTGGTAGTGGCTTGAACTGCCTGCCGTTACTCATTGGGGATCCCACCCTACTTTAAGGACACTGCTATTGGATGTCCCAGAAGTAATGATTGAAATGAAACAGGCCGTGCTGTACACTTGGAAAAATACAATTCTGTGATTACTCGCCTGTAGAATTGATTTTACTGTGTACAGCGTGGCCTGTTTCATCCTTCCCTTGTTATCGTTGTTCTTGGTTGCCTCTTTATGGTGAAGTTAAAGTTATTCTTTGTGAGGCTGTGTATTTTTTATCATGGTTTATCTCCCGGCTTCTTGCATAACTGCTTTTTTTTACCACGGGGGGTCTATTGGTGATTCCTGGCTTTTTATAGGGCTGGGAGGAGCCACAAGTCTTCTGCAGTCAACTGCGCCACCTTGTGGCGGGATACCCAGAAGTAATGGTTGAAATGAAACAGGCCATGCTGTACACAGTAAAATCAGTTCTACAGGTGAGTAATCACAGAATTGTATTTTCTAGGTCTTCTGAAAGAACTAAAAAGTTTCCTTCAAGAAGCAAATGATTTAAAACCAAGGGCAAGGTCAATCCTAGATCCTTAACACCCTTCCCCTCCCCCAGAAGGCAACCTAAGAAGCACTGGAGGCAGTACAAGGGTGATCCTAAACCCAAACCCTATCTGTGTTTTCCCCACCCAATTTGATAGACCTTGGTCCTGATGCCGAGATACCTGTGGGGGCAGACTTTTTCAGGAAGCCTGGTGGTCGATTGCACAGAACCAGTTCATCCTGGACATAGTTGATATGGGTTACCAGCTGGAATTTTCCCCCAGAGAAATTTCTTTACCAGGCTTCCCCACGATACAGAAAGAAGGTTAGCATTCCCACTAGCTATCTCGGAACTTTGGTAGAAAAGAGAAGAAGTCAAGAATCTCTTGGCCCAGGGAGATTGGATGATCAGTATCGATCTCCAAGACACTTATTTACACATCTTAATTTGGCCAGGTCAACGCAGCTTCCTACTCTTGTGACTCTTCACTTCCAACACAGGGTGCTGCTTTTTGGCATTTCTTCAGCAAGATTCCAGTCTCCATATCTGGATGACCACCTGGTGACCAGGAGATCACAGTCAGAAATCTTACAAAACCTCAGCTGAACAATGTCACTGCTGCAAAGTCTGGTTTGGATTATAAACAGGGACAAGTTGTTTCGGTTACCATCCAGAACCTTCAAATTCCTGGGTTACTTCATAAATTCCTCTCGCAGATGATTTTTTTTCTTAACTGAAAAGCAGGAAAAACTAATCAGAGAAGTTCAGCTCTTCATTAGGAAGTACCACCCCGGTCATCAGCTGCACTCCAGGCCACTACAGGGTTTTCTACTGCAGACCTGGGATCACTCTCCAGAGGCTGGACGCCAAATCCTATAGTTATCACCATGCATGCCAGCGGTTGGGGAGTATACCTAGACTCGCACCACATACAAGGGAGGTGGTCTGGAGATTTGAGGTTCAGATCCTCAAATTTCAGAGAGCTCGAAGTGGTACAGGAAGCTCTGAATCACTTCAAACCTCTTTAAAAAAATATGGACATCCAGATTAGGTCGGACAACATGATGACCGTAGCTTATTTAAAGGGCGCACCAGATCAGGCACCTTACATTCCGTTGCACTGTCCTTTCTGGGGCCTCTACAGCTATGGATCAGATCCCTGGCAGCAGTCCACTTAAAGGGATCCCTAAACTCAGTAACAGATTTTCTAAGCAGGACTCCGGTCAGGCATTCAGAGTGGAGCCTAAATCCACAGATCTATCAAATATTGGTAAACAGGTGGGGTAAGCCAGAGATAGCTTTTCGTGTCAGCAACAAATTCATAATGTCATAATTTTTTCTCAATGAGTCGGGGGGGGGACAGGTACTTGGGAGTAGACGTCCTGGCTCAACTTCGGAGATTTCAACTCGCCTATGCCCTCCAACTTGGATCCTGCCACAAGTGCTTCCCAAAATAGCTTTGGAACAAAGCCAACCCTATTAACCCTATTCTTAACTGCAATGGTACAAAAAGTCCTGTAGGCACTACCTCTAATTCCAGACCTACTACCTCAGGGCCCGGTGCTTCACCCGAATCTCCAGTCTCTAAAATGATCGGCCTGGATCTTGAATGGACTATATCAAAGAAAAAGGGTCTCTCTAACAAAGTAGTCATGATGATCCTAAAATCAAGGAAAATGACTACCAGAAAAAAATCTGAAGTGTTTCAATTTATTCTGTGAATAGAACAGTTTGAAAAGAGACACGATTGTGATGGTACTTGAATTCCTACAAGAGAGCTTTAAACAAGGGTTAGCTGTAAGTACCCTAAAAACCCAGGCCTCTGCTTTATCGAGCTTCCTACAGAGAAGACTACATAATCATTCTGGTCAAAAGATTCTATTTCTATAGCTCGGAAAAAACCTATATTTCCTAACTATTGTCCTTCCTGGGAGTTAGTCCTGGTCCTCAAAGGGTTAGCCAAACCTCCCTTTGAACTCATGAATACCACCCGCCTTACATCAGATCCCACATCATCAGAGTTTCCACATCACGGGCGAAAGGTCAGGGGCTTAAAGGAAAGTTGCAAGGCAGCCACATGGTCATCTCATCTACATCTTCCTCAAACATTACAGGCTAGATTTATTATCCAAGACCAGGCCTTTGGTTGAAGGGTCTTACAGCCAGTTTCCCATCCCTAGTTCTAAAGTACTTGTTTATCCTCTCCGTGGCCATTCTGAAGGACGAAGGGCGAAAATTCCTGTTAGTCTTTCCGGTAATGGTATTTCTACGAGTCCTTCAGGACGGCCCTTATAACTCTGGGACTGGGGAAGGGGGCGGGCTTTTGTTCCAGTCGTTTCCTCTGTGGAGGAGGAGCTCTCTTTGTGGCCATCCTGAAGGACTCAGACTAACGGGGATTTTTATGGGAGAACTGGGGGGTTTTACACAGTGAGCCATCCCATTTGGGATGCCCTGGACAAAAGTCAGCAGATGGCCCCAGAAACTTAGATTCCAGGCTGGTCGTTGGTGGGTTTTGTTACACTTTAAAAGGGACCAAAACCCATCCTGGAATCTGAGAGCATCTATGATCTAAAGTATCATTTATAAGGGCCAGGGTCGGCATTAGGTCACCCAGTACAAGATTTCAGGATGGTGACCCCCCCCCCCCCCCCCAAAAAAAAACACATTCATACTTAAAGTGGACCAAAAACAATCTCTGGAGTCTGAGACTCCAGGGCAGGCTTAAACCCTTACTCTGGGTCATCTGGATTCCCCCGTCATGTAAAAATCCCGCTGAGAGGATAATCCTGGGTTTTGGGCCACTTTAAAGTGGTCCCACACCTATTTACTAGCTAACGCTTGTGGAAGGGCATCTTGACAGGCTCGCGGGGTGAGGGGGCATCCAGATTGCTAGAGCCGCCCCTGCGCACAATGACCCTTGATAGCTCTACCGTAAACTCTCTCCTTGGTCAAAATGTGGTCCTGTGATTGGTCGCCCATGGTCACAAAGGAAAAAATGACCCACATCCCGCTTCAAAGGTAAAGAAATGGAGGAATGTTGAAAACAAAGAATCATTTACTAAAAGTTGATGGAATGAAAGTAAAAGAGTGGAGTGAAAAAGAAAGGAATGCTGAAAAAGAGAGGCTGGATTAAAGTATAAATCAGGGATGCACAACCTACAGCACCCCGCACCTCTGCCTACCTCTACCCACTTCATCTCAACTCTTACCTCAACTTTTCCCGTCTGCCCTCTGACCACCTCAACTCTTGTAGCCTGCACTCAGCCAACCTTACCTCTGCCCACTTCTACCCAGCCCTGCTCACCTTACCTTTTCCGGTTTCATCCCTTCCTACTTCTCCACCACCTCACCTCTACTCACCTCTGCCCACATCTGCATATACATAAAAGCATATACAATGCTTGCTTACAGTAAACTGCTTTTATTTTATTGTGGCCCCTTGAAGTGGAACAATAAGACAATGAGGTCCTTAGTCCCAAAAAGGTTGTGCACCTTTGGTATAAATGAAAGAGGAGAGAATGTGGAAAAGAGAGAAGAGGAAATGTGGAGAGAGAAGGAAATGCCCAAGGGAAATGTCTGAGGTGACAATGCCTCAGGTCAGGCTCTTTGTATGGGCAAAACATCATAGAACCAAAGGATTGTCGCTTCCCAAACGGGTCCTGGAGCTGTGATGATGTGGATGTCCTGTTTGGTTTACAGGCCAAAGAGAGGAGAGTATTTGAGATGTAGGTGAACACCTAAAACCTCAGCTACCAGCATCGAGCAGGGGGCAGCTGAGCTGTGAGGAGCTATATTTTGGATTCATTGGCAATGAATATTCTGGGAACAGACCTGGATTTTTGTGTGACATGAAAATTTGGTCCAGGAAATCAGCTCTATGGTCTCCAATCATAACACAGAAAGAGAACGCTTGATGTAGATGTCCCCAAGACTGGAAGGTGAAGATTTTGGCCGGTCCAATTGACACTGGCCTTGTAGCTGACAAACTGGCGGTCTGTCAAATGCCACTTCTGCCTTTTGTGCATTGATCACTATAGATTTAGCAGGGTGTCTCATTGCTCGGAATAGGCTAAGGAAGTTCTGGAATGCAAACGTCCTCAGCAGGCCCACAAGAATTGGTTCAGGTGCGTCGCATATCATGGAGGTCCCAATCCTAATGATGTGTTAGATGTGTGAGATGAGCGAACTTCCTAAAAATTTGATTCGGGTGAATTGCCAAATTTCTCCAAGAAATTCGGGTTTTTCCGAATCGAACCTTTGAGTATCGCTTATCTCTAGTGGAATGTGCGATACACACAGCACGGTGGGAACGGGGGAGGCCAGCTTTGCAACTCGGCTTCCGCCACGTGCGACAGGAATTCCCCGCTCCCACCGTGCTGAGTGTATCACACACTTACCTACATGCCGGCTTCCCCATCGTTCTGGCCAAGCGGATGTCTGCGGGAGCAAGTTGGCTTGCAAGTCAACTTGCGCCGGCAGCCAGCCATTGGGCCAGAATGACGGGGAAGCCGGCATTACACAGAGCATGGTGGGAGGCCAGCCACACTGTCAGAACGCGGTGGAAGTCGACTTGCACAGCTGACCCGCCTTCCCCACTCCCACTGTGCTGTGTGTAATGCAGAGACACTTACCTGCATGCCAGCTTCCCCGTCGTTCTGGTCCAGTGGCTGGCTGCGAGCGCAAGTTGGCTTGCAAGGAGGGGAGCAGGGAAGGCCGGCCGCACTGGCAGCTGTGAAAGTCGGCTTCATCCACGCTGGAACGAGGATGGAGGTGAGTTCTTTTTTTACCCACCACCCGAGGCGCCATTGAATTTCAGTACGAACTCCCAAAAATTCGGTTTCGTGCCGAACCGAATTTTTCCTGAAATTCGGAACGAACTTGGGTTCTGACGAACCAGTTCCCTCATGTCTAGCTACTACCACCAAGAATCCTGGAAACGGGTCCTTGCAGTCTGGCAGGGCCTTCCCGTTCAGCCAGTGCCATAGGCCCCATTATGATTATTGAAGTAGTTTTGTAAGAATACAGGGACACCAGGTACAGTTTGGGTGTGCTTTAGGCTAGGCGGCCGGGAAGTGATATGGCCAGGCTTGTGAATGGACTCTCCATGGGCTAGGGCAAGGGCTGGCAAAGTACTTAGTTCCTGGGAAGAGGGAAGCCAGCAGAAGGCTCCTGATAACTTTAGGTTCACTTGAGGGTGAAATACAGCAGCATCTTTAAGCTTGACAAAAAGCCTTTATTCGCTGGCACAGTCATTTACACAGCAACTCACAAAGGGATTTTGTGGTCTTCCTCTTCTCCAGTTACTCCCAGCTTGGTTGTCATGCACCTGGTTACGGCTCGGTGTTCTCCCCTCAAGGTTCCTGAGGAACGCACATCACAGCCATTTTCCCTGTCCCTTTCCAGGACTACTGCACCAGCTCACTCTTCAGGAATCTGGCTTGGCACAGTGTTTTCCCATCAAGGCACCCAGGATTTGCTCAACGTGGCCTTTCTGCCCTTTCCAGAGGGGAGTACTAGTCTGGCCAGCCAGTCCAAAGTGTCTCCAGATTAGTGCATTGTGATTGTCGAGTCCCTCGGCCTGAATCTGTGCTCCAGGGGGCACACACACAACAGCCCTACTCTCTGTCCTATTCATGGAGGAGATTCTATCTGCCTTGCTTCTGAGGTAGCATTCACACTCTCTCTTTATTCTTTCTTACCCAGCCATGTCCAGCCTTCTTTATAAAGGACTGGAACCAACCATCTAATTCTGATTGGCTTACCCTGCTCTGACACCTCTCATTTTTGCCTTGTGTAACAAAGGGTGACATCTAGTGTCCACATCCCCTTACTGGAGCCCAATTCCCTCACCTTCTGATTGGCCTGGTTTTTCTAACTAAAACCCGTGGGACACTAGACATACCCTCTAAACAAAATGACTACCCTAACAGAGCTATTCTATTAACCTGTTACAGTTTGAGGGAATGCAGCAAATAGGATACACTTTTGTTGTTCAGTAAACAGACGATGAGGGTGGACACCTGGCTATTCTCAAAAGCATACATTTAGATATACAGTACGTGCCACTAAATCCTGCTGCTCATTGCCCCTTTATTCCGTGGTCCAATCTCTTTCGAAATCCTTTTCTGCTTCATGTGCATTTCCTGGTTAGAACAGATGTTGAAGCTCCGGGTCAGGTGCCAGAACTGGGCTTGTGCCAGGGCCCTTGGAATCTTGGGAGGCCCACTCAGTCTTGGTCTAAGCCACCGGTACTCAACTGGCAGACCGGGGTCCAAATGCGGACCTTGGTGCCAGATTTCTGGACCCCTGCCCTGACAGCCCTGCACTCAGTTGCTTCTGTGTTGTCATGCTCAGTGCTGCCCCCTTTACTTGATGGGCGATGTAGTTCTGTAGTATAGAAACCTTGTTTCTCTTTGCCCCATCCAATCCTATCCCGCTGCCCCAGCTCAGCCCCATCCATCTTTGTCCCGCCATCTCGTCCCCCCAGCTCAGCCCCATCCATTACTGCGCCCCCAGCTCTGCCCCATACATCCCTGTCCTGCCATCTCTGCCCTATCCATCTCCATCCCCCCAGCTTTGCCACATCAACCCATCCCCATCCATTCCTGCCCCCCCAGCTCTGCCCCATCCATCTCAGCTTTTTTTTAGTTTTGCCTGTGAAATCTATAACCTCTCCCGTGGTGGGCGGATTTCTATCCACCCCTGTGACAGCCCGGACCTTCAACTCTCACAGGATACCTGTATATAGGCCTTTACAAGAAGTGGTTGAGTACCCCTGGCCTAAGAAGTAGGATGATTCTCTGGTAATATGGTGGTGTGTAATGGTGGACAATTGCATACATCCCAAGTGTCCCTGATTTGGAGGGACTGTCGCTCTTTTGTGTCCATGTCCCCCCATCCCTCGTTGTTTTCATTTGTCTGTCTTTGAGGTGTAACATGCAGATCTGCATCAATAAATTATTCATTTGCCTATTTAAAGTGTTTCTATTGTTGTAACTGTTACAACCTATCTCCTAGACCTCCTTCAATGAGGGGGTGTGGCCTAATTTAACAAATGTCCCTCTTTGCCACCCTGAAAAGTTGCTAGATATGCAATTGGTGGGTGCTAAGTAGGTGAACAGAGGACCATTGGTAGCAGTGATGAACCCTTCAGCGATGATGGAGAAGGCAGCGAGGACCAGGGGATGAATGGCAGCAATGGTGTACTCCTTAGTGGCAGGGGAGAAGGCAGCGAGGACCAGGAGATAAATGGCAGCAATGGTGTACTCCTCAGTGGTAGGGGAGAACCCGGCGAGGACCAGGGGATGAATGGCAGCAATGGTGTACTCCTCAGTGGCAGGGGAGAAGGCGGCGAGGACCAGAGGATGAATGGCAGCAATGGTGTACTCCTCAGTGGCAGGGGAGAAGGCAGCGAAAACCAGAAGATGAATGGCAGCAATGGTGTACTCCTCAGTGGCAGGGGAGAAGGTGGTGAGGACCAGAAGATGAATGAAAGCAATGGTGTACTCCTCAGTGGCAGGGGAGAAGGTTGCGAGGACCAGAAGATGCATGGCAGCAATGGTGTACTCCTCAGTGGCAGGGGAGAAGGCGGGGAGGACCAGAAGATGAATGGCAGCAATGGTGTACTCTGCAGTGGGAGGGGAGAAGGCGGGGAGAACCAGAAGATGAATGGCAGCAATGGTGTACACCTCAGTGGCAGGAGAGAAGGCGGCGAGGGCCAGAGGATGAATAGCAGCAATGGTGTGCTCCTCAATGGCAGGGGAGAAGGTTGCGAGGACCGGAGGATGAATGGCAGCAATGGTGTACTCCTCAGTGGCAGGGGAGAAGGCGGAGAGGACCAGGGAATAAATGGCAGCAATGGTGTACTCCTCAATGGCAGGGGAGAAGGCGGCGAGGACCAGGGAATGAATGGCAGCAATTGTGTACTCCTCAGTGGCAGGGGAGAAGGCGGCGAGGACCAGAGGATGAATGGCAGCAATAGTGTACTCCTCAGTGGCAGGGGAGAAGGCGGCGAGGACCGGAGGATGAATGGCAGCAATGGTGTACTCCTCAGTGGCAGGGGAGAAGCTGGCGAGGACCAGGGAATGAATGGCAGCAATGGTGTACTCCTCAGTGGCAGGGGAGAAGCTGGCGAGGACCAGGGAATGAATGGCAGCAATGGTGTACTCCTCAGTGGCAGGGGAGAAGGCGGCGAGGACCAGGGAATGAATGGCAGCAATGGTGTACTCCTCAGTGGCAGGGGAGAAGCTGGCGAGGACCAGGGAATGAATGGCAGCAATGGTGTACTCCTCAGTGGCAGGGGAGAAGGCGGTGAGGACCAGAAGATGAATGGCAGCAATGGTGTAATCCTCAGTGGCAGGGGAGAAGGCAGTGAGGACCGGAGGATGAATGGCAGCAATGGTGTACTTCTCAGTGGCAGGGGAGAAAGCGCTGAGGACCAGAGGATGAATGGCAGCAATGGTGTACTCCTCAGTGGCAGGGGAGAAGGTGGTGATGACCAGAAGATGAATGGCAACAATGGTGTACTCCGCAGTGGCAGGGGAGAAGGCGGGGAGGACCAGAAGATGAATGGCAGCAATGGTGTACTCCTCAGTGGCAGGAGAGAAGGTGGCGAGGACTGGAGGATGAATGGCAGCAATGGTGTACTCCTCAGTGGCAGGGGAGAAGGTGGCGAGGGCCGGAGGATGAATGGCAGCAATGGTGTACTCCTCAGTGGCAGGGGAGAAGGCGGCGAGGAACAAGGAATGAATAGCAGCAATGGTGTACTCCTCAGTGGCAGGGGAGAAGGTGGTGAGGACCAGGGAATGAATGGCGGCAATGGTGTAATCCTCAGTGGCAGGGGCGAAGGCGGCGAGGAGCAGAGGATAAATGGCAGCAATGGTGTACTCCTCAGTGGCAGGGGAGAAGGTGGCGAGGACCAGGGAATGAATGGCAGCAATGGTGTACTCCTCAGTGGCAGGGGAGAAGGCAACGCGGACCGGAGGATGAATGACAGCAATGGTGTACTCCTCAGTGGCAGGGGAGAAAGTGGCGAGGGCCAGAGGATGAATGGCAGCAATGGTGTACTCCTCAATGGCAGGGGAGAAGGTTGCGAGGACCGGAGGATGAATGGCAGCAATGGTGTACTCCTGTAGTTACTGGACATACCTTGTGTGTATATATATATATATATATATATATATATATATATGTGTGTTTGTTTCACAAATTAAATCACTTTTGATTGATGCATAGCTATTTTGAGTGGGTGTTCACTTACTCCATTTTCTATTTACATGGTTATTATATGTGCATATAGGGTTGGTGCACAGGATTAGGTTGAACCCCTCATTGGTCTGCTCTTCCTTATCAGGATTTCTTGTAGGTGTGCTCTGATCTCTCACTAACTTTGTAGCAATGGTGTACTCCTCAGTGGCAGGGGAGAAGGTGGCGAGGACAAGGGAATGAATGGCAGCAATGGTGTAATCCTCAGTGACAGTGGATAAGGCGGCGAGGACAAGGGAATGAATGGCAGCAATGGTGTACTCCTCAGTGGCAGGGGAGAAGGTGGCCAGGACCAGGGACTAAATGGCAGCAATGGTGTACTCCTCAGTGGCAGGGGAGAAGGTGGCGAGGACCAGGGAATGAATGGCAGCAATGGTGTACTCCTCAGTGGCAGGGGAGAAGGCACCGAGGACCTGAGGATGAATGGCAGGAATGGTGTACTCCTCAGTGGCAGGGGAGAAGGTGGCGAGGACCACAGGTTGAATGGCAGCAATGGTGTAATCCTCAGTGGCAGGGGAGAAGGCGGCGAGGACCGGAGGATGAATGGCAGCAATGGTGTACTCCTTAGTGGCAGGGGAGAAGGTGGTGAGGACCAGGGAATGAATGGCAGCAATGGTGTACTCCTCAGTGGCAGGGGAGAAGCCGTCGAGGACCAGGGGATGAATGGCAGCAATGGTGTACTCCTCAGTGGCAGGGGAGAAAGCGGCGAGGACCAGAGGATGAATGGCAGCAATGGTGTAATCCTCAGTGGCAGGGGAGAAGGTGGCGAGGACCGGAGGATGAATGGCAGCAATGGTGTAATCCTCAGTGGCAGGGGAGAAGGTGGCGAGGATCGGAGGATGAATGGCAGCAATGGTGTACTCCTCAGTGGCAGGGAAGAAGGTGGCGAGGACCAGGGAATGAATGGCAGCAATGGTGTACTCCTCAGTGGCAGGGGAGAAGGCAGTGAGGACTGGAGGATGAATGGCAGCAATGGTGTACTCCTCAGTGGCAGGGGAGAAGGTGGCGAGGACCAGGGAATGAATGGCAGCAATAGTGTACTCCTTAGTGGCAGGGGAGAAGGTGGTGAGGACCAGAAGATGAATGGCAGCAATGGTGTAATCCTCAGTGGCAGGGGAGAAGGTGGCGAGGATCGGAGGATGAATGGCAGCAATGGTGTACTCCTCAGTGGCAGGGGAGAAGGTGGCGAGGACCAGAGGATGAATGGCAGCAATAGTGTACTCCTCAGTGGCAGGGGAGAAGGCGGCGAGGACCGGAGGATGAATGGCAGCAATGGTGTACTCCTCAGTGGCAGGGGAGAAGCTGGCGAGGACCAGGGAATGAATGGCAGCAATGGTGTACTCCTCAGTGGCAGGGGAGAAGGCGGCGAGGACCGGAGGATGAATGGCAGCAATGGTGTACTCCTCAGTGGCAGGGGAGAAAGCGCTAAGGACCAGAGGATGAATGGCAGCAATGGTGTACTCCTCAGTGGCAGGGGAGAAGGTGGTGATGACCAGAAGATGAATGGCAACAATGGTGTACTCCGCAGTGGCAGGGGAGAAGGCGGGGAGGACCAGAAGATGAATGGCAGCAATGGTGTACTCCTCAGTGGCAGGGGAGAAGGCGGAGAGGACTGGAGGATGAATGGCAGCAATGGTGTACTCCTCAGTGGCAGGGGAGAAGGCGGCGAGGAACAGGGAATGAATAGCAGCAATGGTGTACTCCTCAGTGGCAGGGGAGAAGGTGGTGAGGACCAGGGAATGAATGGCAGCAATGGTGTACTCCTCAGTGGCAGGGGAGAAGGCAACGAGGACCGGAGGATGAATGACAGCAATGGTGTACCCCTCAGTGGCAGGGGAGAAAGTGGCGAGGACCAGAGGATGAATGGCAGCAATGGTGTACTCCTCAGTGGCAGGGGAGAAGGCGGGGAGAACCAGAAGATGAATGGCAGCAATGGTGTACTCCTCAGTGGCAGGAGAGAAGGCGGCGAGGGCCAGAGGATGAATGGCAGCAATGATGTACTCCTCAATGGCAGGGGAGAAGGTTGTGAGGACCGGAGGATGAATGGCAGCAATGGTGTACTCCTCAATGGCAGGGGAGAAGGTTGCGAGGACTGGAGGATGAATGGCAGCAATGGTGTACTCCTGTAGTTACTGGACATACCTTGTGTATATATATATATATATATATATATATATATATATATATGTTTGTTTCACAAATTAAATCACTTTTGATTGATGCATAGCTATTTTGAGTGGGTGTTCACTTACTCCATTTTCTATTTACATGGTTATTATTTGTGCATACAGGGTTGGTGCACAGGATTAGGTTGAACCCCTCATTGGTCTGCTCTTCCTTATCAGGATTTCTTGTAGGTGTGCTCTGATCTCTCACTAACTTTGTAGCAATGGTGTACTCCTCAGTGGCAGGGAAGAAGGCGGCGAGGACCGGAGGATGAATGGCAGCAATGGTGTAATCCCCAGTGGCAGGGGAGAAGGTGGCGAGGACCAGGGAATGAATGGCAGCAATGGTGTACTCCTCAGTGGCAGGGGAGAAGGTGGCCAGGACCAGGGACTAAATGGCAGCAATGGTGTACTCCTCAGTGGCAGGGGAGAAGGTGGCGAGGACCAGGGAATGAATAGCAGCAATGGTGTACTCCTCAATGGCAGGGGAGAAGGTTGCGAGGACCGGAGGATGAATGGCAGCAATGGTGTACTCGTCAGTGGCAGGGGAGAAGGCACCGAGGACCAGAGGATGAATGGCAGCAATGGTGTACTCCTCAGTGGCAGGGGAGAAGGCGGCGAGGACCAGGGAATGAATGGCAGCAATGGTGTACTCCTCAGTGGCAGGGGAGAAGGCGGTGAGGACCGGAGGATGAATGGCAGCAATGGTGTACTCCCCAGTGGCAGGGGAGAAGGCGGTGAGGACCGGAGGATGAATGGCAGCAATGGTGTACTCCTCAATGGCAGGGGAGAAGGCGGCGAGGACCGGAGGATGAATGGCAGCAATGGTGTACTCCTCAGTGGCAGGGGAGAAAGCGCTAAGGACCAGAGGATGAATGGCAGCAATGGTGTACTCCTCAGTGGCAGGGGAGAAAGCGCTAAGGACCAGAAGATGAATGGCAACAATGGTGTACTCCGCAGTGGCAGGGGAGAAGGCGGAGAGGACTGGAGGATGAATGGCAGCAATGGTGTACTCCTCAGTGGCAGGGGAGAAGGCGGAGAGGACTGGAGGATGAATGGCAGCAATGGTGTACTCCTCAGTGGCAGGGGAGAAGGCGGTGAGGAACAGGGAATGAATAGCAGCAATGGTGTACTCCTCAGTGGCAGGGGAGAAGGTGGTGAGGACCAGGGAATGAATGGCAGCAATGGTGTACTCCTCAGTGGCAGGGGAGAAGGCAACGAGGACCGGAGGATGAATGACAGCAATGGTGTACCCCTCAGTGGCAGGGGAGAAAGTGGCGAGGACCAGAGGATGAATGGCAGCAATGGTGTACTCCTCAGTGGCAGGGGAGAAGGCGGGGAGAACCAGAAGATGAATGGCAGCAATGGTGTACTCCTCAGTGGCAGGAGAGAAGGCGGCGAGGGCCAGAGGATGAATGGCAGCAATGATGTACTCCTCAATGGCAGGGGAGAAGGTTGTGAGGACCGGAGGATGAATGGCAGCAATGGTGTACTCCTGTAGTTACTGGACATACCTTGTGTATATATATATATATATATATATATATATATATATATATGTTTGTTTCACAAATTAAATCACTTTTGATTGATGCATAGCTATTTTGAGTGGGTGTTCACTTACTCCATTTTCTATTTACATGGTTATTATTTGTGCATACAGGGTTGGTGCACAGGATTAGGTTGAACCCCTCATTGGTCTGCTCTTCCTTATCAGGATTTCTTGTAGGTGTGCTCTGATCTCTCACTAACTTTGTAGCAATGGTGTACTCCTCAGTGGCAGGGAAGAAGGCAGCGAGGACCGGAGGATGAATGGCAGCAATGGTGTAATCCCCAGTGGCAGGGGAGAAGGTGGCGAGGACCAGGGAATGAATGGCAGCAATGGTGTACTCCTCAGTGGCAGGGGAGAAGGTTGCGAGGACCGGAGGATGAATGGCAGCAATGGTGTACTCGTCAGTGGCAGGGGAGAAGGCACCGAGGACCAGAGGATGAATGGCAGCAATGGTGTACTCCTCAGTGGCAGGGGAGAAGGCGGCGAGGACCAGGGAATGAATGGCAGCAATGGTGTACTCCTCAGTGGCAGGGGAGAAGGTGGTGAGGACCGGAGGATGAATGGCAGCAATGGTGTACTCCCCAGTGGCAGGGGAGAAGGCGGTGAGGACCGGAGGATGAATGGCAGCAATGGTGTACTCCTCAATGGCAGGGGAGAAGGCGGCGTGGACCGGAGAATGAATGGTAGCAATGGTGTACTCCCCAGTGGCAGGAAAGAAGGTGGCGAGGACCAGAGGATGAATAGCAGCAATGGTGTACTCCTCAGTGGCAGGGGAGAAGGAGGCCAGGACTGGAGGATGAGAGAGCAGTTACAACTGGATGGCGATTGGTGGCAATGAAGAAGGCGAAAAGGACCAGGGGACGATCAACTGCAAATTAGTGGCAGTGAGGATCAATGTCTGATCAATGGCAGAGGAGGACCTATTGGTGTAAACTGAGCTAAACGGACCGCTAGCAGCCAATAGCGGGCCACTGGTGGGGGAGTGCAGAATCGATAATCAGGTGCCCCCCCCCTCTGCCCGATCTATGAAACCCCACAGGTCACCCATTTTCCTTACCTCAGCCAAGCAGAGGCCCCCTTTTTATTCAGATTTCCTTTGCCGCTCAGAGCAGCAAGTAAATCCAAATGTAGTGAGTGCTGCTGGCCACATCCCCGCTCACCTCTAGCCGTGGGCATGCCTATTCAGAAATGCCTGGCACGGGTCCGCACCCCAGCTAAATGCATATCGGTGATGCTGGGTTGGCTTGAGGAAAAGGTGCCTGTGTCCGGGAAGGGGGGTGTCCCAATTTGTGATGTCCCATGAAGAGGGAGACCAGCACCCCAAGAGTCTTCCTCGAGGGGGAATGTTGCTCCTCTTTATAGCAGAACGATACCCCACACAGCTGGCCATGGAATCTAAAAGATTCCAGGGCTGTCCACTGACTTTCCCTTGGGGCATCCCAAAACTCTCCTTCTTCCTGGCTCCATTGCTGATGTATACATGGACGGCTGCATCTCTGGGCTGCGGCGCTCTCCCGCCTCTAGCCTTTCAGATAGGCTGGGGAGCATTAAAGCGAAGCAAAAGACATTCTTTTTAATAGTTAGCACCCTTTGCCATGTTTACTTCCTTCGGCAAAGAGCTCTGATTCCTTCAATGGGGAGGGCGCACTGCCGCACCCCCATGGTGTGCACGCTCATGCCTCAGCCTCTCTGAATGGCTAAGGCAGGAGCGCACGTTGGCGGGGATGCAGGGGATACGCCAGCGTGTGCCTTCCAAAAGGCAAATGGCTCTGACTGTACGAGAGCCCGCATATGCGCCATTAGAGTGGGGAAAGATGAGTTATTACTGGTGCCCCGATTTGGGATGCTCCAGGCAAAGCCAGCGACCCTCCCTCAAATCTTTTAGATTCCAGGCTGACTGCTGGTGGGTTTTGTTCCGCTTTGATATACAGGCAAACTGCTCTGATTAGCCTGTGCATTTCCCGTAGGACTGGGGAAAGATTTATGGGCAATCTGGGGGTTGACGAAAGACAAACTGGAGGAGAGCCTGCGCATGCAGCATTAGAACGGGAGCTATTACTCGAACCCTGGGGGGTTCACACAGAAGGGCATCCTGATTCGGGATGCCCGGGGAAAAGCCAGCACTGAAATCTTTTAGATTCAAGACCGGCTGCTGGTGGGAGTTGTTCCACTTTAATATACAGGTAAACTGCTCTGATTGGATGAGAGGCCGCGTATGAGGAAAGGAGTTTTTATGGGCAATCGGGATTCCCTATAGGCAGGAACAAATCCTGGGATAGGCAAAATCCCAAGGATTTTTTCTGCTTTACAGCAGACCAAAATCCCAGCTTTTCACTCACCGATTCGGGATGCCCCTAAAACTCCAGGGTTTGTGGAATATATTACCTCGCTCCATGCTCAGGCTTCCAGCCAATGAGAAATGATTACCATGAATATTAACACCCAGGAAATCTATGCCGAATGGATTTAACTGCCCTGGTGCCTCCCACGGTGCATGCCCGCCCTGGCCACTCAGATGCCTGGCCTGGCACAGGTGCGCGCTTCAGCTGTAGGGATGCTGTGGCCATTGGCATGGGCGCCATTATTATTATTGTTTATTTATATAGCGCCATCTTCTGTAGCGCTTTACAAAGTATGATTACAGACAAGGTAAAACATAGTACAGGGAACGATACAAAACGTGATGCTACAAGGTTCAAACCAAGTGTTGTGAGCACAGGAGACAATAGGAAAGAGAGCCCTGTCCTTGCGAGCAGTCTAAACCATGGGGTCACCAGCAAGGTAAACTTTTTGCAGTGATCTTAGGGTATTTCACACAGTCCAGCATCCCAAATCGGGATGGTTGAAGAGAACCTAAAGTCATGTTTGACTGGAGGTCTGCTTTAATGTATTCGGAAAATAGGTGGAGACAGTGGCGGACTGGGGCCAAAAAATCAGCCCAGGATTTTACCAGCACTTGGCCGGCCCGTGACCAGCCAGTGGCATCTCTGCTGCTGCCTGACCAGTCAACCAGTGTGCAGGGCCGGCGCCAGCACAGGGCAAACCTGGGCAATTGCCAGGGCCCCCGGCATCTTCAGGGGCCCACTCAGACTCACACTTGGCCATGGTGTCATTTAAACCGGACCTTCAGCATAATTTAATGAAAAGTCCAAACCCCTCAAAAACTATTTCCGAGCATCTAAAATGAATATATTTTAGGTTTTTAATCACACTTTATTCTTTCCCCCACTGGGCTGCAACTCTGTTCAGGACTCTAGGATACGGGCACTTCTATCTTGACTCAGAAGCATCACATATTGAGGAGAGGAGAGCGGAATAAAGTACAGGTGGGCAGGTTATAGATGTGCTTTGCACAGACAGAGCAGAGCTGGAATCAGGAAAAGGACAGCAATCCCAGAATGCAGAGCAGCACAGTCAGAAGACACTTCCTGTTTGCAGGCAGCCTGAGACTCCATGGGCCGCCATCTTGGATGTTTAAAGGCTCAGAAAATGAAGTAGATGCAAGTACAGGGGTGGGCAACTATTTTTTTTCCATGGGGCCACATGAGAAACTAAAAATATTGTGGAGGGCCGGGCTAAAAGGCTGAAGTCAATTCTGCATTTTTGTGAATGGCCGACGCGGGCGCGCTCCCTGTTAGAGGGAAGCGCGAGATGCGGTCGCCAGTGCGCTCGGAGCTGCTGAACTAAGACGCTGCTAAGACATAAGTGTTTAAGTGCATAGGTCAGCGCGCTGATTGGACGAGCGGCTGTGCATGTGCCATAGGACCGCGGTGAGGTGAGTTTAACCAGGCGATCTGGAGGGTTTCACATAGCAGGGCAAAGGACCAAACCCCAGGATAGTCAAAATCCTGGGTTTTGGTCCACTTTAAGCTTAGCAGCAGCCCAAGGATAGCTTCCAACCAGGTAGGCAGCACGAGCGGAGGGACTACGCCAGCCAGCTCAGCCCAGGCCGGTCAGAGCCAATCAAAGGGCCGTATATGACCCGCTGGCTGTACAATGCCCAGGTCTGTACAGGTAGGATGATTTTTAATGTAAGCAATCTGTATGTACAGGGTGGGGGGAACATATAAGATAGGCTCTTATTCAGGGTGAAGGTCCGGATTAATGTGAGCAATCTGTATGTACAGGGTGTGGGAAACATATAAGATAGGCTCTTATTCAGGGTGAAGGTCCAGATTAACGTGAGCAATCTGTATGTACAGGGTGGGGGGAACATATAAGATAGGCTCTTATTCAGGGTGAAGGTCCGGATTAATGTGAGCAATCTGTATGTACAGGGTGTGGAAAACATATAAGATAGGCTCTTATTCAGGGTGAAGGTCCGGATTAATGTGAGCAATCTGTATGTACAGGTTGTGGGAAACATATAAGATAGGCTCTTATTCAGGGTGAGGGTCCGGATTAATGTGAGCAATCTGTATGTACACGGTGTGGGAAACATAAAAGATAGGCTCTTATTCAGGGGGGAGGTCCGCTTTAAGGGTTTGGGCTTTTCAATAAATCACAGTGAAGGTCCGGTTTAACTCACTTGATGAGACTTTATTACCTGAGCTCAGCTAAAATCAGGAAAATAACTTTCGCGGCTAAGTGCAGGGCCATAGATAAATAACACGGAGGTATCTGGCTAGTTTTGGGGTCTCCCGGTGTTGGGGTGCACGTAAATCCCTGCGTCTCCCGGTGACAAGCTTCTCCTCATCTCTCCCGGGCCCCGCCCCCCTGTCTAGTCAGGCGGAGAGGGAGGGCCGCGCGCCTGTCCCACGTGACCCCGTCCGGCCAATGGGCTGCAAGGCCCGGGCAGCACACCCACAGCGCTGGAAGGCCAGACGGAGCCGGGAATGTGACATGGCGGAGGGATGCCCGGGAGGCCGGCGGCCAGGACAATGAAAGCCCGGGGCCCGTAGATGGACACGGTCAGCGCCCTGCAACCTTTCTCCTCTCGGCCTCCTGCAAGAGCGCGGCACAATGGTACGGGATCCCCCGGCCCGAGGGGGAGGGGTGCATCCTGCAAAGGAGGGAGGAGGGGGCTGCAATCCCCAGCATGGAAGGGGAATAACAATGGCACGGGCACTACATGTACCAGCAAGCCCGATCCCTGCACGTGTGAGGGGCGCTGGGACATGTAGTGCACCGGCCCGGCCTCTACCCCCCTATTGTCTGCCTTGGCCGAGACCCCTTATGATTCTGCTAATTGTGTTATTATTAATGGTAATCACGTGATCTGCGTGTCTTCTGATTGGCTGGCCGGCCAGTTTGGTGAAAGTTACTTCATGAAGAAGAGGCGGCGTTGCCCCTAGCAACCAAGCAAGGCCCCTTTGTTGATCTGTGAGAAACTGAAACTGGCTTTCCTATTGGTTGCTATGGACACTGGTTGCTATGAACTATACCTCCACCCTACCTTCCCCATCACCTTTTATATAACAGTCTGATTGTGGATGCTCCTGCATTTAAAGAGGACTTACAGTCAAAGCTGACTGAAGGTCCTTTCGTTCCCATTTGGGATGCCCTGCTCCCCCACCTCTTGCGCCCGTCGTGTGCCCCCTGCACCTCTTGCGCCCGTCGTGTGCCCCCTGCACCCCTTGCGCCCATCGTGTGCCCCCTGCACCTCTTGCGCCCGTCGTGTGCCCCCTGCGCCTCTTGCGCCCGTCGTGTGCCCCCTGCGCCTCTTGCGCCCGTCGTGTGCCCCCTGCGCCTTTTGCGCCCGTCGTGTGCCCCCTGCGCCTTTTGCGCCCGTCGTGTGCCTCTTGCGCCCGTCATGTGCCTCTTGCGCCCGTCGTGTGCCCCCTGCGCCTCTTGCGCCCGTCGTGTGCCCCCTGCGCCTCTTGCGCCCGTCGTGTGCCCCCTGCGCCTCTTGCGCCCGTCGTGTGCCCCCTGCGCCTTTTGCGCCCGTCGTGTGCCCCCTGCGCCTTTTGCGCCCGTCGTGTGCCCCCTGCGCCTTTTGCGCCCGTCGTGTGCCCCCTGCGCCTTTTGCGCCCGTCGTGTGCCCCCTGCGCCTTTTGCGCCCGTCGTGTGCCCCCTGCGCCTTTTGCGCCCGTCGTGTGCCCCCTGCGCCTTTTGCGCCCGTCGTGTGCCCCCTGCGCCTTTTGCGCCCGTCGTGTGCCCCCTGCGCCTTTTGCGCCCGTCGTGTGCCCCCTGCGCCTCTTGCGCCCGTCGTGTGCCCCCGCGCCTCTTGCGCCCGTCGTGTGCCCCCTGCGCCTCTTGCGCCCGTCGTGTGCCCCCTGCGCCTCTTGCGCCCGTCGTGTGCCCCCTGCGCCTCTTGCGCCCGTCGTGTGCCCCCTGCGCCTCTTGCGCCCGTCGTGTGCCCCCTGCGCCTTTTGCGCCCGTCGTGCGCCTCTTGCGCCTGTCGTGTGCCCCGTGCGCCTCTTGCGCCTGTCGTGTGCCCCCTGCGCCTCTTGCGCCTGTCGTGTGCCCCCTGCGCCTCTTGCGCCTGTCGTGTGCCCCCTGCGCCTCTTGCGCCTGTCGTGTGCCCCCTGCGCCTCTTGCGCCTGTCGTGTGCCCCCTGCGCCTCTTGCGCCTGTCGTGTGCCCCCTGCGCCTCTTGCGCCTCTTGCGCCCGTCGTGTGCCCCCTGCACCTCTTGCGCCCGTCGTGTGCCTCTTGCGCCCGTCGCGCCCCCCTCCCGCTCCTCTTGCGCCCGTCGCGCCCCCTTCCCGCTCCTCTTGCGCCCCTCGCGCTCCTCTTGCGCCCGTCGCGCCCCCCTCGCGCTCCTCTTGCGCCCGTCGCGCCCCCCTCGCGCTCCTCTTGCGCCCGTCGCGCCCCCCTCGCGCTCCTCTTGCGCCCGTCGCGCCCCCCTCGCGGCCCCTCTTGCGTCCGTCGCGGCCCCTCTTGCGTCCGTCGCGCCCCCCTCTTGCGTCCGTCGCGCCCCCCTCTTGCGTCCGTCGCGCCCCCCTCTTGCGTCCGTCGCGCCCCCCTCCTTTTGCGTTCGTCGCGTGCCCCCCTATGGACTATGCCTCCACCCTACCTTCCCCATCACCTTTTATATAACAGTTTAATTTTGGATGCTCCTGCATTTAAAGAGGACTTACAGTCACAGCTGACTGAAGGTCCTCTCGTTTCCATTTGGGATGCCCAGCTCCCTCACATCTTACGCCCGTCATGTGCCCCCCTGCACCTCTAACAGGATGCATGCCCGCATTGACCATTCACAAATGGCTGGTGCTGAAGCGCACCCAGCTAAAGGTATAGCCGACAGTGGCTGTGCCTCAAACATGTGCCACTGGTTTGGGGAGTAGGTAAGTTTTACAGGGGACCCGGGGTTTTCACACAGTGGGGCATCCCGAATCTGGATGTCCGGGGGGGGGGGGATCTATAAATCTGTAAGATTCCCGGGTTGATCCCCTGTATAAGAATTTTAACATAGTCTGCCATTTGTGAGCAGCAATATAAGAAGATTGCTGAAACCGCTATGAAGTATGACGGTTGTTTAAAAAGGACCAACATCTATTTTACACCAAATGGTGGTGGCAACCCGATGGGTGATGCCCCTCCCCCCTCTCATTCACCACTGCCAATTTAAAGCGGACCAAAACCCACATTTTTAACTAGCGTCCCCTAAATTGCTCCCCCCATGAGGAATACCTTTTGCCAATTTTTAGTGCTCCTGCTTCACTCTAATCCCAGATAATGACCCTTGTTTTAGCTGTAAAGCTCTGCCTCCTCCATTCATTGCTGTTGTTGTGTGTGGCAATGATGTCCCTTCCACATCTCTGCAATTACTGATCACCTTCCATCTTACAGAGGGGGACAGCAAAAGGCAAAACATGAAATATTCCTTCTTTAAGGTGTAGAAATGGATCATCGGCAGGGGCTATGGCCAAATGTATTTCAAATGTTTGTTGGGTTTTGGTCCGCTTTATGTTGATCTTACCTGCTGCTTGTTCCACCCAGCAAATGGCGGCATCCTGATTGGCTGCCGGTGGTCACGTGGTCTAAAGCTTTTAGCGGCTCATAGACCAGATCATGTGACCACCAGGGGACAATTATAGGTTTATTTCTTGGGTTTGCGCCTCCGCACTGCGTTAAACCACGATCAACAGCCATTGTCTAGAAAATAAATTCAGATGTAATGTAAATATTTGTGTGAACAGCATCATTTACTGGCAGCTATGGAAACGGCATGACGAAAATAGAGTATGTAGCACGGGTGGGTTGCAGTCGCACTCAGGGGCATCCCATATCGGTATGTGTCCTAAACTAGAGGTTGTGCTATTAACAAAAGAGTAGGATTTCATAATACATAGTCACTGGTAAATTATGGCGACTACAACAGGAGTACCCACTCCACTACAGCTCTCCCCTGTCTTCTCCCCCCCCCCCCTCCTTTTTAAATTATGGCGACCCACCTGTGCGTAGCCAGCCTTGGAGTCAGGGAAACGATCAGGATTTCCACAATACCTGTCACTCTCAGTGATCTCGTCATTGTGAGCTGTCCTGGAGCGTCGTACACTTTGTAAGTTACTTTATACTCACCCCACCCACACACACCAATAATCAGAGGTAAAAATGTGGCCTCTAGTTCAGGACCAAAACTTGACCCCTCAGTTTGAGCTTACCACCTAATGTAACCCCTCAACTTTACTCTACCATCTGATCTAACCTGACCTTTCCACTTGACCTTACCACCTATTCCAACGTGACCCCTCGGCTTGACCTTACCGCCTGATCTGACCCCCTTGGTTTGACCTTACCCCCTAATCTGACCTCTCAACTTGACCTTACCTCCCATCTGACCTCTCAACTTGACTTTTCAACCTGATCTGACCCCTTGGCTTGACCTTACTGCTTGATTTAAACTGACCCCTTAGCTTGACTTGATCACCTCACCTAATCTGACCTGACCCCTAACTTGACCTTTCCACCTGATCTGACCTGACCCACAGCTTGACCTTACCACCTGACCTGACCCATCGGCTTGACCTTGCCACCTGATCTAACCTGACCTCTAAATTTGACCTTACCCCCGTGATCTGACCTCTCAACTTGACCTTACCCCCGTGGTCTGACCTCTCAACTTGACCTTACCCCCGTGGTCTGACCTCTCAACTTGACCTTACCCCCGTGGTCTGACCTCTCAACTTGACCTTACCCCCGTGGTCTGACCTCTCAACTTGACCTTACCCCCGTGGTCTGACCTCTCAACTTGACCTTACCCCCGTGGTCTGACCTCTCAACTTGACCTTACCCCCGTGGTCTGACCTCTCAACTTGACCTTACCCCCGTGGTCTGACCTCTCAACTTGACCTTACCCTCGTGGTCTGACCTCTCAACTTGACCTTACCCTCGTGGTCTGACCTCTCAACTTGACCTTACCCTCGTGGTCTGACCTCTCAACTTGACCTTACCCTCGTGGTCTGACCTCTCAACTTGACCTTACCCCCGTGGTCTGACCTCTCAACTTGACCTTACCCCCGTGGTCTGACCTCTCAACTTGACCTTACCCCCGTGATCTGACCTCTCAGCCTGACCTTACCCCCGTGATCTGACCTCTCAGCCTGACCTTACCTCCGTGATCTGACCTCTCAGCCTGACCTTACCTCCGTGATCTGACCTCTCAACTTGACCTTACCTCCGTGATCTGACCTCTCAACTTGACCTTACCCCCGTGATCTGACCTCTCAACTTGACCTTACCCCCGTGATCTGACCTCTCAACTTGACCTTACCCCCATGATCTGACCTCTCAACTTGACCTTACCCCCATGATCTGACCTCTCAACTTACTTGACCTTACCCCCGTGATCTGACCTCTCAACTTGACCTTACCCCCGTGATCTGACCTCTCAACTTGACCTTACCCCCGTGATCTGACCTCTCAACTTGACCTTACCCCCGTGATCTGACCTCTCAACTTGACCTTACTACTTGATTTGAAATGACTTTGAGGTGCCGTCGATTATACCAGGGCTCATGCTCCAATCCCAGAGTCACCTGGCCATGTATTCTGAAAAATGAAGTGGCAGATGCCACACAGGCTTCCTGTAAACATGTTAAAGCTAAAATCAATCAAAAGCCTGAAGAGGTGACCCCCCCAATACATTGCGCTACAGCCACTGCTTCATCAGGGGATATGTGATGTTGATTTCCATACCCTAAAGTTTTATATCTACATTTCGACCTCTGGCCAAGAGACTAGAATCAATGTGCCAAATGTAAAGGCAAAAAGAAATAGGAGGCATGGCAGAAGAAAGCAACGTCTATTGGGTGGACAAAGGCCAGTGCACACCCACAGAAGAAAAGCGGTGTGTCTGACACCTCTTGTGTTTTGTTTCCTCTCTCTGTAGGTTGATGAGGATTTTGATTGCATTGCTGTACTGCAGCAGTTTCTTTAATCTCAGTACATCCACATGTGGGTTAAAGAGGACCAAAACCGTGATAATCCAGCTCTAGATTCCAGGGTGGGGTTACAGGTTTTACCTGGGATGCCTCACAGTATTGACACCCTACAGTTGACCGGATATGCCTACCTTAAAGCAGACCAAAACCCATTGAACTTGTGAAATAAATTTAGCCTAAGCCCCTGCCGACACGTCCTTCTTCAGGTGCGGCCCTAGAATTAGATATATTCTTAGTATACAGTAAGTCCTGCTCCAGATAGATTACTTACACTTGGGTAATCCTCCACCAGATGCCGCTGCACTGCAGAGACATGTAAAACAGGCTCCTCCCGGCCCCTCAAATACCCGGGACCTCCCACAAATCCCCAGATTTCTCTGCAGTGCTTACTGCGAAGACATGAAATTATCACTCTCTCGCAGGTGAGCGGGGCTATTAGCCTGCAGCCCTGTTGGACTATTCCCACCCGTTCCTCGTGTGATGTGCCTCCCAGCCTGGGCTGCGCTGGTCGGGAGAAGGTAGGCAGCACCATGTGTGCTTATGGAGCGCTGCTCCACCCCAATCCCCCACCAAAGGGTAGGCGGTATAGGCTGATGGTGAGCCTTTATGGGATGCCCCTCCCGCATTATTGCCCCATGCCTCATGTAGCGGTGGGTCCTGTACAGAGGGCCGCCATCCTCCCTTGTTCTCCCTGTAGCCTTCGGGAGGGAAAGAAGGGGGGGGGGGGGCGTGTGGGTGAGCGTGTAGCGTGATTCGTGCATACGGCGTTTTGTCATGTCTTTTGACTAGTATATGTTGTGTCTGCCGCCGCGCTGACTTGTCTTTTTTGCTATTGCAAATGCCACCGCCGCACGCGTCTTTTTCTTCATTTGGATGTTCCGCGCCGGGCGGTGGCGTTACCTCAGACACTTCTGCGTTCTCATTGGCTGCTTGCCTGTGGGCTTCGCGCTCTTTGGGGGGCGGGGCCTGCCTGGCTTGCCGCGCCCTGCGTCATGGCCTGCTCTGGCCCGCCTTTCGAGGTACTCTCGGCGCCATTTTGTTAGGTCGCGCGCGCGTGTGGCGGTTATACTTACCGCGGTCCTTAAGTGCCCTCGCGGGCGGTTTTATACTCATTGTAGTGTGTTTGGTTCTGACACCCCTTCTTCCCACTGCGTCTTTCAGACGGGTGAAGCCATTGGCTTCTCCCGGCCCGGTGTAATTGATAGTTGGGCCTTGTATAATTACTCCCACTTCCCCAGCGGGTCATTGGGGCATCCAGGGTTGCTTATAGCGTCAATCCCTACTGGCATATAGTTCCTAATTATCACCATTTGGAGGCATCCCAGGATAAGGTTACCGGGGTCCCTTTGGGACAAGACCGGCTGTGTGTAGCGTGTGGGCAGCCTCATGCTGACGCTGACAAGGCACGGGTCTGTGTACCCTGTGCTGAGCAGGTGCTTGCATTGCAATCTGGCCTGCCAGTGGCTGCACCTCGTTTCACTTTACCTACTCACCCAAGCTTAAATCTCACTCCTGCTGAGTTGCATACTAGTGGGGATTCTCAGCCTGATGTGTCTTCTAGACTGGCTACTGTTGTACAGATTATTGCATAGAGCGCGTAAGGGCCCTGGTAAGGAACGGCACTTGACACCTAATGTTACTGTTTTCCCTATGGGAACTGAGGAGTTTATGAATCTGTGTGGCTATACCCCGTCTGATGATGGGGAGCTCTTTTCTGATTCAGGCTCATCTGATGAGAGACCAAGGGGTCATGACGATTCTGGCTCTGACCCCTGGGCCCCGGATGACACTGACAGATTATTGACCCAGACCTTAAGGTTCTGTCTATCTCTCTCCCTGTTGAGGCTCCCAGGCAGAAAGGGGAGCTTTTCCATACAGCAAAATCACGTTTGGAATTTCCAGAGCAGGCACATTTCCATAACCTTGTACTCAAGGAATGGGAGCGCCCCAGTAAACTGCCCGGGGCTCCAAAGAGTTGGGATAGGAGGTATCCCTTTCCTGCTGAGGTGGTTAAATGTTGGTCATCCCCTCCCTCGAGGTGGATGCCCCGATCCTAGGGCTATCTAACACCTCTGTCATGCATTCCCCTGATTCTACTACCCTGCGGGATGCTGAGGACCGGCACATTGACCAGCTGGCTTCCCACGCCTTTACATGTGCGGGGACGGCGCTGCGCCCTGTCTGTGCCTCTGCTATTACGGCTGTGGCCACTAGAACCCTTATCAGAAATATGCTTGATAGTGCCCCTGATGATTTGCCTTGTGAGGTGTTTAATGCACTCTCTAGTTGTGATGTTTTTGTAAATTTTGTCCTGTCAGCATTGGATGACACGTAAACCTGTGGTCCCTGTTTGGGATTTGAACTTGGTTTTGTCTGCCTTGCAGGGTGCTCCCTTTGAACCTATGCAGGATGCTGCTCTGGCTGTTCTTACCCTCAAGGTTGTCTTTCTGGTAGCCAATACTTCGGTCAGGCGTGTGTCTGAGTTGGTGGCTCTTTTTATTCAGCCCCTATACTTTGGGAGACACCAGGACAAGGTGGTGTTCCGCTTTAAGCCAGATTTTCTGCCTAAGGTAGTGTCTGCCTTTCATTTGAATCAAGATATTGTTCTTCCTTCTTTGTGCCCTAATCCTAGCAATGCTAAGGAGAGGGTTTTGCATTCCTTGGATGTGGTCAGGTGTTAAAGTATTACCTGGTGGTCACTGCGTCCTTGAGGAAAACTGATGCTGTTTTTGTGGTCCCTTCTGGGCCCAGGAAGGGTTTGGCTCCTGCCAAGTCTACTATTAGCAAATGGATCCGTCAGGCCGTGATTCAGGCCATTCTGCTAAGGGGAAGAGTCTTCCCTTCCGCCTTACTGCTCATTCTACTCGTGCTGTTGGTGCCTCTTGAGCCTTCCAGCGCCAGGCTTCTGTTGAACAAGTTTGCAAGGCCGATACTTGGTCTTCGGTTCATACCTTTTCAAAGTTTTACAACGTTGATGTTAGGGCCTCAGCAGATGCTGTTTTTGGCCACAAGGTTTTTGCAGGCGGCAGTGGTTTAAACTGTCTGCTGTTACCTTGTTGTTGGGGATCCCACCCTACTTTATGGACACTGCTATTGGATGTCCCAAGTGTAAGTAATCTATCTGGAGCAGAACGTACTGTATACTAAGAATAATACAATTCTGTGAAATACTCACCTGTAGAATTGGTATTATAAGTATACAGTACGTCCTGCTCCACCCCACCCTTGGTTTTGCATTATTCTGGATCCCCTGTATGGTGATTGTTATCATTGTTATAGTTACCAGTTTGGGTGGTTAAATTCTCCCGGCTTCTCGTTCACTGCTTTTCAATGCTGGGGATTTGTGGGAGGTCCCGGGTATTTGAGGGGCCGGGAGGAGCCTGTTTTACATGTCTCTGCAGTGCAGCACCATCTGGCGGAGGATAACCCACGTGTAAGTAATCTATCTGGAGCAGGACGTACTGTATACTTATAATACCAATTCTACAGGTGAGTATATCACAGAATTGTATTTTTCGCTTTTCGAATAGTCCTGGAACACAGTTATTGCATAGGTGTGGCAATGACATCATTGCCACACACAACAGTAGCAATGAATGGAGGAGGCGGAACTTTACAGCTAAAACTGATGTCGTTATCTGGGATTAGCGTGAATCAGAAGCAGTGAAAGCTGGCAAATGGTAATCTTCATGGGGGGGGAGCAATTCAGGGGATGCCTGTTAAAAATGTGGCTTTTGGTCCGCTTTAATAGCGAACGTGTGGCCAACCAGCTGTAATTCTTTAGCAACTGCATGCACTGCTGAAGGTGGGTGGCATTCAGGTTTTTTTTATCTGCTCGTTAATTTGCATGGCTAGGAAACCTGATTGGTGAAGAGGTAAGCCAGTCAGATGAACTGCAGAGTTTCTAATAATAATGATAGTGGCCATTGTGTGTCCTAGGCCCCATTCTTTTTAATATATTTGTAAGTAAGTAACATAGGAGAAGGCTTGGTAGGAAAAGTTTGTCTGTTTGCTGATGATACAAAGGTTAGTAATGGGGTGAATATTCCTGGAGGTGTCTGCAACATGGAAATGATTAAGCTTTACTGGATACTAGAGTTTAATGTCTCTAAATGTAAGATCCTGCACTTGGGTAGAAGGAATCCCTGCTCTGAGCACCGTATGGGCAGCACTGTGTTATCCAGGACCTCGGAGGAGAGAGATTTATGGGTACTGATTGCTGAAATCTGCAAGATGAGTGGACAGTGTAGCCAGGCAGTGGGAAAAGCAAGCAGGATGCTTGGCTGCATAGCTCAAGGCATCACCAGTAGGAAGAGGGAGGTTGTGATTTCGCTGTATAGAGCCCTGGTGAGGCCACAGCTAGAATGCGTGCAGGAAAGATTTAAAGAACTAAATTTGTATAGTCTGGAGGAAAGAAGAGAGAGAGGGGACATGATTGAGACCTTTAAAAATGTGAAAGGATTGAATAAGGTTCAGGAGGGAAGTCTTTTTAAGAAGAAACTTAATGATAGAACAAGGGAGCACAACCTGAAGCTAGGCGGGGGAGATCAGGAGCAATGTTAGAAAATACTGTTTTACAGAAAGAGTAGTAGATGCTTGGCACAAACTTCCAGCAGAGGTAGTTGAAAAATCAACAGTCACTGAATTTAAACATGCCTGAGATAAGCACAAATCTATCCTAAGATAAGGAGACCATACAGTATACACTTAAGGGCAGACTAGATGGAGCGTATGGTCTCCTTCTGCCTTCTATGTTTCTATGAATTCCTTCTCCACATTTACCTATCCATGCACTGTGAACACCACTACTCCGTGTACACACCAGTGAATAAACACCATGACTATACACAAATGAGGGGCAGTGAAGTGCACATGTGCCTGGAGCGAAGGCTAAACTTAGCGCCCGGGAAGCAATTGGGGGTTAGGTGCCTTGCTTAAGGGCACTTCAGTCATGTCCCATGGTTGGGAATCAAACCTGTCACCTTCCGGTCACAGGCCTGTTTCCATACCTGTAGGTCATAACTGCCCCTATAGTGGAGCATTCCAGATTGGGATTCCCCAAGGAGGGGGAACAAAACCTGGGGTAGTGAGAATCCATTTCTTGCCCCCTGGTTTGGGATGCCCCATTCTGATACCTCTTCCACAATCCCACGGTGAAAGTGCGGTCACTCCTTGAATAACTGTTCTATTCCATGCATATTAATGAGTGGCATAGAACGCTGAATTCCCTTCCGATTCCACCTTCACAGGTTCCGCTACCCTCTGTTATCACCAGTTCTGGGACCACCGAAGCACCCAGAGAGAGAGGATACTGATGGTCATATCTCCTCAGGAGAGGATTCTCTTAACCGAGACTTTTTGGGCTAACCTCGGATGATGAGCGGTCTTCTAGTTATGATAGAAGCAGGTTGTCCAAAGAGACGTCAGCATTGCTCCAGTATATTTATGATACCATGCATGTTGATTCTGTGGAACAGCCTCTTTCAGTACAGGATGCTATCACAAATTAAAGTGGATCAACACCCAGGATTTTCACTATCCTGGGTTTTGGTCCACTTCCGACGTTGGCTAATGAGGGGTCACTTATACACCTGAACTGAATAAAACTCCCACCAAGCTTGTGGTTTTCTTTTCCTGGTAGGAATAAAATCCAGGGGTGACAGATTTAGTCTATGGGGGTGGAGCCTGTCACCCGTGATTTCCTCTTTCTTCCGTTAAAGAAAAAGAAACAAGCCTGGATGGATATTCCCTGTATAAGTGACCCCCTCCGTTATCCAGCATATTTATATGGATTTTTTATAATTGGGTGGTTTACCTTTAAGAAGGGGACGCGTATTCCCTGTTCATTCTTCATTAATTGATGTCATAAAAAAGGAATGGCTATTTCCTGAAAGGATTTTTTTTTTGCCCAGTTTGCGCAAGGGGAAATTCCCCTTTGATGAATCTGATGCAGAGGTCCGTGCTAAATCTCCTAAACTAGACGCCGCATTCTCTCAGGTTTTAAGGTCTTTGGATTTAAGCTTTGAGGATGCAGGCACACTCAGGAATCTTATGGATCGCCGTACTGATGGCATTTTGAAAATGGCCTGGGATGCTACCGCCTTTTCCTTCAGATCGGCCCTTGTTTAAATTGTTATGCCAGGCTTCTAGGTTCCTGGGACACAGCCTGAAAGGTGTACCCTCCCCCCGAAGAGACTCTCTTGGACTTGCTCCCCAGCTATGTTTCGTGCCATTTACTTCTTAGAAGATGCCTTGGCTGAAGCAGTAAGGGCTAACACTAAATCGGCGGCCCTGGTCGATTGTGCTAGAAGAGCCATTTGGGTCAAGACCTGGAAAGGGGATCTAGCCTCTAAGGCTAGGTTGTGTGGCATCCCTTTTAAGGGCAAACTCATATTTGGCCACCCTCGCCAAATCAGTTTCCTTCCAGACCTAAATGTTTCAGAAACAAGGCCTCTTTTAAGCAGAGGGCCCCGTCGCAGTCAACAGCTAGAGCCCAACAGTCAGAGCCCAAGAAGCATTGGGGGCGCACAAGCCCAACTTGAGCTGCAACCCTCTGTCCCAGACTGACAAACCTTGGCCCTGACGCAGAGATCCCTGTGGGAGGCAAACTCTTCCTGGTACAGTGCCAGGCGATTTCACAAAGGCCATTTTTTTACATCTGACTCATTCAGGATATCACCTAGAGTTCCTTCGGAACCCTCCAGATACATTTCTTTGACACCACAAGACCAGGAAAAGGGAGCAGCCTTCCCACATGTCTTTCGGGAATTCCACCAAAAGAGGGTCATAGAGATGGTTCTGCAAGTAGAGCAATGTGGGGTTTGTTCCTATGTCTTCTTAGTTCAAAAAACCCTCAGGAGCTTTCCGGATGATTTTGAATTTAAAATGGTTAAACCTTTTTTTTAACTGTACAAGAGGTTTCATATGAAGTCGAAATTTACTGTAAGGAATCTCTTGATGCCTCTGGAATTCATTGTCACGATAGACCTGCAGGGCACCTATCTGCATATCCCCATTGCCAAGGTTTGCATTTCTCTTGGAGAAGGATGTCCTGCACTGGCAATACAGAGCCCTTCCGTTTGGGATCTCGTCTGCCCCAAGGATTTTTACAAAAGTCCTTGCAGAACCAATGTGCTGCCTGAGGTCAAGAGGGATTTCGATTAATCTCATTTTTGGATGAGCTTTTACTTACAAACAGCACAGTCAGGCCTTCTCCAGGATACTTCTCAAACACTCTCCCTCCTGCAATCTCTGGGCTGGAATTCCATCCTAGTACCTTCCAGAAGATACCTGTACTTGGGTTACCTTTTAGACAGCACCCAACAAAACATTCCGTTACCCCCAGAGGAACAGGACAAGCTAATTCTAGAGATACAAGATCTGCTTCTGTCAGACCTGGTTTCATTCAGGATTATGAGAATCCTTGGGCTCATGACATCAGCTATTCCAGCTGTTCCATGGGCGCAGTTCCAGGCCGCTGCAAACTTTCCTTCTCCAGATCTGGAACCACACTCAAGAATCTCTAGAAAATACCACCACTCTTCCAGAAAGTGTGAAGAGAACTTTATGGTGGTGGATAGATCCCGGGGTCTTAGGAGAAGGTAGAGCTTGGAGACAATCAGATCCGGTCAGCATTACAACAGATGCCAGTGTGTGATGCCAGTGTCTTCTGCTAGAAGAGTGAGTGACCTACAAGCCCTTTTGGTTAGAGATCTCCACTTTAAACTGCATTTTATTACCAGACGGTCTTTTTAAAACCCGACCCAATATATTTACCTAAAATTATCCTAATAATAAATCCTAAAATAATCATCCTTCCATCGCTCCCAGGAATCAGACTTCCATCCCTTTTGCTTGATCCTGGCGTTCCGGGTGAAACCTAATTTCCTAGATGTGCGAAGAGCCTTAATCCCTTACTTAGAACACACCGATTTTTGCAAAAACTTTTTTTTTATATTTCTCAGGAAAGCAGAGAGGCCTGGCCGCCTCGAAATCTACTATTGCCAGATGGATTAGGCAGACCATTTTACTCGCCCATACTTGCATTGACGTTTCCCCCTCCTGACATTAGGGCTCACTTCACCAGAGCGATGGCTGCCTCCTGGGCAGAAAGGGCAAGGGCGTCCATAAAAGAGATTTACAAGCGAGCGACCTGGTCTTCTCCACTTACCCTTTTAAAACACTATAGGTTCGATCTCCTATCGAACAATCCTTTGGTAGAAGTGTGCTGCAGGCAGTTTCCCACCCTTAAATTTAACTTCTTTTTCAGCCTCTTCACGGCCGTCCTGAAGGAGGTAGGGAGAAAATCCCTGTTAGTTTTAACGGTAACGGTATTTCTTCAGGATGGCCCATACAACCTGCCCCCCCCCCCCCCCCCATGTTAAATAGGTCCTTTTGGTTTTTGTGATTTACTTGTGTTATACTGGGGACTGGGGGGAATGGGTGGGGCTTTTAACCTGTCCCAGTTTGTGTTTCCTTATGACTATCAGGGATTTTTTTGCTGTATAGTTGACTGAAGTTCTGCTTTAAAAGGGAATGTCCAATTTCAATAGAAAGTCTTTGTGTGCCAAAATTATGTCCTCCAAGGTGTTGAGCTTATCTAGTATTCTTTTTTGTTGGCAAATGCGTTTTATTATTGAACCAGTTTCCACTATCCGCAATCTCTTGCTATAGGCATCCATACACCAAGTCTGTACACCAAGCTCGACCAGAAGAGAGAAGCGAGTCCTGTTGCTGGGCATGTCTAAGTGTACATGATAAGCTCAGCACCTTGATGACATCCTTCCGGCAAGTGTTAATAATACTGTTAAAGCGGACCTTCACCCTGAATAAGAGCATATCTTATATGTTTTTGCCACCCTGTACATACAGATTGCTCACATTAAAATTCATCCTACCTGCATTTACTGCAGGTTATGAGCCTTTAAACATCCAAGATGGCAGCTCATGTAGCATCAGGCAGCCTGCAAACAGGAAGTGTGCTGCTCGGCATTCTGGGATTGCTGTCCTTTCCCTGACCCCCATCTCTGCTCTGTCTGTGCAGAGCACAGCTATAATCCGCCCCCTGCTCTATATCCCGCTCTCCTCAGTATGTGATTCTTCAAGTATGTGATGTGAGTCAAGATGGCAGCGCCCGTATCCTAGAGTCCCAGAGGGGTAAAGAATAATAGGTGACTAAAAACTTAAAATATATTAATTTTAGATGCTGGGGAATAGTTTTCTAAGGGTTTAGGCATTACATGAAATCATGCTGAAGGTCCGGTTTAATAAAAGTGTCATTGAAAGCGGACTTTTCCTTTAAGTAGCTGGTCATCCCCATAGATGAGTGAATGAGGATTCCCAGCAGGCTCTGCTCAGGGGGACTTGTCACCAGCCTGTGATGAATGGTCGCCTCTCATAGTCCGGTGACCGAGGCCTGGGTGGGGGGGGGACTCATTAGTGATGCCTTGTTTCGCGAGGGGTGGGTGGAGGGCTGCCCGGGTGTTGGCACTGATCTGCCTGGATGGTGCCATTTATGCGCAGAGCCGCCACATGTAGGGAATTTTCTAACGCTAGACAGAGAAGAGGCTCATTAATCAGACAACTGGACATGCTGAGTGTGCAGAACCAGCCCCATAAACTGCCAGACGGCAGCCCGCAGAATGACCGCGTTATCATTACATGCCAGCCAGATCTGTTTCCATTTAGATCCACTTGCTAGTGGTGACAGTGTGTGTGTGTCGGGCTCTGCTGTCTCTGCACTAGCATTGGACCCATGTTTGAAGCACCTGTCAAGTGACAGGGATATATTGGAATCAATAGGTTAGTTGGCTGATTGGCTACTAAGGGAGTGCGTGCTGTATTGGCAGTCATTGCCAAGTGGTTAGGGACTGGGGGGTTGCAGGTTCGGTTCCCAGCTGGGGAATGACTGATGTGCTCTTGAGCAAGGCACCTAACCCTGGGTGCCATTGGCTAGGGCAACCCAGTGCATCGGGTGCTTGTGTGCACTCACTGATGTGTTGCTATGTATGCGCAAGCATATTATGGTGATATAAATGTAGTATTATTATTATTATGAGACAGGGCCCAGACAGGTCCACTTTAAAGCAGCAATGTAATTGTACTTCCCGGATTGTGGCTGATGTTTAATTAAGCTCCAGTGACCCCATGCTGCTACCCGGCAGGGCCCCTCCACTCTCTTCCTTCTGCTGCTGGATGATTTATAGGGGAGGAGGGGGTCGGTATAAAGATGATATTTCTCTCTTGCATGCCATCTCCTGACTCCCGATGCTGTGATGCACGAAAACCCGTTTTGCATGTTGGCGTCAGCCACATTTTTTAGGCCGAGGTCCCTTTTTACACGTTCCACGCATGTTGCAAACATAGTGGAAGCAGGAAGATAATTCTGGCCATTGAAAAGTAATAACAGAGTTGTTATTATCCGTGTTCTCCTACATATCTATGTGCTTGTGCAATATCTGCCTGCAACGTGAAGGCAATGTAAAGAGGTCTATGGGCAGCGCACGTGCTCCATCTAGTCTGCCCTCATGTGTCTGTTCTCTTTATCTTAGGATAGATGGATGCAGGACCCGGCAAGGGGGGGCCCACTGACAGGGCAGCCTTTGGGGTGTGTGACGGCGCTTGACTGCCGGCGGACTGGGAGGGCATCGCCACAGCTGGTGTCCACATCTTTTTGAATGGCGGGGATCCACACATCGAGGCATCTTGATTTTGAATCCAGGGGAGGAAGTGCTGGGTTTTGTTCTGCTTTTAAGTTGCCCACCCCAGCTGATTTCCTATCCCTGGAGCATCCCAATCTGTGATACCCTACTGTGTGACAACCCCTGGGATCTCTGGCATACCCACTATCCAAGCAATTCCACCCCTGAGTTTTGGTCGGCTTTATAGGGGCATCCCAATTTGGGATGTCCCTGTTTGTGAAAGAACCCCCCTGGTTTGGCCGGTAATGTATTCATCTGATCCAGGAAAGTAATGAACAAAGGGTCATACACAGGGACATCCAAAATCAGGAGAATCTAGATTTATTTAGACTCTGAGGTCAGGTTTAAAGGGGTTTGGTGCGCTTCAAAGTAGACCAAAACTAGAGTTTTGGTCCAAATAACATGATCCTTAGGGGGCATCCATATTTGGGACGTCCCTCGGTGATGTGACGCAGCTCCTCACCACAAAGGGACCCACTAAGACCATGCCGCCTAAGGGCCCACATAAACCTGGAGCCGGCCCTGGATGGATGCTCATCCCAGATTTGCATTTACTTTTAATGTTCCCACCACCTCTGCTGGAGGTTTGTTCCTAGTATCTACTACTATTTCAGTAAAATTATATTTTCTGACCTTTCTCCTGATCTTCCCTCTGACTAGCTTCAGGGGCGGTAATTCATCCGACTGCAGTCTTTTAGTGAACGCATCGCATCAGGTGGGTGTAGTTGGAATGCTGTATGGCGATTCTGATGAATCTGGTTGCTGGTTGGATTTAATTTAGACCAAAACCCAGGATTTTGACTATCCTGGCTTTTGGTCCTTTCCCCCAGGGTGCCCCGCTGTGTGAAACTCCCCAGATCACCGATGTTTTACAGCTCTCCATACGGATTCACAGGTGAGGTCATTAGAGCAGCAGCAGAGCTATAGAGGTAGCTATGTGGAGATCCACAAACCAAGAGCTGTTGGTGGGCTTTGTAGGAGAGGGTTAGGGACCACTGCTCGAGGGGGAATCCTGAATTTGGGATGCCCTGCAGTGGGAATGACTAATGCAAAGACTGAGCTGTACCACATGCTCACCTTCTTCTGGGGTCCTGTATCAATCACATGGTGCAATGTCGGCATCTCTCATTGGCATATGGCTCTGTTTAGACGCAAAGCTTGGCAATCGGAAGAGAGAGCGGCCAAATCCCCAGTTTCCTTTTAGATGAGGAGGCGCCCCCGCCCCCATCTGAATGACCCGCAGATGCTGGGAAATGCGGGCGGCGTTGTTTACATTGCCAAGGAAGACAGGGCAAAGATGCTGCAACCTGTGACCCAGAGCAGGGAATCCCTACTTGGTATGTCTGAGTGGAAGGCCCGGGCCAGTCATTTAAAAATCCAGGGCTGGCTGCAATGAGTTTTGTTCTGCTTTTAAATAGTTTTTAAATAGATATTTGGTCTACTATCCATCTTTTCTAGGGCAGGGGTCCCCAATCTTCTCTTACAAGGCCCACCAACAGGCCAGGTTTTGTAGCTCTCCATACGGATTCACAGGTAAGGTTATTAGAGCAGCAGAAGAGCTGTATATGTAGCTATGTGGAAATCCACAAAACAAGAGCTGTTGGTGGGCTTTGTAGCAGAGGGTTGCTCTAGGGGGCATCCTTAATTTGGGATGCCCTACAGTGGGAATCACTAATGCAAAGTCTGAGCTGTACAACATACTCTCCTTTTTCTGGGGTCCTGTGTCAATCACATGGTGCAATAGCGTCAACTCTGCTCTCTCCATTGTGCGAGCCACTGCTGGGTGTGCTGAGCGGACATACTGCTGCTTTGACCTCCAAGTTCTGAATCAGCGTACTATAAGAGTTTAAATCGGAACCAAGAAGTACTGGGGAATCGGCCTTCAAACCAAGGCAAAGGTGAGTTTTACAGTGACTCCGGCCACTTCTCACAGGAGGCCATCCCAATTTGGAGTGCCTAGGGAGTAATGCCAGCGGCCGGCTCTGGAGTCTTTTATAAACCAGGGCCAGCCAAATTGGGTTTTATTCCGCTTTAAAGTGGACCAAAACCCAGGATTTTGACTATCCTGGGTTTGGGCTCCTTTCCCTGGGGGCCCCGCGATCGGAGTTGCCCCGTTGTGTGAACTCCCCCCCAGATTGCCGCAGCCAATTTGCCTCTTCCCGGTCCCAAGGCACTCCTAAGAGCAGCGGCTCAGACAGACACATGCTCTGCTTCCCTCTATCAGTGCATGTCCTGTCAGAGGGAGGTGGAAGATGCGGCCGTCAGAGCCGCTACTCTTAGAAGCGCTGTGGGACGGGGAAGAGGTTAGTTGGCTGCGGCGTCCTGGGGGGTTTCACACAGCGGGGCACCCTTGATCGGGGTGCCCCCGGGGAAAGGACCAAAACCCAGGATAGTCAAAAATATTGACTAGCCTGAGTTTTGGTCCACTTTAACTTTTTCTTGCCTTTTTTGTTAACTTTACCTTGCACTCATCCCTTTTTTTTTTTTTCTCTCCCTACAGTTGATCGTTGAGAAGACGACCGATTACCCCTCCACGGAGTATTCCTTGGTGGAAGATGTGGCATTGCACTTCACTTGTTTGATGGACAGACTGAACGAGCAGCGCCTGTTCCAGCCGGACCTGTGTGACGTGGACATCGTCCTGGTTCAGCAGAAGAGCACCTTTCCCGCTCACAAGGGCGTCCTCGCTGCCTACAGCCAGTTCTTCCATTCACTTTTCACTCAGAATAAGCAGCTGCAGCGGGTGGAACTGTCCCTGGAGGCCTTGACCTCTCGAGGCTTCCAGCAGATTCTCAACTTCATCTACACATCAAAACTCTTAGTCAACGGCTGCAATGTGCAGGACGTTTTAAATGCCGCCGCCGTCCTGCAGATGAATGAAATTGTCACGTCATGTCAGGAGCTGATTCACAGCAGGTCGCTGAACCTGAGCATGGCGACCGACCTCTTGGACTCGGAAGAACCTAGGGTGGATGGTGGCGCGGTCATGCAGCCCCAGTTCTATAGGGAGATCAAGCAGGAGGTGGATGCTCCTACGACGAAGATTTATGCCCGGGAAGGAAACGACCCTTACTCTGTGCGGGTGGAGGACAGCGTGAGCAAAGGACATCTTCCCAACGCCGCATCGCCTAAACAGTATTTTAAAAATGAGGAAAGCAGCAGCGGGAGGATCTGTAAAATTGAAGGAGCTGATTCTGAGGAGGACTTGGAAGGGCGGGAGTCCTACAACCGGGAGCAAATCATCGTAGAGGTCAACCTAAATAACCAGACACTAAATGTTTCCAAAGGCACTGAGGGGGGCAAGGGTTCAACAGACCCATTGACTGTGTTAGACCGATCGGACGGGGATGATAGGGGTTCAGAAGAAGAGGGGGATGAGGAGAACGAGGCTGAGGAAGCCGGAATGGAGGAGGAGGAGGAGGACTTTCTCGACATGTTGGAGGACGATGATGACAACGTACTTCAAAGCGAAGAGGAGGACAATGAGGACCACCAGGAGGGTGAAGAGGAAGAAGAGGGGGAGGAAGAGGAGGAGGAGGAGGGAAAGGACAATGATGAATCAGAGGAGATGACCAAAGCTGACAATACTCCCGGTGGGGGAAGCAATTTGCCAAGCGAGAACAAGCCTGCCAATCTGGGGAAAAGTGTGAAAGGTCAGGGAAGCGGTGCTAGGAAGAAAAAGAAGAGTCAGGATCCCTTGGGGCAAAAGTTTGAGGAGAAGCAGAACTTCCCCTGTAAAAAGTGCCCTAGGGTCTTCAACAATAGGTGGTATCTGGAGAAACACATGAACGTCACCCACAGCCGCATGAGGATCTGCGACAAATGCGGCAAGAGGTTCCTTCTGGAGAGCGAGCTGATGCTGCACCACCAGACAGACTGTGAAAAGAACATACAAGTAAGTCTTCATTTATTAGGCAGCTTGGATTTTTCAGGATTCATTTTATTATTGAACAACTACAGTGCTATCGGCCAATCCAAAATGTTAATCAAATCCAGAGGTCATGCTAGACTTTTCTTTCCCCCCAAAGAGTAGAAATACTGTTCCCAGCATCTTGGATGAGTATTTTCAGCCACGGAGGAGTACGCAATTTGCGGGAATGAAATTAAGCTATGTAAAGATATAGGTGGCGGTAAAGAGACAAAGGGCAAAGGGTTAATTTAGCTGCTTTCCCCTCTCCCCATGCTGGCTGTTAGGAGCTGGACCTCTCATGCTAGAATGAGTCATTGGCTCTGCATGGGGCACTGTCAGTTCAAACAGGGGACCCTGGAAATTGAGTCAGCAGAAAGGCGCAAGTTCTATAGGTTTTATCAGGGAATGCAGAGTGCTGGTGGATAACAGATGCAGCAGCTGGGTTGACTGCTTGTATCTGCAGAAGAAGCATGTCACTGGAAAGATCTAATAACTATGTATAAATATATCCAGGGTAATACAAATATCTGTCCCACAATCTATTTATACCCCAGAGTGTAACCATAACCCGAGGTTAGAGGAAAGGTGCTTTCTCCACCGACATGGGAGGGGATTCTTCTCTGTAAAAGCAGTGAGACTTTGGAACTCACTGCCAGAGGCGGTAGTAATGAGGGATACAGTGAGGGATACAGTAAAAAGGTTTAAAAGTGGCCTGGATGCCTTCCTGGCATGTAATAACATTACCAGCTATGGCTACTAGACCACTGGAAGGAGATCTATAGTGGCCGGGATGCCTTCCTGGCATGTAATAACATTACCAGCTATGGCTACTAGACCACTGGAAGGAGATCTATAGTGGCCGGGATGCCCTCCTTGCATATAATAACATTTCCAGCTATGGCTACTAGACCACTGGAAGGAGATCTATAGTGGCCGGGATGCCCTCCTTGCATGTAATAACATTTCCAGCTATGGCTACTAGACCACTGGAAGGAGATAAACAGGCTGAACTGGATGGACTAGTCTTTCAGCAGCACATACTATGTTACTATGATGTCCGACGATATAGAGACAGACTTATACTGTATAAGACTATCTCTATATCTTGTTCTTCAACACCTCTATTCTGCATATACATACCTTGAGCACAGAGATACAGAGCCTTTTTTATAGGCTGTAGAAGTCTCTCTCTCTCTCTCGTGTATATATATATATATATATATATATATATATATATATATATATATATATATATATATATAGTATGTGTGTGTTCTTAGTTGCACCTTGCCTCTGTAGATGGCTATAAGCTGTATACAAAAGCGTGCTGGCTGCATGCCTGAGGTCAGAGTTTGTGTTAAAGAGGAACTTGCGGGGGTTCCTGGCTGGAGTCTAAAAGACTTCAGGGCCGTCTGAGTTCCACTCCTTGGGCTGTAAAAACCTGCAGAAGCCCTGATACACTCCCCTTCTCCCTGAGTCCTCCCCGCATCTCTGCACTGCGGCCACATCCCCGCTCACCTCTAGCCATGTACGTACCCACGCTTGGCCTTTCTGAATGGGCGGCACAGACATGCCACAGCTAGAAGGTGAGTGGGGGATGCAGCTGGAGGCGCACTTGGCTGCTTTGCCTCCAGCAGAGCTGAGTGAAAGCTGTCGATGCTCAGCCAATCCTCACTCCCGTCCGAGTCTGCACCGTGGGAGCAAAGGAAAGGTGAGTGTATGGGACGAGAGAAACAACACATGGGAAAGTGAAATTCATGTGTGTTGTTTCTCTTTAAAGTGGCTCAAGACCCACTATAAGATTCCCGGGTCGATCGTTCCCCAGGGCATCCAAAAAACGGGATGCCCCGCTTTTTGAAACCCCCCAGGTTGCCCTGTTCACTTGCCTTTCTTCCCGGTCCAACTGCGCATGCGTGGGCTGCAGCTGCATCTCCGCCATCCCTCCTAGCAGGGCGCAGGCCATGCCAGCCGTTCGTGGGATGCTGCCACCGGCGCTCAGGGCTGTTAGCTTTAGACGCCGTCCTAGATGGCGTGACATCAGCGGCTCCAAGCGTGCTGATTGGACAAGTGGCCGCACATGCGCCGTAGGACCAAGGAGAGGTGAGTTTCTTTGGACGATCTGAGGGGTTTCACACAGCGGTGCATTCCTGATATGGGTGCCCCGGGGGAAAGGACCAAGACCCAGGATAGTCAAAATCCTGGGTTTTGGTCCACTTTGAGATATCATCTTATCTCTGCCACAGCTGACGTGTGGCAAATGTTATTTTGTTAGCAGCCGTGTTGTATGAGGTTGTTTAATGAGAAGCAATGGTCACATCCGCTCCATGAGGGAAGCAGCCAGCTGTGCTCAGAGAAGAGAAGTTGATACATGTCATATGAGGAGCAGCCCTTCTCATTGCGGACTAGAGGATGTGCGATAGAACATATTTAACCCGTATATTTCCCATAGATGTGTATTAACAGGATGCTCAAAAAGGAATATTTAACCAGAATTTGACTTTCCTGGGTTTTGTTTTGTGGCTCTAGGGCATCCTGAATTGGGAGCCCAGCAGTGTGAGACCCCCAGTTTACCCACTACAGCTCACCTTTACACAATCCAGCAGAGCATGCGCAGGCTTTTGTCCAATGAGAGCTGCCTTCCGTGAGCATGTCATTCGGTAGGCACCTCCCATAGACTTGTATGGGGAGCGCACTACGCCGGGGATGCGGCTGTGGGCGCTCCCCGTTCCCAACAATCAGAGCCCTTTGCCGAAAGGAAGTAAACACGACCAAGGGTGCTGTTTGAATGAGAGCCTTTGCATGCGCCGTTGAAGTGTCGGAGGTGAGTTTTTACGAGAATCCTGGGGGATTTCACACTGCGGGGCATCCCAATTTGGGATCTTCCAGGGACAAGCCAGCGATCTTTTAGATTCCAGGCAGGCCAAAGTTGACCAAAACCCACATGAGTTCGGCCCAGGAATCCTATAGATCCCCCCCCCCCCCCCCGGGGCATCCAGAATTGTGATGCCCTGCTGTGTGAATCCCCCAGGACGCCCATAAAATTACCTTTTTTCCTTTTCCAACAGCGCAAGCGTGAGAAGTGCCGCATCCCAAATATCTCTGTAGTACAGTGATACTCAACTGGCGGACCGGTGTCCGAATGCGGATCTCGGTGCCAGATTTCCAGACCCCTTCACTCAGTTGTTTTTTTTTTTTTTTTTACAAACAGTCACTCCGTTGCTTCTGTGCTTAGAGCTACCCTCTTGATTAGCGTTGTTGTCCCACCCATTCCTGTCCCCTAGCTATGCTCTATCCATTACTCCATCGCCATCTTCCAGCTCTGCCCATCCATCTTTACTCCCAGCTCTCTCTCCATCACTCCCTGTTCTGTCTATCCATCCCTCTTCCTTACAGCTGCTAACTACCCACCCCCCACTATTGCCCCCGTCCGGACCTTCTCCTCTCACAAGATGCCTCTAAATGGACCTTTACAAGAAGTGGTTGAGTACCCCTGCCCTAGTAGGGCGCATCCCTGCGCCAGGCATTTGTGACCGGCGCGGGCATGCTTCCTGTTTGAGGGTATTGGGGGACGCGGCCGCCAGGGCACTCAGATCCGCTTAGATGAAGGGGCTCAAGCCGATCTGCCCCCCGCCCAACCCCCCCCCAGATCCATACCGCTGGTCCTCCACCGCTGTTCAAGTTCTCTGCATATTCATGTCTAGCTGCGGGTGCAATCTGCTTGCACACTGCTCCACCTTTACGGACTGAGGGAATTTGCTTATATCATGTTTCTTCATATTTAGGTCTAAGGGCACAGGAAGGAATGCCGACCCTAAGCCCACAGACCACATCAGAGTGCTCAACTTTTTCCTGTATTGCCCACTTGTGCACTTGCAGCTTGTTTGCCTGATTGCATGGATGGATTAGAGGCAGAGGACAAATTCCTAGGCGTGCGCGTTCCCATACAATGGTCATGTACGCCCCCTGAAAAAAAACGTTTCTTGCATTGTCCTGTCTAATGGACCCAGAAACGGGTGCACATCAGTTTTACCAACACAAGGAAAGGGTAAGTGACTCTTCAGTGTTGTGCCTTACAGGCAGGTGGGAGCACAAAACTTAAGGCAAGGTTCTGCTTTGAAGTAAACCTCCTGCAGGGTCCTGGCCCACAGGGATCACATATAATCATTATACACCTCCTCATGCCACAAAAGACATTGCAGAGATACTTAGCTTTTCTTCCAATAAGAAAAATCCCTCTTGGTGTTCACTGGAGGGGTAGGCAAGATTCTTTTAGTACCGAGGCTTCTGGGGGGCCACTTGAAACCAAGCCTCCAGTCTTTTCTAGCTGGCCTTCCCCAGCCTGTGAACTCCCCCCTGAGCAATTTTCAGAATTGGGGAAAAAATACTTACCGCTGTAATTTTCCTTGTGGTGCTCTGGTGCAGTTATAATTGGTGTCAGAGGACATGGCAGGTCCTAGAATCTCTGCAACCGTTCCTGACTGCCGCCAGAACATGCAGATTATATTCTAAGTATACAGCACGTCCTGTTCCAGAATATTCCTTATACATGGGTAACACATCCACAAGATGTCGCTGGACTGCAGAAAACAGCTTGTGGCTCCCCCCGGCCCTATATAAGTCAGGGACCTCCCACAAAATCCCCAGTTCTTTTCTGCAGTCTGCGCTGAGAAGATAGAAGATAGCTCTCTATGTGGCGCAGGTGAGCGAGGCTTACATGCCTGCGGCCCTGCAGGACTATTCGCACCCGTTCCGTACCATATACTGCCTCCCAGCCTCGGCTGACAAGGTTCGGATGAAGGTTAGTAGCACCAGTTAAAGAGGTGCTGAGGAGCTAGGCTCCTACTGCAGTCCCTGCTCTGACAGGGTAGGCGGTTTAGGCTGATGGTGAGCCTTTTGGGATGCCTCCACTGCTTCTTGGGTGTTTGCCAGGTATTCCTGTGCAGTTAACCCTTTACTATAGGTGTTCCCCTCCTCCCTCGCTTCTCCCGTGTCCCCTGGGCGCTGTTATCCCCCGAGAATCCCTCAGGTTAACTTCTCTCGCTCTCCCGGGGGGGGGGGAATTACGTGGGCGCGTTTCGCGCTCTTCGGGGGGGCTATGGGGATGATGTTTTTTGCATCACACCTCTTCGAAGGCCCGCCCCTCGAGGTCTGCGGACGCCATCTTGACTTTGCTGTGTGCGCTGCTGGCCACGGTCCATGAGTAACCCCGGTGGGGTGATTTTTTTCTGTTTTCCTTCCTTTGATCTCATGGCAATGTTTATTATGTCTTTCAGGCGGGTTACACTTAGGCACTGTGGTTTCTCCCGGCCATCTCCCCTCATTACTCCCACTTCCCTAGCGGTCATTGGGGCATCCCGGGTAGCTTTATTAGCGTTAACCCTTATTGGCCTGTTGTGCCACAATAATCACCATATGGAGGCTTCTGGGGATGATGTGCTTGGGGTTCCTTCGGCACAAGCCCGGCTATGTGTTGCGTGTGGGGTATCCCCTCTAAGTGATGATGTCAGGGTGCGTGTACCCTGCGCCCAGCAGGTGCTTGCGTTGCAGTCTGGGTTGCCTGCTACTGGGCCTAGTGCTGCGCCCCCTCTGGCTTCGCCTACCCCCCCACGCTTACATCTGACTCCTAGTGGGGGGCATGCCAGCAGGGAGTCGCAGCCTGATTTGGCTGCACGGGTGGCCAGCATTGAAAAACATATTGCTGGGTCTGCCCCGCGTAAGGCTTCTGCTAAGAAGCGGCATTTATCACCCATGGTTTCCCTCTTCCCTGTAGAAGATGAGGGCTCTTACTCACTCTCAGGTCCCTACCCCCTTGAGGAGGAACAACCTCAAATTTACGGGGGTGCTGGGACTCCTTTGGGGAAGACCCATGGTCCCCTGATGACACTGACAGATTGCTTAGTCACATTTTTGAAGTGCTTTGTATTTCTCCCCCGGCAGTGGCTCCGCAGCAGCAGGGTGAGCTTTTTCATACGGTTAAGCCACGCTGGGAGTTCCCTGAGCAGTCTCATTTTAATAATCTAGTGCTCAAGGAATGGGAACGGCCTAGCAAGCTGCCAGGGGTGCCTAAGAGTTGGGACAAGAGGTATCCCTTTCCTGCTGATGATGTTAAGCGTTGGTTATGTCCTCCCGAGGTGGATGCGCCTGTTCTCGGGTTGTCCAATACATCTGTCATGCATTCTCCTGATACTACTACCCCGCGGGATGGTGAGGACCGGCGCTTGGACCAACTGGCCTGTCATGCCTTTGCCTGTGTGGGGACGGCGCTGCGCCCGGTTTGTGCTATCACGGCTATTGCCATTAAAGGGGTGCTTAAGTGTCTCTTGGACGGAGCATCTGAGGATGCGGGTAGGGAAGAGTATAGATCTCTCCTGCTTTGTGAGGAATTAATTGCATATATTCTTTCTGCTATGGATGATGCCATTAGAATGTGTGGTAGAACTTCTGCCTTGTTGGCTATACGCCGCTCTGTCTGGCTACGTCAGTGGGTAGCTGATAATGCTGCTAAGAAGGCTCTCACTGGTTTCCCTTTCAAGGGCCTGCGCCTCTTTGGTGAACGCTTGGATTTGTTTGCCAGGGGCGGTAGGTTACCTCAACGTAGGAGGCCGTCCCGGTCCTTTCAGGGGATGGGTGCCTTTCTCCCATCCTTCTGTGGTTCCAGAACTGGCCGAGGAGTCTCCTTTAGTGGGGCCCGCGGAGATCACTGGAGAAGGGGCAGAGGACGTGGTCGTCCTGGCCTCTCCTGGGGTCCCAAGCCAAAATCCTAACCCAAGCCCCCTCAGGCATGAAGGGGCGCCCTCACCCATCCGGGTGGGGGGACGGCTCCGGCTCTTCTCACGTCTGGAGGCTTCACGCCTCAGACCGGTGGATTCAGGAGGTAGTGTCCTCCGGTTACAAGATAGAGTTTGCAGCCTGGCCACCCCCAAGATTCATCAAATCCCGGATGGCTCAAAACCCCCTGTCAGCCCAGGGTCTGTGCCTTGCTGTCCAAAACCTTCTGGGGTTGGAGGTCCTCTGCCAGGTGCCTTTGAGGGAAAGGGGCAGAGGCTACTATTCCAATCTTTTCACTGTTCCCAAAAAAGACAGGTCCATCAGACCTATCCTGGATTTAAAGTGCCTCAACAAATTTGTCAGATTCAAACACCTTCGCATGGAGACTCTGCGCTCAGCTGTTAATTCACTACGCCCGGGCGACTTCATGACCTCTGTAGACATCAAGGACGCTTACCTTCATGTACCAATCTTTCCATGTCATCAGAGATTCCTGAGGTTCGCTCTGGAGGATCAGCACTACCAATTTGTGGCCTTGCCTTTCGGTATCGCCTCGGCTCCCAGGGTATTCACCAAGGTGCTGGCGGACGTAATGGCTCTGCTGAGATCTCAGGGCATTCGCATCCTTCTTTACCTGAACGACATCCTCATCACGTCTCAGTCCCTCCAGCAGGCCGGCTGGATACCCAACTAGTGGTGTCCACACTGGAGTCCTTCGGCTGGGTGATCAACCACCCCAAGTCTTTCCTGTCACCGTCAATGGTGAGGTCCTTTCTGGGTATCACTCTGGATACATCTCAGGTCAAGATTTTTCTCCCTCAGCAGAAGGTGGAGAGTCTTCAGGCCCAAGCCAGGCTCCTTATGTCTTGCCCTCATCCCTCCATCCGGCAGGGGATGCAGCTGGTGGGCCTGATGGTGTCTTGCTTCGAGGCGGTTCCATACGCTCAGTTTCACATGAGACCTCTTCAACTTCACCTCTTGTCGGTATGGGATCGGGACCCTCGGTCCCTGGATCAGGTGTTAGTTCTGTCCCCTCTGGCCAGACGGTCTCTCTCGTGGTGGCTGGACTCAAGAAACTTGTTGGTGGGCAGATCCTTTCTGGCCCCATGCTGGGAGACCACAGATGCCAGCCTGACAGGTTGGGAGGGCCCTCAGGAGGCCCACACCCCTATCAACATTCTGGAATTGAGGGCGATAAGGTTGGTTCTCGCCCAATTGACTCCACACCTTCGGGTTCGGGCGGTTCAGGTCCGCTCGGACAACCAGACGGCGATTGCCTACATCAATAATCAGGGAGGGACCCGGAGCAAGAGGGCCCTCAAGTAAGTGTCCCTGATACTGTCTTGGGTGGAGGAGAATGTTCCCTGCATCTCAGCTGTGTACATGCCAGGGGTGGAGTATCTGGAGGCAGACTCCCTCAGCAGGGGGATTTCTCGTGTGGGAGAATGGTCCCTCAGCAGCAGGGTGTTTTGCTCCCTGTGTCACCGCTGGGGTCAGCCAGATGTGGATCTGTTTGCGTCCCGTCACAATCACAAGCTTCCAGTCTTTGTCTCTCTGTCCCAGGACACTCTGGCCTTGGCCATGGATGCACTAGCAATGTCTTGGAAGAGCTTTCAGCTTCTCTGCGTTCCCTCCTTTTCCTCTGTTGGGCAAGGTGCTGCGCAAGATTGCCTAGGAAGGGGTGCCAACCATTTTGGTGGCCCCCTGTTGGCCAAGAAGGGTGTGGTTCGCAGACGTTGTGCAGTTGGCAGTAGATCAGTATGCCCTTCCCAAGGATCCAGACCTGCTCACTCAGGGGCAGCTACGCCATCCCAATTTACAAACGCTGGCTTTAACGGCCTGGCTGCTGAAACCTCCATCTTGATGGAAAAGGGGCTGCCTGCCTCTGTTGTTAATACCATGATTCGGGCTAGGAAGTCCTCGTCATCCATCTACTATAGGGTATGGCATGCTTACATTGACTGGTGTGAGTCTAAGTCGCTTCCCTGTCGGGTGTTTTCTATCCCTAGGATTCTGGAATTCCTGCAGCATGGTTTGGATTTGGGCCTTCAACTTAGTACCCTCAAAGGTCATGTTTCTGCTTTGGTCATTTTCTTCCAAAGATCCTTTGCTCACATCGTCTGGTCAAGACCTTCTTCCAGGGAGTTACTCACGTGCGTCCTCCACGAGAGCCTATGTTACCAGTCGGGGATTTGAACTTGGTCTTATCTGCCTTGCAGGGGTCTCCCTTTGAGCCTTTGCGTGAGGCCATTTTGACCCTTAAGGTAGCCTTTTTGGTGGCTATCACTTCTGTTAGGCGTGTTTCTGAGTTGGCGGCACTTTCCACTAGGACAAGGTGGTGTTTCGTTTTAAGCCAGATTTTCTACCTAAGGTTGTGTCTGCTTTTCATCTCAATCAGGACATTGTTTTGCCTTCTCTATGCCCTAATCCTAGTAACCCTAAGGAGTGGGTTTTGCACTCTCTGGATGTGGTCAGGACTCTGAAGTTCTATTTGGTGGCTACTGAATCCTTCAGGAAGACTGATGCTCTTTTTGTGCTCCTGTCTGGACCTAAGAAGGGTCTGGCTCCAGCTAAGTCCACTATCAGCAAGTGGATCCGTCAGGCTGTGGTACAGGCCTATTCTGCTAAGGGGAAGGAGCCTCCCTTCCGCCTTACTGCTCATTTTACTCGTGCTATTGGTGCCTCTTGGGCTTTTCAGCACCAAGCTTCTGTTGAACAAGTTTGCAAGGTCACTGCTTGGTCTTCTGTTCATACTTTTTCTAAGTTTTACAAGGTTGATGTTAGGGCCTCAGCTGATGCTGCTTTTGGTCGCAAAGTTCTGTAGGCGGCAGTGGTTTAAACTGCCTGCTTTTTGGGGATCCCACCCTACCTTACGGACACTGCTATTGGATGTCCCATGTGTATGGAATATTCTGAAACAGGACGTGCTGTATACTTAGAATAATACAATTCTGTGATTACTCACCTGTAGAATTGGTATTATATGTATACAGCACATCCTGTTCCATCCCACCCTTGTTATCATTATTCTTAGTTACCTCTGTATGGTGATTGTTCATATGTTCATTTTTGAATTCCTGTTATTGTTGTTCTCCCGCCTTTTTGCTTGCTGCTTGTCAATACTGGGAAATTTGTGGGAGGTCCCTGACTTATATAGGGCCGGGAGGAGCCACAAGCTGTTTTCTGCAGTCCAGCGCCATCTTGTGGATGTGTTACCCATGTGTAAGGAATATTCTGGAACAGTACGTGCTGTATACATATAATACCAATTCTACAGGTGAGTAATCACAGAATTGTATTTTTTCCTCCTATTCTCCAAAAAAGTCAGTGGCGGAAAAGGGAGGGCACCGTTTTGAATGTTTGCTCCGGGTGCCAAAAAGCTTAGCCACGCCTCTGCCGACAGCCACTCTGTCCCTTTGGTGCTCTATGCGCAAGTGGCCACCACAAGCCACAGTGATCCCACAGCTGTGGCTTAACCATGCTCATAACTTCAGCATCTTCCCAGCTCATCCTACATCTAGAAATAAAAGCAATGAAAGCGCTTAGAATACATGAGGTATTTCCATATAATTGGAGATTTTGAGATGCTTTGAAATGCTCATTTTACACAGTTCCCTGGCGAGGATTAGGGGGACAGGAAGTTTATTTAGAAAGTGCAGGACTTTTGACCAACACCCAGGGGGGGTCCTGAAATCGTAATGCCCCGCGGGGTGAAACCCCCCAGGACGCCCAGAAACCTTACCTTATCCCCGTTCCAACGGCGCATGCGCGGGCCGCAGCCGCGTCTCTCGCTTCCTTCTAGCAGGGCGTGCACCCGCGCCAGCCGCTTGTGAAGAAAACGCGAGACGCGGCCTCCAGCGTGCTCAGAGCCGCTGTGGTTGTCCGTCACTTGTCCGTACATACCACAGCGGCTCTGAGCGCTCTGATTGGACGAGCGCTCGCGTAGGAGCGGGGTGAGTTATTTAGGGCGATCAGGGGGGTTTCACGCAGCGGGGCACCCCCCGATCGGGGTGCCCCGCGAAAGTAGACCAAATCCCAGGATAGTGAAAATCCTGGGTGTTGGTCCACTTTAATCTAATGATGCCAACCACAATGCTCCCCCATGCATTCCTTCATGGCTATAAAAGTGGTGTTCTGCACTGTATGGCATCCATGGCCCCCCTGTGTGTGACCGCAGGCAAACCAGTCAGGGTCGGCAAGTGCCAGACATTCACAGAGGGAAGCAGGGATGCCACACTGTGGAAAATGTCACACTTACAGACTAGAATAGAATCCAGCGCGCTCATCAAGACTGGACTTAACCCAGACCCTCAGCATCATTTAATAAAAAGCCCAAACCCTTAAATAAATATTCCCCAGCATCCAAAATTGATATTTTCCAAGTGTACAGCACGGCCTGTTTCAGTCAATCATTACTTCTGGGTATTCCGCAACAAGCTGGCGCAGTTGACTGCAGAAGACTTGTGGCTCCTCCCGGCCCTATAAAAAGCCAGGAATCACCAATAGACCCCCAGTGTTTCTCTGCAGTCATGACTGCGAAGACCAGAAGATGGCTCTCTATGTTTTCGCAGGCGAGCGGGGCAACCAAGCCAGCGCCCTGCAAGCCTATTTCCACCCGCTTCTGGACCCTCTTGCCTCTCAGCCTAGGCTGACGGATCGGGTGATGGTAGGGGAGCACCTGGGTGGGGTGCTCGGGGAGCATTGCTCCAGGCCGCAGACCCTGTACACCGAAGTGTAGCTGGCAATAGGCTTTATGGTGAGCCTACTGAGGGATGGAGAAACCCACTGCTGCCTGTTGTATCGGGGTGAGTGTGCTTTACTTGGGGGATTGTTAGTGTGCCAGTCTTCTCCCGTCGTCCTATTGCGCTCGCCTTCACCCTTGGTCCGTGAGTCTTTCAGTGGGGGGTACTTGTCGGGGCATGTGCTGCGGGATACTGATGGTGTTTTTATATTATGTCTTGCAGGCGGGATAGCAGTGTTTTTGTGGTTCTCCCGGTCCAGTCCCTCCCCTTACCCTCTTGTCCTTCTCAGTGGGCATCCCGTGGGGGCATCCCCGGGGGCTTTTCTTAGCACTCACCCTTTGCTAGCCTACTGTGCCTGTGATAATCACCATATGGAGGCTGCTGGGGATAGTGAGCTTGGGGGCCCCTCGGGGCAGCCTCGGCTGTTTGTCATGTGTGGGGCATCCCCTTTGAGTTGTGGTGGCGCGGTTTGTGTGCCGTGCGCCAAAAGTATTATTGCAGATTAGACTGGGCCGAGCGCTTCTCTTTCCAGTCCTGCTTTCCCTACGGCATCTCCTGCCCCTCCGTGCCTGCATTTAGCCCCCAGTGAGGGGGATACTAGCAGGGGGTCGCAATCAGATCTGGCGCTGCGCGTGGCCAGCATTGAGCGACAATTGGTCCGACCGGCGGCGGGCAAGGCCTCTAGCAAGAAGCGACACCCTGACGCTGCGTTGTCCCTATTTGCCGAGGAGGATGAGGGCCTTGATGTGTATGGCGGCCGTGACTCCCCGGAGGAGGGGGGAGCTTTTCCGTGACTCGGACTCCTCTGGGGATCGCCAGGACGGTTACGATAGTGACCTAGGGTCCTACTCTGATGAGGATACTTGGCTCCCGGATGATACCGATAGCCTCTTGTCGGCGGTTTTTAATACATTAAACATCGCCCCCCCCTAAGGCGGCGAAGAAGTAGCAGGGCGAGCTCTTCCGCCCTGGCAAGCAACGTTTGGCGTTCCCGGACCAGGGTCATTTCTCAAATATGGTTCTGAAGGAGTGGGAACGTCCTAATAGGTTACCCTCGGTGGCCAAGGGGTTGGATAGAAGGTATCTGTTTTCGGCAAATTTGGTTAAGCGCTGGTCGTGCCCTCCTGAGGCGGACGCTCCGGTCCTGGGGCAGCGGGGCATCACGATTTTGGTTGTCCTGGGGAGGGAATTGATCTTAGATCCCCAGGCCCATTGTGCTGAGTTTTGGTTCACTTTAAGCGGGTCTTTGCCTGTTTTTGAGAGCAAGATCTTAAAGTAGAAGTCTGGCCTCAGGTCACCACCCCTGCCTTCCTCCCCAAGGCAGGATGGGGAATTAAAAAAAACACTGCCGCATCCCCTGCACTGTGCATGCTCCTGTTGCGCATTTAAAGTGGACCAACACCCAGGATTTTCACTATCCGGGGTTTTGGTCCACTTTCGCGGGGCACCCCGATTGGGGGTGCCCCGCTGCGTGAAACCCCCCAGATTGGCAGAAAAAAACTCGCCTCATCCCGCTCCTACGGCGCTTGCGCGGGCCTCGTCCAATCAGCGCTGTCTGAGCCACTGTGGTATGCACGTACAAGGGACGGACAACCACAGCGGCTCCGAGCACGCTGGCGGCCGCATCTCGCGCTTTCCTCTAACAGGGCCCCAGATGATACTGATAGACTGTTGGCTCAGATTTTTGAGGTTCTGTCTATTTTTCCCCCTGTTGCGGCCCCCAGGCGACAGGGGGAACTTTTTCATACTGCTAAGTCACGCTTGGAATTCCTGAGCAAGCCCATTTTAATAACCTTGTGCTCAAGGAATGGGAACGCCCCAGCAGGCTTCCCGGTGTACCTAAGAGTTGGGATAGGAAGTACCCCTTTCCTGCTGATGTGGTGAAGTGTTGGTCGTCCCCTCCTGAGGTGGATGCCCTGGTCCTAGGGTTATCAAACACCTCTGTCATGCACTCCCCTGACTCTACTACTCTGCGGGATGCTGAGGACCGGCGCATTGATCAGCTGGCGTCCCATGCTTTTGCGTGTGTGGGGACGGCACTGCGCCCAGTCTGTGCCTCTGTCATTACGGCTGTGGCTATTAGGACCCTGCTCAGAAGTATACTTGATGGTGCCCCTGATGACGTGTCTAGGGAGGTCTAGTTGTGATGTTTTTATGTCCTCTCTGCCTTGGATGACACCATTAGAATGTGTGGCAGAACCTCTGCCCTTGTGGTGGCAATACGCCGCTCGGTTTGGCTGCGCCAGTGGGCTGCTGACAACGCTGCCAAGAAAGCCCTCACTGGGTTTCCCTTCAAAGGACTACGCCTGTTTGGGGAGCGCCTGGACCTGTTTGCTAAGGGAGGCAGGTTACCCCAGTGCAGGCGGCAGTTTCGGCCCTTTCGGGGTCAGGGCTCCTTTTCCTCCCCTTACCGTGTTGCTAGACAAGGGAGGGGGGTTCCTTTACTGGGGGGAGACTTCTGGGGTAGGGGCAGAGGACGTGGACATCCTGGCTCCGCCTGGGGCTCCAAGCTTAAGTCCTCTCCCAAGCCCCCTCAGGCATGATGCGGCTTCAGCACTTTGCTCACGTCTGGAGGCTTCATGTCTCAGACCGGTGGATTCAGGAGGTAGTGTCCTCCGGTTACAAGATAGAGTTTGCTGTCTGCCCCCCCCCCCCCCCCCCCCCCCCAAGGTTCATCAGATCCCGGATTCCTCAGGACCCTGTGTCAGCTCAGGATCGAGTGCAGGCAGTGCAAAGCCTTCTGGAGCTGGGGGTCATCTGCAAGGTCCCTTTAAGAGGAAAGAGCAGGGGCTTTATTCCAACCTCTTTACAGTGCCCAAAAAAGATGGGTCAGTCAGACCCATCTTGGACTTGAAGATCCTCAACAAATTTGTCAGGTGCAGGCGCTTTCGCATGGAAACTCTGCGCTCTGCCATCAGTTCCCTGCGTCCAGGGGATTTCATGATGTCTGTGGACATCAAAGATGCTTACCTTCATATTCCTGTATTTCCAGGTCATCTAAGGTTCCTCAGGTTTGCTCTGGAGGATCAACACTATCAATTTGTGGCATTGCCTTTTGGTCTCACTTCAGCTCCCAGGGTGTTCACCAAGATGCTGGCAGAAGTGATGTCTCTGCTCAGGTCTCAGGGCGTCCGCATGCTGCCCTACCTGGACGACATTCTCATCACTTCCCAGTCTCTACATCAGGCAGAGTTGGATACTCGGCTGGTGGTGTCCACCCTGGAGTCATTTGGCTGGGTGATCAACCACCCCAAGTCTTCTCTGTCTCCCTCCGTGGTGAATTCCTGGGCATTAATCTGGATACAGTTCAGGCAAGGATTTTTCTTCCTCAGCAGAAGGTGGACAGTCTGATTGTGTAGGTCCAGTTCCTGCTATCTTGTCATCATCCCTCCATCAGGCAGGGAATGCAGCTGGTGGGCCTGATGGTGGCGTGCTTCGAGGCGGTCCCTTATGCTCAGTTCCACATGAGGCCTCTGCAACTCCACATCTTGTCAGTATGGGACAAGGACCCTGCGTCCCTGGACCAGGTCTTTGCGCTTTCCCCCCTCGTCAGGCGATCACTCTCGTGGTGGCTGGACTCCAGGAACCTGTTAGGGGGCAGATCCTTTCTGACCCCCTCCTGGGAGACGGTCACCACGGATGCCAGTCTGTCAGGTTGGGGGGGTTTCTGGAGGTCCCTGCAGTTCCAGGGGAGGTGGGGCCCTCGGGAGGCCCACACACTTATCAACGTCTTGGAGCTGCGGGCGATCAGGTTGGTTCTGGCTCAGTTGATTCATCACCTTCGGGGCCTGCCTGTTCAGGTGCGCTCGGACAACCAGACGGCAGTTGCCTACATCAATCATCAGGGAGGGACCCGGAGCAAGAGGGCCCTCCAGGAAGTGTCTCTGATCCTGACCTGGGCGGAGGCCAGTGTTCTCTGCATATCAGCGGTGTACATTCCGGGGGTGGAAAATCTGCTGGCAGACTCTCTGAGCAGGGGGACCTCTCGCCGGGGAGAATGGTCCCTCTGCAACAGGGTGTTCCAATCTCTGTGTCACCGTTGGGGCCAACCAGATGTGAATCTGTTTGCGTCCCGTCACAATCACAAGCTCCCGGCCTTTGTCTCCCTGTCCCAGGATCCTCTGGCCTTGACCACGGATGCCCTAGCAATGTCATGGCAGGACTTTCAGTTCCTGTATGTCTTTCCTCCATTCCCCCTGCTGGGCAGGGTTCTGTGCAAGATTGCTCTGGAGGGGGTGCCAGCAATTCTGGTGGCCCCCAGGTGGCCAAGAAGAGTGTGGTTCGCAGACGTGGTGCAGCTGGCAGTAGATCAGTACGTTCTGCCCAGGGTGCCTGACCTGCTCACTCAGGGTCCCTTACGTCATCCCATTTTACAAACTCTGGCTTTGACGGCCTGGCTGCTGAAACCTCGATCTTGATGGAGAAGCGGTTGTCTACCTCGGTTGTTGAAACCATGATAGGAAGAAGTCTTCCTCTTCCATTTATTACAGGGTTTGGCGTGCCTACATTGACTGGTGTGAGTCTAAGTCTGTCGTGTGTTCTGTATTCCCAGGATCCTGGAGTTCCTGCAGCATGGGTTGGAGATGGGGCTCCAACTCCGTACTCTGAAGGGTCAGGTTTCTGCCCTGGTTGTTTTCTTCCAGAAGTCCTTTGCTCAGCATTTTCTGATCAGGACTTTTTTCCAGGGGGTTACTCATGTGCGTCCCCCACGTAAGCCTATGATGCCTGTTTGGGATTTGAACTTGGTTTTGTCAGCCTTGCAGGGTGCTCCCTTTGAACCTGTGCAGGATGCTGCCCTGGCCATTCTTACGCTCAAAGTTGTCTTTTTGGTGGCTATCACCTCTGTTAGACATGTGTCTGAATTGGCGGTGCTCTCCATCCAGCCCCCCAACTATGAGAGACACCAGGACAAGGTGGTGTTCCGCTTCAAGCCAGACTTTCTGCCTAAGGTTGTGTCTGCCTTTCATTTGAATCAGGACATTGTTCTTCCGTCATTGTGCCCTAATCCTAGTAATGCTAAGGAGAGGGTCTTGCATTCTTTGGATGTGGTTAGGTGTCTGAAGTACTATCTGGTGGCTACTACACCTTTCAGAAAGCCTGATGCTCTTTTTGTGGTCCCTTCTGGTCCTAGGAAGGGTTTGGCTCCTGCCAAGTCTACTATCAGCAAATGGATCCATCAGGCTGTGATTCAGGCCTACTCTTCTAAGGGGAAGAATCCTCCCTTCCGCCTTACCCAAGTGTAAGTAATCTATCTGGAGCAGGACGTACTGTATACTCATAATACCAATTCTACAGGTGAGTAATCACAGAATTGTATATTCTAAGTATACAGTACGTCCTGCTCCAGATATAATACTTACACTTGGGTTATCGTCCGCCAGAGGGCGCTGTGGCACTGCAGACATGCAAAAACAGGCTTCTCCCGGCCCTTCATATACCCAGGGACCTCTCACAAATCCCCAGATTTCTCTGCAGTGCTGACTGCGAAGACATGAAGTATCACTCTCTTGCAGGTGAGCGGGGCTATTACAGCCTGCGGCCCTGTGGGACTATTACCACCCGTCCTCCTTGTGATGTGCCTCCCAGCCTGGGCTGCGCTGGTCGGGTGAAGGTAGGCAGCACCATGCGTGCTTGACGGAGCCATGCTCCACCGCAGTCCCCCACCATAGGGTAGGCGGTTTAGGCTGATGGTGAGCCTCATAGTGGATGTCCCTCCCGCTTAATTGTCCCACGCCCCGTGTAGCGGTGGACCCTGTGTACAGGGTCGCCGTCCTCCCTCGTTTCCCCCCTAGCCAGGGGGAAAAGAAAGGGAGGGAGGGGTTGTGAGTATGGCGGCCTCAGTGTACCCTATCACACGCTTATGGCCTCGGTGTCGTGTTTTACTGGGAATGGATGTCTGAGCCGCGTTATGTACTTTACTTATTGGTAGCCGCCGCGCCCTTTCTATATTGCACGGACGGCGGTGGTTTTGTTGATGCTACAGCTTCTTTTTTTCCTAATCCGTAGTGACTCCGCTGCAGTAACACCGATCATCCTTCAGGGGCTTGTCTTGACTTCGTCACTGCCCTGTTCCCTTCTTCTCTATTTGCTTAGCGCTTTCGGAGCTTCGCGCTCTCCGGGGGGGCGGGGTCCTGACTTGGTGCGCTCCGCGTCACCTTCAGCTCTGGCCCGCCCTTCGAGGATCGTTTGGCGCCATTCTTTTTCGCGCCTGGTGAAGACCGCCCTCCCCCTGCTGTCTGTAAGTGCCCTCGCGGGCGACCATTTTTTATCCTTGTAATATATCTTATAGTTACTCCTTGCGCTTGGCTCTGACATTCCTGTCCCTCTTATGTCTTTCAGACCGTGGATTTCGGTGACTTCTCTCGGCCCAGTGTATCCCCCGGTTGAGACTATTAAAAATTACTCCCACTTCCCAGCGGGTTATTGGGGCATCCAGGGTAGCTTATAGCGTCAATCCCTACGGGCCTATCATGGCGATACAATCACCATATGGAGGCGTCTCAGGATATTGTGAACGGGGTTCCTTCGGGACAAGCCCGGTTGTGTGTAGCTTGTGGGGGTCTTACCTAGCAGCGGTGACAATGCACGGGTCTGTGTTTCTTGTGCACAGCAGGCGCTATCGGCTCTTCCTGCCTCTTCCGTGGCTGGGCCTGCACCTCGCCTCACTTCACCTACTCCCCCAAGCCTGAGTCTAACCCCCAATACAAGTGGGGATTCTCATCCTGATATGGCTACTAGACTGGCCAGTGTTGAAAAATTGCTTGCTAGCTCGCTAGCGCGTAAGGCCACCGCCAAGAGGCGGCATTTAACCCCTGACTCTGCCCTCATCCCTATGGAATCTGATGACTTGTTGCAGCCTTACGGCCAACCCCCCTCGGACGAAGGGGAGCTGTTCTCTGACTCTGGGTCATATGACGAGGAGTCCAGGGGTCATGACGAATCTGGTTCTGAGCACTGGACCTCGGATGATATTGACAGACTGCTGGCTCAGATATTTGAAGTTATCTCTCCCCCTGTTGCTGCTCCCAGACAAAGGGGCGAGCTCTTTCATACTGCTAAGGCTCGTCTTGAATTTCCTGAGCAGACTCATTTCAATAGCCTCGTGCTTAAGGAATGGGAACAACCCAGCAGACTGCCTGGGATCCCTAAGAGTGTGGATAGAAAGTATCCCTTCCCGGCTGACTTGGTTAAGTGCTGGTCATCGTCTCCCGAGGTCGATGCTCCTATTCTAGGGTTGTCCAACACCTATATTATGCACTCCCCTGACACTACTACGCTACGGGACTCTGAGAACCGGCGTCTTGATCAATTGGCATGCCATGCCTTTGCTTTTGGTGGAGCGACCTTGCGCCCGGTTTGCGCCTTAGCCATTACGGCAGTAGCGCTCAGGGCCATGGTCAGGAATGCACTCGACGGCACAGATGAGTTGCCCGCTGATACTGTCAATAATCTGTCTAACTGTGACGTGTTCATAAACTTTATCCTGTCTGCATCGGACGATGCTATAAAGATGTGTGCTAGATCTTCTGCCTTGGCGGTAGCTATTCGCCGTACGGTTTGGTTGCGACAGTGGGCGGCTGACAACGCCGCTAAGAAAGCCCTTACTGGGCTTCCATTTAAAGGGCTACGTCTGTTTGGAGACCATCTAGACCTCTTCGCCAAAGGAGGCAAGTTGCCCCAGTGCAATGCGAGGCCAGGGCACCCTTTCAATCCCCTACCGTGGGGCTAAACGGGGAAAAGGGGTGTCCTTCGCGGGGCCCCGCGCAGATTCCTGGCACAGGAATAGAGGACGCCGTCCCGGTTCCTCCTGGGGGCCCAAGCCCAAAGCCCCTCCCAAGACCCCCCCAGGCATGAGGGGGCGCCCTCACCCGTCAGGGTAGGGGGACGTCTACAGCACTTCGAGCACGTCTGGCGGCGCCACGTCTCAGACCGGTGGATTCAGGAGGTAGTGTCCTCCGGCTACAAGATAGAATTTGCTGTACGGCCCCCCACCAGATTCATTGGGTCCCGAATCCCTCAGGACCCCGCCTCAGCCCAGGTCTTGCTGCTGGCCGTGCAGGGTCTCCTGGATCTAGGGGTCATTTGCAAGGTCCCCTTTGGAGACAGGGGCACGGGGTTCTACTCCAATCTCTTCACAGTACCCAAGAAGGATGGGTCAGTCAGGCCCATTCTGGATTTAAAAATCCTCAACAAATTTGTCAAGAACAGGCATTTCCGCATGGAAACTCTGCGCTCGGCCATTGGCTCATTGCGCCCAGGGGACTTCATGACGTCCGTAGACATCAAGGATGCTTACCTTCACGTTCCGGTGTTTACAGGACACCAAAGGTTTCTCAGATTTGCACTGAAAGATCAGCATTACCAATTTGTGGCTCTGCCATTCGGCCTCACGTCAGCTCCCAGGGTGTTCACCAAGGTGCTGGCAGGGGTGATGTCCCTGATAAGGCTAAGGGACATACGCATGCTGCCTTACCTGGACGACATCCTCATCACCTCTCGGTGGAAGCTCTGACTGCGCAGGCCAGGTTCCTGCTCTCGTGCCCACAGCCCGCCATCAGGCAGGGAATGCAGCTGATGGGCCTGATGGTGGCGAGCTTCGAGGCGGTGCCCTTTGCTCAGTTCCATTTGAGACCTCTGCAGCTTCACCTTCTGTCAGTATGGGACAAGAACCCAGCGTCCTTGGACGGGGTCTGTGTGCTTCCCCCCTCGGTCAGACGGTCCGTTGCGTGGTGGTTGGACCTCGAGAACTTGACAGGGGGCAGGTCCTTTCTGGCTCCTTCCTGGGAGATGGTCACAACGGATGCCAGTCTGTCAGGTTGGGGGGGATTCTGGAAGTCCCTGCGCTTCCAGGGGACGTGGGGTCCGCGGGAGGCCCACTTACCCATCAACATTCTGGAACTGCGGGCAGTTCAGTTGGTACTGGAGCGGTTGACCCAACACCTGAGGGGTCTGTCGGTCCAGGTGCGCTCAGACAACAAGACGGCAGTTGCATACATCAACCATCAGGGAGGGACTTGGAGCAAGAGTGCCCTCCGGGAGGTGTCTCAGATTCTGACATGAGAGGAGGCCAATGTACAATGCATTTCGGCTGTTTACATTACGGGGGCGGAGAATCTGCTTGCAGATGCTCTGAGCAGGGGGACGTCCCGTCAGGGAGAATGGTCCCTCTGCAACAGGATATTCCAGTCCTTGTGTCACCGTTTGGGTCTACCGGATGTGGACCTGTTTGCGTCCCGCCGCAACCACAAGCTCCCGGCCTTCGTGTCCCTGTCTCAGGACCCTCTGGCCTTGGCCACGGATGCCCTGTCCATGTCATGGAAGGAGTTTCGGCTCCTGTATGTGTTTCCACCATTCCCCCTGCTGAGCAGGGTTCTGCGCAAGATTGCTCTGGAAGGGGTGCCTGTGATTCTAGTGGCCCCCCGGTGGCCAAGAAGAGTGTGGTTCGCAGACGTGGTTCAAATGGCAGTAGACCAGTATGATCTGCCAGGGGTGCCAGACCTGCTATCTCAGGGCTCCCTACGCCATCCCAATTTACAAACGCTGGCTTTGACGGCCTGGCTGCTGAGACCTCCATCTTGATGGAGAAGGGTTTGTCTGCCTCTGTGGTGGGCACTATGGTGCAGGCTAGGAAGAAGACTTCTGCTGCTATCTATTACAGAGTATGGCGTACCTACATTGACTGGTGTGAGTCTATGTCTCTTCCCTGTAGGGAGTTCTCTGTCCCCAGGGTTCTGGAGTTCTTAAAGCATGGTTTGGAGTTGGGTCTAAAACTCAGTACTCTGAAGGGTCAGGTTTCTGCCCTGTCCGTCTTCTTTCAGAAGACCTTTGCTCATCATCATTTGGTTAAGACCTTCTTTCAGGGGGTTACTCATGCGCGTCCCCCTCGTAAACCTGTGGTTCCCGTTTGGGATTTAAACTTGGTTTTATCTGCCTTGCAGGGTGCTCCCTTTGAGCCTATTCAAGATGCTGCTCTGGTTGTTCTTACTCTCAAGGTTGTCTTTTTGGTGGCCATAACTTCGGTTAGGCGTGTGTCTGAGCTGGCTGCTCTATCCATTCAGTCTCCATACTATGAGAGACACCAGGACAAGGTGGTGTTCCGCTTTAAGCCGGATTTTCTGCCTAAGGTTGTGTCTGCTTTCATTTGAATCAGGACATTGTTCTTCCTTCCTTGTGCCCCAATCCTAGTAATGACAAGGAAAGGGTTCTGCACTCCTTGGATGTGGTCAGGTGCTTGAAGTACTACCTGGTTGTCACTGCAGCTTTCAGGAAGACTGATGCTCTCTTCGTTGTGCCTTCTGGGCCTGGGAAGGGCTTGGCTCCTGCCAAGTCTACTATCAGCAAGTGGATCCGTCAGGCTGTGGTACAAGCCTATTCTGCTAAGGGGAAGAGTCCTCCCTTCCGTCTTACTGCTCATTCCACTCGTGCTATTTGTGCCTCTTGGGCTTTTCAGCACCAGGCCTCTGTTGAACAAGTTGAACAGGGTTGATGTTCGGGCCTCAGCTGATGCTGCGTTTGGCCGCAAGGTTTTGCAGGCGGTTGTAGTTTAAGCTACGTGCATTTGCCTTTTTGTTGGGGATCCCACCCTACTGTTATTGACACTGCTATTGGATATCCCAAGTGTAAGTATTATATCTGGAGCAGGACGTACTGTATACTTAGAATAATACAATTCTGTGAAGTACTCACCTGTAGAATTGGTATTATACGTATACAGTACGTCCTGCTCCACCCCACCCTGGTTTTTCATTATTCTGGATCCCCTGTATGGTGATTGTTGTTATTGTTATCATTACCAGTTGTTTTGGTGGTTGGTTTCTTCTGGTTCACTGCTTTTCAATGCTGGGGATTTGTGGGAGGTCCCTGGGTATATGAAGGGCCGGGAGGAGCCTGTTTTTGCATGTCTGCAGTGCCACAGCGCCCTCTGGCGGAGGATAACCCAAGTGTAAGTATTATATCTGGAGCAGGACGTACTGTATACCGTATAATACCAATTCTACAGGTGAGTACTTCACAGAATTTTATTTTTTATAGCGCTGACCTGTTTCATAGCGCTTTCCTGACCATGACGGAGCCTTCCCGATATTGTAGGGTTGCTGAAGTTTTGGTATCTTATTCTGTATTTTTTTACTAGCGGGCTCCTCATCCAGCATCCTGCTGTGGGATCCAAGGACACAGGCGCTGCATCGGAATGACATTGTGCTGCGGGTGACTATCTGCCGCCTTATTGAGCAGGAGCATCGCGTGTGGAGACAAGGCTAACGTCCCATGAAACGGCCGCTCGGCTTCATCTGCTTCCATATGCTCTCCTCTCTTGTCCTGCTCCCAGCACATGCCCTCCCTTGTCCACTGCTGACCCATCCAGATAACAGCCAAGGAACGCTTCCTATACATGACAGTAGGGGTGTCCCCCGGGAACACTCTGTCTACCCAGGCTCAGTGTAAAATGAAAGCAAACTCGTGTAAACATACAATGACTTTCTACAATATTCCCCCCCCCCCCCCCCCTACACACACAAACTGCTCTAGACTGGGTAATATTACCTAGTTGTGAGATAATGTAGCCCTTTAGGATTGACTAGAATTGGGGGTCATTTTAAATATTTGATTAAAGCAAGTGTAACTTTGGGTGTAAACTGATTTTGTCCTGCGAGTTGGCTTTTTTTTACTTTTAAGACACAAGTGATTTAAAAATACCGTGCTTAAAGAGGAACCACACACAGGGATTTCACTGTCCTGTGTGTTGTTACTCTCGGTGGCGGCACCCAGAATTGGATGCCCACTGTGTGTCCCACACCAGGTCGCTCAATTCACTCGCCTGGCATTCCCACGACGCAGGCTCGGCTGAAACTGAGCAGATTGGCTCATCCAATTGACATGCTCAATTTCACTCGACTCTTCTTACGGCTAAGCTCCTGGATGAAGGGAGTCAAGTACGCTGCTGGCCGCATCCCCCGCTCAGCTTCTAGCTGTGGCGTGCCTGCGCCGCCCATTCAGGAAGGCCGGGAGCAGGTGCATGCACGGCTAGAGGTAAGAGAGAATGCAGCCGAGACATGTTGAGGGCTCCAGGATCAGGTGAATGGATCTGGGGGGTATTGCACAGCGTGGCATCCCAATTCAGGATGCCCCAAGGAGTGGAACTCGGATGACATTTTTAACAGGAATATTAACTTGATAAACATGCAAAAAAGATCATACACATCAGCAATGATTGATACAGACAATAAATCAAGATGAAGCAAATGCACATATTCCCATTTATATATCATATAAGTAAAACCACTCTTGGTTAGCAATACAGTTGCTCAATCTCTGCTTGGTGTAAAGTCTTCACTTGAACCACCTCCAGTGTTCCTCCCATTAGATGACTGTGTCTGTCCCTGGAATTTCTCTTCATATACACATGAAGCCATATGCAGGTAGTTGGGAAGCAAGTTGAAATATAACATGGCCTAATCCAGTAAGATCAATCTTTAAAGGAGCACTATCGCGAAAAAATAAAAATCCAAATGATTATGCTAGCATCAAGAAATATCCAGCCAGGCTTGTTTCTTTGATTTTAATGGATGGAAGAGGAAGTCAGAGGTGACAGGTTCTGTCACGCCTCATAACCTAAATCTGTGACTCCTGGATTTTGTTCTTATCATGTGAGAATAAACCACAAGCTTGGCAGGAGTTTTATTCAGTTCGGGTGTATAAGTGACCCCTCCTCTCATTAGCCATTTTTAACATTACAAAATTTCGCGATAATGCTCCTTTAATATCAGTTAAAAGTATATATTCTTAGTATACAGTATGTCCTGCTCCAAATCTAATACTTACAGTTGGGATATACTCCGCCAGATGGCGCTGGACTGCAGAGACATCGAAAATAGGCTCCACACGGCCCCTCAAATACCCGGGGACCTCCCACAAATCACCAGAATTTCTCTGCAGTCTGGCTGCGAAGGACGAGAAATTGGCTCTCTACTCGCAGGTGAGCGGAGTTATTAACCTGCGGCCCTGTAGGACTATTCCCACCCGTTCCACTAGTAATATGCCTCCCAGCCTTGGCTGCGCTGCTCGGGTGAAGGTAGGCAGCACCGCCGTTGGTGCTTAGGAGTGCTGCTCCACCGCAATCCCCCACCAAAGGGTAGGCGGTTCAGGCTTATGGTGAGCCTCTATGGGATGCCCCTCCCGCACTATTGCCCCTGCCTATCGGTGGGCCCTATTTAAGTGGCCGCCATCCTCCCTCATCCTCCTTGTAGTCTTCGGGGGAAAAGAGGGGAGGTGTGTATGTGTATAGATATGTATATTATGCAGTCTGTGCTTTCTCTTTTCACATGCATTTATTCTTGTGTCAGCCGCCGCGCTGACTTGTCTTTACTGCCTTTAAATTTGCCGCCGGTTCCGCGCTTGGCGGCGGCATTACCTCAGGCGCACCATCATTGGCTGTTGCCGTTCTGGCTTTGCGCTCTTCGGGGGGCGGGCCCGTCTTTGGCGCGTTCCGCTTCATCGCCGTTACTGGCCCGCCCCTCGAGGTATACCGACGCCATCTTTTCTGACTTGGTTGGACTATGCGCGACGGACTCCTACCTACCGCGGTCCGTAAGTGCCCTCGCGGGCGGCTTTATTTCCTTCACCTTGGTTACGATTTACTTAAGGTCTTGTCTGCTTATGTCTTTCAGGCGGGACGAACCCTTCTTGGCTTCTCCCGGCCCTGTTTTACTATATTGCTTGTAGGCCTTGTAAAAATTATACTCCCACTTCCCTAGCAGGTCATTGGGGCATCCAGGGTTGCTACATAGCGTTATTCTCTATCGGCATATAGCGCCGCTATAATCACCATATGGAGGCATCCCAGGATAACGTGACCGGGGTCCCTTCGGGACAATACCGGCTGTGTGTAGCGTGTGGGCAGCCTCATGCTGATGCTGACAAGGCGCGGGTCTGTGTACCCTGTGCTGAGCAGGTGCTTGCATTGCAATCTGACCTGCCAGTGGCTGCACCTCGTTTCACTTCGCCTACTCCCCCAAGCTTAAACCTCACTCCTACTGAGTTGCATACTAGTGGGGATTCTCAGCCTGATGTTTCTTCTAGACTGGCTACTGTTGAACAGTTGATTGCGAAGTCCTTAGCGCGTAAGGCCCCTGCTAAGAAGCGGCACTTGACGCCTAATGTTACTGTTTTCCCTATGGGAACTGAGGAGTTTTTGAATCTGTGTGGCTATACCCCGTCTGATGAAGGGGAGCTCTTTTCTGATTCAGGCTCATCTGATGAGAGACCGAGGGGTCATGACGATTCTGGCTCTGACCCCTGGCCCCGGATGACACTGACAGATTATTGACCCAGATTTTTGAGGTTCTGTCTATCTCCCTGTTGAGGCTCCCAGGCAAAGAGGGGAGCTTTTCCATACAGCAAAATCAAGTTTGGAATTTCCAGAGCAGGCACATTTCCATAACCTTGTGCTCAAGGAATGGGAGCGCCCCAGTAAACTTCCCGGGGTTCCAAGGAGTTGGGATAGGAAGTATCCCTTTCCTGCTGAGGTGGTTAAATGTTGGTCATCCCCCCCCCCCCCCCCCCCCCCCCCCCCCGAGGTGGATGCCCCGATCCTAGGGCAATCTAACACCTCTGTCATGCATTCCCCTGATTCTACTACCCTGCGGGATGCTGAAGACCGGCGTATTGATCAGCTGGCATCCCACGCCTTTGCATGTGCGGGGACGGCGCTGCGCCCGGTCTGTGCCTCTGCTATTACTGCTGTGGCCACTAGAACCCTTATCAGAAATATGCTTGATAGTGCCCCTGATGATTTGCCTTGTGAGGTGTTTAATGCACTCTCCAGTTGTGATGTTTTTGTAAATTTTGTCCTATCAGCATTGGATGACCACATCAGAATGTGTGCCAGAAATTCTGCCCTTGTGGTGGCTATACGCCGCTCGGTTTGGCTGCGCCAGTGGGCTGCTGACAACGCTGCCAAGAAGGCCCTCACTGGTTTTACCTTTAAAGGACTGCGCCTGTTTGGGGACCGCCTGGACCTTTTTGCTAAGAGAGGCAGGTTACCTCAGCGCAGGCAGCAATCTTGGCCCTTTCGGGGTCAGGGTTCCTTCTCCTTCCCTTACCGCGGTGCAAGACAGGGAAGGGGGGTTTCTTTCCCTGTGACCCGGGGAGATTTCTGGGGTAGAGGCAGAGGACGTGGACGTCCTGGCTCCTCTTGGGGTCCCAAAGCTAAATCCTCTCCCAAGCCCCCTCAGGCATGATGGGGCGCCCTCACCCTTCCGGATGGGGGGGGGACTGCAGCACTTCGCTCACATCTGGAGGCTTCATGTCTCAGACCGGTGGATTCAGGAGGTAGTGTCCTCCGGTTACAAGTTGGAGTTTGCTGCCGATCCCCCTTCAAGATTCATCCGATCCCGGATTCCTCAGGACCCTGTGTCAGCTCAGGAGCTAGTGCAAGCAGTGCAAGGCCTCCTGGAGCTGGGGGTCATCTGCCAGGTCCCCTTAAGAGAGAAAGGAAAGGGCTTTTCTTCCAACCTATTCACAGTACCCAAAAAGGATGGTACTGTCAGGCCCATCCTGGACTTAAAGATTCTCAACAAGTTTGTCAGGGACAGGCGCTTTCGCATGGAGACTCTGCGCTCTGCCATCAGTTCCCTGCGCCAAGGGGATTTCATGACTTCTGTGGACATCAAAGATGCTTATCTTCATATTCCTGTGTTCCCATGTCATCAAAGGTTCCTCAGGTTCGCTCTGATGGATCAACACTACCAATTTGTGGCCTTGCCCTTCGGCTTCACTTCAGCTCCCAGGGTGTTCACCAAGGTGCTGGCTGGCGTGATGTCTCTGCTCCGATGTCAGGGCATCCGCTTGCTTCCCTATCTGGACGACATCCTCATCACTTCCCAGTCTCTACATCAGGCAGAGTTGGATACTCAGCTGGTGGTGTCCACTCTGGAGTCATTTGGATGGGTGATCACTGTCCTCTTCCTTGGTAACTCCATTCCTAGGAATGAATCTGGATACAGTTCAGGCAAGGATCTTCCTTCCTCAGCAGAAGGTGGACAGTCGGATTGCACAGGCTCAGTCCCTCCTAGCTTGTCCCCATGCCTCCATCAGGCAGGGGATGCAGCTGGTGTGCCTGATGGTGGCGTGCTTCGAAGCAGTCCCTTATGCTCAGTTCCACTTGAGGCCTCTGCAACTTCACCTATTGTCTGTATGGGACAAGGACCCAGCGTCCCTGGACAGGGTCTCTGTGCTCTCCCCCCTGGTCAGGAGGTCCCCCTTGTGGTGGATGGACGCAAGGAACCTGTTGGGGGGCAGATCCTTTCTTGCCCCTTCCTGGGAGACGGTCACCACGAATGCCAGTCTGTCAGGTTGGGGGGTTTCTGGAAGTCCCTGCAGTTCCAGGGGAGGTGGGGCCCTCAGGCCCACACACCTACCATTATCTTGGAGCTGCGGGCGATCAGGTTAGTTCTGGCTCACTTGACTACTCGCCTTCGGGGCCTGCCTCTTCAGGTGCGCTCGGACAACCAGACGGCAGTTGCCTACATCAATCAGGGAGGGACCCGGAGCAAGGGGGCCCTCCAGGGAGTGTCTCTGATCCTGATTTGGGCGGAGGCCAATGTCCCCTGCATTTCAGCTGTGTACATCCCGGGGGTGGAAAATCACCTGGTGGACTCTCTGAGCAGGGGGACCTCTCGCCAGGGAGAATGGTCCCTATGCAGCAGGTTGTTTCAATCTCTGTGTCACCGTTGAGGCCAACCGGATGTGGATCTGTTTGCGTCCCACCACATTCACAAGCTCCCAGCCTTTATCTCTCTGTCCAGGGATCCTCTGGCCCTGACCTCGGATGCACTAGCAATGTCATGGAAGGACTTTCAGTTCCTATATGTCTTCCCTCCAATTCCCCTGCTGGGAAGGGTTCTGCGCAAGATTGCTCTGGAAGGGGTGCCAGCAAAAGAGTGTGGTTCGCAGACGTGGTGCAGCTGGCAGTAGATCAGTACGCTCTGCCCTTGGTGCCAGATCTGCTTACTCAGGGCTCACTACGCCATCCCAATTTACAAACTCTGGCTTTGACGGCTTGGCTGCTGAAACCTCCATCTTGATGGAGAAGGGGCTGTCTTCCTCGGTTGTGGATACTTTGATTAAAGCTAGGAAGAAGTCTTCCTCTTCCATTTACTACAGGGTTTGGCTTGCCTACATTGACTGGTGTGAGTCTAAGTCTCTTCCCCGTCGTGTGTTCTCTATTCCCAGGATTCTGGAGTTCCTGCAGCATGGGTTGGAGATGGGGCTCCAACTCAGTACTCTGAAGGGTCAGGTTTCTGCCCTGGCTATTTTCTTCCAGAAGTCCTTTGCTCAGCACTTTTTTCCAGGGAGTCACTCATGTGCGTCCCCCACGTAAGCCTATGGTGCCTGTTTGGGATCTGAACTTGGTTCTGTCAGCCTTGCAGGGTGCTCCCTTTGAACCTGTGCAGGATGCTGCCTTGGCCATTCTTACGCTCAAGGTTGTATTTCTGGTGGCTATCACTTTTGTCAGGCGTGTGTCTGAGTTGGCGGCGCTGTCCATTCAGCCCCCCTACTATGAGAGACACCAGGACCAGGTGGTGTTTCAGTTCAAACCTGACTTTCTACCTAAGGTAGTGTCTGCTTTTCATTTGAATCAGGATATTGTTCTTCCTTCTTTGTGCCCTAATTCTAGCAATGCTAAGGAGAGGGTTTTGCACTCTTTGGATGTGGTTAGGTGTCTGAAGTACTATCTGGTGACTACTGCACCTTTCAGGAAAACTGATGCTCTTTTTGTGGTCCCTTCTGGTCCTAGGAAGGGTTTGGCTCCTGCCAAGTCTACTATCAGCAAGTGGATTTGTCAGGCTGTGATTCAGGCCTACTCTGCTAAGGGGAAGAATCCTCCCTTCCGCCTTACTGCTCATTCCACTCGTGCTATTGGTGCCTCTTGGGCTTTTCAGCACCAGGCTTCTGTTGAACAAGTTTGCAAGGCCGCTACTTGGTCTTCTGTTCATACCTTTTCAAAGTTTTACAAGGTTGATGTTAGGGCCTCAGCTGATGCTGTTTTTGGCCGAAAGGTTCTGCAGGCGGCAGTGGTTTAAACTGCCTGCTGATGATTTTTCTTGGAGATCCCACCCTACTTTATGGACACTGCTATTGGATGTCCCAACTGTAAGTATTAGATTTGGAGCAGGACGTACTGTATACTAAGAATAATACAATTCTGTGATTACTCACCTGTAGAATTGGTATTATGAGTATACAGTACGTCCTGCTCCAACCCACCCTGGGTTTGCATTTTCTTGGATCCTCTGTATGGTGATTGTTATCATTGTTATAGTTGATAGTTTGGATTGTTTAATTCTCCCGGCTTCTCGTTAACTGCTTTTCAATGCTGGGGATTTTTGGGAAGTCCCTGGGTATTTGAGGGGCCAGGAGGAGCCTATTTTCGATGTCTCTGCAGTCCAGCGCCATCTGGCAGAGTATATCCCAACTGTAAGTATTAGATTTGGAGCAGGACGTACTGTATACTCATAATACCAATTTTACAGGTGAGTAATCACAGAATTGTATTATTGTGCTTACAAAGTAAGTATCTCTCACATCAGCTCCTCTGTAATGGAATGGCTGGCGTGGCCGTGCACAGCCATAGAGGAATGCAGGGGATGGCGATCATAAGTGCGGCTAAGCTCCTAATGGTATTCGGACTCCTTAACTGAAAGGGGGCATGCCAAGGCCAAATACGGGGCGTTCTAGTGAATCGAGAGACAGTGGTAGCACTGCTGTGACTGATAGAGGGGGGTGCAAGCCAGACACGGATGTGGTGCCAGCTGCTGTTCTGGCCTCGGGCAGTGTGGGATCAAGTGAGTTATTGACTACCGGAGCTGGACCGATCATCTGCGTTAGACAAAAGGTGAGTACCCTTGGGTTTTTTTTAATGGGTTTGTCGTATTTAAACCGGACCAACACCCGTTATTACTTTAACGGGTGTTGGTCCCTCTCTCTGCTGATAGCAAGAACCTCGGGGGGGGGGGCATCCAGAACACTGGAGCTCCCTCATACCTAACTGCACAGGACTCTGAGAATACTCATCTTCATTACGAGCCAGCACAGGAAAGGAGTCCCACGATTGGCTGCTGGGCGGTCACATGGGCAGGTCCCATCAGCGGCCGACACAGAGGATGCGACTACGGCCCATGTGACCACCCGGCCACATGAAGGTGAGTAGGTGCGAGGGGGCTCCAGCATTCTGGATGCCCCCCGAGGTTCTTTGCGACCAGCAGACAGCGGGACCAACACCCATTAAAGTAATAACGGGTGTTGGTCTGGTTTAATGTTCACTATGATTCCCTTGTCCTCTGCTCACAGTGTTTCTTTTTTGCAGTGTTTAACGTGCGGAAAGACTTTCAAAAAACTCTGGTCCCTCCATGAGCACAATAAGATTGTTCATGGCTATGCAGAGAAGAAGTTCTCCTGCGACATTTGTGAGAAGAAATTCTACACAATGGCGCACGTCCGCAAGCACCTTGTCGGTGAGTATGGATGCCTTGCTTCCCATGCAAGGTTCTCATTTCATTCCACAAAATCCGAAAATGTCTTTTGATCTTCGATTTTATTCGTGGGGTTTTGTTCCCGGGTCTTGTTCCATGCCCCAGGGGCATCCCGAATTGCAATGCCCTTTGTGAAACTCCCTGTAAAACTCACCTCTTTCAGGTTCTGCGGCGCATGCGCAGGCCCTCTGCGTATCTGAGCCATTTGCTATGCATATGTAATGCTCTGCAAACGGCTCCGTTTACATGCAGAGCTCAGCAGGAAAATCCCGCCCCCAACCTACCTGAATAGGGCACAGGAGCACACTCACAGCCTGGCGATGCAGTGCTGTGCCCCCAAATATTTACATTGCCAAGGGAGCCAGAAAGCAGGTGAGTTCTGTGGCGGTTTGGGGGTTTCACACAGCAGGGCAATACCAATTTGTGATACCCTCAGGGAGGGCCAGAGGCCAGCTCTGGAATATATTCTAAGTATACAGCACGTCCTGTTCCAGAAGATATTCCTTAGACTTGGGCTATACTCCAGTAGATGGCGCTGGACTGCAGAGACAGAAAAGTGGCTCCTCCCAGCCCCATATATACCCGGGACCTCCCACAAAATCCCCAGTTCTTCTCTGCAGTCATGGCTGCGATGACTAGAAGATGGCTCTCTCTACTCGCAGGTGAGCGGGGCTATTAGCCTGCGGCCCTGTAAGACTATTCCCACCCGTTTCCTTCTACTGCCTCCCAGCTCAGGCTGCTCTGGTTCGGGAGAAGGTAGGCAGCACCGCTGTCAGGTGCTAAGGAGCGCTGCTCCAACCGCAGTCTCCCACACCAAAGGGTAGACGGTATAGGCCCATGGTGAGCCTTATGGGATGCCCCTCCCGCATTTATTGCCCCTCGCCCCCTGTCCCCACAGTTGGCTCCCTTTAGGCTGGCCGTTGCTTCCCCTTCGCTCTCCCTTGTAGTTCTTGGGGGGTGCATGTCTTTGCTATATATATTGTGTGTTGTGTTTGATCCCTGTTGAATTGATTGCACTGGTTTCTTTCGCTGCCGATGCACGTTTGTACTGCGCTCTGCGGTCGGCGGCGACATCGCCTCAGGCGCTGCTGCGCCATCATTGGATGGTCTTGTCAGGTGGGCGCGTTTTCGCGCTCTTCGGGGGGCGGGCCTTGCGGGTGACGCGTTTTGCATTACTGTCTCCACGGCCCGCCCCTGTAGGTATATGCGGGCAACATTTTAATTCTCTGCTGCGTGTGCCTGGCGTCTCACTATCGCGGTCCGTGAGTGCCCCTGCGGGCTGATTTATTTATGTACATATCTGTATTGCATATTGCTTATGGGATCTTTTGCTTATGTCTTGCAGGCGGGTCAAACTTTGTGGTTTCTCCCGGTCCTATCCCCTCTATTTAGTGTTAACTCTTATTGGAGGGCTATTACATACCATTACTCCCATTTCCCTAGTGGGTTATTGGGGCATCCCGGGTTGCTTTTATTGGCGTCAATCCCTATTGGCCTGTTGTGCCGTGATAATCGCCATATGGAGGCTTCTCAGGATAATGTGCTCGGGGTTCCTTCGGGACAAGCCCGGCTGTGTGTGGCGTGTGGGGTAACCCCTATAAGTGATGATGTCAGGGTGTGTGTACCCTGCGCCCAGCAGGTACTTGCCCTGCAGTCTGGTTTACCCGCGGCTGGGCCTAGTGCAGCGCCCCCTCTGGCTTCGCCTACCCCCCCACGCTTACACCTGACTCCCAGTGAGGTGCATACCAGTGGGGAGTCTCAACCTGATTTGGCTACCAGGGTAGCCAGCATTGAAAGGCATATTTCTGGTTCTGGTCCGCGTAAGGCTCCTGCTAAGCGGCGGCATCTGGCACCCGGTGTTACTCTCTTTCCTATGGAAGCTGAGGAGTTTTTTTATGTTACTGGTTATACCCCCCTGGAAGAAGGGGAATTATTCCCTGATTCAGAATCATCTGACGATCAGCCTAGGGGTTATGCTGAATCTGGATCTGACCCATGGGCTTCAGATGATACTGACAGACTTTTGGCTCAAATTTTTGAAGTGCTCTGTATCTCTCCTCCTGCCGTGGCCCCGCGGCAGCAGGGGGAGCTGTTTCATACTGTTAAGCCACGTTTGGAGTTTCCTGAACAAACTCACTTTAATCTGATTTTCAAGGAGTGGGAACGGCCTAGCCGGCTTCCCGGGGTACCAAAGAGTTGGGATAAGAGGTATCCCTTTCCTGCTGAAATGGTTAAACGTTGATCATGTCCTCCAGAGGTGGATGCACCAGTTCTAGGGTTGTCTAACACATCTGTCATGCATTCCCCTGACACTACTACATTGAGAGATGGGGAAGACAAGCGCATGGATCAGCTGGCTAGCCATGCTTTTGCCTGTGTTGGGACCGCGCTCCGTCCGGTCTGTGCCTCTGCTATCATGGCTGTTGCTATTAAAAGCCTGCTCAGGGGTCTCTTAGATGGGGTCCCTGATGATGCTGGTAGTGAAGTGTATAGAGCTCTTCTGCGTTGTGAGGAATTTGTTGCATATGTTCTCTCTGCCCTGGATTATACCATCAGAATGTGTGGCAGAGCATCTGCCTTGTTAGTGGCGATACGCCGCTCGGTCTGGTTGCGCCAGTGGGCAACTAACAATGCTGCCAAGAAGGCCCTCACTGGGTTTCCCTTCAAGGGGCTGCACCTCTTTGGGGAACGTTTGGACTTGTTTGCTAAGGGTGGCAAATTACCTCAGCGTAGAAGGCAGCCCCAGTCCTTTCGGGGTTCAGGTGCCTTTTCTTCTTCCTTCAGAGGCTCCAGAATTGGATGAGGAGCTTCCTTTGCTGGAGCCGTGGAGATTTTTGGGGCAGGGGTAGAGGACGCGGCCGCTCTGGCCCCCCCTGGGGTCCCAAGACTAAGTCCTCACACAAGCCCCCTCAGGCATGAAGGGGCGCCCTCACCCATCCGGGTGGGGGGACGGCTTCGGCTCTTGGCTCACGTCTGGAGGCGTCATGTCTCAGACCTTTGGATTCAGGAGGTAGTATCCTCCGGTTACAAGATAGTTTGCAGCCTAGCCGCCCCCAAGATTCATCAAATCTAGCTTAGCTCAAAACCCCTTGTCAGCCCAGTGTCTCTCCCTGGCTGTCCAAGGCCTTCTAGATCTAGGTGTCATCTGCCGGGTACCCTTGAAGGAAAGGGGCAAAGGTGGTTATTCCAATCTTTTCATTGTGCCCAAAAATGATGGGTCCATCAGACCTATCCTGGATTTAAAGCTCCTCAACAAGTTTGTCAGATTCAGACACTTTCGCATGGAGACTCAGTTGTGACCTTCTTACGCCCAGGGGACTTCATGACTTCTGTAGACATCAAGGATGCTTACCTTCACGTTCCTATCTTTCCAGGTCATCAGAGGTTCCTCAGGTTTGCTCTGGAGGATCAGCACTACCAATTTGTGGCCTTGCCCTTCAGCCTCACCTCGGCCCCCAGGGTATTCACCAAGGTGCTGGCAGGAGTGATGGCCCTGCTGAGATCTCAGGGCATTCGCATTCTCCCCTACCTGGATGACATGCTTATCGCTTCTCAATCCTTCCATCAGGCAGAGCTGGACACTCAGCGGGTGGTGTCCACACTGGAGTCATTCGGCTGGGTGATCAATCACCCCAAATCTCCCCTGTCTCCTTCCATGGTGAAGCCTTTTCTGGGCATGATTCTGGATTCAGCTCGGATCTTTCTTCCTCAGCAGAAGGTGGAGGTCAAGAGAAAGTTCAGCTCCTGCTGTCTTGTCCCCATCTATCCATCAGGCAGGGAATGCAGCTGGTGGGACTGATGGTGTCCTGCTTCGAGGCGGTCCCATGCTCAGTTCCACATGAGGCCTCTTCAGCTTCACCTCTTGTCAGTATGGGATCGGAACCCTGTGTCCTTGGATCAGGCGTTTGTCTTGTCCCCTCAGGTCAGGCGGTCTCTAGTGTGGTGGCTGGTCTTTGGGAACCTGTTGGGGGGCAGGTCCTTTCTGGCCCCCTGCGGGGAGACTGTCACCACGGATGCCAGTCTGACAGGTTGGGGGGGATTCTGGAAGTCCCTGAAATTCCCTGAAATTCCCTGAAATTCCAGGGTCAGTGGGACCCTCAGGAGGCCCATGCCCCTATCAACATTCTGGAATTGAGGGCATTCAGGTTGGTTCCCTCCCACTTAACCCCACACCTGAGGGGTCGGGCTGTTCAGGTCCGCTCGGACAACCAGACGGCTGTTGCCTACATCAATCATCAGGGAGGGACCCGGAGCAAGAGGGCCCTCAAGGAAGTGTCCCTGATATTGTCCTGGGCGGAGGATATTGTTCCCTGCATCTCAGCTGTGTACATTCCGGGGGTGGAAAATCTGGAGGCAGGCTCCCTCAGCAGGGGGACCTCTCGTCTGGGAGAGTGGTCCCTCAGCAGCAGGTTGTTTCGCTCCCTGTGCCACCGCTGGGGTCAGCCAGATGTGGATCTGTTTGCATCCCGTCACAATCACAAGCTTCCAGTCTTTGTCTCTCTGTCCCAGGATCCTCTGGCTTGGGCCACGGATGCCCTGGCAATGTCTTGGACGAGGTTCCAGGTCCTGTATGTGTTTCCCCCGTTTCCACTGCTGGGCAGGGTGCTGCGCAAGATAGTTCAGGAAGGGGTGCCAACCATCCTGGTGGCCCCCTGTTGGCCAAGAAGAGTGTGGTTTGCAGACATTGTGCAGTTGCCAGTAGATCAGTACGCCCTGCCACGGGTTCCAGATCTGCTCACTCAGGGACACCTACGCCACCCCAATTTACAAACGCTGGCTTTGACGGCCTACCTGTTGAAACCTCCATCTTGATGGAAAAAGGGCTGACTGCCTCGGTGGTGAATACCATGATCAGGGCTAGGAAGAGGTCCTCTTCTTCCATCTCCAGTCCCACTCGCCTCCCTGTCGTGTGTTTTCTATTCCTAGGATTCTGGAGTTTCTCCAACATGGTATGGATATGGGCCTTCAACTCAGTACTCTGAAAGGCCATGCGTATGCTTTGGCAATTTTTTTCCAAAGATCCTTTGCTCAGCATCCCCTGGTCAAGACCTTTTTCCAGGGAGTTACTCATATGCGTCCTCCACGTAAGCCTATGTTACCAGTCTGGGACTTGAACTTGGTCTTATCTACCCTGCAGGGGTCTCCCTTTGAGCCCTTGCAAGGGGCTCCTTTGTCCACTCTCACGCTTAAGGTGGTCTTTTTGGTGGCTATCACTTCTGTTAGGCGTGTTTCTGAGTTGGCGGCGCTTTCCATCAAGCCTTCTTATTTCGAAAGACACCAGGACAAGGTGGTGTTTCATTTTAAGCCAGATTTTCTGCCTAAGGTTGTTTCTGCATTTCATCTTAATCAGGACATTGTTTTGCCTTCTCTGTGTCCTAATCCCAGTAACCCTAAGGAAAGGGTTTTGCATTCTTTGGACGTAGTCAGAACTCTGAAGTTCTATTTGGTGGCTACTGAATCTTTCAGGAAGACTGATGCTCTTTTTGTGCTTCCGTCTGGACCAAAGAAGGATCTGGCTCCAGCTAAGTCCACTATCAGCAAGTGGATCCGTCAGGCTGTGATACAGGCCTACTCTGCTAAGGGGAAGGAGCCTCCCTTCTGCCTTACTGCTCATTCTACTCGTGCTATTGGTGCCTCTTGGGCCTTTCAGCACCAATCTTCTGTTGAACAAGTTTGCAAGGCCGCTACTTGGTCTTCTGTTCATACTTTTTCAAAGTTTTACAAGGTTGATGTTAGGGCCTCAGCTGATGCTGCTTTTGGCCGCAAGGTTGTGCAGGCGGCAGTGGTTTAAACTATCTGCTGTTACTTTTGGGTATCCCACCCTACCTTACGGACACTGCTATTGGATGTCCCAAGTGTAAGGAATATCTTCTGGAACAGGACATGCTGTATACTTAGAATAATAAAATTCTAAAATTCTGTGATTACTCACCTGTAGAATTGGTATTATATGTATACAGCACGTCCTGTTCCACCCCACCCTTGTTATCATTATCTTTAGTTACCTCTTTATGGTGATTGTTCTTATGTTCGAATTTTCATATAATGGTTATAGTTCTCTCTGCTTTTCAATACTGGGGATTTTGTGGGAGGTCCCGGGTATATATGGGCCGGGAGGAGCCACTTTTCTGTCTCTGCAGTCCAGCGCCATCTACTGGAGTATATCCCAAGTGTAAGGAATATCTTCTGGAACAGGACGTGCTGTATACATATAATACCAATTCTACAGGTGAGTAATCACAGAATTGTATTTTTAAATACCTTTAAAAGGGTCACAGCTGGGCTAGACTGGCCGAATGCCAGGATTGTTAGCCAATGTAAAGCACAATCACAAGGACTCGTGGAGACTGTTCTGTGTGCCAGAGTCCCCATAATTATTAGCCATTGTAAAGCAGGATCACAAGGATTCAGAAAGACAAGACTGGCTTGGTGTCCAATATTCCCAGGATCATTGGCTTGTGTAAAGCACAATCGCTCAGGGGAGCAAGACTGGCCTAGTGTGCCAGATTCTCCAGGGTTATTAGCTAGTGTAAAACATAATCTCAAAAACAAACGCCAAGCTTTAATCCCCTCAGATATTTGTGCTGGTCTGGCCTGCATAAGCGCTCAGGGGGGACCAGACTAAGTTCTCAGAAATATTAGCTTGTTTAAAGTACAATCATAAGGACTCAGGGTCAAGACTTTGCTTGGTGTGCCAGAGTCCTCTTAGCCAGTGTAAAGCACAATCACAAGGACTTAGAAGAATAAAGACTGGCTTGGTGTACCAGAGTCATCTGGATTATTAGCCACTGTAAAGCACAATCACAAGGACTTGGAGGAACAAGACTGGCTTGGTGTGCCAGAGTCCTTAGGATTATTAGCCAGTGTAAAGCAGAATCACAAGTACTTGGGAGAACAAGACTGGCTTGGTGTGCCCAGAGTCCTTAGGATTATTAGCCAATATAAAGCACAATCACAAGGACTTGGGGGGACAAGACTGGCTTGGTGGGCCCAGAGTCCTTGGGATTATTAGCCAATGTAAAGCACAATCACAAGGACTTGGGGAAACAAGACTGGCTTGGTGTGCCAGAGTCCTTAGGATTATTAGCCAATGTAAAGCATAATCACAAGGACTTGGGGGAACAAGACTGGCTTGGTATGCAAGAGTCCTTAGGATTATTAGCCAGTGTAAAGCACAATCACAAGGACTTGGGGGGGAACAAGACTGGCTTGGTGTGCCAGAGTCCTTAGGATTATTAGCCAGTGTAAAGCAAAATCACAAGGACTTGGGGGAACAAGACTGGCTTGGTGTGCCAGAGTCCTTAGGATTATAAGACAATGTAAAGCATAATCACAAGGACTTGGGGGAACAAGACTGGCTTGGTATGCAAGAGTCCTTAGGATTATTAGCCAGTGTAAAGCACAATCACAAGGACTCGGGGGGAACAAGACTGGCTTGGTGTGCCAGAGTCCTTAGGATTATTAGCCAGTGTAAAGCAAAATCACAAGGACTTGGGGGAACAAGACTGGCTTGGTGTGCCAGAGTCCTTAGGATTATTAGCCAGTGTAAAGCAAAATCACAAGGACTTGGGGGAACAAGACTGGCTTGGTGTGCCAGAGTCCTTAGGATTATTAGCCAGTGTAAAGCAAAATCACAAGGACTTGGGGGAACAAGACTGGCTTGGTGTGCCAGAGTCCTTAGGATTATAAGCCAATGTAAAGCATAATCACAAGGACTTGGGGGAACAAGACTGGCTTGGTATGCAAGAGTCCTTAGGATTATTAGCCAGTGTAAAGCAAAATCACAAGGACTTGGGGGAACAAGACTGGCTTGGTGTGCCAGAGTCCTTAGGAATATTAGCCAGTGTAAAGCAAAATCACAAGGACTGGGGGGAACAAGACTGGCTTGGTGTGCCAGAGTCCTCAGGATTATTAGCCAGTGTAAAGCAAAATCACAAGGACTTGGGGGAACAAGACTGGCTTGGTGTGCCAGAGTCCTTAGGATTATTAGCCAGTGTAAAGCAAAATCACAAGGACTTGGGGAACAAGACTGGCTTGGTGTGCCAGAGTCCTCAGGATTATTAGCCAGTGTAAAACGTAATCACAAGGATTCAGGGAGACTAGAGTGTATAGGTATCCCAGAGTCCCAAGGATTATTAGCAAATGTAGACAAACCTAATTTGCACTTTCCATGTGATACTTAACAGGATCAGGACTTTGTGTTTAGATATTATCATATGAAGTATTTCTGTCTTTAATGGTGATGGCAAATTGTTTCAGAATTGATTACCGTCTTGTTTGTTTTTCGACAGCCCATACGAAGGACATGCCATTCACATGCGAGACATGTGGGAAGTCTTTCAAGCGCAGTATGTCCTTGAAGGTCCACTCTCTGCAGCACTCTGGGGAGAAGCCTTTCAAGTGTGAGGTGAGGCAACACATTAACATCTAGCTCTAGTCCAGAGCCCGAGCAGTCCTGAATGCAACTGAACACCTGCCCTACGCAGTTCTAAGCTCAGAACGCTTTAAAAGGCACCTATATCACCACCTATACTGCTATCCATCTTCTCTGGCAGTGGCATAACTAAATGTGACGGGACCTTGAAGCCCATCACAGACCGGCAACAAGAATATGGAGGCAAGGGCTAGAAGGCAGTTAAAGCAGACCTCCAGTCAAAAAAAGTAAAGTTTAGTAAATTGCTCCCCTAAACCGGCCCTCTGATGATCATTGGCGTAAGCTGTTTAACCCCATGCAGATGTTGTGAAATAACTTTGCAAATGCAACGCTCATCACATTAGAGCAGCCATCTTGCTACACAGCTGCCAGTTTTTTGCTTTGTTTTAGTTTCGTTTTACATGAACATAGGAAGGGAGCTGTGTCAGCAGCAATTCAAAACCAATCTAAGAGATATAAATGCCTCAGAAACAGGGCGAAGCTTATTGATCATTCTACACACACTGAGTAAACATATTTTGGAGAAATTCTGTGTGAAGTGAAGCCATTACATTGCTTCGCCATGTCATGTCAATAAGCAGCAGCCACAGATAACTCAGGCAGTGTAATTAATGTATCTAAAATGTATCTTTGAGCTCTCTGCTGTGAGCAGAGCAACAGTGAGTCATTACAGCTGATGGTTTTCCTTCCAATCCATTCCAGGCACTCCTTACCCTTGGGTTTCCCTCCTCCTTGCTGATCACGTGACTGCAAGAAAGAAAACAGGTGCGGCCATCCCGGCCCATAGGTAGCAGCTGCCCCTAATCAGATCAGTTTTCTTTCTTGCAGTGGCAAGATGGCTGATGAAGATTCAGGAATTCGCTCTCAAGGTTTTGGCAGCAAGCGGGGGACTGAACCCTGTCGGCTCTCTGCATAGCCTTATTCCCACGGATCCCTCAAGACCCAAGTTTATGCCTCCTCAGCGTTGGCTGGTTTGGGGTCCGTGAAGGTAAGGTGGAAGCGCCGGGGTCTTGGGGCGCTTACAGAATATATGCTCTGGGCTGCAGGCTTCCTGGAAAGCAAGTCAGCCGCAGGTTTTTCTCTGGTGTACCTGCTGAGGTACCCAACCCTTCTTCTTCCAGTTAGGTAGGCCTTGTTGTAAAAAAAAAAAAAAAAAAAAAAAGTGCTTGCTTCGGCAGCACATATGCTAAAATGGGCAATACCGCGAAGGTTAGCAGCCCTACGCAAGGATGACATGGAAATTTACACGCAGGGGGCGGAGTTATCACGGACCCACGTGGTCGTGTTTCCTTCAGTACTCCTTCACTTGGTGGAAGGAGATCGCAGGTGGCTGGTTCTCTGCTGGAGCCAGGTAAGACAGACACGAGGCTGCAGCGGTTGTTGGGGGCGCAGGCTTGCTATTGCTTTGCGCCTGGCCAGCTGGAGGAGCCGGGTCCATGAGCGCCTTTGCTCCTCCAACCCCCCCCTCCTCCTCCTCCCCTCTCCCACACTGCACTCGCCGGCTTGTGTCCTCCCGGCGGCGCCGCTCAGACAGGGACTTTGCGGTCATGTAACAGTCAGGCGGCCGCGGCGGGCGGCACAGTGGCAGTTGTTGGGGGGTCGGGTCAGCGGCCATTCCTGTGGCCTTGGCTACTACTGAATTTTAAGGCGTTAAGATGGGGGGCTGCGCAGGCAGCGGCCGGAGCTATGAGGCTGTTTGTGTGATTAGGTTATGTTATGGCATTGGTGTAAGTGCATGGTCTTGTCTCCTAATCAGGGTGAAGACATACGGCAGGGGTTAGTGGATCGTCTTGTTCACTTTCTTGATTGGCTTATTAATTAATATGTAATTATCAGTCTTCGGTTGGGGATTACATTCATGATTATTATAAAATATTTTTAAATATTAAATATTATTTTTAAATATAAGATTTTAATATATATGGATATTGAATATTAAAAATTGTAAATGTTATTAAGGATCATCTGTTATTAATTTTTATTATTTTTTAATTAATTTTTATTAGTTTTACTATTATTAATTGTTATTATCCATTATTAATGGTAGGATCTTTATTATCTTTATGATCTTTATTGGTTTTAATCTCTTGAATTGGAAGAAGGATCGAAAGCAGGGTTGCGGTTCCTCCCGGTCCCTTTTTTGGGGGGGATTGGTTTAGGCTCGGGGCCCTTTGGGTCAGTTGGCCAATAAAAAAAAAAAAAAAAAAAAAAAAAAATAAACGCCATGAGGGAGGCATCAGGGGATAGCGATATGGGCATCCCTCTTGAACAGGGAAGGATCTGCCCCTTATGCAAGCAGGATCCCCTGGGCAGTTTTGGCACGGTATGTTCCGCCTGCGCCGTGAAGGTCGGCCTAGATCATAACAGAGCGGCTGACCGGGTATCTAGCCCGGCTAATGCTGGAGAGAGCATTATGGCTCATCCATCTCCTTTTTCCCCTAAAGGGGGAGAAGGCAGTGAGGTGCAGACAGAATTTGCTCACAGATTGGATAATCTGGAAAGGCAGTTGTCTCTTGTATTACCAAGGAAGTCCGCCTATAAAATAAAACATTTGGAACCTGTGGTGGAGGAAAAGGATATGTTTGCCTCCTTTGGGGAAGAAGAGGACGAGGAGTATTTGGACGAGCAGCCCTCTGACGGCGAAGGTCTGCTTTCCGCGGTTTTTGATACCTTGAACATCTCCCCGCCTGAGGTAGCGAAAAGAAGAAAGAACGACATGTTTAAGCCTGTTAGGCAAAGGCAGGTGTTTCCGGAACAGCCAAATTTTTCCAAAATGATACTTAAGGAGTGGGAAAATCCTAATAAGCTACCGGCTGTTCCCAAGATCCTAGATACTAGGTATCCATATCCGGCAGACATGATTAAACTTTGGTCCTATCCACCTTGTCTAACACTTCGGTGATGCCGTCCGCTACTATGGGATCCCTTAGAGATCCCACAGAGAGGCGTATGGATCAATTGGCCTGCCATGCTTTCGCCATGATAGGTTCTTTTCTCCGCCCCGTTTGTGCCACGACCATTGTGTCCCTGGCTTAGAGAAAGAAGATGAAGAAGAATTTAGCCAGGGCTAAATCTCGCAGGCTGACCCAAGAGTCCAAGGACTTTAAGGACTGTTTGAACTTCTGCTCTCCTTGTGGCTTTGCGCCGTTCATTGTGGCTTAGGCAGTGGTCGGCGGATACCGCCGCTAAGAAGGCGCTTAGGGATCTACCCTTTTTAGGGAGCAGACTATTTGGAGAAAAGCTGGACGGTATGGTGAAGGACGGCAAACTGCCTCAGAGGAGAAGGTCGACTCGGCCTTTTCAGAGGTCTTCCTCATTTCGGCCTTTTCGGAGGGGCAGAGGGGCCTTTCGGCCTTGCTCCCGTAGAGATTTTTGGGGTAGAGGGAAAGCGCGTAATAGGGCAGGAGGGGCCTGGAGAAGTAGGCCTAAACCTGCAGCCAAGTCCATTCCAGCATGAGGGGGCGCCCTCACCCGAGCGGGTGGGGGGACGGCTTTTGCTTTTTGCTCATATCTGGAGGCGCCACATGGTGGATCTGTGGATCCAAGAGGTGGTGTCTTCAGGTTACAAAATCGAGTTTGCAGCCAGACCGCCCGCAAGGTTCCTTCGGTCAGGGGCATCCCGGAACCAGGCAAAGCTAGATGCCCTGAAGTCCGCAGTTCAGCATCTCCTTCAAAAGGGGTGATTTGTCGAGTACCCCTTCAGGAAGAAGGTCAGGTGTTTTACTCCAACCTTTTTACAATCCCCAAAAAGGACGGGTCGATTCGTCCCATTTTAGACCTGAAGGATCTCAACAGGTATATCCGCGTGAAACATTTCCGGATGAAGACGTTGAGGTCAGCTTTAACAGTAGTTCGACCCGGGGATCTTATGACTACCATAGACATAAGGGACACGTATCTGCATGTGCCGATTTTTCCAGGGCATCAAAGATTCCTGAGGTTTGCCCTGGAAGACCAGCATTTCCAGTTTGTGGCACTCCCGTTCGGGATATCCTCGGCTCCAAGGGTATTCACCAAGGTTTTGGCAGGTCTCATGGCGATCTTCAGGAGCCAGGGGATATGTATCGTCCCCTATTTGGATGATCTCCTAATTTCAGCCAGATCGCGCCAGCAGATTTTAAAGGACACGCAGACGGTCTGATCGACTCTGGAAGAATTCGGCTGGGTGATCAATTACCCGAAGTCTCATATCACTCCGGCGCCAGTAAGGAACTTCTTGGGTATGACTCTGGACACTGTCCAAGTCAAGGTTTATCTGCCCAGCCGACTATTCGGCTGGGAATGAGGTTAGTAGGCCTGATGGTAGCCTGCTTCGAGGTGGTACCTTTTGCCCAGTTTCACATCATTTCAATGGAATCTATTGGCAAGCTGGGATCGAGCCCCGCAGTCGCTGTCAAGTCTTTGTACTAACGCCCTCGGCCAGACATTCTCTTCTGTGGTGGATGGACCCTCTTCATCTGTCTGTAGGCAGGTCCTTTTTGTCACCACAGTGGCAGATCGTTGCCACGGATGCCAGTCTCACAGGATGGGGCGGCATTTGGCAAACTCAGAAAATCCAGGGTCAGTGTGGGCCGAGAGAGAATCAGCTTCCCATAAATGTATTGGAGTTGAGAGCTATCCGGCTAGTGCTTCAGTATTTGACCCCCAGCTTAAAGGGGCGGCAGTCCAGGTCCAGTCGGACAATCGGACGGCTGTAGCCTATATCAATCATCGGGGGGTACCCAAAGCAAGAGTGCTCTAGAGGACGTAAGCCGGATTCTGATTGGGCAGAGGAGAATGTTCCCTGCATCTCGGCAGTTTATATCCCGGGGGTAGTAAACCAGGAGGCCGACGCTCTGAGCAGGAAGGTTCTGCATCGGGGAGAATGGTCCCTCAATCGGAAGGTTTTCCAAGCCATTTGTCTTCGCTGGGGGCGTCCGGAAGTGGATCTCTTTGCGTCCAGACACAATCACAAGCGGCCAGAATTCATGTCCCTGTCAAGGGACCCTCTGGCCATAGCCACGGACGCCCTGTCAGTCCCTAGGGCAAGGTTCAAGCTTCTGTACATTTTTCATCCGTTTCGGCTTCTGAGTCGTGTACTAAGAAAGATAATTCAGGAGGGGGTACCTACCATTCTAGTAGCTCCTCATTGGCCAAGAAGAAGTTGGTTTTTGGACATAACAAGGATGGCGGTAGACCATTGGCGCCTACTGGTCGAGCCGGATCTTCTCACTCAGGGGGTGCTTTGGCACCCGAATTTACAGATACTGGCTTTGAGGGCTTGGCTATTGAGACCTCGGTCCTAGCAGAGAGAGAGAAAGGATTATCGGGTAAGGTCATTCATACCATGATTCAGGCCCGGAAGAAGTCTTCTTCCATGATTTACTACAGGGTCTGGCGGTCATTCATATCCTGGTGTGAGGCTAGGAATTTTTCATGCAGAAGGTATTCGGTTTCTAGAGTTCTAGAATTTCTGCAGGATGGCTTAGAAATGGGCCTACGATTAAGCACCCTAAAAGGGCAGGTATCGGCTTTATCTATTTTTTCCAGAAGTCTATCGCTAGTAATAGACTCATTAAGACTTTTTTTTCAGGGAGTCACTCATGTCCGTCCGCCGCGCAAGTCTATCTTACCGGTGTGGGACTTGAATTTGGTGTTGACGGCTCTACAGGGGGCTCCTTTTGAACCTATGATTGACGCTCCAATGAGCATTTTGACGCTTAAAGTGGTATTTTTAGTGGCAATCACTTCTGTGCGGCGTGTTTCGGAGTTAGCCGATTTATGTATGAAATCTCCTTATTTTGAGTTACACAAAGACAAGGTAGTTTTTCGGTTTAAGTCAGATTTTTTGCCTAAGGTCGTCTCTCCCTTTCATCTTAATCAGGAGGTAATTCTACCCTCCTTGTGCCCAGTTCCGGCTAATGCGAAGGAAAGGGCACTTCATTCCTTAGACGTAGTTAGAGCCATAAGGTATTATTTGGCAGCTACAGATGCCTTCCGCAAGACGGATTTTCTTTTTGTCATTTCAGAAGGACCAAGAAAGGGGCTTCCACCGGCTAAAGCCACGGTCAGTAAGTGGATTAGGCTGGCAGTAGGAAGAGCCTACTCGGCCAAGGGAAAGGAACCCCCTTTTCAGGTCACGCCCCATTCCACTAGGGCCATTGGGGCTTCCTGGGCTTTCCAGCACCAGACTTCGGTGGAACAGGTCTGCAAAGCTGCCACCTGGTCTTCGGTTCATCCATTCACCAAGTTTTACAAGGTGGATGTTAGAGCCTCAGCTGACGCTGTTGTTGGTCGGAAGATTCTCCAGGCAGTAGTGAAGTGAACTACCTGCCGTCTTCTGCGTTAGGGGATCCCGCCCATAGATGGCACTGCTTTTGGAGATCCCAAGAGTAAGGAGTGCCTGGAATGGATAGGAAGAAAAGAAACAATTCTGTGAGGTACTCACCTGTAGAATTGGTTTTTCTGGGAATCCATTCCAGGCACTCCGGCCCACCCATTTTGGGTCATGTTCTCTTCTGACGCTTCTCTGTTGGTGTTAATCCATTTTTTATTATTATTTCATGGCATTAAAAAAAAAAAAGAGAAGAGGAAAAAAAAGGATAAAAGAAAAGTAATATAACTTATTTTTTGAGAGCATTTATTTGATAGAGTTTGGTGTGTAGTAACATGGACTCTTATTAGGGCCTCCTGGCCTGTCTCTAGATTATTTTTACTGCTTTTTAAGTAAACTGATCTGATTAGGGGCAGCTGCTACTTATGGGCCGGGAGGGCCGCACCTGTTTTCTTTCTTGCAGTCACGTGATCAGCAAGGAGGAGGGAAAACAAAGAGTAAGGAGTGCCTGGAATGGATTCCCAGAAAAAACAATTCTACAGGTGAGTACCTCACAGAATTGTTTTTTTTCAGTAGCAGTGCTCTTGGGCATAAATCAAGGTGGCCACTCCCGTGTTGTTCAAGAGCACAGAATATGCCTGCTATGCCACAACGTCTACATGGGGTGAAGCCCTTTCAAATAGCTTACTCCCCCACTGAATGCCAGAGGGCAGCTTTAGGGGAGCAATTTACTAGGCTTTGATTTTTTCTTGGACTGAAAGACCTGTCGGCAACTTAGAAAACCCTTGGCAACATCAAGGATCTGGCTATGGAGACGAGGGGTGGCTTCAGAATGCCTTGCGGAGATGGTTGGGAGGACCAGGTGGTGGCTGCGGAGACCATCGGCGGCTTTGGAACACACTGCAGAGACTGTAGTAAGGACCTATTTTCAGCTGTGAAAAATGATAAAAGTTAGATGTCTGAAGAGGAGCCAGTAGGGACCAGGGGCAGCACCTGAGACTGGCAGTGTAGAAACTATTGTTATTAGGGGTGTTAATTGGCAAAAATCTGGTAATACGATACGTATTGCGATACATGTATGACGATACAATATATGTCGATTCTGTCTCAGATGATATATTTCTATTTTTTAATGACATTTTATTTTTAATTTTAAAAAAATTACATAGGGTCCCCCTTCCCGGAGAGACACCATTTTTTGTGGGAATTTTAAGGGTTAAAAATCCCCCCCAAAAATGGCGTGAGGTCCCCCTTACCCAGCATAACCAGCCCGGGCACCATCTATGGGGGGTTGTAGAACAGGAAGCAGGGGCCAGCTTTGGTGGCCCCTGGCCCTGCAGGCTACAAGCCGGCATAGCCTAACGGTCACGGGCTCTACTGCCCCCGCCTGGGCTTTGGGGAGGTAGGTACTCCCCTCCCGACTGTCGGCTCCTGTGTCCCTCGCTGATCCGATGACAGATGCCGTGATTGCTGGAGGGGGGAGGCAGGGGATCAGAGGATCTCCTGCCTCTCGCTGGCAATCATAGCATCTGACAGCTGCCCCGCAGGGAGCCGGGATGACGCCCGCAGGGGTCGTGAAGATGGCGACACCCATTGGGAAGGCAGGGGAAGAGGGCCAGTCAGACTCTCTTCTGAAGAGCTTTGGGGGGGATCAGAAGCCCCCCGGGTGAAGAGGAGAGATGGCTGGATCGGACGAGAGGTCAGGTGAGTGTTTTTTTTTTTTTACTTCTCTTTCACTGTAGGAGGGGGGGGTTCAGAATTGCTACTAGGGAGAAAGAATCGATTCTGGTATTGCCTAATGAAATGTTGCGATACTTGACAGAATCTATTTTTCTCTGACACCCCTAATTGTTATGCAGCCGAGAGGAGGCAATAGAGCAGCGGAAGTGTATAGTATTAAGCTGCAACATGAATGCAGCGCAATACTTGTGCTTTACCTGGACTGCCCATACACTACTGTAGGCTGCGCTTTATTTGTGTTGCATTTTCCAAAACACTATTTGCAGGGCATAGCTGTGGCTTGGCCCAGAGAAGCCTTTTCCTTGCGCTGTTTTTATTCAATAAAACCCGAGATACAAAAGCACACACTGCGGTCCCAGTTTGACCGCAACCAGAAAACACCCAGAATCGGCACCACTCACTCCACAATAATCACCTGTTCAATACATACAAAAATATCAAAAAACAAAAAAGGATATATTTATTACTGTATAAAAACATCACATGCAACATACACTTAGAATAACAAAAAGGGCCACAGCAGGGGCATCACATTCCCAACCTCATAATCCATCAAGTAATATATTCTGAAAAAGGAAGAGAACATAGTGTAATACCTTGTTAAAGGGTTAAGTCTTTATTCTAAGTATGTCACACACCCCGCTTCAGAATAGTCATTACACTTGGGTTATACCGACCTGTAGAGAGCGATCTTGCAGAGATGTCATGAAAAAAAGGGAGCCCCTCCCGGTCCATAAATACCTGGGACCTCCCACTCATTCCCCAGTCTTTCATCTCTGCAGACGGCGAGCAAGTCAGAAGATGGATGTCTCCTCCTTGCAGGTAGCCGGGGTAACTCTCGGCCCCCGTCTTTGGATCTATTTCTGCTTGGATCTACTGTTATCCCCCTTTTTTGTTTTTAAAAAAGAGCCTCCCAGCCTAGGCTGCGGATCCGGGCAAGGGTAGACAGCACCTTATGGTGCTTAGGAGCCATGCTCCACCGTGAGACCCCATACTAAGGGGTAGTCGGTATTCCGGGTTGGTGATCCCGGTTGGGATGCCCTGTCCTTGCCCTTACACCTTGGTGTTTTTTTCCCCCTTTCCTCTGTCACCCATTGTTCCCTACTGCTGGGGGGGGGGGCGCTTATTCCCGTTTATGTGCAACATGTGTGTATGTGTGTGTTTTACTGTCCCTCGACCAGCGCCGGCGGTTTGCGGCGCCGACGGCCGTTCCTCTCAGCCTTCGGGGGAGCTTCTTCCCCTCCGTTGCGGTTTAGGGGGGGCGGGGCCGGGCGCGGGGGTGCGATCCTGCGGCCCGCCCCATCCCTCCCCCCGTGCTGCTGGTGCGCTGCGGAGCCCGGCCACTAGCCGAGAGCCGCATTGTGTCAGGGGAGAGGGTCGGGCGCAGCGCGTGGTCCGTGCCGACCCACCCTTCTTCATCCTTGCTGCCTTCCCGTCGCATCGTGCTGGCTTGTGTGGACGGCATTACTGTAAGCGCCCAGTGGGCTCCATTCTTTTATTGGCTGTACTTCTGCTTGTTCGCAAAATTGATATAGATACATATATATGTATATGTGCTCGTTTGGCCTTTTCTGTTTTTGTGCGCAGCATATTGTGTGATATGTGTGTGATAGTCCCTCTTTTTGTATTCCAGGCGGACCCTTGTTGGATCTTAAAGGGTCCTCCCGGTCCTAGGGTCCCTGGTTTAGTTTAGGGCTCCCTATAAATCCTCTGACTCGAGACACAGAAGGGGCATCCCGGGTTGCTTATATTGCGTAATTCCCTTGGGCATTGCGACTACCGATAAAATCACCATATGGAGGCTTCCCAGGATACCGGGCTCGGGCTCCCCTCTGGGCTACCCCGGCAGTGTTTGGGGTGTGGGGTATCCCTTACTGGGGATGATGTATTCCTTTGCATACCATGTGCGCAGCAGACTATTACGCGGCAGTCCGGATCCCATGCGTCTGGTTCTGCGCCGCCGGTCTCTTCACCTACCCCTCCCCACCTGATCCGTACCCCATGTGATGCTGTCATGGGTGGGGAGTCGCAATCTGAGGTGTGTGCCAGATTGGCCAATCTTGAAAAATTATTTTCTATCGCTGTTGCCAGAAAGGCCCCGGCTAAGAGAAAGCACTTGTCTCCAGCCACGCCGGCTTCTGATTTTGATGAGTTTGATTTACTGGACTGGTCTGATTACCCCCCGCTAGAGGAAGGGGAGTTATTTGAGGAGTCGGACAGTTCTGACGATCAGCAGTTTGTTGGCTCCGATGCCGAGCAGGGTCAGGGGGACTCTTTGGATACCCCTAAGGTCCTGGCTCATATGTTTGAGGTTCTGGCAATTTCTCCTCCTGAAGTGGCTCTTCCGCAGAAGGGGGGAGTTCTTTGAGGCAGCTAAGCCGCACTTGGAATTCCCTAATCAAAAGCATTTCGATGGCATTATTCTTAAGGAATGGGAGAGGCCTACTCGGCTTCCAGGTGTTCCTCCGGGTTGGGATAAGAAATATCCCTTTCCGGTGGATGCGGTGAAGCGCTGGTTGTCCCCTCCCGAGGTGGACGCCCCTGTTTTGGGGTTGTCTAGCACCTCCGTTTTGCATTCTCCTGACTGTTCTACTCTCAAGGATGGTGAGGATAAACGCATTGACCAGATGGCTTGTCATGGTTTTGCCAGTGTCGGTTCGGCCTTGCGGCCTGTTTGTGCTTCGGTGCTTTTAGTAGTGGCTTCTAGGTCGGTTGTTAGGGACCTGTTGTCTACTTCCAGGCTTGACCCGGCTAGTGATGAGTTCACCGCCCTTAAGCGGTTTTTGTCATTTGTGTTAGCCGCCCTGGATGACACCATGGTGATGTGTAGTCGAACTTCGGCCTTGCTTGTGGCTATTCGGCGGTCGGTTTGGTTACGCCAGTGGGCGGCTGATTTTGTGTCCAAGAAGTCGCTTACGGCTCTTCCCTTTTTGGGGTTGCGGCTCTTTGGAGAAAAATTAGATTTGGTCGCAAAAGGAGGTAGGTTACTTCAGCGAAAGAAGCAACATCGTCCCTTTCGGGGGGCGGCTTCCTTTCGTGGGGCCAGAGCTGGCAGGGGATTGGCTGTCTTCTCCAGAGGTGATTCCTGGAACCGGGGCAGAGGACGTGCCCGTCCAGGACACAGCTGGGGCTCTAAGCCCAAAGCCGCTGCCAAGCCGGCTCAGCAATGAGGGGGCGCCCTCACCCTTGCGGGTGGGGGGACGACTGCGTCACTTCTCCCGGGTCTGGGACCAGGAGGTCTCGGACAGATGGATTCGGGAAGTGGTGTCTTCCGGTTACAAGCTGGAGTTCGAGATCCGGCCTCCTCCCAGATTCTTCAGGTCTCGGGTGCCCTTGGATCCTCTGGCAGTGCAAGGGCTCCGGGCGGCAGTAAAAGATCTCCTGGACATGGCTGTTATTTGCCCGGGGCCTGGGATTCCATTCCAATCTGTTCACGGTGCCCAAGAAGGATGGCTCCGTTCGTCCCATCCTGGATCTGAAGCTCCTCAACAGGTTTATCCGTCCCAGGAAGTTCCGCATGGAAACTCTGCGTTCAGCCATAAATTCGCTTCGTCAGGAGGACTTCATGACGTCCATAGACATAAAGGATGCTTATCTGCATGTTCCAATCTTCCCGGCACATCAGAGATTTCTCAGGTTTGTGGTGGAAGATCGGCATTTTCAGTTTGTGGCTCTTCCTTTTGGCCTTACCTCGGTTCCAAGGGTTTTCACCAAGGTGCTAGCAGGGGTGATGGCCCTCCTCAGAGCCCAGGGTATCCGCATCGTGCCTTATCTGGACAATCTTCTCATTATGGCATCCTCTCACAGCCAGGCAGAGCTAGATACCAGGACTGTGGTATCCACTCTGTAGAGATTCGGCTGGGTGATCAACTACCCCAAGTCCTCCCTCTCTCCGTCCAGGGTGGTGTTGTTTCTGGGAATGTCTCTGGATACTTCTCAGACCAGGGTGTTCCTTCCTCGGCCCAAGGTTTTTTTGATTCAGGAATTGACTCGGCTTCTTCTGTCCCTCCCTCGTTCGTCCATCTGGCTGGGGATGAGACTGGTGGGATTGATGGTGGCTTCTTTCGAGGCGGTTCCCTTTGCTCAGTTTCACACAAGGAAGCTCCAGCTCCATCTCTTGGCGGCCTGGGACAGGTCTCCGCTGTCATTGGATTAGTCTTTTCTGATGTCCCACCGGGTTCGGCGTTCCCTTCGGTGGTGGCTGGAACCAAGCAATCTGATGAGGGGCAGATCCTTTCTGACCCCTCGTTGGGAGACGGTCACCACGGATGCCAGCCTGTCAGGTTGGGCGGTTTTGGAAGGATCTTCAGTTTCAGGGACTGTGGGGTCCTCAGGAGGCTCACGATCCCATCAATGTTCTGGAGCTGAGAGCCATCAGGTTGGTTCTGGCTCACTTGACTCATCAGTTACAGGGCTTACCGGTTCAAGTTCGGTCGGACAATCGGACAGCGGTCGCCTACATCAATCACCAGGGAGGGACTAGCAGCAGGAGTGCCCTCAGGGAAGTGTCCTTGATCCTTGCTTGGGCAGAGAGCAATGTCCCATGCATCTCGGCGGTGTACATTCCAGGAGTGGAGAACACGGAGGCGGACTCCCTGAGCAGGTGCTCATCTCGCCGTGGGGAATGGTCTCTCAGCCCCAAGGTGTTTCGTCACTTTGCCACAGATGGGGGACTCCGGAGGTGGACCTCTTTGCCTCTCATCACAATCACAAGCTTCCGGCATTTGTGTCTCTCTCGCGGGATCCGCTAGCTCTGGCAGTGGATGCCATGTCTCTGAGTTGGAGGGATCTGGGGTTTCTGTACCTGTTCCCTCCGTTCCCTATGGTGGGCAAGGTGGTGCGCAAGCTGGCTCTAGAGGGTGTGTCAGCAATCTTGGTGGCTCCAAGATGGCCAAGGCAGGTTTGGTTCGCAGACGTGGTGCGGTTGGCAGCGGATCAGTTCGATCTGCCCCTTCTGCCGGATCTGCTCACTCAGGGTCAACTACTCTACCCCAATTTACCAACGCTGGCTTTGACGGCGTGGCTGCTGAAACCTCCATCTTGAAGGAGGAAGGTCTTTCTGATGCTGTGATTCAGACTCTGGTTAGTGCTAGGAAGAGGTCTTCCTCTACCATCTACTATAGGACTTGGAGGTCTTATATTGATTGGTGTGAGGTCCGGGCCTTGCCTTGCAGGGTGTTCTCGTTCCCTAGGGTTTTGGAATTTCTGCAACATGGTCTGGACTTGGGGTTGCAGCTTAGTACGTTGAAAGGGCACATTTCTGCCCTGGTGGTTTTCTTTCAAAGGTCTTTTGCTGTTCATCCTCTGGTTAAGACTTTTTTTCAGGGGGTTGTGCATATGCGGCCTCCTAGGAAGCCTTTGCTCCCAGTTTGGGATTTGAATTTGGTTCTTTCTGCTCTTCAGGTTCCTCCTTTTGAGCCTTTGCAGGATATTGCTCTTTCTACGCTTACTCAGAAGGTTGCATTTTTGGTTGCCATCACTTCCGTTCGGCTTGTATCGGAGTTGGCGGCTTTGTCCATTCAGGCCCCTTACTTTGAGAGGCATCAGGACAAGGTTGTTTTCCGCTTCAAGCCAGATTTCCTTCCTATGGTTTCTGCCTTTCATCTTAATCAGGACATTGTTCTACCCTCCTTGTGTCCTAAGCCTAGCAATGACAAGGAGAGGCTATTGCATTCTTTGGATGTGGTTCGCTGTGTGAAGTGCTATTTGGTGGCTACTTCCTCTTTTCGTAAGATTGACGCCTTTTTTGCGGTGCCCTCCGGGCCTAGGAAAGGTTTGGCACCCGCCAAGTCTTCCATTAGTAAATGGATTCACAAGGCCATTGTTGGGGCCTATTCTGCCAAGGGGAAGATTCCCCCTTTTCGTGTTACTGCTCATTCTACTCGTGCTGTTGGGGCGTCCTGGGCTTTCCAGCACCAGGCCTCTGTTGAGCAAGTTTGTAAGGCTGCTACTCGGTCTTCTGTTCACACTTTTTCCAAGTTTTACAAGGTTGATGTGCGGGCCTCAGCAGATGCTGTTTTTGGCCGCAAAGTTCTGCAAGCTGCGGTGGTTTAAGTTTGTGCATTGTTGCCTTGTTTTGGATCCCCGCCCTTTATGGACACTGCTATTGGATGTCCCAAGTGTAATGACTATTCTGAAGCGGGGTGTGTGACATACTTAGAATAATACCATTTTGTGAATACTCACCTGTAAAATGGGTATAATAAGTATGTCACACACCCCGCTTCACCCCGCCCTTTGGTATTTTGGATCCTTTATATGGTGAACCTTTTTTTACTGTTACTGGTTATGTTGGCTCTTCCTGGTCCCTTTTTCCTTACTGCTTTCTTAATACTGGGGAATGAGTGGGAGGTCCCAGGTATTTATGGACCGGGAGGGGCTCCCTTTTTTCATGACATCTCTGCAAGATCGCCCTCTACAGGTCGGTATAACCCAAGTGTAATGACTATTCTGAAGTGGGGTGTGTGACATACTTATAATACCCATTTTACAGGTGAGTATTCACAAAATTGTATTATTGCGCTTACTAAAAAGGCTTTAAAACATCGCATAAGTCACAAAGATGTCCAAGATCCAAAGCGAGGTTATCCACCTTCTCTTTTCTAGCTTTGGATCTTGGACATCATTGTGACTTATGCAAAGTTTTAAAGCCTTAACCCTTTAAAACGGTATTACACTATGTTCTCTTCCTTTTTCGTTGTATGTATGATACCCTTGGGGGCTTTTTTTTTTACAAAAAGGAATAATATGGGAAGGTTTTACCCTATAGACCTAAATATTCATCTAGTGAGGTGGATTGAAGAGGACCCTAATTGATCATAAGATGCGCATGTTATTAAAGGCACTCTGGTACGTTTATTTATGCATTACTGGTGTTTTGATGCACGTTTTTGAATTGGAGCACAACGGGTGATAATTGAAGTTAAAGAAGAGTGATAATACACATATTCCGCTGAGTTTTATGTTATGCCTTAGCACAACATTGGTATAAGAAATTGTGATTGGATGGACACCTTTTGATAACTCCTGCGACTTCTTTTTTGTGTTGTTTTTTTGCTAATTGTTTTTATTTTAGAATAATTTGGGTAAATTTAAGCGCAGTTTGTTTTTCTTTTGTGTTGCTACTGTCACAATTGACTGCTATTAAGTAATATATTAAATTGAATCCATAGAAAAAACTTGTGCTGTCATTAAAGTGCTAATCGTGCTATCTAAAGTGCAATAGTGGCAGAATCTAACAATTAATGAAAGAAATGACAGTGAACAAAGGTAGCTACAAGGAATGAGTTCACCTAAGTGTTAAGTCTGATGGCCCCGCCGTGCCCCACTGGTATCACCCACGCATGTCGTGGAGAAGCACCACTTTGTCAAGGTGGCAGGTTTATTCAATAAAACCCCATTTTAAGTGGAGCTGTGTTCTTTTAGCTGCCTCATGTTTTTTGCTTCCAATCCCTTTCCAGAACTGCCATGAACGGTTCCAGTACAAGTACCAGCTGCGGTCGCACATGAGCATACACATCGGTCACAAGCAGTTCATGTGTCAGTGGTGTGGGAAGGACTTCAACATGAAACAGTATTTTGATGAACACATGAAGACCCATACCGGTAAGGAAAGTAAGGACATTCATTTAATATTGTTGTTTCCCTTCCTTTGACAGCTGTACAAATCCTAATATGCTGTTTTTCACCAAATTACGCAGTGAAGTCACATTATTGCTAGAAACCAGAGTAAATGTTGTGTGTGGCACCGACAGCAGCTAGGAGGGCTAGTGACTCAGTAAGGTGTTCATAGGTAGTCACACGTTTTAGAGCCATGCTGACTGCAGTGCATCCAGCAGCTTCTGGACAGTGCCCAGAGGAGGGTCTGAAGAGTCAAGACAACCACTGAGGTGGTCCCACAGATGCTCCAATAGGTTTAAGGTTGTGAAATTAGGTGGCCCAGTCAGTGTCATGCTTCTCCAACCAATTTGGGACATTTCTAGCTGTGTGACATGTTGCGTTGTCTTACTGGAAGATCCCATCTGCCCCAAGGAGGGCAGTGGGCATGTATCGTTTGCAAGCGTCCTCCACATGGATGAATGGACACAAAGAAGGCCAGACCGTAACACTGCCACCACCAGCTTGTGTAATTCCTGCAATGGTTGTAGGTTAAAAAAAACAATATTATGTCTGATGGTTGTAGGTTAATATTATATTATTATATCTGATGTCACTGCTACCTAGGTGTTTAGATAACTGCAACATATCTTCAAGCGTATACACTCAGTAGTCAGATCCAATACAGATATATATCCTAGCACACTAGTAAAAGCAGACCATGATTGGACTTGTTTATTTAAGTGTAAGAGTATTTCATGAACCACCAAATTCCTATTTAGTTCTGGCAAATATACCCTAGTACATTTCCTATGACCAGCAGGGCTTCCTGTGCCCGATAAATGAATGGGGTTCTTTGCAGCCTGGAAGCACTGTTTACAACGGGCTTGACCAGGCCAAAATAGATGACAGCACCTTCAGCAAATAACGGCTCCCCTCCCCCCCCCCCCCCCCCCCCCCCTTCTTGGGCAGGTGGTTGTCTCAATCACTCCAGAGAGTTGTCCCAATCCACATCCAATGTAGGTCATTGCTGCTCTTATTCAACTTGTGATTTCTCACACTGCATCTGTTGAGAGATGATGGGCAGTAGGTTCTCTCTCAGCCGGGTGGTTGAACCCATTGATGGTATTTTGCTGCCTGTCCAGAAATGGACAGCCATTACAGAGTTTTAATTCACAAACTGATTTATTAATTTACTTAAAATTTCATCAAATCTCAAAATAAAAAAACACAATGTAAAAACAAGTCCAGTCCTCGTTTCATCCTGACATCTTCCTGGCATTCTTTATTCTGTTGTAGAGTAGTTTTTCCAAGTATACAGCACGTCCTGTTTCACAGAATTCTTTACGCTTAGGATATCCCGCCACAAGGTGGCACAGTGGACTGCAGAAAGACTTGTGGCATCTCCCGGCCCTATAAAAGGACAGGAACCTCCCACAAATTCCCAGTTTCCTTCTGCAGTCTGGACTGCAAAGATAGAAGATGGCTCTCTATATTACGCAGGCGAGCTGGGCTTATCAGCCTGCGGCCCTGCAGGACTATTTCCACCCACAAGGTGTACGGCGCTCTGCGGCTGGCCGCGACATTTTCCTCATGTCTTTCTGCGCTGTTATTGGCGCTAGGGGGTCACGTGGGGCACGATTCGCGCTCTTCGGGGGCGGGTCCCGCGGGTGACGTTCTCTGCGTCATACCTCCGTGGCCCGCCCCTCAAAGTCCTTGCGGGCGCCATTTTGATTGGAGTTTGTCTTCTCCTGACCTGCGGTACTGTGGCGCGCTGCTGGCCTGCCTGGATGTGCGATCGGCTTCCGCGAGTCCCCTTCGGGGTTGTATTGTGCTCTTGTCACCACGTTATGGCAATGTTATGTGTGGTTTTCTTATGTCTTTCAGGCGGGATAAACGTGACTGTGGTTTCTCCCGGCCCTCTTCCCTTCCGGTTAGGTGCTGAGGAGCTATGCTCCTACCGCAGTCCCTGCTCTGACAGGGTAGGCGGTTTAGGCTGATGGTGAGCCTTTTGGGATGCCCCCCCCTGCTCCATGGGTTTTTGCCAAGCTCAACCTGTGCAGTTAACCCTTATTCCCATAGGTGTTCCCCTCCACCCTCACTCCTCCCATTGTCCTTTGGGCGCCGTCATCTCCTTGGAAATCCTTTCTATTCCTGCCTCGCTCTCCCAGAGGGGTAAAAAACCTGTAATTTATGTTTTAACTTTGTACTGTGTTACTGTCGCCTTGTACGCTGTCGCCGCAATTTACCTCAGAGCTGCCGGGCTGCTATTGGCCGGCCGGATCACGTGGGTGCATTTCACCCTCCTCGGGGTCGCCATTTTGCCTGTCCTTAGCTGCGTGTGCTGCTGGCTCCCCGCGGTCCATGAGTAACCCCAGTGGGGTGGTTTTTCTCAGGATATTCCTTCTGCTGTATTCTTATGAGAATGTTTTGTTATGTTTTTCAGGCGGGTTAAAACTTCGGCACTGTGGTTTCTCCCGGCCATCTCCCCTCACTATCTCCCACTTCCCTAGCGGGTTCTTGGGGCATCCCGGGTAGCTCTTTACCGTTAACCCTTACTGGCCTGTTGTGCCATTCAAATCACCATATGGAGGCTTCTGGGGATAATGGGTCTGGGGTTCCTTCGGGACAAGCCCGGCTATGTGTTGTGTGTGAGGTACCCCCCATAAGTGATGATGTCAGAGTTTGTGTATCCTGTGCCCAGCAGGTACTTGCGCTGCACTCTGGCCTGTCTGTTATTGGGCCTGGCGGTGCGCCCCCTCTGGCCTCACCTACCCCCCACGCTTACATCTGACCCCCACCGAGGGGCATACTAGTGGGGAGTCTCAACCTGATTTAGCAGCACGGGTGGCCAGCATTGAAAAACATCTTGCTGGGTCTGCCCCGCGTAAGGCTTCTGCTAAGGAGTTCTCTGAGCAGTCTCACTTTAATAATCTAGTGCTTAAGGAATGGGAACGGCCTAGCAAGCTGCCAGGGGTGTTGAGACAAGAGGTATCCCTTTCCTGCTGATGTTGTTAAAGGAGCAGTATCGCGAAATTTGCATTAAAAAAGATAAATAATTAAATAGCCACACAATAGCTTCTAACATGTGTATAAATAATCTGGTGATAGAAAAAGGAAAAAATATATGCCTTTCTTTTAAATTGTATAATGACAATGGCTCAGTCCATTTGCTGAATGGGGGGATCTGCTAGGTTGTATTTAGTGAGCTGCTTCATTTAGCCCACTGGTCTCCTAGCAACACTTTACCTCAGAGGCTGACACCGTAATCAGTGGTAACGGCTGTGTGTGTGTGAGGTGCTGCTTTTGTTATGAGACCAGGTGACTCAAATGTGTAAAATCTATACAAAATAAACTGACTGAAAATAACTGAAATTCTTCTTTGAATAACTGTGCAGGAAAATCTAAAGGTATTAAAGTGGAACAAAACACTGAGTGGCCGACCCTGTAGTCTATAAGACCCTGCCATTGACCTTCCCCCTTGGGCATTCTAAATCAGGATGCCCACTGTGTGAAACAACCTCTGGATAACCACAGATCCCCCCCCCCCCCATTTTTCTGGCGTGCTCACGCAGATAGTCATTTAGACAGGCCGGGCGGCCAGGAAGGTTACTGCTCAGGCTCCCCATCTGTGTGCAAACAGAGCTGATTGGATGAGAGCCCGCGCATGCGCTGTGGGACAGGGAAAGGTACGTTTTCACAGGCGAACTTGGGGATTTCACATATCAGGGCATCCCAAGTCATGATGCCCCTAGAGGCACAAAACAAAACTCCAGATAGTGAAAATCCTGGGTTGGGCTTTGCTCAAAACACACAAAGCTGAAAGAAAGATCATATGGAAAAATAAGAATATGAAAGAGAAAATGGTAAACTGAAAGATTCTGCAGCAGAGCCAACATGAAGGGAAAACTGTCAAAATCAGCTAAATGACTTCTAGAGCTTTTCTCTCTGTTTTAGATATATAAGTTCTTGCCAGGCAATGTTGCAATGTTATCTTATGCTGGACGGCTGCCAGCACTGAACAGCTGATACTTTGATACATTGTTTACCCCTCTCCTCAGTGTGGAACAGGCCAGAGTGTCGTCCGACACTCAGAAGACATAAACATGAGCTATTAGTCTCCAGCTGCTCAACACACACATAATTTTTTTCTACATTTGTAATTCTTACTCCAACACTTACCTACATTCAAAGTACCATTTAAATATGTCACCAAGAAAAATTCGCGATACTGCTTCTTTAAGCCTTGGTCATGTCCTCCCGAGGTGGATGCGCCCGTTCTCGGGTTGTCCAATACATCTGTCATGCATTCTCCTGATACTACTACCCTGCGGGATGGTGAGGACCGGCGCTTTAACCAACTGGCCTCTCATGCCTTTGCCTGTGTGGGGACGGCGCTGCACCCGGTTTGTGCTTTTGCTATTACAGCTATTGCCATTAAAGGGGTGCTTAAGTGTCTCTTGGACGGAGCATCTGAGGATGCGGGTAGAGAAGAGTATAGATCTCTCCTGCTTTGTGAGGAATTTATTGCATATATTCCTTCTGCCATGGATGATGCCATTAGAATGTGTGGTAGGACTTCTGCCCTGTTGGTGGCTATATGCTGCGCTGTCTGGCTACGTCAGAGGGTAGCTGATAGTGCTGCTAAGAAGGCTCGCACTGGTTTCCCTTTCAGGGGCCTGCGCCTCTTTGGTGAACGCTTGGATTTGTTTGCCAGGGGCGGTAGGTTACCTCAACGTAGGAGGCCGTCCCTGTCCTTTTCGGGGGATAGGTGCCTTTCTCCCATCCTTCCGTGGTTCCAGAACTGGCCGAGGAGTCTCCTTTACTGGGGCCCGCGGAGATCACTGGGGAAGGGGCAGAGGACGTGGCCATTCTGGCCTCTCCTGGGGTCCCAAGCCAAAATCCTCACCCAAGCCCCCTCAGGCATGAAGGGGCGCCCTCACCCATCCGGGTGGGGGGACGGCTTCGGCCCTTTGCTCACGTCTGAATGCTTCATGTCTCAGACCGGTGGATTCGGGAGGTAGTGTCCTCCGGTTACAAGATAGTTTGTAGCCTGGCCGCCCCCAAAATTCATAAAATCCCGGATGTCTCAGAACCCCCTGTCAGCTCAGGGTCTGTGCCTTCCTGTCCAAAACCTTTTGGAGTTGGAGGTTATCTGCCAGGTGCCTTTGAGGGAAAGGGGCAGAGGCTACTATTTCAACCTTTTCACCGTTCCCAAAAAAGACGGGTCCATCAGACCTATCCTGGATTTAAAGTGCCTCAACAAATTTGTCAGATTCGAACACTTTCGCATGGAGACTCTGCGGTTTCCTGTCAATTCAGTTTGTCCAGGGGACTTCTTGACCTCTGTAGACATCAAGGACGCTTACCTTCATGTACCAGTCTTTCCAGGTCATCAGAGATTCCTCGGGTTCTCTCTGGAGGATCAGCACTATCAATTTGTGGCTCTGCCTTTCGGTATCACCTCGGCCCCCAGGGTATTCACCGAGGTACTGGCGGGCGTACTGGCTCTGCTGAGATCTCAGGGCATTCGCATCCTTCCTTACTTAGACCACATTCTCATCATGTCTCAATCTCTCCAGCAAGCCGAGTTGGATACTCAGTGGGTGGTGTCCACACTGGAATCTTTCGGCTGGGTGATCAACCACCCCAAGTCTTTCCTGTCACCGTCAATGGTGAGGTCCTTTCTGTGCATGACTGGATACGTCTCAGGTCAAGATTTTTCTGCCTCAGCAGAAGGTGGAGAGTCTTCAGGCCCAAGCCAGGTTCCTTATGTCTTGCCCTCATCCCTCCATCCGGCAGGGGATGCAGCTGGTGGGTCTGATGGTGTCTTGCTTCAAGGCAGTTCCATACGCTCAGTTTCACATGAGACCTCTTCAACTTCACCTCTTATCAGTTTGGGATCGGGACCCTCGGTCACTGGATCGGGTGTTGGTTCTGTCCCCTCTGGCCAGACGGTCTCTCTCGTGGTGGCTGGACTCAAGAAACCTGTTGGTCAGCAGATCCTTTCTGGCCCCGTGCTGGGAGACAGTCACCACAGATGCCAGTCTGGCAGGTTGGGGGGGGGGGGGGGAGGCTTCTGGAAATCCCTGAAATTCCAGGGTCAGTGGAGCCCACACCCCTATCAACATTCTGATATTGAGGGCGATAAGATTGGTTCTCGCCCAATTGACTCCACACCTTCGGGGACGGGCAGTTCAGGTCCGCTCGGACAACCAGACGGCGATTTCCTACATCAATCATCAGGGAGGGACCCGGAGCAAGAGGGCCCTCAAGGAAGTGTCCCTGATAGTGTCTTTGGCGGAGGAGAATGTTCCATACATCTCAGCTGTGTACATCCCGGGGGGTGGAGAATCTGGAGGCAGGGGGACCTCTCGTCTGGGAGAATGGTCCCTCAGCAGCAGGGTCTTTCGCTCCCTATGCCACCGCCGGGGTCAGCCAGATGTGGATCTGTTTGCGTCCGTTCACAATCACAAGCTTCCAGTCTTTGTCTCTCTGTCCTAGGACCCTCTGCTCTTGGCCATGGATGCACTAGCAATGTCTTGGAAGAGCTTTCAGCTTCTCTATGTGTTCCCTCCTTTTCCTCTGTTGGGCAAGGTGCTACGCAAGATTGCTCAGGAAGGGGTGCCAACCATTCTGGTGGCCCCCCCCCGTTGTCCAAGAATGGTGTGGTTCGCAGACGTCGTGCAGTTGGCAGTAGATCAGTATGTTCTGCCCAAGGATCCAGACCTGCTCACTCAGGGGCAGCTACGCCATCCCAATTTACAAAAGCTGGCTTTAACGGCCTGGCTGCTGAAACCTCCATCTTGATGGAGAAGGGGCTGCCTGCCTCCTGTTAATACCATGATTCAGGCTAGGAAGAAGTCCTCATCATCCATCTACTATAGGGTCTGGCATGCTTACATTGACTGGTGTGAGTCTAAGTCGCTTCCCTGTAGGGTGTTTTCTGTCCCTAGGATTCTGCAATTCCTGCAACATGGTTTGGATTTGGGTCTTCAGCTTAGTACCCTCAAAGGTCATGTTTCTGCTCTGGCCATTTTCTTCCAAAGATCCTTTGCTCATCATCGTATGGTCAAGACTTTCTTCCAGGGGGTTACTCACGTGCGTCCTCCACGTAAGCTTATGTTACCAGTCTGGGATTCGAACTTTATCTGCCTTGCAGGGGTCTCCCTTTGAGCCTTTGCGTGAGGCCCCTTTGTCCATTTTGACGCTTAAAGTAGTCTTTTTGGTGGCTATCACTTCTGTTAGGCGTGTTTCTGAGTTGGCGGCGCTTTCCATCAAACCCCCTTACTTTGAGAGATACCAGGACAAGGTGGTGTTTCGTTTTAAGCCAGATTTTCTGCCTAAGGTTGTGTCTGCTTTTCATCTCAATCAGGACATTGTTTTGCCTTCTCTATGCCCTAATCCTAGTAATCCTAAGGAACGGGTTTTACACTATCTGGATGTGGTCAGGACTCTGAAGTTCTATTTGGTGGCTACTGAATCTTTCAGGAAGACTGATGCTCTATTTGTGCTTCCATCTGGTCTTCTGTTCATACCTTTTCTAAGTTTTACAAGGTTGATGTTAAGGCCTCAGCTGATGCTGCATTTGGTCGCAAAGTTCTGCAGGCGGCAGTGGTTTAAACTGCCCGCTGTTACTTTTTGGGGATCCCACCCTACCTTAGGGACACTGCTATTGGATGTCCCATGGGTAAGGAATATTCTGGAGCAGGACGTGCTGTATACTTAGAATAATACAATTCTGTGATTACTCACCTGTAGAATTGGTATTATACATATACAGCACGTCCTGTTCCACCCCACTCTTGTTATCATTATTCTCAGTTACCTCTGTATGGTGATTGTTCATATGTTCCTTGTTGAATTCTGGTTTTGTTCCCCCGGCCTTTTGTTAACTGCTTGTCAATACTGGGGATTTTGTGGGAGGTCCCGACTTATATAGGGCCGGAAGAGGCCACAAGCTGTTTTTCTGCAGTCCAGCGCCATCTTGTGGATGTATTACCCATGGGTAAGGAATATTCTGGAACAGGACGTGCTGTATACATATAATACCAATTCTACAGGTGAGTAATCACAGAATTGTATTTTTCTTTCCAATCCATTCCAGGCCGTCCAGAAAGTAATCACGGTTGGGTACCTCCGCTCCAAAGGGGGCGTGGACTGCAAGATCAAAGAATTGGCTCCTCCCGGCTCCCTATAAAGGCAGCTGCCTCTCAACCCAGGCCCAGTTCTCTTCTTGCAGTGGAGCTGCACAGATCGCTTACACTCTCTCAGGATTTTAGCAGGAGAGCGGGGCCTCCTAGCCTGTCGGCCTGCTGCAGGACCCTATTTCCGCAGATTCCTCTAACCCATCCTTGCCCCCCAGCTTTGGCTGGTTTGGGATCTATGACGGTAGGGTGAAACGCTGGGGTCTGGGGCGTTTGGCAGAGCACATGGCTCTGGGCCACATGCTTTCCTAGAACAAGCAGGTCGGCCGCAGGTATCTCATGGTGAACCTGCTGGGATACCACTATATACCTTGTATATTCCCTCCCTTCTCCCTCATGGTCTATTTTATTTTATTATGTGTGCGTGCTTGGTGCTACTGTTGGTGGCAGAGGGCCTGCTGCCGCTCCTCCTGTATATTCACCTCCCTCGTTCCCTCGCTCGTGGAGGTCCCTTCATTTTCCAGTGCCCGCAGAGACACCTGGGGCAGAGGTAGGTCCCGCAGCCGGCCAAACCCCGCCTGGGGAGCTAAGCCCAAACCTCCAGCCAAGCCTACTTAGGCATGAGGGAGCGCCCTCACCCGTACGGGTGGGGGGGCGGCTACTGCTGTTTTGCTTCACATCTCGGATCTTTGGATTCAGGAGGTGGTGTCGTCGGGTTACCAGATCGAGCTGGTAGCCAGACCACCCACAACATTTCTATGTTCAAGGACATCCGAAATCCGCTAAAAGCACAGGCTTTGAGAGCAGCTGTTCAGCACCTCCTGCGGATAGGGGTGATTTGCCATGTGCCCCAGCAGGAACAGGGTCAGGGGTTCTACTCCAACCTGTTCATGGTCCCCACTAAGGATGGATCGCTGCGGCCGATCTTGGACCTAAAGGGTCTCAACAAATTTATAACGGCGGTGAGGTCACTTCGGCCGGGCGACTTTGACTATGGTGGACATCAGGGACGCGTATCTGCACATCCCGATTTTTCATGGACATCAAAAGTTTTTGAGGTTTGCACTGGAGGATCAGCATTTCCAGTTTGTGGCACTACCCTTCGGCATATCCTCAGCTCCCCGAGTGTTCACCAAGGTTCTGGCAGGCATCATGGCTATCCTGAGGGGTCAGGGTATTCGTGTATTACCCTATCTAGACGACCTTTTGATCTCGGCCCGGTCCCTTCAGGAGGCCGAGAGCGACACCCGGACTGTACTGTCAACCTTGGAGGCCTTCGGTTGGGTGATCAACTACCCCAAGTCGCATATCACGCCGTCAACAGTGAGATCCTTCCTGGGGATGACTCTAGACCCCGGTCAAGTCAAGGTCTTTCTGCCGCAGCAGAAAGTCTTGGGTCTCCAGACGCAAGTGCAAGGCTTGCTGGCTTGTCAACAGCCATCGGTGCATCTAGGGATGAGATTGGTGGGCCTAATGGTGGCTTGCTTCGAGGCAGTGCCCTTCCCCTAATTCCACATGAGACCTCTACAGCTGAACCTGCTAGCCAGCTGGGATCGGTCGCCTGTATCCCCGGAACAAGGATTTTCCTTGCCAGAACTATTCTGTTTCTAGAGTTCCTTCAAAATGGTCTAGACTTGGGCCTCCAGTTGAGCACCCTCAAGGGTCAGGTCTCGGCCTTATCTATTTTTGTCCAGAGGTCTATTGCCAATTGATTAGATTGATCAAGAATTTTTTCCAGGGGGTTACTCATGTCCGCCCACCGCGTAAATCAGTCTTACCGGTATGGGACCTAAATCTGGTGTTATCTGCTCTCCAGGGTGCCCCCTTCAAGCCATTGAATGACGCTACATTGACTATGCTGACGCAGTTTTTCTGGACGCGATCACCTTGGTGCGTCGAGTATCAGAGCTGGCCGCCCTATGTATGAAACCCTATCTTTAGATGCACAGAGACAAGGATTTTTTGCCTAAGGTCGTTTCCTCTTTTCACCTTAATGAGGAAGTTGTCTTACCTTCCCTGTGTCCAGCACCGGCTAATCCCAAAGAACGGACTCTCCATGCTTTGGATGTGGTTATAAGGTATTACCTGGCTGCGACTGAATCTTTCAGGAAATCGGATATGCTTTTTGTCTTAACGGAAGGCTCTAGAAAGGGATTCAGCCAAGTCCACACTCAGTGGATTGTGGATTAGACAGGCGGTGTTACGAGCCTATTCTGCCAAGGGGAAAGAACCCCCTTTTCGGATCACAGCTCATTCTACTAGAGCCATTGGTGCTTCTTGGGCCTTTCAGCATCAGGTCTCGGTGGAACAAGTTTGTAAGGCTGCCACTTGGTCTTCAGTTCATACTTTTACAACGTTTTACAAGGTGGATGTCAGGGCCTCAGCTGACGCTGTTTTTGGCCCAAATGTGCTTCAGGCGGTAGTGAAATGAACTACCTGCTGTTCCGCACTGGGGATCCCGCCTATATAGACACTGCTTTTGGATGTCCCAACCGTGATTACTATCTAGACGGCCTGGAATGGATTGGAAAGAAAAGGGCAATTCTGTGATACTCACCTGTAGAATTGCTTTTATTTCCAATCCATTCCTATTATTTGGCCCTCCCAGCCTGCCTCTTTCTATTGAGTTACTTCTTTTGAATTGCTGGGCCTGGGTTGAGAGGCAGTGGCCTTTATAGGGGGCCGGGAGGAGCCACATCTTTGATCTTGCAGTCCACGCCCCCTTTGGGGTGGAGTTACCCAACCGTGATTACTATCTGGACGGCCTGGAATGGATCGGATATAAAAGCAATTCTACAGGTGAGTATCACAGAATTGCCCTTTTTCAGTGCCCAAAGTTGAGACATGCAATGCAATCAAATATTTCAGAGATACTCACCTGCCAGCCTCCCTTTAGAATGGAGCAACTCCCTTCCCCTTTACTCAACTTAACTCCCTAATCCCTAATGTTCCTCTTTAAAGGAGGACTATAGCGACAAAATGTGCCAATGATAAAAATCTATAGAAATATGATGTATGGTGGGAGGAGGGGTCATTTATACACCCGGCATCAAGAAAGATCCAGCCAAGATTTTTTTTTTTTTTTAGTGGAAGCATAAGGAAATGGGAGGGGACTTTACCCAATACACTCAAACCTGTCACCCCTGGATTTTATTCATACCAGGAGAAGAAAACCACAAGCTTGGCAAGAGTGGTATATAAGTGACCGCTCCTATCATTTGCTGTGTTTCTATGGATTTTTAATATTACACAATTTTGCAATACACCTCCTTTAAAGTGGACCAACTACCAGGTTTTCGACTATCCTGGTGACTGGTCCCTGCCCCGGGGGCATCCCAATGTGGGATGCCCCCTATGTGAAACCCTCCAGTTTGATTAGTCTTTTCCCTTTCCTGGGACGCAGACGCGGGCACTCGTCCAATCAGCGCTTTATGCCCTGCATAATAATGCAAGGCACAAAGCCGCTGGTTTGAACTGCTTGCCGGCGGACACATCCCCGGCTTCCCTGTGGAGTGCGCACTCCTGTGCGATCGGCCTATCTGAATGTCGGGGAGGCACACAGCTGCAGAGTAGCCGGAAATGCGGCCAGGTAACATTACCCGCGCTCTGGACGGTTTCACACAGCAGGGCATATGGCATAGGATGTCCCAGGGGCAGGCTAGCAGCCGGTCCTGGAATCTTAGATTCCAGGCCAGCCACTTTAGGTGATTGGTCCATTTTAAGTTCTCTGCAAAGTACTCTTACAGCAAATCAATAAATTCTGTTGCAGACATTTACTTTCTGCTGGCTGTATTTTAGTACATATAATAATAATAATAATAATTAATATAATGCCAACATCTTCCACAGCACCTTATAATCAGAGGGTTCATGTACAAATTGAGTCATAAATTAAAGAGCAACAAGCAAATCATCAGCTGACACGAGGTGTGGGGAAAGGAGATAGGGGTTGCACAAAAGGTAAGAAGTGCTTGCTTTAGTACTATGGTCCGGCCATCTTGGAGAAAAGACTGTTCGACTTACCGGTAACAGATTTTTTAGGAATCTCTCAGCGTGACCATCATATAGACCAGTGATAACTAAAATAAAAACTCGGCTGTAGTCTAATGTCACAAGAGCACAGTGGTTTCCCAGCGAGGAAAAACAAAGAACTCCATGTGGTCACGCTGAAGGATGACTGGAGTTATATGTAAGCTGTATGGGCAGGCGTATCAAGAGGAGTTAGAAAATAAAGTTAAGGTACAAGTATCATTTGATGACTACTTTCCTTTTAAGTGTGTAATTGTTTTAATTGGTAATTCGGACATTTGGGGCGGGTTATGTTTACGCTCCTCCCTCACACTAAAAACTCCCGACGCGGGATAAATGCATCCAGGCAACGCCTGGAAGTGGAGCAGTCAATGATGGCTTTCAAATGACACTGCCTCTACCTCTTACGGAACGATGCTTCCTGTTTATTCTAAGTACACAGCACGTCCTTTTCCAGAAGATATTCCTTACACTTGGGATATACATCCAGTAGATGGCGCTGGACTGCAGAGACAGAAAAGTGGCTCCTCCCGGCCCCATATATACCAGGGACCTTCCACAAAATCCCCAGTTCTTCTCTGCAGTCCTGGCTGCGATGACTAGAAGATGGCTCTCTCTACTCGCAGGTGAGCGGGGCTATTAGCCTGCGGCCCTGTAGGACTATTCCCACCCGTTTCCTTTTACTGCCTCCCAGCTCAGGCTGCGCTGGTTCGGGTGAAGGTAGGCAGCACCGATGTCAGGTGCTAAGGAGCGCTGCTCCAACCGCAGTGCCCCACCAAAGGGTAGGCGGTATAGGCCCATGGTGAGCCTTATGGGATGCCCCTCCCGCATTTTATGCCCCTCGCCCCCTGTCCCCGCAGTTGGCTCCCTTTAGGCTGGCCGTCGCTTCCCCTTCGCTCTCCCTTGTAGATCTCTGTGGGGCGGGGGGGGGGGGTGCATGTCTTTACTATAGGTAGTGTGTTGTGTTTGTTCCCTTATGAATTGATTGCACTGGTTTCTTTTGCCGCCACCGCACGCTTGTACTACGCTCCGCGGTCGGTGGGGACATTGCCTCAGGCGCTGCTGCGCTATCATTGGCTGGCCTTGTCAGGTGGGTGCGCTTTCGCGCTCTTCGAGGTATATGCGGGCGCCATTTTAGTTCTCTGCTGTGTGTGCCTGGCGTCTCCCTATCGCGGTCCGTAAGTGCCCCTGCGGGCTGATTTATTTATATATTTCTGTGTATTGCATATTGCTTATGGGATCTTTTGCTTATGTCTTGCAGGCGGGTCAAACTTTGTGGTTTCTCCCGGTCCTATCCCCTCTATTTAGTGTTAACTCTTATTGGAGGGCTATTATATTTCATTACTCCCACTTCCCCAGCGGGTTATTGGGGCATCCCGGGTTGCTATTATATGCGTTAATCCCTATTGGCCTGTTGTGCCGTGATAATCACCATATTGAGGCTTCTCAGGATAATGTGCTTGGGGTTCCTTCGGGACAAGCCCGGCTGTGTGTGGCGTGTGGGGTACCCCCTATTAGTGGTGTCAGGGTGTGTGTACCCTGCGCCCAGCAAGTACTTGCGCTGCAGTCTGGGTTACCTGCGGCTGGGCCTAGTACTGCGCCCCCTCTGGCTTCGCCTACCCCCCCACGCTTACATCTGACTACCAGTGGGGTGCATACCAGTGGGGAGTCTCAACCTGATTTGGCTGCCCGGGTAGCCAGTATTGAAAGGCATATTGCTGGGTCTGGTCCGCGTAAGGCTCCTGCTAAGCCGCGGCATCTGGCACCCGGTGTTACTCTCTTTCCTGTGGAAGCTGAGGAGTTTTTTTATATTACTGGATATACCCCCCTGGAAGAAGGGGAATTATTCTCTGATTCAGAATCATATGAGGATCAGCCTAGGGGTTATGCTGAGTCTGGGTCTGACCCATGGGCTTCAGATGATACTGACAGACTTTTGGCTCAAATTTCTAAAGTGCTCTGTATCTCTCCTCCTGCCGTGGCCCCGCGGCAGCAGGGGGAGCTGTTTCATACTGTTAAGCCACGTTTGGAGTTTCCTGAACAAACTCACTTTAATAATCTGATTCTCAAGGAGTGGGAACGGCCTAGCCGGCTTCCCGGTGTACCAAAGAGTTGGGATAAGAGGTATCCCTTTCCTGCTGAGATGGTTAAACGTTGGTCATGTCCTCCAGAGGTGGATGCACCAGTTCTGGGGTTGTCTAACACATCTGTCATGCTTTCCCCTGACTCTACTACACTGAGGAATGGGGAGGACAGGCGCATGGATCAGTTGGCTTGCCATGCCTTTGCCTGTGTTGGGACCGCGCTCCGTCCGGTCTGTGCCTCTACTATCACGGCTGTTGCTATTAAAAGCCTGCTCAGGGGTCTCTTAGATGGGGCCCCTGATGACGCTGGCAGTGAAGAGTATAGAGCTCTTCTGCGTTGTGAGGAATTTGTTGCATATGTTTTCTCTGCCCTGGATGATACCATTAGAATGAGTGGCAGGGCATCTGCCTTGTTGGTGGCGATACGCCGCTCGGTCTGGCTGTGCCAGTGGGCAGCTGACAATGCTGCCAAAAAGGCTCTCACTGGGCTTCCCTTCAAGGGGCTGCGCCTCTTTGGGGAACGTTTGGACTTGTTTGCTAAAGGTGGCAAGTTACCTCAGCGTAGAAGGCACTCCCGATCCTTTCGGGGCTCAGGTGCCTTTTCTCCAGAATTGGACGGGGAGCTTCCTTTGCTGGAGCCCGTGGAGATTTTTGGGGCAGGGGCAGAGGACGTGGCCGCCCTGGCCCCACCTGGGGTCCCAAGACTAAGTCCTCCCCCAAGCCCCCTCAGGCATGAAGGGGCGCCCTCACCCATCCGGGTGGGGGGACGGCTTCGGCTCTTAGCTCACGTCTGGAGGCGTCATGTCTCAGACCGGTGGATTCAGGATGTAGTATCCTCCGGTTACAAGATAGTTTGCAGCCTGGCCGCCCCCAAGATTCATCAAATCTCGGTTAGCTCAAAACCCCTTGTCAGCTCAGTGTCTCTCCCTGGCTGACCAAGGCCTTCTAGATCTAGGTGTCATCTGCCGGGTACCCTTGAAGGAAAGGGGCAAAGGCTATTATTCCAATCTTTTCATTGTGCCCAAAAAGGATGGGTCCATCAGACCTATCCTGGTTTTAAAGCTCCTCAACAAGTTTGTCAGATTCAGACACTTTCACATGGAGACTCTGCGCTCAGCTGTGACTTTCCTACGCCCAGGGGACTTCATGACCTCTGTAGACATCAAGGATGCTTACCTTCATGTACCTATCTTTCCAGGTCATCAGAGATTCCTCAGGTTCGCTCTGGAGGATCAGCACTTCCAATTTGTGGCCTTGCCCTTCGGCCTCACCCCGGCCCCCAGGGTAATCACCAAGGTGCTGGCAGGAGTGATGGCCCTGCTGAGATCTCAGGGCATTCACATTCTTCCCTACCTGGACGACATGCTTATCGCTTCTCGGTCCTTCCATCAGGCAGAGCTGGACACAGCGGGTGGTGTCCACACTGGAGTCATTCGGCTGGGTGATCAATCACCCCAAATCTTCCCTGTCTCCTTACATGGTGAAGTCTTTTCTGGGCATGATTCTGGATTCAGTTCAGGTCAAGATCTTTCTTCCTCAGCAGAAGGTGGAGGTCCTTCAGGAGAAAGTTCAGCTCCTGCTGTCTTGTCCTCATCCATCCATCAGGCAGGGAATGCAGCTGGTGGGCCTGATGGTGTCCTGCTTCGAGGCGGTTCCATATGCTCAGTTCCACATGAGGCCTCTTCAGCTTCACCTCTTGTCAGTATGGGATCGGGACCCTGCGTCCCTGGATCAGGTGTTTGTCTTGTCCCCTCAGGTCAGGCAGTCTCTAGTGTGGTGCCTGGACTCAAGGAACCTGCTGGGGGGCAAGTCCTTTCTGGCCCCCTGGTGGGAGACTGTCACCACGGATGCCAGTCTGACAGGTTGGGGGGGATTCTGGAAGTCCCTGAAGTTCCAGGGTCAGTGGGGCCCTCAGGAGGCCCATGCCCCTATCAACATTCTGGAATTGAGGGCAATCAGGTTGGTTCTCGCCCACTTAAAACCACACCTGAGGGGTCAGGCTGTTCAGGTCCGCTCGGACAACCAGACGGCGGTTGCCTACATCAATAATCAGGGAGGGACCCGGAGCAAGAGGGCCCTCAAGGAAGTGTCACTGATACTGTCCTGGGCAGAGGAAAATGTTCCCTGCATCTCAGCTGTGTACATCCCGGGGGTGGAGAATCTGGAGGCAGACTCTCTGAGCAGGTGTTTCGCTCCCTGTGCCACCACTGGTGTCAGCTGGATGTGGATCTGTTTGCGTCCCGTCACAATCACAAGCTTCCAGTCTTTGTCTCTCTATCCCAGGATCCTCTGGCCTTGGCCATGGATGCCCAATTTACAAACGCTGGCTTTGATGGCCTGGTTGTTGAAACCTCCATCTTGATGGAAAAAGGGCTGCCTGCCTTGGTTGTAAATACCATGATCAGGGCTAGGAAAAGGTCCTCCTCTTCCATCTATTACAGGGTTTGGCTTACTTACATTAACTGGCGCGAGTCCCACTCGCTTCCCTGTCGTGTGTTTTCTCTTCCTAGGATTCTGGAGTTACTCCAACATGGTTTGGATATGGATCTTCAGCTCAGTACTCTGAAAGGCCATGTGTCTGCTTTGGCTCTTTTTTTCCAAAGATCCTTTGCTCAGCATCCCCTGGTCAAGACCTTTTTCCAGGGAGTTACTTACGTGCGTCCTCCACGTAAGCCTAAGTTACCAGTCTGGGACTTGAACTTGGTCTTATCTGCCCTGCAGGGGTCTCCCTTCGAGCCCTTGCAAGGGGCTCCTTTGTCCATTCTCACACTTAAGGTGGTCTTTTTGGTGGCTATCACTTCTGTTAGGCGTGTTTCTGAGTTGGCGGCGCTTTTCATCAAGCGTCCTTATTTCGAGAGACACCAGGACAAGGTGGTGTTTCGTTTTAAGCCAGATTTTCTGCCTAAGGTTGTTTCTGCTTTTCATCTCAATCAGGACATTGTTTTGCCTTCTCTGTGTCCTAATCCCAGTAACCCTAAGGAAAGGGTTTTACATTTTTTGGACGTAGTCAGAGCTCTGAAGTTTCTATTTGGTGGCTACTGAATCCTTCAGGAAGACTGATGCTCTTTTTGTGCTTCCGTCTGGACCTAAGAAAGGTCTGGCTCCAGCTAAGTCCACTATCAGCAAGTGGATACGTCAGGCTGTGATACAGGCCTACTCTGCTAAGGGGAAGGAGCCTCCCTTCCGCCTTACTGCTCATTCTACTCGTGCTATTGGTGCCTCTTGGGCCTTTCAGCACCAAGCTTCTGTTGAACAAGTTTGCAAGGCCGCTACTTGGTCTTCTGTTCATACTTTTTCAAAGTTTTACAAGGATGATGTTAGGGCCTCAGCTGATGCTGCTTTTGTCCGCAAGGTTCTGCAGGTGGCAGTGGTTTAAACTGTCTGCTGTTACTTTTGGGGATCCCACCCTACCTTACGGACACTGTTATTGGATGTCCCAAGTGTAAGGAATATCTTCTTGAACAGGACGTGCTGTATACTTAGAATAATACAATTGTGTGATTACTCAACTGTAGAATTGGTATTATATGTATGCAGCACGTCCTGTTCCACCCCACCCTTGTTATCATTATCTTTAGTTACCTCTTTATGGTGATTGTTCTTATGTTCAAATTTTCATATAATGGTTATAGTTCTCCCGGTCTCATATATGGGGCCGGGAGGAGCAACTTTTCTGTCTCTGCAGTCCAGCGCCATCTACTGGATGTATATCCCAAGTGTAAGGAATATCTTCTGGAACAGGGCCTGCTTTATACATATAATACCAATTCTACAGGTGAGTAATCACAGAATTGTATTATTTTTTTTTTTTACCTCCCAGCAAAAGCAGGAGGAGAGCAGCGCGCTGGACGGCAATATATCTTCAGCACCGGCTGAGCAGAGCTCTCTCCTAGCTCTGCTACAAAGAGGTCTCCTCAGCAGAAGCACTAGACACGGTGTGCTTGAAGATTTATTGGTGTCCTTCACGCTGCTCTCTTGCTTTAGCGGGGAGGTAGAGGGAGCACTGTGTCAGTTGGAAGCACTCACGGACACCTCCCTCCGGACATCACCGGGAGCTCATTAGTGTGAGGGGGAGTTAAAACATAGTGCCAAATCTCCAACTCGCCAATGAAAACATAATGTACACATTACACACTTAAAAGATAAGTTGTCATCTAATGATACTATGTTGCTTCACATGAGGAAATAATTCAGCAACAGAACTCTTCTGATGCGGCAGCTTAGCTGAATACAGCTGTGGCAAACGGTAAGACATGTATGGTTTGAGTTTACATCTAGCTATGATTGTTTTTATTTTTTTTTTTTTAACACTTTGCATAAGGAAGTGTTGCATGTTGACTTGACCCATTTATCATTCTTGTTTCAGGAGAGAAACCCTTTATCTGTGAGATCTGTGGCAAAAGCTTTACCAGCCGGCCGAACATGAAGCGCCACCGACGTACCCACACGGGCGAGAAACCTTACCCCTGCAACATCTGCGGCTTGCGCTTCCGGTTCTCCAACATGCTCAAGGCGCACAGGGAAAAGTGCTTCCAGGGCGGCAACCCTCCTACCCCGGGCAGCCCCGGAACAGCCGCCAGCCTCTCGGCCTGCTCACAGAGCTGCACCCCCCCGGGCCAGTCAAGTCCAGGCCTCTCCCCTACATTACCACCACACGCGCTCTCTCTGCCTCTCCTCCATTCACTTCCCAGCATGCATCCCCTGCCACATCAACTCCCTCCACCGCCTCCGCTCTTCCCCGCCGGCCGTATGAACTCCAGCGATAACTAGACCAACCCCATACTGACCATTTTGAATTTCTCGAGGCAATACTGTGGCACCGCGGATGTCTTGTTTTCGTTTCAGCTTCCCGCTTGTGTCACGCGGATCACGAGAGGGAAGCCATCTTGTGACACTTTTTAAGCGCTCATGTTTGCACACAATATACCTTTAGCATTAAGTTAAGAAGGCGTGGACTGAAGGCTTTAAGCCAGTCCCATTGCTACTGTGCTCTCCCAATATTTTTAGAACGGTCAAACCTTTTTTTTAATCGTCTCATCATGTTCCTTCTAATCCAAAACGAATTGTTTCCTCATTAAGTATTGCTCAGTCACAAGGGTGATTCGGATTCTATGGATGGAGCCTGTTCTGGTTCCTTTGTACTGTGGAAAGTCCTTTTTAAATGTTTTTGTAAATTGTGGAGGGAGGGGGGGGGGAGGATTGTGAAGATCGAGATTAGTCTACTGCAGACAACCAGACCTCCTGATTGGTGCAGAAAGAGGTATATGGCGGTTATTAGTTTAGGATTGCCCCCCCCCCCCCCCCCCGTCTCCCTATGTGCTGAATAAGCTGGCCTTGGCACCTTGCTCTAGTGTCCTCTAAGCCCCGCACCTCAAACCCCTGTGTTCTGTCCTCAACATTTCGTCTTGACTGCAATTTAATGAATTGTCTAAAACCTGTGAAGACGGTTCCAGTTTTTCCTGTTACGTTAACTAGATGTTTTAACTTTTTTCATTGTGTTTTTATTTGTGTTTTATGTTTAAAGTAGACCAAAACCCACCACAATCGGCTCAGGAATCGGGTCGATCGCATCCCTTACCCCAGGGCATCCAAAATTAGGAAGCCCCGCTGTGTGAAACCCCCCAGGTCGCCCCATACACTTATTCTGCTTCCCGGTCCAACGGCGCATGTGCAAGCCGTGGCCGCATCCCCGCTATCTCTCTAGCAGGGCATGTGTGAATGGCCAGTGCAGGCGCACTCCCTGTTAGAGGGAAGTGGCCGTCAGCGCCCTCGGAGCCACTGGCATTAGACAACATGATGTTGCAGCACGCTGATTGGACCGGGAAGAGGTGAGCTAACTTCTGCGATCTGGAGGGTTTCGCACAGCGGGATGCCCCGGGGAAAGGACCAAAACCCAGGATAGCCAAAATCCTGGGTTTTGGTCCACTTCAAAGACAATTTCCAGGCAAATAAAAAAAAAAAAACTATACTCACCTTTTGTCTCGTTTCGGCGTGGTGACACCACCACCATTAGTCACTGTGAACTGCCAGGGCCTCTTCATTGCAGTGGACGATTTGGCGACGCCCCACCATTAGTCACGGTGAACTGCCATTCACTACAATGGAGAGGGGTGTTGTCACGTCTGAGCGAGAGAGAAAGAGAAGCCAGACGAGAGAGCGGCGCTGCACGAGGCACCTGCATCCAGCCTTTCAGGTGAGCGATGCTGCTCCAGACTCGGAGCGACGGTCTGTGTGGGAGAAAAGGTGAGTAAAGCTTTTGATTTATTTATTTGCCTGAAAATGTAGTTTAATGTTTTAATGTTCTGCCATTGGGATTCGGTCCGTGGATCGGTCATAAAAATTTTACAAGCCTGTAGCTCAGTAACTGCACATTTATTTAGCAGCACAGTAAAATAAATCCTCTGTGTGGCAGGTACACAAGCAATGATTTGTTTTTTCACTTAGCCTGGGCAGACCCTTAAAGGGAAATTCCATTTTGGTTTTTGCTTTGATGTGTGTTAAAATAAACCTCTGTTAAACTTTTCTTGCTTCCACTTATAAGGCTTTTCCTACAGACCTCAGATCCATGTTCCTCTGTGTACCTACACCCAGTCCCACAATATTAGCCACTTCTTCAGCCGTGTGCTGTGCCTCTGGGTAACTGATCGTAGTGGCAGACTGGGGCCCTAAATCAACCATTGATTGCCATCCCTGCTGAGCTTCCCCTGAGTCTATAACATTGCAAACACATAGGGCCAAGTAAACGATGTTGAAGCTTTAAACCAGACCTTCACCCTGAATAAGAGTCTATTTTGTATGTTTCCCTCACCCCCTACATACTGATTGCCCACATTAAAAATCATCCCACCTATTGCGTTTTTTTAACCTTTTAACTTCCAAGATGGTGGCCTGTGGAGTTACAGGCTGCCTGCAGACAGGAAGTGTTTTCTGAATATGCCGCTCTGCATTCTGTAATTACTGACCTTTTCCTGACCCCAACTCTGCTCTGTCTGTGCAGCTATAACCCACCCCCTACACTTTTCACCCCTCTCCTCAGTATGTGATGCTTCTGAGGCAAGATGGCGCCGCCCATATCCTAGAGTCGTGAACAGGCAAGTGTAGGGGGCAGGCCAGTGGGGGAACGAATAATAATTAAGCGACTAAAAACTTAAAAGTATATTAATTTTAGATGCTGGGGAATAGTTTTTTTTAAGGGTTTGGGCTTTTCATAGCATGATTCTGAAGGTCTGGTTTAAGTGTGCAGATAATGTGGCGTGGTGGGGATGCCCCCTACAGCCATGATGCTGAGTCAGAACATAAGCTGCGGTTTCTTGGTTTGGGGGCGGCGGGCAATAGTGTTGTGGTAGACTAGGGAGGCAGGAATCTGATGGGGGGGTGTAAGAGGCAGCAGCCTATAGCAGTAAGGCCACATGAATTTTCCTGGATCTCCCCATGGGCAGCCCACCCCTGGCTATGCGTGTACGATCATGTCTCAGTCGCACATATACGATAATGATCGCCTCATTTGGGCTTTGTACATTGCAGACACCCATCTCCAAGCTGGAACATGGAAGTGCAGCTCCCAGTCTCTTATACTGGGGCTGTGCAAACCAGTGAAGGTAGACAGAAGAACCTCGGCAGCCCTGATCTGAGTTCTGTCGGGAAAGTCCCTGCAGTTTGGACTTTCACTTAAAGTGGACCAACACCCAGGGGGGATCGGCCCGGGAATCTATAAGATTCCCGGACCGATCAGATCCCTCCCCGCGGGGAGGAACCCCCCAGGAGGCCCACAATCCTTACCTTACCGGCGATCCAACGGCGCATGCGCGAGACGCGGCCGCGTCTCTCGCTTCCCTCTAGCAGGGCGCGCTCCCGCGCCGGCCGTTTTGTGAATGGCCGGCGCAGGCGCGCTCCCTGTTAGAGGGAAGCGAGAGACGCAGCCCATGACAGCGCTCTGGTATGCGCGTCCAAGCAGCTTTGGACGCGCATACCAGAGCGGCTCTGAGCGCTGTCATTGGCCGGACGAGATCACGTGGGAGCGGGGAGAGGTGAGTTTTTGCGGCGATCGGGGGGGTTTCACACAGCGGGGCACCCCCGATCGGGGTGCCCCACCTAAGTGGACCAACACCCAGGATAGTCAAAATCCTGGGTGTTGGTCCACTTTAAAGCAGCACTAAAAAATGGCCCAGTGAGAAAAATTAATATAAATATGCTGGATGGCAGGGGATGGGGGTCACTTATACACCCGGCATCATCAACAAATATCCAGCCATGCTTGTTTCTTTTATTTTAATGGATTGAAGAGGAAATCAGGGGTGACAGGTTCTGTTACCCCTCATAGAATAAACCTGTCACCCCTGGATTTTGTTCCTACCATGAGACGGTAAACCACAAGCTTGACGGGAGTTTTATTCAGTTCTGGTGTAAGTGACTCCTCTCATTAGCCAACGTGTTAATACGGATTTTTAACATTACACAATTTTGCGATAGTGCTCCATTAAACTGCCTCCTCCTGTTGTCATCTATAAAACGATTGCGCAAACAATAAGATTAGTTCATGCACCGTCTGACCAGGAAGAGGTAAGCTGGCAACGGCGATCTGGGGGTTTCACTCAGCGGGCATCCCCAATCGGGGTGCCCCGGGGGAAAGGACCAAAAACCTAGGATAGTCAAAATCCTGGGTTTTGGTCCACTTTAAACAGCCTCCTCCTATTGCTATCTATAAAATGATTGTGCAAACAATTAGAAATAGTTTTAAGCGTTGGTAATCGTTCTTCCTGTCTCTGAAGGACTGTGTACAATTACTACACAGTTTATGCCGACTTACAGATGGACAATAACAAAGGACAAAGAATGGGGGCACCATTAAAGTGTACCAAAACCCACGCCGAACAGCCTTATAGATTCCTGGGCTGATCAATTCCCTCTCCCAGGGCTATCCGAAATTGGGATGCCCCACTGTGTGAAACCCCCATACACTTACCTTGTTTCCCAGTCCAACGGCAGGGCGCGTGCCCGCGGCAGGGATTTGTGAATGGCTGGCGTTGGCACGCTGCCTTTTAGAGGAAAGCGGGGGATGCAGCCTCCAGCACGCTCGGAGCCGCTGGCCTTAGACGAAGGCTTAGATGACTTGACGTCAGCGGTTCCGAGCGCACTGATTGAACGACCAACCGAGTTGGCTTCGGCGATCTGGGGGGTTTCACACAGCGGGGCATCCCCACTCGGGGTGCCCCAGGGAAGGACCAAAACCCAGGATTTTGACTATACTGCCTGGGCAAAGAATAAAGTTAGCTTGCACTCGCCACTTATCTAACACAGCGGCCCGTGTGGTTTCCTGTGAGCTGAAACTTGCCAAAAGCAGGAGAACTGATCCCATGGCGTGTGCACTTCTGGGATTCCGCAGGAACACGTCCACCAATCGCAGGCGAATTGGTGGACGAGACTGCCCATTGTCTTGTCAGTGTCTGGACCATGCTGGAACGTGCCAGGCACTGCCATGGTGTGCTCCCTCTGTAAGAGGTGGCGGGGACGCACCAGCCTGTTGAGAGATTAGTTCTCCTGCTTTTAGTTTCATCTGACCGGGGACTCTGCAACTCCCGATGAGAGAAGAGATTTTGTCTTTTTCATGTCTGGACATGAACTTTATATTTTCTTGCACCATTTTAATACACACCAAAGCCATAAAAACTTTTAAACAAAAACTTCAAAAAAAGAGGATTTTCCTTTTTAAGGGTTTCTAAACCTTGTTTGCTCAAAATAATTTTTACACCCTTCGAGGTGTATCTTGCGTGTGTGTGGGTGCGTGCCAAGTGATGTCACCTAAAGTTCCTACTCTGTATGTAGTCATGTTACATAGCAGTGTGATCTAAAGCAGACTTAAAGTGGACCAATCACCAGGATTGGTCCCTGCCCCTGGTGCATCCTGATGTAGGATTCCCCTCTGTTTGAAATTTCCCACTTTCACTCACCTTTTCCTATTTCCATGGCCCATGCACGGGTGCTCGTGCAATCAGTGCTTTATGCGGCACATGCTGATTCGTGGCATAAAGCCAGGCTCCCCTGTGGAATGCGAACCTAGCCTATCTGAATGGCTGGACGCAGGGAGCGCGCATAGCTGCAGAGGAGCCTGGCATGTGGCTGCCGGTGACTATTGTCGGCACCCCTGGGGGTTTCACACTGTGGGGCATCTGGTGTAGAATGCCCCCAGTGGCAGGCTAGTGGCTGGTCCTGGAAACTTTTAGATTCCAAGCCGACCGCAGGGGGTGATTGATCCACCTTTAAAACCCTTTTGGCTCAGCCATGAGGGAGTCCTGATTTGGAATGTATAATCCTCCAGTTGACTCGGTATACTTGCCTAATGCTCCCATGGTGCATGTGCAGACCACGGTGACATCCCTGGTGTCCTTATATGTGCCTTACACTACTGTGAAAGGCCAGTGCAGGCGAGCACAGCCAGAGGGAGCAGCCAGAGGGAGCAGCCAGCAGGACCCACCCCGACTATCTATTAATTCTGAATAAATTGCTGGGTATTCATTTTCACAGCAATCTATTCATAATAATAATAGTGATGATCGTGCAATAGTGGCCATTGTATGGCAACGCACACATGAAATTCCTTCTCCACATTTTACCCATCCATGCATTGTGAACAACACAACTTTGTGAACACACCAGTGAATAAACACCATGTGAGTGACTATACACAAGTGAAGTACAAACTAAGAGGCAGTAAAGTGCACATGTGCCTGGAGCGGTGGGCTGCCCTACATCAAACCTGCCACCTTCCAGTCACAGACCTGTTTTCCTACCTCTAGGCCATAACGGCCCCATTTTCTGTTTGGCTGGAAGCCCGCACATGCACTGTGGGAGCATAGATCAAGGTAATATTTCTGCCGAACCCCCTGTATTTCACCCACAGGGGCATCCCGATTTGGGAAATTGGACCAAAAACCAGATGAGTGGAAAAACGTGGGTTTTGGTTGAGGATAAAACCACAAACCACTGATGCTTGCCTGTGTCCTATGTGGAGGCTGACTGTTTGTTGTGCTTTCCCAAAAGTACTTATTAATGTATCTTTTCTAGGGAAATCTTTTAAAGAGGGGAAAATAGTTTGAGTTTTGGTCCACTTTAACCTATGTGCCTGCTTGAATGCATCTCTTATAGTACCTGTCACGACTGAGTGCTTGTTTGTGTGCGCAGTGAGGGATTTGGGGGGCCCTTGGAACATGGGCCACTGCACATTAGGCCCTGTGAATGCGGGCTGTAAAATATTTGTGACCGACCCTTTTGCATGAAAATGCAATTTTTACGATGTGGAAACTTTTTATGTTTGTAAATGATAAGCTAAGAAACTGCCTTGTTTTGTCCTAGTAGTTGTATTCAGCTTCAGATATTTATTACCGTTAAAATTCACCCAAATGTTGCCATTCACTTTGGTTGGGCCACTGTTTGCAGAAGAAAAAAAATGTCCATCTCTATTTTAATTGTTTTATATTTTTATTAATATGTTGTACTTGCAGTTCTGCTCTAAAGAATTAAAGTGGACCAATCACCAGGATTTGGTCTATCCTGGTGATTGGTCCCTGCCCCTGGTGCATCCTGATGTAGAATTCCCCCTGTATGAAATCGGCCACTTTCACTCATCTTTCCCCATTCCCATGGTGCATGCACGGGTGCTCGTGCAATCATTATATTAATATGTTTTACTTTTATTTTTTTGGTGCACCCACACTTAGACTACCTGTCTACCAGTGCACCAAGCACTAGGGGCTGGTATCTCTTGGGCTCAGAGGCCACCAACTGTTTCAGCATAGAAGCCCTAATGCCCTTTAGCACAGTCCACCGTTTTGATAAAAACAAGTCCAGTGCACTTCTTCCTTTATAGAGGATCAACCACCCACCTAGAGTCCCTGACGTACCATTTAGCTGTGGGCGTACCCATGGCAGGCCTTTGTAAATGGGCGGCATGGTCACGCGTGCAGCTAGAGGCAAGGGTGGGGATGTGCCCAGCGGTGCTCACTTCATTCAGATTTCCTTTGTTGCATGGCTCAGAAGAGAACAAGCACTGGCAATTGGCTGAGTGGCACATGTGGGAACCAGGATGCAGTGAGCTTTTCTGCGCTCCCGGGAAATACATGCCAATTGGATGAGTGGCCCATGTGGGCCCCCGGGGATACACGACAATTGCCTGAATGACCCCCAGGGTAACACACCAATTGGCTGAGTGGCCCACTTGGGAACCAGGAAACCAAGAGATTTTCTGCACGGGGATACACACAGCGAGGCATCTAAAACTGAGATGCCCCACCAGAGAGGAACAATACCCAATAAAGTGGAAATTGGGGGCCTTTTCTGATGGGCACTAGACTTTTTCACACCCATGGGGCACGTAATCAAGTGCGGATATTGATATACGCCTGGAATAGCATCACACTGGAGCTGTAAGTCATAGGGGCTGGCTTTTTGGCCTCTGAGCCCTCGATATTTACAGCCTCTGGTAGTCTGGGGAGGTAAGGGGAGGGCCCCCCTTTTTTTGGGGGGGGGGTGGTGATCAAATCGTTGGGGCAAATTTCCCCCTAGAACTGCATCTGAACCAAAGAGAAGCATGTTTGGTGCATCACTATACAATAGTAATCATATTTTTTCCAAGTCTTGTCATTGCTGATCCCTCGCTGCTGAAGATCGGGGCAGGAGTCTGTTCCTGGTGCTTCTATTCTGCTTATGTGGATTGAGGTGGACCCAATAGAGTTCTGTGAGGACATATGCAGAGCAGGGCTGAAACCTGGCCATGACCGATCTGCAGCCATGTTGGATCTGTGGTAATTTCAGCAGTTTGGCTCCCCAAAGAACCATTTCTATGGAAGGGAGAGGGGTAATGGAACTGACATTCTACTGTTCTAATTACTTGTACTCTTACTGTTGCTTATGTGCTACTCCTGTTGCTTATACGTCCTCCACAAGTGGTTTGTTTCCCAGACTTTGTCTAGCGCAGGTTGGGAAACCTCCCCGGAGAGATTCCCTGAGATTGGATCTTTAGCTATTGAGAAAAGGTCCAGATACATTTCTTTTATTCATAAACATATTGTATGAACTGATCCTCAGGTTCCAGGAAGCCTGGATTCAAAGTGATATTTCAGGCAAGAGCAATTGTTTTTGTAAATTGAAGAAGTAATAGCTGAGATATCAAGGTTTACAACTTTACCTCATAATGGGTGGGGTGGTGCTGAAAGCGAGAATGCTTGTTAGGAAGAGGCTGAGAGTAGGGAGGGGTTAGCTGAGCTTGGACAAAGCCCAATAAAGTGGAATTTGGGGTTTTTGGTCACCAGGCAGAATGCCAAGCCTTTTCTAGACACTTCCGCACCCATGGGGCAAGTGCGGATGGTGGGGTTAGCTGGGCTTGGATGCAGTGGCTCGCTTAACCACCACGCAACCCATGCAAATGCATGGGGCCCCCACCTGCCAGGGGTCCCTGAGAGGCAGTGTCAGGTCCGTGGCAACTTTTTGTTTAAAAAAAAAAACACTACCACATGTCGGAAGGGCTTGTGAGTGAGGGGCCATTAGCACAATGCAGAGTGTGCAGCAGATAGGAAGCCACTGTATACTTACCTGAGCCGGGTGCTGCAGAATCAGTGCTCAGCTCCATTCAGTTATGTAAGATGCTGTGACATCACAGCAGCTAGCGAGCTGAATGGTGCGGAATGGGCCACTGGTTGCATACCCCGCTCACCTCTAGCTGTGGCCGTGCCCTGGCCAGCCAGTAAAAAATGACTGCACGAGTATGCGTCTAGCTAAAAATATAGTGAGGCCTTGACCTGGACATGAGTCATTGGAATGAGATTAAGTAAGTGGGTGTGACGATTTAATTGGGTTTCACACAGAGGGGCCACAGGGTGTAGAAATTGGACGGCAATATGTGCTATTCTCAGACAATCCTGGGATACCCTTCTGTGTGAAACCCTTTGCACCCCACAGCGCATGCGCATGCCACGGCTACATCCCCAACAAGGTGCGTTGTTGTATTTCACTATACAAAATTACTTTGGTTAGGGCCCCCAGACAAAACTTTGCATGGGGCCCTAGAAATAAGCCCCGCCTCTGCTTGGATGGCATCTCTAGAATGCTATTCAAACCATCAATACAGAGGGGGACGTTGTCTGAACTAGCTTTTTATCGGTGGCCCGCATTGGTAGGCTGGCGCTGGGGGGGGGCAGATAAGTATATTTCCTCAAACAGGATGTAGAGCTGAGAAGGAGGCACGGTGCTGGAGTAAGGCCTGGCAAAGTAAGATGCTGTTTTTTTTTTTGTTTTTTTTTTTAATATAAACCTTTTGCCTGAAAAAACCCTTTAATTATTCTCGCTTTGGGCCCTCTCATTTTACTCCCTTTTTGTCCCAGGTTCAAATTAATCATTAGAAGCCATTGCGGGATGCCTAAGCAATCCAGACCCTTAAGTGAACATGTGATTGAGCCGTTTTGGTTTTCTTACTAAAAAATTTGGAATTTTTTATTTTGATGGCAATTTCTGGAGCTTTGAAATGTTTTTAAACTAGTATTAACCAGTAAGTTATGTCCTAAAGAAAAGACTTTAGTTCTGCCAAAGCCCATCCCTCGAGGGGCAGGGGTACTTATTTGTTACAGTGTAAGAGCATTAAATGCACGAACTATACTCAGTCTATCACCTTTAGCCTTGTCACATATGGCTGATTCATTCATTCTAACGGTTTTCTTTTCTGGTTTTCTCCCTTGCTCCTGTATTTTGTTCAGTCAAATCCCGTTTTTGCTTAGACAGAATATTCTAGCTGCTCGTTCTTGTTTTGGCGGACAAACTTCTAACTGCACAGGACCTGTTCAGATGAGAATATTTGACTGATACTGTTCTTGGCCTTGGTTTTGGGCTGTTCCTTGGACAATCAGATTTCAAGTACTGTGGCTCTGGGACAGACAGGTGGGGAGATGCAGGGGATACTAAGAAGACTTTTAGGAGGAAAAGATAGGACTGCAATTGTTTTTTTATGTTAAAGAAGGAATGGAAGAGACGACCAGAGAACAATGTTTTATCTGCTTTAAGGCGGGGTTCCCACTGCCCCGATGGTGTTATGACAGCAGTAATCGCTGACGCAATGCAATCACCTTTTCCTCTTTGCTATAGAGCGTTCGCTAGCGCTCCCCAAACACTGCATGCTTTTTCAATCGCCCTGCAAATGCAGTCGCCTATGTGAATGGCTCCATAGGAAGCCATTCACAGCATTTGCAGGGCAATTGAAATCGTCATGCGATCGCCCCACAACACGGCGGTGTGAACCCGGCCTAAAGAGAAAAAATTGGCACTTACCTGCCAGGCCTGTCCTCTGTTTGCTGTTCTGTCTGCTCCCATGCCAACAGGTTGCTCCTACCCCCATGCTCTTCCAGGCTGGAGCTAAATTCAAATTAATCATGGGATGTCCTCAAGCAGCCTTAACGAGGGAGCATGTTTCTACGTGACCGGGTAGCAAGGAGAGAAGCGCGCTGTCTGCATGGGAGCTGACAGCGTTGAAACAGGAGGACAGGAGTCTGTAGAACTTGCCATTTTAAGTGCCATTTTATTTTTCGCTGCCTTGACAAGGACTTTAAAGCCCTTGCCTGGCCTATATGAAAAAAAAAATTATACTCTATATTTCCACGCAGCCGATTCACTTAATACCAGTAGTTTGAAACTTACCGGCATCTTGTCTCTGCTATCCAGATGGCCTGGAGCTGAGCAACCACCCACTCATGTTAGTCACTGTGATTGCCCGTGCCTCCTCTGTTACAATAAATGGCGTGGGCAGTCGCTGTGATTGATGTGAGGAGGAAGCGATTGGCCACACCCGCTCCATTCAGTTCTACAGAGGGGTCATGGGCAATCTCCGTGACTAACACGGGGGGGTGGTTGCTCAGCTCCAGGCCATCTGACAAGATCACCGATGTCTTCAACAGGGATGGCGTGGTCTGGATCTCCAGTGGAGATACATTTCAAACTCCAGCAATAGAGCTGCGTGCGACTGTAGGTGAGTAGGTATACTTTTTTTCATGCCCGGAGAGTCCCTTTTAAGATTCAATTTTTGTAAAATTGTTTTATGCTCTGTATTTTTTTATTATTCTACATAGCCGGTTATCATGCTAGGGAAAATCTTGACAGCCACCCTTAGCACTACACCTCCTGTAAACAGTTATTTGCACTAAGGTAAGGGGACTATCCAGTTTGTCCAGTATTGATATGGGGGCGATTAACTAAGGATGCTAATGAATGCTTTGCTGGGATAACGTTTGATAGGTCCCCTTGAAAACTGAAAACACGATTGATAACTACTATTTCCTTGGTAAATTGGTCCTGCCAGATGGCGGAGCCTAACCATGTCTCCTGATCCATGTTGAGGCTTTTAAGCTTTCTGTCACTTGCCAATGGTAGTGAATTGCTGTTGTGGGAAAAGCAGGATGGCTTATGGTTTTAGGTTTTTACCAGTCACCAGTTTCTGCTGACATTTTGGGGGGGGGGGGGGGGGGGTGATATAACTAAAGTATTTATTTCTAACTTACTCTGAGTTTGGTAAGTAGATAGAATACTCATGCCCCAATGTCACGGAATGCCCTAGCTCACAGGAAAAATTGGAATTTTCCAACCATACCTGTCAACCCACTGTGTCAATCGGATTTTAGTACGGACGTTTCCTCGACCGAACTTGGTGCACATATCTGCTGCTGTTCACAAGGGAGCAGGCTCCCACATTGGCTAGCAGCAGGGGGTGCGTATCATGTGTGTGTGCACTGCTGATGTGCTATCATATGTTCACTCGCTGGGGGCTTTTCAGAGCTGAGATTGGTGCAACCAGACCGGCACAGCCTGCATGACTATGAAGGATTGAGCCTTTATTCTAAGTATACAGCACGTCCTGTTCCAGAATATTCCTTACCCATGGGCAATACACCCACAACATGGCGCTGGACTGCAGAAAAAACAGCTTGCGGCCTCTCCCTGCCCCATATAAGTCAGGGACCTCCCACAAAATCCCCAGTTTATTTCTGCAGTCACCGCTGAGAAGATAGAAGATAGCTCTCATGTGGCGCAGGTGAGCGGGGCTTATTGCCTGCGGCCCTGCAGGACTATTCCCACCCGTTCCGTCCCATTTACTGCCTCCCAGCCTCGGCTGATAAGGTTCGGGTGAAGGTAGGCGATAGAAGCACTTTGTGCTGAGGAGCTAGGCTCCTACCGCAGTCCCTGCTCTAACAGGGTAGGCGGTTTAGGCTAATGGTGAGCCTTTTTGGGATTCCCCCACTGCCTCATGGGTTTGGCCAGGTTATCCTGTGCGGTAAACTGTATTCCCATGCCCCGGGCTCCATTTCCCCCGGGGTATTCCGTTGTTATCCTCCCTCGCTCTCCCTTCGGGAGATCTCAGGGCGGGGGGGGGTCGTCTTGTGACTTTGCACATATGTGTGCCTCCTTGCGGTCTGTGAGTAACCCCGGTGGGGTGAATTTTTCTCTATTTGTTCTTATGCCTTATTCTTATGGGATTATATTGTTGTGTCTTTCAGGTGGGATAAAGTTTCTCCTGGTCCTCTCCCTGCATTATCTCCCACTTCCCTAGCGGTCTATTGGGGCATCCCGGGTAGCTCTTTAGCATTAACCCTTACTGGCCTACTGTGCCTGTTCAAATCGCCATATGGAGGCTTCTGGGGATAATGAGCCTGGGGTTCCTTTGGGACAAGCCCGGCTATGTGTTGCGTGTGGGGTGTCTCCAATCGGTGATGATGTCAGGGTATGTGTATCCTGCGCCCAGCAGGTACTTGCACTGCAATCTAGGTTACTTGTTGCTGGGCCTGCGCCACCCCTCGGGCTTCGCCTAACCCCCCACACCTGCATCTGACCCCCTATTAGGGGCATACCAGCAGGGAGTCTCAGCCTGATTTGGCTGCACGGGTGGCCAGCATTGAGAAACATATTGCTGGGTCTGCATTGCGTAAGGCTTCTGCTAAGAAGTGGCATTTGTCTCCCACCGTCTCCCTCTTTCCTGTGGAAACTGAGGAAGTTTTTGACACTACTGGTTATTCCCCCCTGGAGGAGGGGAATTGTTCTCTGATTCAGAATCATCTGAGGAGCAACCCAGGGTTTATGGTGGTACAGGGTCTCCCTTTGGGGAAGATCTATGGTCCTCAGATGACACTGACAGGCTCTTGGCTCATATTTTTGAAGTGCTCTGTATCTCCCCTCCTGCCGTGGCTCCGCAGCAGCAGGGTGAGCTCTCATACGGTTAGACCACGTTTGGAATTCCCTGAGCAGTCGCACTTTACTAATCTGGTGCTCAAAGAATGGGAGCGGCCTAGCAAGCTGCCAGGGGTGCCCAAAAGTTGGGACAAAAGGTATCCCTTTCCTGCTGATGTGATTAAGCATTGGTCATGTCCTCCTGAGGTGAACGTGCCCGTTCTGGGGCTGTCCAATACATCTGTCATGCATTCCCCTGACACTACTACCCTGAGGGATGGTGAGGACCGGCGTATGGACCAACTGGCTTGCCATGCCTTTGCCTGTGTGGGGACCACGCTACGCCCGGTTTGTGCCTCTGCCATTACAGCTATTGCTATTAAGGGTTTGCTTAAGAGCCTCTTTGAAGGTTGCCTCTGATGACGCGGGAGGAGAAGAGTATAGATTTGCTATGAATTTGTTGCATATGTCCTGTCTGCTATGGATGATGCCATTAGTATGTGTGGTAGAACTTCTGCCCTGTTGGTAGCTATACGCTGCTGTCTGGCTACGTCAGTGGGTAGCGGATAATGCTGCTAAGAAGGCTCTCACTGGTTTCCCTTTCAAGGGCCTGCGTCTTTTTGGTGAACGCTTGGATTTGTTTGCCAAGGGCGGTAGGTTACCTCAACGTAGGAGGCCATCTCGGTCCTTTCGGGGGATGGGTGCCCTTCTCCCATCCTTCCGTGGTTCCAGACCTGGTCGAGGAGGCTCCTTTACTGGGGCCCGCGGAGATCACTGGGGAAGGGGCAGAGGACGTGGCCGTCCTGGGGTCCCAAGCCAAAATCCTCACCCAAGCCCCCTCAGGCATGAAGAGGCGCCCTCACCCATCCGGGTGGGGGGACAGCTTCGGCTCTTTGCTCATGTCTGGAGCCTTCATGTCTTAGACCGGTGGATTCAGGAGGTAGTGTCCTCCGGTTACAAGATAGAGTTTGCAGCCTGGCCGCCCCCAAGATTCGTCACATCCCGGATGGCTCAGAACCCCGTCAGCTCAGGGTCTGTGCCTTGCTGTCCAAAGCCTTCTGGAGTTGGGGGTTATCTGCCAGGTACCTTTGAGGGAAAGGGGCAGAGGCTACTATTCCAATCTTTTCACCGTTCCCAAAAAAGAGGGGTCCATCAGACCTATCTTAGATTTAAAGTGTCTCAACAAATTTGTCAGATTCAAAGACTCTGTTCTCTGCTATCAATTCACTACGTCCAGGGGACTTTTTGACCTCTGTAGACATCAAGGATGCTTACCTTCATGTACCAGTCTTTCCAGGTCATCAGAGATTCCCCAGGTTCGCTCTGGAGGATCAGCACTATCAGTTTGTGGCTATGCCTTTCGGTATCACCTCGCCCCCCAGGGTATTCACCAAAGTACTGGCGGGCGTACTGGCTCTGCTGAGCTCTCAGGGCATTCGCATCCTTCCTTACTTAGACAAAATTCTCATCATGTATCAATCTCTCCAGCAAGCCAAGTTGGACACTCAGCGGGTGGTGTCCACACTGAAATCTTTCAGCTGGGTGATCAACCACCCCAAGTCTTTCCTGTCACCGTCAATGGTGAGGTCCTTTCTGTGCATGACTCTGGATACGTCTCAGGTCAAGATTTTTCTGCCTCAGCAGAAGGTGGAGAGTCTTCAGGCCCAAACCAGGTTCCTTATGTCTTGCCCTCATCCCTCCATTCTGCAGGGGATGCAGCTGGTGGGCCTGATGGTGTCTTGCTTCGAGGCGGTTCCATACGCTCAGTTTCACATGAGACCTCTTCAACTTCACCTCTTATCAGGTTGGGATCGGGACCCTCGGTCACTGGATCAGGTGTTGGTTCTGTCCCCTCTGGCCAGACGGTCTCTCTCGTGGTGGCTGGACTCAAGAAACTTGTTGGTGGGCAGATCCTTTTTGGCCCCGTGCTGGGAGACAGTCACCACAGATGCCAGTCTGACAGGTTGGGGGGGGGGCTTCTGGAAATCCCTGAAATTCCAGGGTCAGTGGGGCCCTCAGGAGGCCCACAACCCCTATCAACATTCTGGAATTGAGGGCGATAAGGTTGGTTCTCGCCCAATTGACTCCACACCTTCGGGGACGGGCGGTTCAGGTCCGCTCGGACAACCAGACGGCGATTGCCTACATCAAACATCAGGGAGGGACCCGGAGCAAGAGGGCCCTCAAGGAAGTGTCCCTGATACTGTCTTGGGCGGAGGAGAATGTTCCCTGCATCTTAGCTGTGTACATCTCGTCGGTGGAGAATCTGGGGGCAGACTACCTCAGCAGGGGGATCTCTCGTCTGGGAGAATGGTCCCTCAGCAGCAGGGTGTTTCGCTCCCTATGCCACCGCTGGGGTCAGCCAGATGTGGATCTGTTTGCGTCCCGTCACAATCACAAGCTTCCAGTCTTTGTCTTTCTGTCCTAGGACCCTCCGGCCTTAGCCATGGATGCACTAGCAATGTCTTGGAAGAGCTTTCAGCTTCTCTGTGTTCCTTCCTTTTCCTCTGTTGGGCAAGGTGCTACGCAAGATTGCTCAGGAAGGGGTGCCAACCATTCTGGTGGCCCCCCGTTGGCCAAGAAGGGTGTGGTTCGCAGACCTCGTGCAGTTGGCAGTAGATCAGTATGTTCTGCCCAAGGATCCAGACCTGCTCACTCAGGGGCAGCTACGCCATCCCAATTTACAAGCGCTGGCTTTGACGGCCTGGCTGCTGAAACCTCCATCTTGATGGAGAAGGGGCTGCCTGCCTCTGTTAATACCATGATTCAGGCTAGACAGAAGTTCTCATCATCCATCTACTATAGGGTCTGGCATGCTTACATTGACTGGTGTGAGTGTAAGTCACTTCCCTGAAGGGTGTTTTCTGTCCCTAGGATTCTGGAATTCCTGCAGCATGGTTTGGATTTTGGTCTTCAGCTTAGTACCCTCAAGGGTCATGTTTCTGCTCTGGCCTTTTTCTTCCAAAAGAGCCTTTGCTCACCATCGTATGGTCAAGAATTTCTTCCAGGGGATTTCTCACGTGCGTCCTTCACGTAAGCCTATGTTACCAGTATGGGATTTGAACTTGGTCTTATCTGCCTTGCAGGGTTCTCCCTTTGAGCCTTTGCGTGAGGCCCCTTTGTCCATTTTGACGCTTAAGGTAGTCTTTTTGGTGGCTATCACTTCTGTTAGGCGTGTTTCTGAGTTGGCGGCGCTTTCCATCAAACCCCCTTACTTTGAGAGACACCAGGACAAGGTGGTGTTTTGTTTTAAGCCAGATTTTCTGCCTAATAGCATTCAATGTTGCGTCCAGCCGATCAACGGTTAAAATTTAACTTTTAATTGTTCCTTATTGAAAAAATCACACCAAAATAGCAGCATCTATAGTATAAAGATCATAGGCAGCACCCCGGGAAAGAGGGATAGCTGGCACGTGATTTTCTGCCTAAGGTTGTGTCTGCCTTTCATCTCAATCAGGACATTGTTTTGCCTTCTCTATGCCCTAATCCTAGTAACCCTAACGTACGGGTTTTACACTATCTGGATGTGGTCAGGACTCTGAAGTTCTATTTGGTGGCTACTGAATCTTCCAGGAAGACTGATGCTCTATTTGTGCTTCCATCTGGGCCTAGGAAGGGTCTGGCTCCAGCTAAGTCCACTATCGGCAAGTGGATTTGCCAGGCTGTGATTCAGGCCTATTCTGCTAAGGGGAAGGAGCCTCCCTTTCCGCCTTACTGCTCATTCTACTACTCGTGCTATTGGTGCCTCTTGGGCCTTTCAGCACCAAGCTTCTGTTGAACAAGTTTGCAAGGCTGCTACTTGGTCTTCTGTTCATACCTTTTCTAAGTTTTACAAGGTTGATGTTAAGGCCTCAGCTGATGCTGCTTTTGGTCGCAATGTAAACTGCCCGCTGTTACCTTTTGGGGATCCCACCCTACTTTACAGACACTGCTATTGGATGTCCCATGGGTAAGGAATATTCTGGAACAGGACGTGCTGTATACTTAGAATAATACAATTCTGTGATTACTCACCTGTAGAATTGATATTATACGTATACAGCACGTCCTGATCCACCCCACCATTGTTATCATTATTATTAGTTACCTCCTGTATGGTGATTGTTCATATGTTCATTATTGAATTCTGGTTTTGTTCTCCCGGCCTTTTGTTAACTGCTTGTCAATACTGGGGATTTTGTGAGAGGTCCCTGACTTTTATATAGGGCCGGGAGAGGCCACAAGCTGTTTTTTCTGCAGTCCAGCGCCATCTTGTGGATGTATTATCCATGGGTAAGGAATATTCTGGAACAGGACGTGCTGTATACATATAATACCAATTCTACAGGTGAGTAATCACAGAAATGTATTTTTTCATTTGCCTGGACAGCCGCTTAAAGCCTCTTGCACCTTTTTTTTTTTTTATTTTTTTGTCACCTCTAGACCGTGTTTAGGAAAGCTAAATGATGAAATGCACCCATTCTGCCATGATTATACTGAAGGACTGATAAACTTCTAAGTATTTAAGCAGACCAAAACCCACATTTTTGGCTAATATCCCCCTCGTTCCTCACCCCACAGTCAGTACCTTGTGGATGGTTTTGTCATAGTGTCTCCTCTCTTTTCCCAACAATAGATCTGCCAATTTCCCCGAAGTCCCGGATTGCTGGGGACTCGAATGCCATGACCTGCCGGATTACATCATAAACCAGCACCCAGGATTTGCACTTGCCATTGTTCAAATCTGGTGGTGCTGAGCCCTCTTACATTATGTATAAAATGACAGCCCCCAAGGGCCACAATTTGATACTGTAGGACTCAAGAACGCAAAAATGAGGCTTAGAATATTTCAGAGTAAGCAAAATAGCAAATTATTTCTCTACATCCAAGGAGAGGGTTGTCTGTTAAGGGATTTGGCTGATATGGTTTTGCATCTGGTGGGTTTTGGTCTGCCTCAAACCTCCTTTACACCCACTGTGTATTTAGAATTAATAGGACAGTCCACTTTTTTTTTGGTGGCATTTTTGAAAGTGTATATGTTTAGGTGCTGAAATGATGTCCCCAAGGTGCTGAGCTTATCTAGCATTTTCTTTTATTTTTTTGATGTTAGCAAATGTGTGTTATATGGAAGCAGTTTTCACCACCTGCAGTCTGTTGCTATTGGCAACTGTACACCAAGATTTACAAGAAGAGAGAAACAAGTCCTGTACACACAGACCACTGGTTGTGTTGCCGCTGCTAAGGTGAAAGTGCTCATTCACACCTACGCATACCCAACACCAGTGTTGTGTGTGTGTGTGCAGGCCTCACCTCTCTCTTCTTGGTCTGCAGACTTGGTGAACAGTTATCAATAGCAACAGACTGTAATGTAGTAAATTTCCCTTTAAGGTTAGGGATAGGTCTACGTCATCATATAGGTGGTATCCATTCGCCATCAAAATTTCTTTTTAACTCAAGCTGAACTGGATGTTTGTAGAACATTAGTTCTATTTGCGAAACTGGAAAATTCTTTCTGCCAGCAGGTCCAGATCTTATTTCAAAGTCCTTACTGATCAGGTAAATGTCTCTTACAGTGCTCATTTTTATTGTCTTTCTTCGTTCAATCAGCTCGCCTGTGTTGTGCATGCACCATAAGCCCCCTAATAAAGCTCTGATATCTCCATGAGCAATAGCGAGGGTCTGTAGGACCCCTCCTAACTGTTACACCATGTGAAAACTTCTGATTTTAAATTAAGACCATAGTGTAATGCAATGTTCCCCAACCTTCTTCTCGAGAGCCACCAACAGCTTATGTTTTATGGATCTCTTTAGCTCTGCTGCTGCACTAATTTCTCCACCTTTAAATCTGGGTGGAGATCTGCAAAACAACACCTGTTGGTGGCTCCCAAGGAGAGGTATGGGTGACAAGCAAGCAGAGGAAAGTGATTTTTTTTTTCTTCTTTACAAAATTTTAAAGATTTTACAAGAGGGTTGTAAAATATATTACGCACATCAGCGTGCTCGATTTTTAGTCGTCTCCCTTCGGTTCTGCTTACAGCTAAGCTGTATCAGAGGGAATTGAAGGGAGCCAAGTGCGCTACTGGTCGAATCCCTAGCTCTGCTCCTAGCTGTGGCGTGGGCGTTGCCCATTCAGAAAGTCAGGGTGTGGGTGTGCATGCAGCTATAGGTGAGTGGGAATGTGGAAAAGGCTCCGGGATGATGATCAGTGATCAATTTGGGATGCCCCAAGTCCTCTAACTGCCTCAGACATCAAGTCTAACCATTAATATACCAAATGATGGTGGTGTAGCACAAATTGCAATTGTTCCTTCAAACCTGTGGTAATCTCATGACTAAAATATAATGGCCAAATCTCCATATTGCTGTCTTGCCGGTAAAAAATTGGAAAAAGGAGAGTGATTTTTAAGGGACAGGACCCATCCATGATGTTAATTTGTAACTATTTTGGTTGGAATAATTATGTTTTATTGGTGTCTCTCTTGCACTATTGTTTTTGGAAAAACCCTTCAGAAAAAGGGTCAAGCATTGTATTGCATTGTTCTTTGTTTCCCCCTATTTTTTATTTCATACAAGAGGGAACACTGGTGTTTCCTTTGTAAATATTGTCTCTTCAATGTATGCTTGTCTAGAATTGGTACCACAACCTTGTTGAATGGTGACACTTTTTTCTACTAAAAGAACTGCTCTAAAAGTAAAGTCGAATGGCAGCTGAATGTTCTGGAAATGGAAAGTTTCTCTTGAGATAAAGAAAAATCCATAGGATCTGTCATCTATTTTTTCCCTCCTCTTTGCAAATGGACATTCATGAATCTTGCACATAGAGATCTCGGTAGAGAAGACTTGAATATCAAATGTGATGGTGTACTAGGCCAGCTTGAGGGCCGGATAAGCCCTCTCTAGCTTAACTGTCCTTCAGAATTTAAAACTGACATTTCAAGAGAGTTCCTCAACTCTCGTGCAATCCTTTAGTTACCAGTTCCAGGAGACTTGGCAAAACAATGCAAAGCATTCTGGGAGGATGTCTAAAAGATTGGATAAGACCCTCCCCTGTTGTTTTGTAGATGGAGAACTCCCAGCAACACTAGATCTTGTTCAATAAGAGACAATTTATCAAAATCTGCCTATTGTATGAAACTTTTTTTTCCACATTATGTATGTCGACATATTTACAGCTTGTCGCTGTTTCACTGTATTATCGGACATTTGCGGCTTTAGTGCTTTCAAGAGGAAAGACAATTTATTAGCAGAGTTAGAGGAAAGCCGTGTAGTCGTAGAAATTTGTTAGTGAGTTATTCTTTGTCCAGAGCACAATTTAAACGGATATGTGTGGGAGGTTTCCAGACTCTACCACTTGCCTATTGCCAATCTAAAAAAAACAAAAACAAAATGTTCTTTCCTTTTAGAAAAGCTATACAAAAAACTTTGACAAAATAAAAAAACATTTAAACAAGTGCTGCTTGGTGAATTTCCTTGGTGTCTTGACTTCTTAAGCTGATTTGTGCATGGAAACTTCCACTACAATGTCTGGTCAAATACGATGGGTTGGAGGGCTGATAATCTGCCACAGACCTCCTTGCTCCCTGGCATATATATCCTAAATCTTGGACAGGGGTCCCTTGGTAAGTAACCCTGATTTTTTTTCAGTATGGCTCGGGGGGTATAGAGTTCTCAGTAAAGATTAATGATTTTCCTAAAATTTGCACTGAATCTAAAGCTTTTGAAATGTGTTTCAGATGTTTAGATTAAAAAGGGAACAACCAAAGAAAAATACTACAGAAGAAATTCTGGAAGTGTTTAGGCAATACTATCAAAAGTTATTGACAAAGTCAAAAGGAACAGAGTAAAGGTAAAAGAGTATAATTCAATATCTTGTAAACTCTGGGATGCCTTCTTAAAATCATATAGAAAAGCTGGTGAAACCATTATCGACAGCAGAACTGGAACAGGTGATTAAAGGGATGTCAACTGGAAAAGATGACGGCCCAGATGGGTTTAATCTAGGATATCTGCCAGAATTAAACTATTTTTTAGAAATGATGAACTCCCTAAGAAAATTGAAGCCTTAGCTAAAGGCTTATTATCCAACATTACTGTAATACATAAGGCAGGAAATACCTATTTGCCTATTTCATTATTAAACGCAGATATACAAATCTTAGCAGCAAATAGGCTAGCTTTTTTAATGCTGTAATTAATAGATGGTGATCAAACAGGCCTAATAATAAAAGGTTAGGGATGATGCATTGATAACTGTGAACACTGCCCATTGTGTATCCTGTCATCAGACGCTTAGAAGTTTAAACCTTATAATGTCTTTATATATATAAAGCCTTCAGCTGGAATAATTTATAAATGTCATGGTATCAAAATTGGTCCCTATTGAGAACAGGGCCCTCCAAAGATCTCCCTTGTCACCGTTAATTTTTGCAATTTTGGAAAGTTTCCTTAGGACTATAAGGGCAAATGACGATATGAAGGGGTTAGTCATCCAGAAGGAAGTGCATAAGTTGTCTGCATACGCAGGAAACCCATGTTTTATGTCACAAACCCCAAAATAGGAATTCCAATTCTGTTGAAAGAGGTTGCGACATTTGGGAAAATGAATTTAGACAAATCCAAGGCACTACCGGTATATCGGGAATTGAAGGTGGAAAACGGAAAACCTTGTTCCCATTATGGATTAATATTATAAAAATGGTGACACTTCCTAATGGTGACACTTACCTTGTATAATACCGTAAGAAGTCCTTTCAAAAATAAACTCAGAAGTGTGCATGTTCCCATCCCAGCCATTTAGATAGGCTGGGACAGGAGCACACATGTCGTGGGAGATGCGGCAGTAAAGTCAGTCAGAGACTTCATTGGATGAGAGCCGTCACATGAGCCATAGGAAGAAGAGTTAAAACTTTAAAACTAGATAAACAGACCTTTTCTAAAAATCTAATCAATTGGCAAAAATACATTATTGGCTATAACAACTTTATGGTTATTCTACGCTATTTGAATTTCAGCCCACTGGAATGAAAAAGCTGCAGATGAAGTCCAGATTATAGTGGCCATGGGGCCACAAACTACTGGCCAAGCTGGCATAGGCTCATATCCTCAAATTTGTGAAGCCTCAACAGGTACGCTCACTTGGAAACAGGTACGGCAGTGGAAAATTTGGTGCAGCTGGGGGCAATTGGCCCAGGGCCTGCTACAGAGAGGGGCCTGGGTTCTCCAACCTGTTCATGGTCAAGTTTTACATGGAGAACCTGATTTCCACTGCAGCTCCTTTGGAGCAGGGGGGGGGCTTTCTGGGGGGACAGAGGACATGAAGGACCCTCTTCCTGGGAAATCAGAAATCTGAGGTTTGAAATGGGTCCTTGGCACTTCCAGTTTGTGACCTTGCTGTTCGGCCTGTCCCTGGCTCCCCCGGTGTTCACCATACCCTGCCTAGGCAATCGATTAATCCAGGCTCCCTCCAGCAAGGAGGCAGAGCGGGATATCTCAACAACCTCGTTCACACTGGAACATTTTATTTGGTTCAATAATTATCCAAAGTCCCACATTGTTCAGTCCAATGTGGCTTTGTTCTTGGGCATGACTGTGGACGTCGAGCAAGCCAGGATTTTCCTCACGGAGGAGAAATGTTGCGTCCTTCAGGCAGGGGTCCAGACTATTCTGGAGTCTGAATGGCCTACCATTCGCAAGGCTATACGTCTGTAGGGTCTGATGGCCTCCACCATGGAGACGTGTCCCTTTAACCAATTCCACTCCAGACTTCTCCAACTGCATCTTCTGGCCTGGTATCGGTCAGATTAGGAGCTGGACCGTGGGTTCACCCTCACATGGGTGATCAGGGGTTTGCTAGTCTAGTTGCTTCAGTTCCATCCATTCTCAAGGTACCAGTCATTTCGTCTGGTGCAGTGGGCCATTTTGACCATGGACACCAGCCTCTCTGGCTGGGGCAGAATGCTAGGGGACCTCACAGTTCAGGACTGTTTGGACCAAGAGGAAAGTCAATTGCTCATTAATGTGCTGGAACTGAGGGTGATCTTGCTCTCTCTGTGGTATTAAACCAGTCTTCTGGTCAGGGTGCTGTCCAACAATGTGATGGCTGTTGCATAAGTCAATCTCACTAGGGCGGCACCCGGAGCAGGTTGGCCTTCCGAGAGGTGAGCTGCATCAAGCTCTGGGCAGAGGTCTTTGCCCCGTGCATGTCGGCAATCTACGTGGACCCTTCCTAGGAGTTGTTTAAGTCCCTGTGGGGGATTGCAGAAGTGGATCCCTTTGTCACAACCGAGAAATGGAGACGTTTGGGGCCAGGGTAAGAGATCTGGTGGTGGTGGAAGCACTGGTGTCTCCCTGAGTTCCGACTGGTGTACACATTTCACGTGATACAGCTGTTGGGTCACTTGCTCAAGTAGGAGAGAGAGCAGAAAGAGATCCCACCATACTCTTCGCATTGCTTTGGCCAATGGAGTAGTTTGGGGATGTTGTAAGGTTAGCGATGGGTCAGGCATGTCACAGGGCACTCTACTGCACCCCAATTCACAGGCGCTGGCATTAACAACTTGGCTGGTGAGGCCAAGATTCTAGAGGAGTGTGGGTTGTCTGCTGTGGATATTTGGGCCCTGATCAGAGTGTGGGAATCGCTGTTGTCCAAGATTTTCTTGGCATCCCTTTGTGTCCTGGTGTGAGGCTAGAGGCCATTTGTGTCTCTGCTTTTTCTGTTTCCAGAATTCTGGATTTCCTGCAGAAGGGCTTGGGCGATGGGTTGCAGCTCAGCACACTCAAGGGGCAGGTTTTTGCTCTTTAAATGTTTTTCCAGTGACCATTGGTTGAGAACTCAAATAATCTAGGCGTTCATACTGGAAGCTTCTCGTATACGCCTGCCAAGGAAGGTCCTGGTGCCAGCGTAGCCTTTTACAAAGCCTTATATGGTGGATATGAAGGTGTCGCCTGATGTCGCTTTTGGCTGTTTAGTGTCTCAGCGGTGGATCCTCCACAGAGGGTCTGCTCAGCTGTCTCCCATAGCGTTCAGTGCTTATGGCCATGGTTCATGCTGTTAGCCTGTTTGTTGCGCTGTGGTTAATGTGCTCATCCTACAGAATGGACTGCTATGGGATGTTCCTTGAGTATCTGCAATCCCGGTGAAGCTGCGCCAAAGATGAGGGAAAATGCAATATTCTAAGCATACAGCACGTCCTGCTCCATCTATAATAATTACACACGGGGTAATACTCCGCCAGAGGGCGCTGTTCACTGCAGACATGCAAAAACAGGCTCCTCCCGGCCCTTCATATACCCAGGGACCTCCCACAAATCCCCAGATTTCTCTGCAGTGCTGAACTGCGAAGACATGAAGATATCACGCTCTCGCAGGCGAGCGGGGCTTTACAGCCCGAGGCCCTGCGGGACTATTTCCACCCGTCCTCCTTGGAAGAATATGCCTCCCAGCCTGGGCTGCATTGGTCGGGTGAAGGTAGGCAGCACCTTGTGTGCTTAACGGAGCCATGCTCCACCGCAATCCCCCACCATAGGGTAGGCGGTTAGGCCGATGGTGAGCCTCTAGTGGATGCCCCTCCCGCATTGTTGCCCGTGCCCCTCACAGATTTAGTCCACCGGACGCTGGTCCGCTTCTCCCTCGCTTCCTCCCGTAACTCGGGGGGAAAAGAAAGGGGGGGGGGGTATGTGTGGCAGTCCTAGTGCAATATTTCACGTTAAGGCCTTTGGTTTTTCTTATAATTGGGTGTCATTGTCGCGCTCCTGCTATACAGTTGCGAGCCGTTTGTTCTTTCATTTACAACTGCCCAGACGGCAGCATCATTTCCAGCGTGACAGCATCTTTATGCATGCGCTTTCTATCCATTACTGTCCTCCTTATTTCTGTTGGTTAGAGCTTCGCATTCCTTGGGGGAGGCGGGGACTCGGCATGGCGCGCTCCGCGTCACAGCCTGGTCTGGACCGCCCCTCGAGGTTCGCTTGGCGCCATTTTGACAATCTTCTGCGCGCGTGGTACGGTCCGCCTCCTCCTCCCTTGGTCATGTAAGTGCCCTGCGGGGCGGCATTGTTCTATGTGTTTATTCGGCTGCGCATGGCACTGACACCACCCCTCTTGTCCCATTATGTCTTTCAGACGCCAGGACTTCGGTGGCTTCTCCCGGCCTCACATATATTACAGCGGGTCCACATAACAAATTCTCCCACTTCCTAGCGGGTCTTGGGGCATCCAGGGTTGCCTATTGCGTAAATCCCTTCGGGCATACTGCTCAGATAATCACCATATGGAGGCATCTCAGAATTATGTACCCGGGGTCCCTCTGGGACATGACCGGCTGTGTGCGGTGTGTGGTCAGCCCCATGCTGATGCTGACAGAGCACGGGTCTGCGGACCGTGTGCTGAACAGGCACTGACCCTGTAATCAGGTTTGCCAGTGGCTGCACCTCCCTTCAATACACCCGTCTCCCCGGACCTAAATCTCACTCCTGATGAGTCTCACACGAGCGGGGATGACCTGCAAGCCGTGCCGCGCGTGCTACCTACGGCGGAGCAGGTGCTGTCTGGATTGGCGGAGCGTATGGGCCCTGGAAAGAAGCGGTCCCTGACGCCTCCTGGCTCTCCGGTTCCTAACGATACCGATGACTCTGCTGATATGCAGGACCTTGATCCTTCTGAGGAAGGTGAGCTATTCTCAGATTCGGGCTCCTCGGATGAGATGCCCGGGAGCTGTGATGATTCTGGGCCCGGTTCTTGGGGCCTGTGTGACACAGATGAAATTCTTATTAAGATCTTTGAGGTTTTGTCAATCTCCCCTCCTGGAGAGGCTCCCAAGCCTAAGAAGGAGAGTTTCCACACAGCGCCGCCGCGCTTGGAATTCATGGAACAGGATCATTTCCAGAATCTTATATCCCAAGAATGGGAATCGCCTTGTAAACTTAAAGGGGTCCCGGGGGTCTGGGATTGGTACCCTTTCCCTCCTGATGTGGTTAACTTTTGGTCAGCACTTCTTGTGGTGGATGCACCGATTATAGGGGTTACTAACCCCCCCTTCATAACGGCTCCTTATTACCGTACCCTTCGGGATGCTGAGGACCGGCGCATTGACAGACTGGCTTCCCACGCCTTTTCGTGTGCAGGGACGGCTCTGCGCCCGGTCTGTGCCGCGGCCATCACTGCGGTGGCCGCCAGGACTCTTGTTAGAAAAGTACTTGACCACCGGCCTGAGGACCTCCCCTGGGGGTGTTTAATGCGATGTGTTTGTGAAGTTCATCCTCTCAGCGCTGGATGACACCATTAAGATGTGTGCTAGAACCTCTGCCCTTGTAGCTATTCACCGCCTGGTCTGGCTGCGACAGTGGGGTGCTGACGATGCTACGAAAAAGGCTCTCACTGGCCTTCCCTTCAGAGGACGGCGACTATTTGGGGCCCGTTTGGACCTTTTTGGGAAAAAGGGTGAGGCACCCCTGCGCAGAAGGCCGCTCCGGCCTCCCCGGGGCAGGGCCACCCCTCCACCTCCCTACGTTAGTGTCAAACGCGAACCTGAGGTGTGCTTCCAACTGTTCGGTGTGGATTTCCACCATGGGGTGGGCAGGCAACGCCCTGGGCCCTCTGGCAGGACTAAGTCCAAATCTGCCAAGACCTCCCAAGCATGAAGGGACGCCCTCGCCCTTCTGGGTACTGCTGCAGTCTCCCATCTAGGAATGTACCTTCTCCTTCTGGTGGTTCCAGGAGGTAGTTCCCCTGGACACAGGATAACATTTGCTGGGCGGAACCTCTCAGTGGTTCTCGGGGTGCTTCTAGCCCCTGTTTTTCCCTCAGGAATTGGTGCAGGCCGTACTGGGCCTACAGAGTTTGGGCTTACTTACAAGTTGCCCTTGTAAGTAGTATGGGGCAATGGCCTCTATATTAACCTTCAATCTGGGCCACGCTGGCCTTTGGTAGGCCTGGCAATTCTACTCTCACAGGTAGTCCCTATATGACATCTCTGTCTTGGGACACAGGCGCCCTGTGCAAGGGGGGCTTCCGACTTCCTGTGGAGTTCTAGATCTTCTTAGTTCCCCCTGTGTCTGCTGGACACCAAGACCGTTACTAGGCGGTGTGGCAGGACCAACCCTGCGGCTTGAGGCATTGTTGGTGGCCTCTCTTTCGCTCCCAGGCTGCTCGCCATGGCACGAATGGGGGTGATGTCTCGGACATGCCTGGGGGGGGGGGGCGTCCGCATTAGGACCTACCGGGTCGTCTTTCCTTACTCCCCAGTCTCTATGTCAGGCCGAGTGGATTGGTCGGCCGGCAGTGTCCCTCGGGAGCTACTGGATGGGTGCTCAGTCACCTCAATCCCTCTTGGTCCCTTATCTGCTATCTCCATTCCTTGGATTCGGTTCAGGCTTGAGCCTTCTTCCTTTGCTGACATCTTACTTTCACCAGGCAGGATTGCAGCTGGTGGGCCCGTTGGTGGCGTATCAGATGATGTCCCCCTATATACCTAGCCCTTGGGCTCTTCGGCACAGTAGGTTATTGATCCTACATGGGGTTCCAGCACCCCTGGGGCTTGGTCTGTGCTCCTCCCCCTTGGTAAGGTGGTTCCTCTTGAGCTGATCATATTCAAGGGCCCTGTCAGGGGGCACCCCCTTCTTTGCTTGCATCTTCCTGTGAATGGTCACCTTGGGTACCAAGTCTCGCAGGTAGGCGGGGGGGGGGACTCTCTTCCCAAGCCCCCCGTGATTCCTAGGTAGGGTCCCTTAGAGGGTCCATCTTACCTACTGGTTGTTGCAACAGTGAGCCTTCCGTTGACTCTATACGGCTGGACTTCTCCTCTTTCAGGACCTGCCTATTTGGGGACTCTTGGTCTGTTGGAAGACTACGGTCTGTTTTATTATTGGTCTGGAGCTTGAAGCAGGATGATCCCTCTGGAGGGTTCCTGATCCCGATCTGGGCGGGGGTCTACGCCCCCTGCTCTACAGCGGTATTCGCTCCAATAGATGCATTTCAGGGGCAGGTTATGCTATCCCGGTGGCGCTCTGAGAGCCAACTAGGGTGGCTCTGTTGGGTTTCGCTTATACCACAGGGGCTCCGCCCTTGTTTTTACTGTCCCAGAATATTCTGACTCTGGTCATGGGGGCTTAGTAAAATTATGCATAGACTTTCTATTTTATATGCATTCTCTTCGTTCACCCTACTATGTGGGGTTCTGCGCACAGTTGTGCTGATAGAGAGACCCGTGAGATTGATGGCCTGGGTTGCCTTGTGAACTGTGGTTCGCAGATGCTTCTGCTGAGGTCTGCTGACCTGTACGCTCTCTCAGGAGTGCGGTTCTGCCCTTGTCAGGCCCCTTCTTTTGTCTTCTCACTCTACAGACTCTTGTCTGGGGCTTGACAGCTGATTCATTCACCCCTTGGAAACGGGCTTATCTTCTGGGCGACCTGGTATATGGGGGGCTAGGAGCAAGCTTCCTTGGCTTCCTCTTCCTCCGTCTATTGTGGTTCATGGTGTACCCATACTGATTGGCATGAGTTTTGGTCTCTTACCTGTTGGACGTTCTTGGTTCCCAGGGTTCTAGAGTCTTTACAGCATAGGTTGGGGTTGGCTCCCCATCTAGGTACTCTGAAGGTCCAGGTTCTGTCCTGGCTGTCTTCCTGTAGGAGTCTGGTTCTGTCTTCCTTGTGTGGAATTCTCTTGGGGTTTGCTCATGGGCATCTCCCAAGTAGTTTCTGTGGTTCCTTTTGGGATCCATTTTTCATTCTGTTTGCCCTGCGGATTTTCCCTTGGGATTTATGCTGGATGCTGTCTGAGCTGTTTTGTAGTCCAAGTCGCTTCTCTGGGGGCTCCTGCCTCAGTCAGACGTGTGCCTGAGAAGGTGGATCTGATTACTTAGCTTTGGCTCGATATATATATTTATATATATATATATATATATATATATCTACATGCACATTATGCTGTGGTGTTATTCCGTCTTATGCCGGACCTCTTTGCCCAAGTGGTGTTTTTATGGTCATTGTTTAAGTCCTTTTAGTCTAACTACGGACCTTATTCTTAATAATGCTAATGTTAAGGGGCTACATTCCCTCAACAGGTGTTGCAATTTTTCCTGATGGTTTCTTGTCCCTTAGGGGGACTGATGCCCTTGGGGTCTGCGGGCACCTCCTTATGTATGCGCCTGATATCGCTTGCTTCCAGGGCCACTGCGTCCTTTGGATTGATCTTACTTGGATGCCTTCGGGTCCTGAGTAAAGCTTTCGGCTTCTTGCTAATGAAGGGGTCAGTATTCCCGCCTTTTGACGGGTGACCAGTTCTCTTTCCCCTTGGGAGAGTTCTAAGCTTTCCACGAGGCTTCTGTTGCCTGTGGGCTGGTTGGGCCGTTACACTGGCCTATTCCTTTAAGGGGGAAGAATCTCCCTTTTTCATTTTATTCCGTTATATTGGTGTTTGGGTACCATTGGCCCTTCAGCACCAGGTTTTTTTCTGTTGAATAGGTTACTAGACTGTTGCTTGTCTCTGTTCATACCTTTCAAAGGTCTTGTTATGAGATTGACGTTAGAGCCTCTGCTCATGTCATACCTGGTTGCAAAGTTTTGCAGGTGACATCGCCTTTACTGTCTGCTGTGCCTTGTTTTTTTTGGGATCCCACCCTACTTTATGGACACTGCTATTGGATGTCCCGTGTGTAATTATTATAGATGGAGCAGGACGTGCTGTATGCTTAGAATAATACAATTCTGTGAAATACTCACCTGTAGAATTGGTATTATACGCATACAGCACGTCCTGCTCCACCCCACCCTGGTTTAACATTTTCTGGATCCCCTGTATGGTGATTGTTATCATTACTATTGTTACCAGTTGGTGGTTGGTTTCTCCCGGCTTCTTCTCTCACTGCTTTTCAATACTGGGGATTTGTGGGAGGTCCCTGGGTATATGAAGGGCCGGGAGGAGCCCGTTTTTGCATGTCTGCAGTGAACAGCGCCCTTTGGCGGAGTATTACCCCGTGTGTAATTATTATAGATGGAGCAGGACGTGCTGTATGCGTATAATACCAATTCTGCAGGTGAGTATGTCACAGAATTGTATTTTTGTGAGAATTTACCTGTAAAATGGATTTACCTCTTCTGCTCCGCCGTGATGGCCCCTCCTTTAGTTTTTTCGTGTTGCAGCTGCATTGTTGTCTTTGATGCCAACGTTACGGTGGTTCCTAAATTGTATGCCCTTTCGGCATTGGTTATATTAGTTCCTCCCATGGCTGTTAGTTATGGCTTTTGACTTTGACAGCCGGTCAAAGGTTCTTGGCCTTTTGTATATCTAATGCAGTTGTTTTCTCCTCAAAGTAACGACAGTCTCTAAGTCTTCTTTCAATGCAGCCCTCAATCAGAAGTCCATTGCTAACTGGTGGTTTAAAACGGACCAAATCTAAATCTTATCTAGGGGGGCAACCTGATTTTAATTCTCTGCTGTTTGAAGTTCAAATCTGCCCGAGATAATTTTAAAGTGGTACAAAACCTGGGGATTTGATCATCTTGGGGTTTTCTGGTCCTATGGCACATGCTCTCGTTTAGTCAGAGCAGTTTGCCTTGCATATGTAATGTTCAGCAAACAGCTTGGTTTGTGGCAATAGGCCCCTCCTAGTCTTCATTTCAGGTACACTAATAGCTTTGTGTTGAATTGATTTGGTAACTGTTAGCATAAAGTTGTGCTACCTTGGTCTGCCACATCTCCTGATGAAGATGGAGTATTGCTCATACGTGCCTAAACATCAGGATTCTTGTTTCAGGCATCCCACTTGCTGTCTTTGTACGAGATGCGGTTGATGTGGGTCTTCCACAGGGGTAGTTTCCTTTGCCCAGTTTCATACTAGGCCTTTGCAGTTGGTCATCCCAACCAAGTAGGACAAGTCCCCAACAAGTTATTGTTGCTTCTCCTTTCTTCCTATCTGTTGGAGGGCCCAGACACACAGTCCTAGCAAAACTGAGGCTGCTACCAACAGGGCATCATCATTATAATAACCATGGTTATTTTTTTATGGTATAGGATCATTTTAAATTTCTTGTTACAGCTTTTATGTTAGAGGGAAACGCCCTCCTTTTGCTGCACTACTTTCAGACATCCTAAATGTATTTGATTGGTTGCTTCGTCTCCCTTAGAGCTATAAATAAAGGACATTTTTATTATACTCCCTACGATTTTTGAGCCCTGTTCTGTGACTGCACCTTGTCTCCTTGCTAGTGTTAGGAATAGTTCATGGTTGTGTCTTTGGTTGTTCTTAGAAATGAAACTACTGGCTACGAACATCAGTCTGAAGTTGGTTATGTAGCTCAGAGACAGGAAAGTTCTGTCAAGTATCCAATCCTTCTGCTGGGTGCCTATAACCGTAGTGTATATGAATTAGAACTTTACTTAAAGGAAAGTCAATACACCAAAATCCCCCTTTTTGAACATTGACCCGAGAATCCTAGGTACTGAGATCTGACCCAATTAAAGGACAAGTCAAACTTTCAAATAATTTGGCAGCTTAACTGATGCTGTCTCTTAATGGGCCAAACCAAATTGACAAGGGTCATAAGATAGGGGCACAACTCCACAAATACCATAAAATAATATTTTGTTAAGTGTTACACTATAGCAAAAATAAAAACACACATGCAACACAAAGACACTGTTAAAATCAATTCATGCACTATTCCTGTGGTGCTAAAATACTTAGCAATCCATATTATAGAAGACCACAAGGTATCAAAAAGTACAAATAGAAATCAGTATTAAATATCTCCACAAATAGCCGGAAAAAAAAGAAAAAAAATGTATTTTTTATATTTCTCAAGTGAGTGTTCAAGTGTAGTAAGCAATCACTGGAAAGAAAAAAAGAAGAAAAAAAGATATCATACTGTCCTTGTGGTCAAACGTGACTCCCGGAGAAGCCGGAGCGGCGGATTGTGTGGGGTCTCCTGCCTTCAATCCACTGCCTGATGTTTAGTCACGTTTTAACAACGACAGTATGATCTTTATTTTTTTCTTTCCAGTGATTGCTTGCTACCTCAGCTCCCTTAAACAGCCCTGCACCAACAGCACTTTTGTGTATTGGGTTTACATTGGGGTTCTCATCCCCTGCTTTACTTAGTGAATATAACCTCCTTATCTAGCATCTGCACTTTAGATTTGATTAATTGCACAGGTTTATAGTTGGAAATGGTTTTGATTAATTATTTATAGTAATTTTTTATATTGCTGTTTTTTGCACAAAGTGGAGTAATTGAACACTCACGTGAGTAATTAGAAATATAAAAAACATTTTTTTTTAATTTTTTTTTCTGCGCTATTTGTGGAGCTATTTAATACTGATTTCTATTTGTACTTTTTGATACCTTGTGGTCTTCTATATTATGGATTGCTAAGTATTTTAGCATCACAGGAATAGTGAATGAATTTTAACAGTGTCTTTTTGTGTATTTATTTTTGCTATAGTGTAACACTTAATAAAATATTATTATATTCTTGGTGTGCCACACACCCCGCTTCACTTCTAAATATTCATCACTTAATGGGTTAACTCGCCGCCAGGTGACATAGTGCAGAGAGGAAGTCTTGTAACGAGCCCCCTTCCGGCCTATATATACCTGGTACCTCCCTTCAATCACCAGTATTTTTCTCTCTGCTTGACGACAAGACAGAGGTTGGAAGTCTCCTGCTTACAGGTAGGCCGGGGTTTTCTTACCCCGCCACCCCCCTTTTGGTCTATTTCTGCCCGGTTTGAGTTTGTATACCTTAATGGTGGAATGGAAGCCTCCCAGCCTAGGCTGCTCACCGGGCAAATGGTAGATGGCACTTTAAGTGCCTAGGAGCTTATCTCCTACCGCTCGACCTCATGCGTGGGGCAATGCGGCTATCCGGCATGGTGATCCGGAAATGGGATGCCCCTGTCCCGAGGGTCCCCGTAGCCCCTTACTCTCCCGTTACGGTCCCTTCTCCCTTCACTATGGGGGGGGGGTTGAGGGTGTGCTTTAAGTATGTGTGTTTCACTTGTATCACTTTATTTCAACATGTGTGTGTGTTCATGTTATGCATTTAGTGTTATTTAACATGTGTATACCTTGGGTTCATGTGGTTTAGGTCTGCTTGAATGGCAGACCGCGCTGGGTAGGTGGCTGGCCGCTTTTCTTAGCAGACCATTGCTTTAGTGGCCCCCTACCCCTTCCCCCCCTCCCCCCTCCCCCCTTCCCCCTTCTCCACTGACATTGTATGTGCTCTATTTTGCATAGGCTGCGCTATGCGGTCTTTATTTGTCCTCCCCCCTCCGCTGCCTGGGCGCACGTGTAGTGGCCCATCTGGTGTAATCTCCAGCTGAATGGCTGTACTGATTTGCGTAGGGGGGCGGGTCCCGGTGACGCGGCATCGGGGGCGCGGCGCCGACGGCGGCGTCATGCGGCGTTTTGCGGCGGGCCCAGCATTTACTTCCCTTCAAAGGAGGAAGTCGCGTGGGCTGTGGCTGCTGGCTGCTCTCCGGCTGCTGCCTTCGCTGGGCCAGGTAAGCGGCCCCACCCGTTGGGGCCGTTATGTGGGGAGTGCATATCGTTTTTGTATTTGATATGGGGGGAGTCATATTTTATTAGGGGGCATGATTTTGCTCATGTTTAAAGGCACTTTGGTGCCATGCCTATATGATTCTTATACACATGTGAGGATCTGATTGGGGTTTCTTTTTCCTTACAGATCCCGGGATCCCTGCTTATGGTGGCCCTCCGGCTCTTTGTCTACCCTGACTCAGAAGATTGTCTTCTTGATAGCGATCACTTCGGTCCGGCGTGTCTCGGAGTTGGCGGCCTTGTCTATCCAGGCACCTTACTTTGAGAGGCATCAGGATAAAGTGGTCTTTCGGTTCAAGCCAGACTTTCTTCCTAAGGTTGTTTCTGCTTTTCATTTGAACCAAGATATTGTTCTTCCCTCCTTGTGTCCTAATCCTAAGAATGACAAAGAGAGGGTTTTGCATTGTTTGGATGTAGTACGCTGTGTTAAGTACTACTTGATTATCACGTCTCCTTTTCGTAGGACGGATTCCTTTTTTGTTGTGCCCCATGGGCCTAAGAAGGGTTTGGCACCAGCCAAATCTGCCATTAGCAAGTGGATACGTCAGGCCGTTACTGCGGCCTATTCTGCTAAGGGAAGAGTTCCCCCTTTTCGCATCACTGCTCATTCCACTTGCGCTGTTGGGGCGTCTTGGGCTTTTCAGCACCAAGCTTCTGTTGAACAGGTTTGTAAGGCCGCCACTTGGTCTTCTGTTCACACTTTTTCCAAGTTTTACAAAGTTGATGTGCGAGCCTCAGCGGATGCTGTTTTTGGCCGCAAAGTTCTGCAGGCTGCAGTCATTTAAGTTATGCTTCACCTGGCCTTGAGATGCCCTTCCCTTGTGGACACTGCTTTTGGATGTCCCATTAAGTGATGAATATTTAGAAGTGAAGCGGGGTGTGTGGCACACCAAGAATAATACCATTTTGTGAGTACTCACCTGAAAAATGGATATTGTTGGTGTGTGTGCCACACACCCCGCTTCACCCCCACCCTTTTCGGTATTACCGAAGCCTTTATATGGTGAAGCCTTTTTTATTTATTTATATCAAAATTGATTTTGAGGTTATCGGTGGAATACTGGTACCTTGTCTTTCTGCTTTTTAATATACTGGTGATTGAAGGGAGGTACCAGGTATATATAGGCCGGAAGGGGGCTCGTTACAAGACTTCCTCTCTGCACTATGTCACCTGGCGGCGAGTTAACCCATTAAGTGATGAATATTTAGAAGTGAAGCGGGGTGTGTGGCACACCAACAATATCCATTTTTCAGGTGAGTACTCACAAAATGGTATTTTTATGGTATTTGTGGAGTCGGGCAGCACGCTCAGTTATCAATATTAAAAGCTGTACCCACTATTTTGTATAAGTAGTACTGATGCTGTCTCTTCCATCATGCCACCAACATTTCCTATACCTCTTTGCTGCCACCACCCTGATCCAGACCACAAATTAAAGCCTGATGCTTGTCAGGTTGACACTTCCTCTCTTAGTGGTAGGCTGAAATGCCCCCCCCCCCCCCAACACTTTCACTCCAATGCAATGCACACAGCATGCTTGAATCACACAGCCTTGCCACTCCCAACACAGAGGACAGTACCACACATGGTGAAACTCTTATATGTCACACCCCCCACTTCCAACTAGTCATAACACTTGGGATACCGACCTGTAGAGGGCGATCTTTGCAGAGATGACTTGAAAAAAAAGGAGCACCTCCCGGTCCATAAATACCTGGGACCTCCCACTATTCCCCAGTCTTTCGTCTCTGCAGATCGGCGAAGCAAGTCAGAAGATGACTCTCTCCTCCTTGCAGGTAGCCGGGGTAACTCCCGGCATTTTTTAAGTACTATTTCTGCCCGGACTTCTGTTTAAAATTTGGCTATGTTGATTTGCCTCCCAGCTTAGGCTGCAGGCTCGGGCAATGGTAGCAGCACCTCTGGGTGCATAGGGGAGCTAGCTCCCCCCGTGAGACCCCATACTAAGGGGTAGGCGGTGTCCGGGTTGGTGTTCCCCGGCTTGGGATGCCCTGTCCCTCTTTCCCTTGGAAGTTGGGATTTGTTCCTCCACTATCCCCCCTTCAGGCCCTTTTGGGGCATCTGGGGGGGGGGGGGGATTTTCTTATAAAAAAGGGGGAATATACATATATAAAGGAGTTTAAGAATGTATATGTGTATACATTTATATATATAATAGACACATTTTTATTGTGGATATATGTTTTACAACCATTTCTTTTATAGGAAGGACTCACTGTGTAATATAATTTCGGTTTGCTCTGCCTCTTTGTGTCCATTTCGGCTGGCAGCCTGCGCTGCCTGTAGCAGGTGTTTTACCTCGCAGCTGATTGCAGCTGATGTCTTTGAGGGGGCGGGGTCTGGCGCGTGTACGCGGCCGTTCTCTCTCTCTCTCTCTCTCTCTCTCTCTCTCTCCATAGCGATGCGCTGTTGTTCCGGCCATGTGTTGTTGGGGGTGGGGCTTAGACGCGGCGTGCGTCTCGTGCTGCCTGTCGGCTTCTGGTATTTAAACTATCATGCTGCGAGCGGCGGGTGCCCTCTTTTGCTCCAGACGTTGGTCCGTGAGCAACCCTTTGTCTCTTGTTCAGCGCGGTTGTGGGGGGTTTGTTCTCTGTTTATGCTCTTCTTGTTTTTAAAAAAAAAAAAAAAAAAAGGAAGATATAAATTTATATATATAAAGTTTTATGAGTATTAGGGTTGTTTATAGAGAAAGCAGCCTTTTCTTCTTGGACTATGGCCTTTTGCATGTATATTTTTGTTTATAGAGGTATTTCCTCTTATGTTGTCTTTTGAGTCTTATATTATTCCTCATGTTTTTCAGGTGGAATCTCCCTTAAAAAAGGGGGTTGTCTCCCGGTCCTTAGGTCCTTGGAGTCCTTTGGGGCCCCTTATTATAGTATATGTTTGTTACAAAAATAATAATATATAATATATATATATAAATTTATTATAATTAATTAATAATTAATTTATATATATTATGAAATAATATAAATCCTCCCACTTGGGACTTTTAAAGGGCATCCCGGGTAGCTTTGTGGATAAATCCCTCTGGGTATTGCAACTACCCTTCTGTTGAATAAAAACACCATATGGAGGCGTCTCAGGATACTGGGTTTGGTGTCCCTTCGGGGCAACCCAGGCTGTGTTTGAGTTGTGGGGCTTCCGCTGTTGGGGATAATACGCTTATTTGTGTACCTTGCGCTCAGCAGACTATTGCACAACAATCTGGGGCTCAGGCCCCGGGTCAGGGGTCCTGGCCCCTTCTCCTACCCCACCCTGTCTTACCCATACCCCTAGTGATGTGGGCACAGTCGGTGAGTCGCATCCTGATGTGTGTGCCAGATTGGCAAACATTGAGAAATTTATATCTGGCTCTGTGGCTAAGAACCTCAGCTAAGAGAAAGCACTAGACCCCTGTCACTCCAGCTGGTGAAGGTGAGGAATATGAGTTGCTTGACTGGTCTGATTATTCCCCTTTAGAAGAGGGGGAATTATTTGAAGATTCTGAAGGTTCTGATGATCAGCAATTTGTTGGTGCTGGTACTGAGCAAGGGCAGGGGGATGTTGTGGACACCCTGAAGGCCCTTGCTCACCTTTTTGAGGTTCTGGCGATTTCTCCTCCAGAAGATGTTCCTCCCTTAAAGGGGGAGTTCTTTGGGGTCTCTAAGCCGCGCTTAGAATTCCCAAATCAGAAACATTTTGAAGATATCATTCTTAAGGAGTGGGAGAAGCCTGCTCGGCTTCCAGGCATTCCTTCTGGTTGGGACCAAAAATATCCCTTCCCTATTGACACAGTCAAGCGCTGGTCATCCCCTCCTGAGGTTGATGCTCCGGTGCTTGGTTTATCTAATAATTCCATTTTACATTCTCCGGATTCCGCCACTCTAAAGGATGGTGAAGATAAGCGTATTGATCAGATGGCTTGCCACGCTTTTGCTAGTGTTGGTTCAGCCCTACGGCCTGTAAGTGCCTCAGCTCTTATGGCAGTTGCTTCCAGGTCTGTTATCAGGGACCTGTTGAACACTTCTGGTCTTGATCCGGATTGTGATGAGTTTGCCGCTCTTAAGCGGTGTGAATTATTCTTGTCCTTTATACTATCCGCTCTGGATGACACTATGGTTATGTGTATTAGGACTCACTTACAGCACTTCCCTTTGTAGGCTTACGGCTTTTTGGGGAAAAGTTAGATTCTGTCACAAGAGGAGGAATGTTACCTCAGCGTAAAGAGCAGCGCCGCCCTGTCCGGGGGGCGGCCTCCTTTAACCCTTCCTTTCGTGGTACCAGAACTGCAAAAATGTCAGTTTTTTTCTGCCCACAGAGGCGATTCCTGGAATAGGGGCAGAGGTCGTGCCCGTCCCGGTCGTAACTGGGGGTCCAAGCCTAAGCCCGCGGCCAAACTGGCTCAACAATGAGATGACGCCCTCACCCTTGCGGGTGGGGGGGACGGCTGAGGTACTTTTTCCAGATATGGGTCCAGCATATTTCAGACAAATGGATTCTGGAAGTAGTGTCTTCCGGTTACAAACTGGACTTCGATACCAGGCCCCCTTACAGATTCTTCAGGTCCCTGATGCCTTCGGATCCGTTGGCCGCCCAGGGACTCCGGGCGGCAGTAAAGAATCTTTTGGACATGGCTGTCATTTGCCAAGTGCCTCCTGTAGAAAGAGGCCTAGGATTCTATTCCAATCTTTTTACGGTGCCCAAAAAGGACGGCTCTGTTCGGCCCATTCTGGATTTAAAGCGTCTCAATCAGTTCATTCACTTCAGGAGGTTTCGTATGGAAACCCTATGCTCGGCCGTCAATTTTCTTCGGCAGGGGGACTTCATGACGTCCATAGACATCAGGGATGCGTATCTGCACGTGCCTATCTTTCTGGCACACCAAGGATCCCTCAGGTTTACGGTAGGGGATCAACATTTCCAGTTTGTGGCCCTTCCGTTCGGGCTTACCTCGGCTCCAAGGTCCTGTCGGGAGTGATGGCCCTTTTCAGAATCCAGGGTATTCGCATTGTCCCGTATTTAGACGACCTTCTCATAATGGCTTCATCCATCAGCTGGACACCGGTACGGTGGTATCCACGCTGGAAGGGTTTGGTTGGGTGATCAACTACCCCAAATCCCCTCTCTCTCCATCCAGGGAGATTCCATTTCTGGGCATGATTCTGGATACCCTTCAGGCCAAGGTGTTTCTTCCACAGCCCAAAATTCTTCTGATTCAAGAACTGGTTTGGTTCTTGCTAACCAACCCTCGCCAGTCTATCCGGTTAGAGATGAGACTGGTGGGATTGATGGTGGCATCCGTCGGGGCAGTTCCGTTTGCCCAGTTTCACATGAGGGCGCTTCAGCTCCATCTCCTGACGACTTGGGACAAGTGTCCGTGGTCATTAGATCAGATTTGTCTGTTGTCTCCCCACGTTATGCAGTCCCTTCAGTGGTGGCTAGTGTCGAGCAATCTGTTGAAAGGCAGGTCCTTTCTGAACCCTTGTTGGGAAACTGTCACCACGGATGCCAGCCTGATGGGCTGGGGGGGCTTCTGGAGGAAACTTCAGTTCCAGGGGTTGTGGGGGCCTCAGGAGGCTCACCCCTCCATCAATGTTCTGGAGCTGCGGGCCCTTTGGTTGGTTCTGTCCCGGTTAACTCTTCATTTACAGGGGCTGCCAATTCAGGTCTGATCGGACAGTCGGACGGCTGTCGCTTACATCAATCACCAAGGAGGGACTCGCAGCAAGAGTGCCTTCAGGGAAGCCTTTCTGATTCTAGCCTGGGCCGAGGAAAATGTACCTTGCATATCAGCGGTTTACATTCCGGGAGTGGAAAACTCGGAGGCAGACTCCCTGAGCAGGAGCTCATCCCGGCGAGGGGAATGGTCTCTCAATCCCAGGGTATTCAAGTTCCTTTGTCTCAAGTGGGGGACTCCGGAAGTGGATCTCTTTGCCTCACGGCACAACCACAAGCTTCCGGCCTTTGTGTCTCTATCCCTGGATCCTCTGGCATTGGCAGTGGATGCCATGTCGCTGAACTGGAGAGATCTGAGGTTCCTGTACCTGTTTCCCCCCTTCTGCATGATAAGCAAGGTGTTTCAAAAGCTAACTCAAGAAGGGGCACCAGCAATCTTGGTGGCTCCAAAGTGGCCAAGACATCTGTGGTTCGCAGACGTCGTGCGACTGGCGGTAGATCAGTTTTATCTGCCTCTTCTTCCGGATCTTATCACCCAGGGTCAACTATGTTAGCCCAATTTACATACACTGGCTTTGACGGCGTGGCTGCTGAAACCTCCATCCTAAGGGAGGAGGGTCTTTCTGATGCAGTGATTCAGACTCTTGTTAGAGCTAGGAAGAAGTCTTCCTCTACCATCTACTATAGGACTTGGAGGTCTTATATTGACTGGTGTGAAGCTAGGGCCTTGCCTTGTAGGGTGTTTTCAATCCCCAGGATTTTGGAATTTCTACAACATGGTCTGGACTTGGGGTTCCAGCTTAGCACCTTGAAGGGGCAGGTCTCTGCCCTGGCGATTTTCTTTCAGAGGTCCTTTGCTCTCCATCCTCTGGTTAAAACTTTTTTCCAGGGTGTTACACATGTGCGGCCTCCTTTGGGATCTTAATTTGGTGCTTTCTGCCCTGCAGGGTCCTCCTTTTGAGCCCTTGCAGGATACTGCTCTTTCTATACTTAGAAAGTGGCTTTCTTGATTGCTATCACTTCAGTTCGGCGGGTTTCAGAGTTGGCGGCCTTGTCCATTCAGGCCCCTTACTTTGAGAGGCATCAGGACAAGGTTGTTTTCCGCTTCAAGCCGGATTTCCTTCCTAAGGTAGTTTCTGCTTTTCATCTTAATCAGGACATTGTTCTCCCTTCCTTGTGTCCTAAACCAAGCAATCACAAGGAGAGGATGTTGCATTCCTTGGATGTGGTTAGATGTGTGAAATATGATTTGGTGACTACTTCTGCTTTCCGTAAGACGGACGCTTTTTTGTTGTGCCCTCTGGGCCTAGGAAAGGTTTGGCTCCAGCCAAACCTACCATTAGTAAATGGATACGCCAGGCCATTGTTGGGGCCTATTCTGCCAAGGGGAAGGTTCCCCCTTTTTCGTGTTACTGCGCATTCTACTCGTGCTGTTGGAGCGTCCTGGGCTTTTCAGCACCAAGCTTCTGTTGAACAAGTATGCAAGGCTGCTACTTGGTCTTCCGTTTATACTTTTTCTAAGTTTTATAAAGTTGATGTGCGGGCCTCAGCAGATGCTGTTTTTGGCCGCAAAGTTCTGCAAGCTGCAGTGGTTTAAAGTGGACCAACACCGAGAGGTGATCGGCCCGGAAATCTATAAGATTCCCGGGCCGATCACCTCCCACCCCGCGGGACATCCGAGATCGGGATGTCCCGCGGGGTGAAACCCCCCCAAACACCCCAAATCACCTACCTTATCTTCCTCCCTCGCGCCCCTGTGGGCGTGCGCGCGCCCGCGCCGGCCGTCTGCGAATGGCCGGCGGGGGCGCGCGCGCGCCGAAAGTGACGCGAGGGAGGCGGCGGCGGCGGCAGCCGCTTGGACGTTCCTGATCCCCGCCTGGACGTTGGCGGGGATTGGACCGTCCAGTCACGTGGGAGCGGGGACAGGTAAGATTTTGGGGCTTTCTGGGGGGTTTCACACAGCGATCGGGGTGCCCCGCCGAAGTGGACCAAAACCCAGGATAGTCAAAATCCTGGGTGTTGGTCCACTTTAAGTTTGCGCATCATTTCCTTGGTTTGGATCCCCACCCTTTATGGACACTGCTTTTGGATGTCCCAAGTGTTATGACTATTTGGAAGCGGGGTGTGTGACATACTGGTAATAATACCATTTTGTGAGTACTCACCTGTAAAATGGGTATTACAAGTATGTCACACACCCCGCTTCCCCCGCCCTTTTTTGTTCTGGGATCCTTTATATGGTGAACTTTTTTGATTGTACTCTTGTAATTGGCTCTTCCTGGTCCCCTTACTGCTGTCTTATAACTGGGGAATAGTGGGAGGTCCCAGGTATTTATGGACCGGGAGGTGCTCCTTTTTTTCAAGTCATCTCTGCAAAGATCGCCCTCTACAGGTCGGTATCCCAAGTGTTATGACTAGTTGGAAGCGGGGTGTGTGACATACTTGTAATACCCATTTTACAGGTGAGTACTCACAAAATGGTATTTTTATAATTACTCTGGCAATATATTTTCGCTTTCCAAATGGGAAATCATTAGACCCTTTCCATGTGTAGCCCTATACAATAACTGGACAATAACCTAATAGAAAGCTTACTAATCCTCTACTTTCCAAATTGAAGTAGGGGAAAACACAGTAGGATGTTTTTAGGGCTGCAAGCTTTTCCTAATAAAAGCAGAAGAATGGAAGCACAACTCCATTAAGGGCATCTGTATTCAAAGTCTAACATCACAGCATACTTGCCTTGCCTACCAGGCAGATAATCCCTGCTCTCAGATTGACATAGTTCTTGAGTTCCTGTCTACAACCATGCTCCTAAGTAGGTCCCAGTTAGACCACCTAATGCTAAAAGCAGAAGTGTGGTCATGATCCCACCCCTGCCTCTGTGTGTGAGAATCCCTATTCACTGTCAAGGGAGAGGGGTGTTTTGTCTGCCAGTTTACTTGTAGCAGAAAGTTGGCCTGACTAGAAAGAATGCTGGGAGGGGTGTCTATAGATTGGGGACTTGCACTTACCAGCCATACCTTTCTCGGACAACAGAGCAAAGGGTTCAGCTGCCTGTACATCTATACATTTAAAAGCACCCCCAACACTCCAACACCATGGTTATACACTGAACAATATCTCATTTAGGATGAGCCCCTAAGGGACTATAAAGCACAGCACACCCAGCAGCAGCCATTGCCTCCAATTGAAGTATTGGATTCTGCTATTAAAGGAGGTACAGTTTGTTCAAGGTTGTGCTACAGCCTTTAGGCATCTACTGGAGCCCATACCCCCCCCCCCCCCCAGCCAGTTTAAAAGTTGTGAGCAAGTCTGAGATGCAAGTATGAGCCTGAATGAGGCAAAATAAATTACCAGGTCTTTGCCACTTGTGGAGCATTTTATAGTAAGCCAATACGTTTGCCGGTGGAGAATACACAACTCCCCAGCATCTGATTGCTGGCCTGTTTTTAGGGGTTATTCACCTACTTTTCCCAATATCCAGTCCAGGTCGTCCCATAGTACTGACGTGGGTATTCTGCCCCCAGGGGGCGCTCGACTGCAAGATCAAAAGCTGTCACTCCTCCCGGCCCCCTATAAAAGCAGGTGTCTCTCTATCCTTTCCCAGTGTTCATCTTGCAGTCTGGCTGCTGAAGATCGTTGGATACTCTCTCCTGGATATTGCAGCTGAGCAGGGCCTCCTAGCCCGTCTGCCGCTGCGGACCCTATTATCACTGATCCCGTGGACCCAGTATTGCCTCCCAGCCTCGGCTTTCGGGACTGTGACGGTAGGGAGAACGCGGGGGTCAGGCATTTTTGGCAGAGCTAGGCTCTGGGCGGCAGACCCTGACTAAAGGGTAGCCGGCCATAGGCTGATGGCGAACCACTTACTGCCCTCTGGCTTTTCATTCCCTCTTGCCCCACAAGCTTTATTGCTGTGTGTGTGTGTGTGTGTGTGTGTGGTGATATTGTCACTGTATTTTACATCGCGCATGTTATACTTACCTCCCTCACTCCCTCGAGTTGTCTCCTGTTCTCCTCTCCCCTCCATTTTTGGGCTGTTACGCTGTGAGGGGGGGTGGCCGCCGCTCTGCGTTTTCTTCCGTGACCACAGGCATCCTCTGTGTACCGGCGACGGTGTGTGCAGCCACGTGCGTGCACTGGGGGCGCCCAGTGGCTGCTATGTGGGTTTTTTTGGGGGGAAGGCCTCCATCTTGTGCTCTGTGGAGAAGGCAGGAGGCGGGCGCTCCTGTTCGCGTCGACGGGGGGGCAGGGTCCCACGTTGACTCTCCGCGTCACCGCCGTGCGGCCCGCCCCTCAAGGAACGTGCCGAGCTGCTGGCTCTGCGCCATTTTGCTGCTGCCTATCCTGTCACGCTGCCTGGTTCCCCTCCAGTGTTGGCCTACGCTGTCAGTGTTGTGAGTCCCTATTACTAATTTCGATTGTGTTATCTATAATGTGCATGTGCGCATGGCGCGTACCTGCCTCTAGCCCTTCTTTTCCTGCAGCCTCTCCAGAAACCCCGCTGGTGCACTCAGCCCCCAGTGAAGGGGAAGCCAGCAGGGGGTCCCATGTTGATTTGGCATACAGGGTTGCCAGTCTCGAGAGACAGATCTCGCGAACGGCTCCCAGGAAGGCCACGAGTAAGAGACGGCACGTCGAGCCAGTTTACTTGGATAATGATGATGATGTTTTTGACGGTTTGGGCTCTGTGGAGGAAGGTGAGTTGCCAGAGGAATCACGGTCCACTGCGGATTATTCTGTTGGAGATGACAGTTTGTCTGGTTTCTCGTCGGATGAGGATGCGTGGCTCCCTGATAATACGGAGCAGTTGCTTGCCTCAGTGTTTGAGATTTTACACATGTCTTTCCTAGAGCGGCTAAGAGGAAGCAAGGTGATTTGTTTAGGCCTGAAAGACAGAGGCGAGTCTTTCCAGAGCAGGCCCATTTTTCTAATATGTTTTTCAAGGAATGGGAAAGGCCTAACAAACTACTTTCGGTGCCTAAGGGCCTGGATAGGCGGTATCCCTTCCCTGAGGAGCTGGTCCGGCTATGGTCTCATCCTCCCGAAGTGGATGCCCCTGTGTCGGGGTTGTCCAACACTACTATTACGCCTTCACCTGATACCGCTTGCTTACGTGATCCAGCGGACAAGCACATGGATCAGCTGGTCTGTCATGCCTTCACCTTTACTGGTGCCTTGTTTCGGCCTGTGTGTGCCGCGGCTATTGTCTCCCTGGCCATCAGAAAGAAGGTGAGACACCTTGTGGATAGCGCTAAGACTCGCAAGCGGGCGGAGGATTTTAAAGACCTCAAGGCTTGCGTGGACTTCATTGCCTTTGTTGTCTCTGCCTTGGACGATGGTGTCAGGCTTGGTGCCAGGATTTTGGCCCTGCTTGTTGCACTTCGCTGCTCGCTCTAGTTGCGGCAATGGTCGGCTGATGCCGCGGCCAAAAAGTCGCTTACTAGTATCCCCTTCGTGGGGCACCGGTTGTTCGGGGAGTGTCTGGACCTCCTGGTCAAGGATGGTAGACTCCCTCAGAGACGGTGGCCTGCTCGGCCATTTCTGGGCTCATCTGCCTATCGCTCCTTTCGAGGAGGAAGAGGCTCTTCATTTTCAGGTGGTCGCAGAGATACCTGGGGTAGAGGTAGGTCCCGCGGCCGACCCAATCCCGCTTGGGGAGCCAAGTCCAAGCCCCCTGCCAAGACCCCTCAGGCATGAGGAGGCACCCTCACCCATCCGGGTGGGGGGACGGCTTCTGCATATCTGGAGACAGCACATCTCGGATCGGTGGATTCAGGAGGTGGTGTCCTCCGGTTACAAAATAGAGATGGCAGTCAGGCCGCCCATCAGGGCATTTGTGTGTTGCCCTATTTGGATGATTTGCTGATTGCGGCTCAGTCCCTTCAGCAGGCCGAGAGCGACACCCAGACGGTGTTACTCCAGGATTTCGGCTGGGTAGTCAATTACCCAAAGTCTTCTATCACTCCCTCAACGGTGAGGTTCTTCCTGGGCATGACGATAGACACCGCTCAGGTCAAGGTATTCCTGCCACAGCAGAAGGTGTTGGGCCTCCAGACGCAGGTGCAGGCCTTGCTGTCTTGTCAGCGGCCATCGATCCGTCTGGGGATGAGACTGGTGGGCCTAATGGTGTCATGGTTCGAGGCCGTGCCCTTCGCCCAATTTCAATTGAGACCTCTTCATTTGAACCTGTTGACCGGCTGGGACCAGATGCAGGAGTCGCTGGAACAGGATTTTCACTGTCCCCCCTGGCCAGGCAGTCGATCTTGTGGTGGCTGGACTCCAGAAACCTATTGGTGGGCAAGTCCTTTCTGACTCCCCGGTGGCAGATAGTTACCACGGATGCCAGTCTGACCAGCTGGGGCGGCGTTTGGCAGACGCAGAAGATCCAGGGTCAGTGGGGTCTGCAGGAGAACCTCTTACCCATAAATCTCCTGGAGCTGAGAGCGATCCGGTTGGTACTTCTTCGCTTGACTCCACCTTTAAGGGGTCGTGCGATCCAGGTCCACTCGGACAATGACATGGCTGTCGCCTACATCAATCACCAGGGCGGGACTCAGAGCAAGCGAGCCCTCAAGGAGGTGTCCCAGATTCTGATTTGGGCAGAGGAGAATGTTCCCTGCTTCTCAGTGGTTTACATCCCCGGGGTAGAAAGCCAGGAGGCAGATGCCCTGAGCAGGAACGCCTCACGCCTGGGGGAATGGTCTCTCAGCAACAAGACTTTTCACGCTCTGTGCCTCCGCTGGGGTCAGCCGGACGTGGACCTGTTTGCGTCCAGACACAATCACAAGCTCCCAAGGTTCGTCTCCCTCCTCAGAGATTCTCTGGCCTTTGCCACAGACGCTCTGGCAATTCCCTGGATGGAGTTCAGGCTCCTTTATGCATTCCCTCCGTTTCCACTCCTGGGCCGAGTGCTGCGCAAGATAGCCCAGGAGGGGGAACCAACCATCTAGGTGGCTCCTCGGTGGCTGAGAAGGAGTTGGTTTGCGGACATAGTTCAGATGTCAGTAAATCGATACATCATGCCTGATGACCCAGGGCTTCTCACTCGCTGCGGCATCCCAATTTACAGACGGCCTGGCTATTGAGACCTCAATCCTGACGGAGAAGGGGCTGTCGGCCATGGTTGTGCATACCATGATACAGGCGCGGAAGAAGTCTTCTTCCATGATATACTACAGGGTTGGCACGCCTACATTGCTTGGTGCGAGTCCAAGAGTCTCCCTTGCCGCACATTCTCTATTTCTAGGATTCTGGAGTTTTTACAACACGGCTTAGACTTGGGTCTCCAGCTGAGCACCCTCAAGGGCCAGGTCTCGGCCTTAGCCATCTTTTTCCAGAGATCCATTGCCAATCATAGGTTGATCAAGACTTTTTCCCAGGGAGTCACCCATGTCCGTCCACCGCGTAAGTCAGTAATACCGGTTTGGGACTTAAATTTGGTACTTTCTGCTCTTCAGGGTCCTCCCTTCGAGCCTTTGTGCGATGCTGCATTGTCTATTTTGACTCTCAAAGTGGTCTTTTTGGTAGCGATCACCTCGGTGCGTCACATGTCAGAGCTGGCCGCGCTTTGTATGAAGCCTCCCTACTTTGAGCGGCATAAAGATAAGGTGGTTTTTCGATTTAAACCTGATTTTTTGCCTAAGGTCGTGTCTCCCTTTCACCTCAATGAGGAAGTTCACTTACCTTCTTTGTGTCCAGCACCGACTAATTCTAAGGAAAGGGCCCTCCATGCCTTGGATGTGGTCAGAGCCATAAAATATTACCTGGTTGCGACTGAATCCTTCAGGAAACCGGATTTGCTCTTTGTCCTAACAGAAGGCTCTAGGAAAGGTTTGCTACCAGCCAAGTCCACTCTCAGTAAGTGGATCAGACAGGCGGTGGTGCAAGCATATTCTGCCAAGGGGGAAGGAACCCCCTTTTCGTATTACAGCTCATTCTACTAGAGCTATTGGTGCCTCCTGGACTTTTCAGCACCAGGCATCTGTTGAACAGGTTTGTAAGGCCGCCACTTGGTCTTCAGTTCATACCTTTACCAAGTTTACAAGGTTGATGTTAGGGCCTCAGCTGATGCTGTCTTTGGCCAAAAGGTGCTTCAGGCGGTAGTGAAATGAACTACATGCTGTTCCGCACTTCCCACCCTAATGGACACTGCTTTTGGATGTCCCACATGTCATTACTCTGGGACGACCTGGACTGGATATAGGGAAAAATACAATTCTGTGAAACTCAGCTGTAGAATTGTTTTTGGGTATATCCAGTCCAGGTCGTCCCACCCCGCCCTTTGTTCATTTTCTCTGTTTGCCTGTTATGGTGATTGCCATTGGTATTCTTGGACTTGTTGTCCTTAAAGTTCTTTGTTGGAGAGAGTACAAGCTGAAGCTATGTTAAGTAACATGGTTTCTTGGCCTCCTGGCCTGTCTCTTCTTACTGATTTTTAACCACTGGGAAAGGTTAGAGAGACCCCTGCTTTTATAGGGGGCCGGGAGGAGCAACAGCTTTTGATCTTGCAGTCGAGCGCCCCCTGGGGGCGGAATACCCACATGTCATTACTCTGGGACGACCTGGACTGGATATACCCAAAAACAATTCTACAGGTGAGTTTCACAGAATTGTATTTTCTGTATCTCATGCTGCATTGTGGTCGGTGTACTTTGTTCCCTGGGCTTGTATGGTGTTGTATGTGCACCAGGCTGGTCGTTCACACTTGGACACTGGTGTTCACATGAGGTTTACTTATTCTCATTCTTTAGATCTGGGTCGAAGCTAGATTCAACCCAGATTCGCTCCAGTTTGCCAGATACCGGGTCAAATTATCCAGTGCACCATCTGTCGATGCTGGCATGTCGGCCATATCTATCCTGTGAACTGGTGGTATAGGACCCTTCACCAGTTCTTCACAAATTGTTAAAGAACAAAAAAATATTTTTTAAATAAAATAAACTCCCCAATTGCCACCTCTTCATCTGTCCCCACCAGGTGGCATCAAGCAGGTCCGCCGGGTCAGGGGTACCCTACTTGTTTGGGGGGAGGAGCTGTGCTTTTTTTTGTATCTGGAGGGCTACCAAACCAAATTGTCCCCACTCTGACTCCGGGCCTGAGTGGTGAGTATAGAGTCTGCTGAAATCTGGCTTCTCTGAGCGGTATATGGTGCAGGACATCCAGCCATCAGATGCTCCCCACTACTGATGATATGGACAACTTATTTTTGGGTGTACTGCTTTAATGTTTCTCACATTTCTGTAGTCAATAATTCACTTTGTTTCCTTCCAAAACAAGTTTTATTTTTTATATAAGCAAAAATTCTACACTCTCCCATTTTCTGTTTTTGTTTAGTACACTCGGCTGCATTTTAGAATAAAAGGAATAAACATGGCAGACTGGAAACACTGTGAATCTGAGCTATCTGAATTCATGGTATGTATCATTGTCCAGGACTTGCTGAATGGGGAGTGAAGTTCTGACACTTTCCATTGTAGTTCTTTCACTAAAAAAATGTTTCAGACAGAGAGAATTGTCCATCTATTGCTCACACATACTCTTCTTTTCTGCTTCTAGCTTTCCATTAAAAGCATTAACCCAAACATGTCCATTTTCAGAGCTTTTTCCCATTTGGTCAACCCATCATCTTCACACTTCCCTCTAAACATCAAGACGGAGAAAGTTCTGCTGTAAATCTGATTTAAAAAAAAAAGTCTACCAGATGTGCATGGAAAAAGGTTTACTAAAAACAAATGTTGGAAGATGACTAAATTTGCTCCAGATCCTGTATTTACCAGTATATGTGTAAGTGTAAAGTGTAGGTCCCTCATGGGTGGGGACTAGTCTTTGGCCAACTGCAGTTATAACCATAAATATTGTTATAACAGCTTTATTTTGTTTTGTTTTTTGACTACGCACTCACACTAAGAATATTTGCCTTGAAGATTCTGTCTCCCTGTAAATATTGTACAGTCCAGGGGGCTGCATCAGCATAAAAAAAAGTAAGAAATATAACGATTTAAAAAAGTAGGTGAATTTTGGATCCTCTGTCATGCTGCTATCTAAGATCCTTTTATAATAATATTTATTTATACAATCAGAAGTAGGATTTGGGGCGATTGCTTATATGTCCCGCGCTCTTGTCCAGACTTTGTATTCCAATAAATATACTTTATGTTTTATCGAAGTTGCCCTATTGCTTATATAATGAGATGAGGTCTGATTTTAATACGTTTTCCTAATTATTTGGTCATTTATGAGAAGTGTGATTCAGGACTTGATAAAATTTGAGAGTCTGGCTTTCACTTACCGACTCCACAGCCCTGGTAACTTGACAGAAATTCATACATGTTTTTCCAGTGTGGTTTGGGAGGTTTCCCTTCATTTTGGGTTATTGGTGGACCATTGGCTCACGATAAAACCTTCGTTGTCCCTGACTGAAAAGGCCATGCATGTTTCCATCAGTGAAGTTGGGCAGATTTAACCTCATTTCTTGTCCTTGGTGGCCCAGTCGGTCCTAGCAGAGGCATGTGAGTTGCTGAATTTGTTTTTGATGTGGAGTTGGGAAGATATACCCTAATTTCCTGTCCTTGGTGTTTCAGGGGTAGTGGTGTTTCAAATAGATCTGTAGATCTGTAGGTGTCAATGTATAGTAGCTATGCATGTGATTTTGAGACGTGCTTGGATCTAAGGAGCCATCTATATCTCTGGATAGTGGTTGTGCCAATTTTTTGCAGCATAATGTTCCTTGGTGTTCCAATGACTCCGTTTTTGGGGTTACCCTCTTTTGTGTCTCTATTGCTTATGGTAGACCTGAATATGTCCCTGGTTTGAAAGTAATGCAAGTAATTCGCTTCATGTCCTTGCTAGTGACTGATCTTAAAGCCATTAGAGAAACTGAGCAAGAGTAGTGAGAATTCTCTCCAATAGGTTTGATACATTATCTCACCAACCTTCATTCAACACTGGATTTAATTCAGGCTAAGCTACTGAGGAAAACATGATAAAAAGTAAAGCAAGATCTCCTCAATGAATGAAAAAAAAAAAAGAATTCAGCCCTGGACCCCCACATGATGCTTAAAAAAATGTTCTGTTGGCTATCTGTGCCCTCCTTATTCAATAGTTGTCCTTCAGTCAAGGTAAACACCTCTGTGATTGACTGAATTTAAGAATGTTTGCTTTTTTTTCCATGGCTCCTGCTTTTCAGGGGAATTTGGTTACATTTTTGTGAGTCGCAGAATATTGAGGCGGGCAGGGATAAAAGTGGCGCCAGAAGCATAACGGATCTCTCTGAGCATTCCCTCCCACGTGTTCTCATCTTCATTGTACCTGGAAGCATCAGAGACAAACTCATTATGACGCAGAACAGAAGATCCAAATAACTCGGCTATGAAAAGAACATTAGAATAACGGTAGACAGGCTCTGTCCACTTTTGTCTCACCTCCAGATATCATTGAGCTCTGTTGGCACCAACTCATCATTCTCGTTCTCCACTGTGGCAAATCCACCAAGGGCGTAGAGCGTTCCTTCCATGCTGACCAGGCTAAGGGAGCTGCGCTCTTGTGGAAACTCTGTAAAATCTTCCCACCTAAAGAGCAAGAGAAGGGTGTATTTTTGAGGAACACATTTCAGGCAGTCAAATCTCTCCGTAAAAACCTCTTTACCTCGCCATTCCACCTTGTATTCATGAAAACCTGACTCCAGCCACAGATTGGGGGAGAGTTCTGTGACCCTATTTTAGATATTTTGGGTCAATGCTTTGTCTCTAATGAGCAAACAGAAAACTTGGCCCAGGAACATCCTCTTTTGTGTTGTACCTGCCCTCTATGTTTTTCTCCCATTTTTCTGGCTGCCCCAGACCTGGAATTCGTCATTGTCAGCAGCTGCCCAATCTTCTCCCACTTACTCATTCAATGGGACACGCAAGCTGGTGATGTCCCATTGGATTTGGATTTTTGGACATTTATGCTTGCTGCATTTAACCCATCAGTTCAGTGAAACAAACACAAGCAGGTACACACATGCCCAGAGAAACAGGCTGCCTGAGGAGCAGTTGGGGGATCAGGTGCCTTGCTCTAAAACACTGTTTTTTAACCTGCGGTACATGTACCCCAGGGGGTATGTGGGTATGTTTGGGGTACACCAGCAATAGGGGTCTGATGGGTCCAATTTTAACAACATTATTCCCTTTTGCTCTTAAAAGAGCTTATTTTGGTCAAATTTATAATTATTCCCCTCTTGGGAGGGGGAGGTAATCTTTGTCTCTAGGCGGTACTTGGCGTACTTGGCTCTAGAGCACTGTTTCAACCTGCGGGTGCACCAACGGAGTCGCTCTGATAGGTCTGGTATATTATTTTAACATTATTCTTTCTTTCTTCAAAAAGTGCTTCAAGGCAAGTGACCTACTTATTTTGGTTACATTAGTCATCGATTCCCCCCCCCCCCCTTTAGGGGTACTTGGTTACAACCGTTTGTCGCTAAGGGGGTACTTTGCATTAAAGGTTGAGAACAACTGCTCTGGAGCACTTCAGCCAGGAATTGAACCTGCAACCCTCTGGTCACAAGCTGCTTCCTTAACCAATAGGCGATGACTACCCCTTATGAGCTCCTGGGTGACACACTGCTGGGATTAGAGCCTTCCAAGCCTGCCTAATGGACAGAATGAGTGGATAAATGGTTGGCAACAGGAGGGCCCCCCACATAATGGGGATGATGGTGTAGGGCCAGTGGGGGCCTCTGATAGCAAAACAAAACCTTACCTTGGTTCTGACCCTATCCAAAACAGACAAAGATGTGAACACGTACAAAACCCAGTATCTGTTACTTACTTGTTGGTCTTGATATCATAGGCCTCCACTGTATTGGTCAGGCCTGTGTCTGTGACCCCGGCAGCGACAAGGATCTTGCCGTTGTGAATTGTGGCACCAAACAGGGACCGAGCTGTCTTCATAGGGGCCAATTCCTTCCATTCAAACTTTTTGGGGTTGTAGACACACACCCGGTTCAGACATTTTCTGCAAAGCGCAAGGTGGAGAAAAAAGTTTCAACTTTGTGTACTGAAGGGCTCATGTATATACATGGAGATGAGGTTTAAAAGGTTGCTAATGTGTCATCAGAGGGGGGTCTGTTGGCCTGGAGTGAGATTCACTCTGTATTGTCAGAACTTGGGAATGACTGGAAGCTAAGAGAGTTCCTTTTTTTCTTAATAATGTACTTATTCGCAGGGCTAATGTTTTCCAGCTTGTCAATCAAGCGTAAAGGGGTGGGCCTAATAACTAGATCAAGCATAAGTGTGGTGGAGGGGCTAGGACTAATTCAACTTCCTGGCCTGATGGGTTTGCTGTTACCTTGTTATGATCTATTCTGGAGTTCTTCTAAGTCATTGTTTTTTTATTGTGCTGAACAGTAAGGTAGCAGGAGTGCAAACAGGAAGTCGCTAACATTTTACAAAGAATAGGACGGACTGCCTGATAATGTTTCACTTACTTGTCATTGCCTTTCCCTCCGATCACATAGACCAGATCGTTATGTGATACCACCGAGTGTCCATACACAGGATAGAGCAGGGGATCCGATTCCCCCCACTTAAAGGAACTGCAAATAAAAAAGGCATAAAAATGGCAATTTAAAGGAGCCACAACACAGGAATATTTCTTCCTAGTTCATACACGTTGTTCTAAGAATATAGAAGCATTTGCACCAGTCCCTGTCTCAAAGGCGTTAACACTCCTTGTTTAATTTCCTTTTTAGGAAGTCTACTGATGGGGTAAGGTCTTGCTAGTTCTAAGTGTTCTTAGTTTTTTAATTATAATACAAACAAGTATAATACAATATATAAATGATCAAATAAAGAATATATCAATCTATACAGAAGCAACAGTGCTGCAGGAGGTCCTACAAGGTTTACAACGCACAGCCAAATAGGGAAAGCAGCATTTGTACATATTGTACAACCCCAATCAATTTATGGGAAAAAAAACTTGCAATGTTCTGGAAATCAGATAACCATATTTTATTCACAATACATACTATATCCCATTTAGATATTTATGGCCACAACACATCTCTAAAAGGTGGGGCCGGGGCCAGGCTGGCCATTGTGTAGCATACATCTCCTTTAAATGAGGAGAGCGGTTGCTGAAGGTTTAGGAGGTTAATGTTGTCCCATTTTTATCTGATGTAGGCTTCTAACTGCTATAGTTTGAAGGCAGGCTTCCAGTTCAGGTGGGACTGGGTGGTCCTCCTCTTCAGCCTGCAGGACACTAAGTGGTTTCCATAAAGAATTTCACATTTTGATTCATTCAAATGAGATTTGGCACACAGTAGATTGTGGTGTTTCTTGATTGCTTTATACAGATTTTTAACTTGCATTTGTGAACTACACGGCGAACTGTGTTCACTAACAGTGAATTTTGTGAAGTATTCCTGAGCCCATGCAGTGATTTGCATTAACGATTAATGCCTGGTTTTAATGCAGTGGAATCTGAGAGTCTGTAGATCACAAGCATTACATTTTGACTGTTAGCCATGTGCACGTTTTTTTTTTCAGGTTCGCCGAATCTTTTGATGATTATGTATTGTAAATAGACTGTACTGTAGAGACTCCCTAACATACTTGTTAGAGATTGTAGCCATTTTGACCTAGTCAAACATTGACCCTCCAGCTGTTTTAGACTTGCTTTTCCAGCCTATTGTTAACAACATCCTCGATTTTGGAAGCCCTGGGGGGAGGGAATCTATTGGCCCGGGAATCTTATAGATTCCAGGGCCGATCGCCTGGGTTTTGGTCCACTTTAATTTTACCCTTCTGAAACAGATTAACATCTTTACCACAACCACAGGATGTCTCTTTTCATAAGGTTGTTTAAAGTGGACCAAAATCCAGGATTTTTACTATCCTGGGTTTTGGTCCTTGTCCCCCGGGCACCCCAATCAGCGATGCCCTGCTGTGTGAAACCCCCCAGGTCACCCTGTGTAACTCACCTTCCCCTGGTCCTATGGTGCATGCGTGGCCTCTCGTCTAATCAGAGCGCTTGGATCTGCACCCACACCTTCACCTAAGAGCCTTTCCAAGGCAAGTGGATCCGAGCACACTGACGGCCGCATCCCCCCAGGTGCCCACTACCCTCTAACAGGGAACACACCTGCCATTCACAAATGCCTGGCACAGGCATGCGCCCTGGGGGGATAGCGGGAATGCTCACACATGTGCCATTGGTCCAGACAACTCAGGGGCTTTCACACAGCGGGGATGCTTATCCCAATTCAGGATGCCCATTGGGAGGGAATCTAGCAGGGGCATGGGTTTTGATCCACTTTAACAAATGAGAAGCTACTCAATGCATCGGTTTTGGTTAGGCTAGCGGAAACCTAATCACCCATGCAGTAATTATCCAATGGGAGGCTCTTACCTATTTGCTTAGTTAAATCCAGATAGGGACCTTTATTTTTGGTCAGGCAGTGTAATGTACGGGCATTTGTAATGTTAGGGCATTTTAGCTTTGCAATAAATCCAATCACTCACGGTCGGTCGTAGCACATGACTGTGTCCAACGTCTGCTCTCCCTCCTTCAGCTCCTTCCCGCCGATCAGGTAGATTGAGTTCTCTGACTCGCCAAGTCCGAAGAGGCAGCGAGCAGATGGGACTGGGGGCATCCCCAGCCAATCAGAGTCCATGTGATCAAACTGTCAAAAATCAGGAAGCTTTAGTGAGGGAAGGATCATGGTGTTTGTTAGTCAGTCTGGAAGAAACCCATTGCCACCTTTTCCAGGTCAGTGGAGCAGCATGACAGTTAGGATTCCAGCAAACCCCACAAATCCATAAATGCAGATATAACCATATGATTTAATATTCATTTACTTACATAGCTTGATTTGGTTATAAAGTTATACATTTTTAAAACTCTGAATATGACTTTCCCGAGTTTGGTTCCGGTCCCCAGGGGCATCCTGAATCGTAATGCTCCGCTTGCCTCTTCCTTGTTCCAGAGGCGCATGTGCTGGTTCATTATCCAATGAGTCATCTGCCGTGACTGTCACCCGGAAAACGTCTCTCATTGTCTAGATCAGGGGTACTCAACCACTTTTTGTATAGGTCCATTAACGGGCATCCCATAAGAGGTGAAGGTCCGGACGGGGGGTGGATAGTTAGAGTGCAGTGCAGTACCTAATATGACAATGCTAGGGTGCCAGGGAGACTAAGCACTACATCGCTTATCAAGGGGCAGGTGATCAGGGGCTCTGAACATGGCAACACATAAGCAACTGAGTGCAGGGCTGTCATGGAAGGGGTCCAGAAATCTGCCACCGAGGTCCGCCAGTTGAGTACCGCTGTTCTAGATGCTGCCACATCCCCGGCTGGCACGTTTTTGCCCAAACCTATCTAAATGCCGGAAGTGCCACTGTGGATGCGGCAGCTCGTGCTCCCCATTTACACTGATGAGAGCCGTTTACTGATTGACGTAGCCATGGCAGGTGGCTCTCATTGGACAAGTGCCCATACATGTTCCTTTGGAGCTGAGAAAGGTGGTTATGGGCGCGCCGGGGCAGTTACACACAGTGGGGCATCCCAAATCGGCAGCCGGCTGCCAGTCCTGGAATCTAGTGGGGTACTCCTTTGGCAGCTGCACAGAGCGGCTTCCCTCGCCCTGCGTGCGCTCCCACCTGACTACAGAGCAGAGGAAGCTACTCTGTGCCTTCTTTTCAAGGTGCCAGCACCTGAAATCTTAAACCAGACCAACACCCGTTTTTATTTTAACGGGTGTTGGTCCCGCTGTCTGGTGATCGTAAGTAGCGCAGAGAGGCATCCAGAATGCTGGAGCCCCCCTCACAGCAAACCGCACACAAAGCTTGTAGTACTCACCTTCATTACGAGCCAGCGGCGAGAACGGAGTCCTGCGATTATCCGCTGGGCGGTCACAGGGCCAGCGCAGAGGACGTGACTGCGGCCCACGTGACTGCCCCCCAGCGGCCAATCACAGATCTCCGTTCCTGCCGCTGACTCATAATCAAGCTGAGTATTACAAGCTTTGTGTGCGGTTTGCTGTGAGGGGGGCTCCAGCAGGATGCCCGCCCGAGCTACTTATGATCACTAGACAGTGGGACCAACACCCATTAAAGTAAAAACGGGTGTTGGTCTGGTTTAATGCAGCAAGCACCTCTGGCCACATACCCTCACCCCCCACTAGCTGTGGGTTTGCCTGCACCAACCATTCAGAAAGGCCTGGTGCGCGTGCACGCCTAGCTAGAGGTATAGCGTAGATTTGGCAAGGGCTCGGGGCAGCATTTCACTCAGATTGGGATGCCCCATAAATGGCTTGATGGTTGTTCCTCTTTAAAGTTTTCACAATGTAATCTGTTATTTGACCTCTTTATGTTTTATTTGGGGCAGCAGGGAGGGAAAGAAGACAAATAGTAAATACTGCTTTAGCAAAAAAAAAAAAACATACATGAGCCTGGATTGGGCCACTCTAGGGCTGTTTCATATAAAGGAACTGGATGTGTTCAGTGTGTGAGCAGCTGTGGTGACAGCTGGGGGACCCCCCCCCAAGGTGTGCAGGGTGTCGGGGGCCTCAACCCCAGCTGTCAGAGGGAGGTCACTAGCTGTCACCTCACTTGGTGTCACCTGCCGTCCATATATATAATATATATATATATATATATATATATATATATATTTCTCTCTGCAGAAAGCTGAATGACTTTTCCAGGGCCTATGATGCAGCCCAACCAGTGTCATGGCTGAGTGCCAGCTCCTCTGCAGCAATGGGCTTTTCCACATTGTTAGTGATACAGCCACAAACTTAAACCGGACCTTCAGCATAATTTAATGAAAAGCCCAAACCCTTAAAAAACTATTCCCCAGCATCTAAAATTAATATATTTTAGATTTTTAGTCACTTATTTATTATTCTTTCCCCCACTGGGCTGCAACTCTGTTCAGGACTCTAGGATACGGGCGCCGCCATCTTGACTCAGAAGCATCACATACTGAGGAGAGCGGGGGGCAAAAGTACAGGGGGGGGCAGGGTTATAGCTGTGCTTGGCACAGACAGAGCAGAGCTGGGGTCAGGAAAAAGACAACAATCCTAGAATGCAGAGCGGCACAGTCAGAGGACACTTATTTTTAGCAGGCAGCCTGAGACTCCATGTGCCGCCATCTTGGATGTTAAAAGGCTCAGAAAACGCACTAGGTGCAGGTAGGATGATTTTTAATGCGGGCAATCCTGTATGTACAGGGTGGGGGGAAACATAAAAGATAGGCTCTTACTCAGGGTGAAGGTCCAGTTTAAAGATTTTATGTGATAGAGCAACACAAGTAGCAAGTATTTGGGGCATGTAAAGAAAATGATTAGATGCTTTTCCAAATAAAAAAAAAAGAAAAAAAAGTGTGGTGTGCATATGTTTTCCCCTATATAAAATCTAGTGTGCCCAATTGCCTTCAGAAGTCTCCCAATTAGTAAAGAGTCATGTACCTGTATTTCATTTATTCTCAGTATAACTATAGCTGTTCTGTGAAGGCTTCAGAGGTGTGTTAGAGATATTGGTGAACAACAGCATCATGAAAACCAAAGAACAAGGCAGACAGCTCAGGGGGGTTGTGATGAAGTGTATTACAGGGTTAGGTTGTAGAAAAAAACAGCCCAAGCTCTGAACTCGTCACTGACCACTGTTCAATCAATTATCAGTAAAGGAAAAGGTACGGCACAACTGCAAGCCTACCAAGACACGGCCACCCACCATCCAGGCAAGGATAGCACTAATTAGAAAATCAGCCAAGATGCTCAGGGTCACTCTGGAGGAGCTACAGAGATCCACAGCTCAGGTTGGCGAATCTGTCCACAGGACAACTATTAGTTGTTTACCCCACAAATCTGCCTTTATGGAAGAGTGGCTAGAGGAAAGACATTTTTTGAAAGCCATAAGAAGGCCTGTTAGCACTTTACCTTAGGCTATGTAGAGGACACAGCAAGCATGTAAAAGAAGTCAAACATTTTGGCCTAAATGACAAACGCTACTCTATGTGTGGAGGAAAGATAACCCAAACATCACCCCACACCATCCCCACCATGACAGATGGTGGTGCCACCAGCATTATGTGGGGGGTTCTTTAGCAGAGATAGGGAAGCTGAACAGAGATGATGGGAAGATGGATAGAGATAACTACAGGACAATCCTGGAGGAAAACCTGTTAAGAGGCTGGGGCATAGGTTTACATTCCAACAGCACAGCCAAAGCTACAATGGAATGGTTTGAACTAAACCATATTCATGTGTTGGAATGGCCCAGTCACAGTGCAGACCTAAATTGCAGAATCTGGCGCATGATTTAAACATTGCTGCACACAAACGCTCTCCATCCATTCTGTCTGAGATAGAGATATTCTGCAAAGAAGAATGGGCAAAAATGTCAGTTCTGGTAGAGACCTAGCCGAGCAGATTTGCAGCTGTTCTTGCAGGTCCTACAAAATATTGACTTAGGGGCGGAATAAAGATGCTCAGCACACCTTCTAGTTTTTTATTCCTTAAAAATTAGTAAAAGCAAACATAGGGGGGCTCCAATCTGCAGCTGATAAGCCGTACCGATCTACCCACTAGTCTATATACCTCTCTCTTTTTCTATCTTCTTGTCTATTATCTATCTCCCTGTTAAATAGATAGAAACTAGCTCATTGTAAATTAAGCCACGCCCCCTCATTAGATGATGGGTAGGAGTTGGTTGTAACAGTTAAAACATTATAAACACTTTGAACAGGCAAATTAATCATTTATTGATGCAGATCTGCATGTTACACCTCAAAGAGGGACGAATGAGAACAGCGAGGGACAGAGGGACATGGACTCAAAAGAGGACAGTCCCTCCAAGCGAGAAACAATTGGAAGGTATCTATCCAGTCTATCAATTTACATCCATTTCTCTACTCTCCCCATATTCCACTATCTTTATCTTTTATTCTCCCTCTTTCTATCTACAGTATACAGCCTTCATCTGACTAACAAATACCCTCTCCTGATCATTTAGTAACTGCTCCACTGTCTCTGACACCCCATTATGCCCCTCATTGTGGAGCCCCAGTCAAAAATGATTTTATGTCCCTTTGAACAGTGGCCACATTTGGCATGCTTGTACAGTTAAAGAACCTTAGGAAGCCAAAATCTGGCACCACACTATAACTGAGGACAGGGAAGTTGCTGAGCACTGCATCACAGCATGTCCCCTATTGGAGAAGGTGTGACTGCGACATTGTTGCATAGGTGCTTCCTGTCACCTATTGGATGGAGCACCAATAGGAAGAGGTGAGTTTCTTTCAAATGCAGGGCTCACTGATTGTATTGGATTAAATATGTTTAGTGTCCATGTGAACTGATTCACTTTGTGGGGTTTAGGTCAGCTACCTGTGCTCTGTTACAGTGCAGTTTTTTACTCCCCACTGCCTCCCGGTCCTTTGCTGGCAGTCCCTGTATGGTCCTCTATCTCCACCAGAGTCTCTTTGCTCCTCATTCTGGCATCTGGAGCCATCCCTGGTTCCTTTCTATAATTTGCCTATATCATTTAATAGGTCCTTTTGGCCCCTTGTTAGTCCATGTCTAGTCGCCTGCACCTCCGTTCTGTCGGGTGGTGCCACAGTGATGCCACGCTTATAGACAGAGTACAGTTACACCATGTAACTGTGTATTTCTACAGCAATAGGGATGCCCGGCACGAACGGGCATTTGCAGTAGCTAGGAAACATTAAAAAGAGTTTACACAATTCAGGATTTTATTGGGGGGATCCTGATTTGGCAGATCACCTAATTTACTCACCTCACCTGTGATCCAATGGCTCTAATTAGCAGCCAGCTCTTCATTCAGTTTTACTAAGCTGCTCTGACATCAGCAGCTTAGTAGACCTGAATAGAGCACTGGCCGCAGCCTTCTAACTGTGCGTACCTGCAGCAGCCATTTAGAAATGCCTGGCACCGCCGTGGCCTGCACATGCACTGTGGAGTCACTGGCGAGGTGAGTATACTTGTCACACAGTGGGCACTCCCAAAGCAGACTCCGGGGAGGCCAATGTTTCTCTTCCTCCGGTTTAACCCACCCCCCACCCCCCAGGCATCCCACAAAGCCTTGTGATGTCTAATTCCAGGCAGATACTCTGTCATTCTCCTTGATTTCCTGCAGGTCTAGGTAGAAGCCATAGCAGGGCTCCAGATATTCCCAGTATGTCACACACTCCGCTTCCGAATATTCATGACACTTGGGTAACTGTCATGAATATTCGGAAGCGGGGTGTGTGGCATACTTGTAATAACCTTTTTACAGGTGAGTAATCACAAAATGGTATTTTTCCCTCTGTTCAATTCCATTCCTTCAGCCAATTTGACCCTTGACATTTTGACGCCATGCCACAGTGGTCTCGCAGCTGGCTCTGACTATAGCAGAGCTTACACGTAATTTCATAAAGATGCCTCGTGACACGCCCTCCCCAGCTCAACCACACACAGAAATAGAAGCAAAGCCAGCAATGACTTAGAATAGATAAGAGATTTATGCATAATATTATTTTTTTAGATTGGGGGGGTAGTTCGTATCTGGACAATTAAGTATTTACCCTTAGCAACTTAGGTAATGCCTGCAACACCCCCATTCCCTATCACAGGGAGTATTTCACAAAAAGATGGCTGTCCACCTCACATGGGATGGCTGGTTGCTTTATGCAGTGAATTTATTCTCTTATGTTGCAATCTCTTTACCCCATAATAGTTAGTTTCCACTATACCCACACTGAAAACCTTCTGCACCTCACCTGGAGAACCTCTCCGCCTCAAATACAGGTGGGTGCATAGGATATCATTTTTTTCGTCCTCCAGTTGCCATTGGGGTTTTGTGTGCCAGGACAGACGCTGGCATTGAAGAATTGTGGAAGTGTTCTGCATGCCCACTTGGCAAGCCTCTCTGGCCACTGGTTACCAACTGAAACTGAACTAATACTTTCCAATTACTGTAGGAACCATTTATGCTCTCAAAGATCCCCTTAATACAACTTGGCTGACTACCGATACATCCAAAGACCTCTATAAAACTCATGCCCGACCTATTCTATCCAAGGACCCCTCTTCACCACAGTATGATCCGCCTTTACTGTGCAAAGTGCTTCAAGACACCAAAACCCTGTGGCCCGCTGTACCACTCAAGGTTTCCTAACTACTCTGGGAACCATTCTCCAGGGTCCCCTTTATACAATTCTGCTGAGTACATATACCCAGGGACCCTTTAGGCAACTCTCTCCCACATATACAACCCCTCTTTACCACAGTTTGACCCACCCTACACCCCCAAGAGCCATTTATGCTGTATGTTGCATGCTAACACCATGCAAAAGACTTATGCCATCGTTGGACCCCAATTTCACTAAAATGTCTATGCTTCAAGATGTGGCTGGCAGGTGTGGATTGGAGAATTTGCTTATGGTGGAATTACCAGTGGATCGCCAGTTACAAAATCCCCATGAACTCTCAGCCAATGATCAGTTAGGGTAGCCATCATGTAGGGGTAGATTGGCTCAGGTGCCTGATTAGCGTAATAGAACCTCTAAACCGCTATCTGCTTATTGTTTATCTGCCAACCTGAAGTGAAGTGACAGTGTGCCACACAAAGCAATCATAGTAATTTAAACACATATATGTGAACACACCACCAAGTATTTCTAGAGTTGTTATGGTCACTGATCTATGCTTTAACAACTGATTACAAAGGGCCCAACTCCAGAATACCCAGAGAGAACATTGGCCATGTGACTTGTCAACATAATGATGAACATAATGAAAATAGAAAGTTTTACCTGCAAGAAGTATGAGCTCAGTGGATCCTCTTTGCTCTCCTCATTGTAGTAAAGTCCACCAGCCACAAAGATTTGATTCTCTTTTGTAATGAGACTGACGTGATTCTTGGGGATCTGGGCTGACATAGAAGCAAAGTAACATTCATTGGCATTTGGGTCATAGGCCACGGCTCCTGTATCACTGATCATGAAGATGAGGTCCTTCAAGAACATCCCAAATCTCATTGTGTCATTGAGAATTCCAGGTAGGACATCCTCCTCCTCCTCTTCCACATCACCATTGACAACAGCCGCCCCATCTTTTCCCTCTGCTGCTGCCTTTTTTCTGACCACTGGTAGTTTTCCACCTTGGGCTTCTTTGACCATCTGAAGCTTCTTCAAAAGCTCAGGATTTGACTTGATCAGTTCATGTTTCTCCACCTTGTTCTTGATATAGTCTTGGGGTATTAGACGGAAGCGAATACTCTCAATGACCACAGGCAAGGCCTTGACACGGTTTTCTTTATCTTGAGCTGCCCATTTCATCACCACCTCAAACACCTGCTCTTCCTTCTCCACATTTAGGGCGTCACTGGAAATAACAGCAATAAGTTCATCAGGGGAAAGCTGGTTGAATTCTTCATCTCTGATAATCAGGTTGAAACGATCACACAGGAATTCCCTGGCTGAGATGGCAAGGCGAGGACAGTCTAACATGAGGCCCAGTCGGAAAATAGCCAAGCAGTTGCTAAGGCACAGCTTCTTCTGAAGGAATGATACACACACTGTGAATATGGAAGGAATCTGGAACATGTTGGCCACAGAGAAGATGTCCTGGACATTTTTCTCTGTGATCTCAATCTCAGAGGTGTAAATATAATGAAGGATCTTACCCATCACATCCGGATCAACATCTTCAAGGTCAATTTCCTTTTTCTTGCTCTCTTCCAAGTCCGAGAGGAACATTGCACGGAAATAAGGGCTGCAGGCAGCCAGTACCAACCGGTGGCACGGGAATTCCTTTCCCTTGATCCTTAATATACAATCTATAAACTTGCTGTTGTCCAACATATCCTTGAGTCCATCTTGAAGAAGGGTTTGCTGGTATAGCCTCAATTCTTCAGCTTGTTGGACCGGAAGCGTCATTTTGGATTGTGGATCTGTTCTTCTCTATCCCTGCAGAGCCTGGGCAGACAGGACTTTCTGCTGAAGTGAATGAATCTTGCCTCTAACCTGACACCCTACCAGACATTAGCAGTCTTGCTGCTACAGCTGACTATGGACATCAGCTGTCTTGGCTATATATATATAGCAACAACATTATGAAGCAGCCAGGTTCTGAGTGAAATGTGACTCCTGCTTGACGTGACACTGGACAACCAGAGAGGACAGCTGCCTCTGCATGACACCGGCCATAGACGCTCCAAACATGACTCATCACTAGGAGCCTCGGCTTTAAGCAGCTCACCATTCCTAAGAAGGGTCATGATGAGCCTAAATGGTGAAAATGATTCACCAAACTATGACTCAAATTATGAAAACTTCTCTGCTGTCACCCTGCTGGTGGGAAAAACAAATGCTTTAGAGAGTTCCCAATTGCTCTGTCACATATTCCTAAAATTTGGGAGAGAATTTTTAAAAACAAATGAACTGTTAGTTGCACTGGCCAAACCGGTTTAATCTTTCAAAGTGAACATTAATGGTGGCTGCTGGAAACTTTTCTATCTTCCTTTTACATTTTTATATTCCTGCAGTTGTGTTGCTGGAATCTGCCTTTGTTTAGTTCAGATATTATTTTTATTTTTTAGAAAATATTTGTTAAGTGCCTGATTCTGAATATTTATATCTATTGGGGCAGCATAAAGCTCTGTTTGTTGGCCATGTGTTTGTGCGCCGAATTCCCCCGCCTCCCTGCGGTCTGAGGCATGTTTCCTCCCCCAGCCCATCAGAGTCGCTGAGCACAGCAGTGCACCCAGCCGCAGGGAGGTGGGGGAATATGGGCGTTTACATGGCAAGGTGTCCCTACGAATGCCCCAGGGGTACTTTTTTGGCTAACACTGGAGTTTTTTAGATCCCAAGGCTGGAACTATAGGTGGTTGATACTCTTTAAAGTGGACCAATCACCTGAATTTTGACTACTTGTGATTTGTAGTCCCCCCCAGATCGCCAACTTCACTCACCTTTCCGTTGTCCCCCTGGTGTGCGGGCTCTCTCCCAATCAGCATTTTATTTTGTGCATAATAATGCACAGCATAAAGCTGTTGTTTTGGACTGCTTGTCAGCATAGAGATGCCTCTGGCCAGTTCCTCTGTGAAGTGCACACTCCCAGGCACCCGGCCTATCTGACTGATCGCAGCGAGGGACCGGTGGAATGGTGAGATGATTGTGGGTGATCTGGGGGTTTACACAGTAGGGCATTGCCGATCAGGATACCCCAAGGGCACCTAATCACCAGGCCCCTGCAGTCTATTAGACTCCATGCTGGCCACAGGGGTAATTTGTGCACTTTAAGGCCCAGCCACCAAATGTCACAGGGGGGGGGGGGATTGATAAGTCTGCTGGCTGGGCAGCTCCGCTGATGGCTGCTTAAAGGGGAACAAAACCCACCAGCGCCGACATGGAATCTAAGATATCCAAAACCACTCAGATATGGCGCTAGGGCGCAAGCACAGGGCAGCAAGGGATGCGACATCTCTCGCTCCACAGTCATATTTCCTCTTGTTCTCTCATATCCATATGCATGAATAATCCCAAAGCATTCCTTGTATGTATGTAATGCATATACTTGTATGTATGTATGTATAGTATATACTTGTATGCATGTAATGTATATACTTGTATGTATGTAATGTATATACTTGTATGTATGTAATGTGTATACTTGTATGTATGTATGTATGTATGTAATGTATGTATGTAATGTATATACCTGTATACTTGTATGTATGTAATGTATATACTTGTATGTATGTGTCAGGAACCGCTTACCTGATCCCCGTTCTAGCGACTTCTCCAGGCGGCCAGCTGCAGCTGTCACTGTGCGGCGGCCGCGCCGGGCGGCATCGGCTCGAGCAGCGTCGGCTCGAGCGGCGCCCAGCTCAGCCACGCCCCCCCGCTTCCTCCTCCAGTAGACGTGCTCGCGCGCGGCCGCGAGCACGTGTCTGTTATGCCCTCCGGCGGCGCTGTGCTGCGCGCACCCTCCGGAGGATCAATTAAAGGGTTAATGAGTCCTAAGGGATTGAGGGCTTTGCCCTCTTCTGCTCTGCAGGCCAATCAGCCCCATTGATATCTTGGCCTTACCTCCTCCCTTGTTGCCAGCCAATTACCCTTGGAATCCTATGTGCTCCAATCAGTACACTGCTTCCCTCAGACCTGTCCCTATAAAGGCAATTCCCTCTCAGTTGTGAATTGCCTGTGATAGCGCTCAGAACCCTGTGTTACCTACTCCTGTGAAGTCTAGCCTGTTGCCGACTTGATTGTACTGACCATTCTCGATCCTGAATCCTTGTTGCCGACCTCTGCCTGTATTGACGCCTCTTGATCCTGAACCCTTGTTGCCGACCTCAGCCTGTACCCCGACTACGTCTTGCCTGATCCTTGGTGCCGCTACGATCTCTGCCTTCCTGTTATCTACCTATTGCCTGTCTCTGGACTTCCGTCACTCACGCTCCAGTTATTGGTTCTCCAGATCTCTCCATATAAGCTTACATCCTTTGAGCCAATAAGTCCTGGGGGCAACCGATCCCGGGTAGGCGTACTTGCGTCCCGGCAAGCGGGGGCTCCTATAGGTGAAGCTGGCTGCGGAGATTGGGGGTTGCAAGCTCATTAAGAGGTCTGGAGTTACCCCCTAGCGTGACAGTATGTATGTATGTAATGTATATACTTGTATACTTGTATGTATGTATGCAATGTATATACTTGTATACTTGTATGTATGTATGTAATGTATATACTTGTATACTTGTATGTATGTATGTATGTTTGTATGTAATGTATATACTTGTATGTATGTATGTAATGTATATACTTGTATACTTGTATGTATGCATGTAATGTGTATACTTGTATGTATGTATGTAATGTATATACTTGTATACTTGTATGTAATGTGTATACTTTTATGTATGTATGTATGTATGTTTGTATGTAATGTATATACTTGTATGTATGTATGTAATGTATATATTTGTATGTATTATGTAATGTATATACTTGTATGTATGTATGTAATGTATATACTTGTATGTATGTATGTAATGTATATACTTGTATGTATGTAATGTATATACTTGTATACTTGTATATATGTATGTACAGTATGTAATGTATATACTTGTATGTATGTATGTATGTATATAATCTATATACTTGTATGTATGTTATGTATGTATGTATTATGTATGTATGTATGTAATGTATATACTTGTATGTATGTAATGTGTATACTTGTATGTATGTAATGTATATACTTGTATGTATGTATGTATTATGTATGTATGTAATGTATATACTTGTATGTATGTAATGTATATACTTGTACACTTGTATGTATGTAATATATATACTTGTATGTATGTAATGTATATACTTGTATGTATGTATTATGTATGTAATGTATATACTTGTATGTATGTAATGTATATACTTGTATACTTGTATGTATGTAATGTATATACTTGTATGTATGTAATGTATATACTTGTATACTTGTATGTATGTATGTAATGTATATAATTGTATGTATGTATGTATGTAATGTATATACTTGTATACTTGTATGTATGTAATGTATGTATGTATGTATGTAATGTATATACTTGTATACTTTTGTGTATGTAATGTATATATTTGTACACTTGTATGTATGTAATGTATATACTTGTATGTATGTATGTAATGTATATACTTGTATGTATGTATGTATTATGTATGTATGTAATGTATATACTTTTATGTATGTATGTAATGTATATACTTGTATGTATGTAATGTATATACTTGTATGTATGTATTGTATATACTTGTATGTATGTATGTATGTATGTTTTGTATGTATGTAATGTATATACTTGTACACTTGTATGTATGTAATGTATATACTTGTACACTTGTATGTATGTAATGTATATACTTGTACACTTGTATATATGTAATGTATATACTTGTATGTATGTATGTATGTATGTAATGTATATACTTGTATGTATGTATGTATGTATGTAATGTATATACTTGTATGTATGTATGTATGTATGTATGTATGTAATGTATATACTTGTATACTTGTATGTATGTATGTATGTAATGTATATACTTGTATACTTGTATGTATGTATGTATGTAATGTATATACTTGTATGTATGTAATGTATATACTTGTATGTATGTAATGTATATACTTGTATGTATATAATGTATATACTTGTATGTATGTATGTATGTAATGTATATACTTGTATGTATGTAATGTATATACTTGTATGTATGTATGTAATGTATATACTTGTATGTATGTAATGTATATACTTGTATGTATGTATGTAATGTATATACTTGTATGTATGTAATGTATATACTTGTATGTATGTAATGTATATACTTGTATGTATGTTATGTATGTATGTATGTATTATGTATGTATGTAATGTATATACTTGTATGTATGTAATGTTATTCACTCTATCAGACGTTTTCTCTGAAGTGATGCTGACGTATCTACTGTTCTCTCCTGATTGGCTGCGCGCCTTCGAGCTTCGCGCTCTCCGGGGGGAGGGCGTGGTTCGGTCTGGCGCGTTCCGCGTCATCGCCCGCTCTGGCCCGCCCTTCAAGGTTCGCTGGGCGCCATTTCCTTCTCGCATGCGCGTGGTGAAGACGGTCCTCCCCTCGCAGACTGTAAGTGCCCTCATGGGCGATCCTTTTTCTAGCTTGTTTCCCCGCGCTCGGCTCTGACATCCCTGTTCCCCTTGTGTCTTTCAGACAGCGGTCCTCGGTGGCTTCTCCCGGCCCAACGTAGCGCCCGGTCCAGACCATTTTTCAGACAATATTCCCACTTCCCAGAGGGTTATTGGGGCATCCAGGGTTGCTTAAAGCGTCAATCCCTACTGGCATATTGAATTTAATAATCACCATATGGAGGCATCCCAGGATATTGTGAACGGGGTTCCCTTGGGACAAGCCCGTCTGTGTGCAGCTTGTGGGGTTTTACCTAGCAGCGGTGACAATTCACGGGTCTGCGTACCTTGTGCCCAGCAGGCGCTAGCTGGTCTCCCCACCTCTTCCGAGGCTGGGCCCGCACCTCGCCTTACTTCCCCTACTCCCCCAAGCTTGAGCCTAACCCCCAATACTAGTGGGGATTCTCACGCTGAATTGGCCTCTAGACTGGCTAGTGTGGAAAACTTTATCGCTGGCTCCTTGGCGCGCAAGGCTACTGCCAAGAGGCGTCATTTGAATCCTGAATCTACTATTCTCCCTGTAGAATCTGATGATTTACTGCTTTCCTATGCACAGTCCCCATCAGAGGAAGGGGAACTGCTCTCTGACTCAGGGTCCTACGAGGACGAGTCTGGTTCTGATCATTGGTCCCAGGACGACATTGATAGACTGCTGTCCCAGATCTTTGATGTGTTATCCCTCTCTCCCCCTCCCGCGGCCCCTCGCCAGAGGGGCGATCTGTTTCATACCGCTAGGGTGTGGTTGGAGTTTCCCGAACAAACTCATTTTAATAGCCTAGTGCTGAAAGAATGGGAACATCCCAGCAAACTCCAGGGGATTCCTAAAGCTGTGGATAAGAAGTATCCATTTCCTGCCGATCTGGTTAAGTGTTTGACATCGCCACCCGAGGTCGATGCCCCGATTCTGAGTCTGTCCAACACCTCTATTATGCACTCCCCTGACACTACTACGCTGCCGGATTTAGAGGATCGGCGAGTTGATCAATTGGCATGTCATGCCTTTGCATTTGGTGGAGCGTCGCTCCGCCCGGTTTGCGCCTTAGCCATCACGGCGGTGGCGCTCAGGACGATGGTTAAGACTGCCCTGGAAGGGGCGGATGACTTGCCCTCTGAGGCCGCCAACGCTCTGGCCACCTGTGAGACCTTTGTGAATTATATCCTATCTGCATCAAACGATGCTATTAAGCTGAGCGCTAGATCTTCTGCTCTGGTGGTGGCCATACGCCGCGCGATCTGGTTACGCCAGTGGGCTGCTGACAGCGTCGCCAAGAAGGCCCTTACGGGGCTTCCATTTAAAGGGCTGCGCCTGTTTGGAGAAAGGTTAGATATATTTGCCAAGGGGGGCAAGTTGCCCCAGCGCAAGCGTCAGATTCGGCCCTTTCGTGGCCCAAGCTCCCATTCGACCCCCTACCGTGGGGCCAAGCAGGGTAGAGGGGTGTCCTTCGCTGGGTCTCGCGCAGAGTCCTGGAACAAGAACAGAGGACGCCGTCCTGGCTCCTCCTGGGGGCCCAAGCCCAAAGCCCCCCCAAGATCCCCCAAGCATGAAGGGGCGACCAATGTACAATGCATCTCGGCTGTCTACATTACGGGGGCAGAGAATCTGCTAGCAGATGCTCTGAGCAGGGGGTCATCCCGTCAGGGGGAATGGTCCCTCTGCGACAGGGTATTTCAGTCCCTGTGTCACCGTTGGGGTGTGCCGGATGTGGATCTCTTTGCGTCACGTCACAATCACAAGCTACCGAGCTTTGTATCCCTGTCTCAGGATCCTCTGGCTCTGGCCACGGTTGCCCTGTCAATGTCTTGGAGGGAGTTTCGGCTCCTGCTGGGCAGAGTGCTGCGCAAGATCGCTCTGGAAGGGGTACCCGCGGTTCTGGTGGCCCCAAGGTGGCCAAGAAGAGTGTGGTTCGCAGATGTGGTTCAAATGGCAGTAGATCAGTACGATCTGCCAAGGTTGCCAGATCTTCTAACTCAGGGGTCTCTACGCCATCCCAATTTACTAACTCTGGCTTTGACGGCTTGGCTATTGAAACCTCCATCTTAATGGAAAAGGGTTTGTCTGCATCTGTTGTGGCTACTATGGTGCAAGCCAGGAAGAAGACTTCTGCTGCTATCTATTATAGAGTATGGCGTGCTTACATTGACTGGTGTGAATCCAGGTCTCTTCCCTGCCGGGAATTCTTAGTATCCAGGGTGCTGGAGTTTTTACAACATGGTCTAGACTTAGGTCTTAAGCTTAGTACCTTGAAGGGCCAGGTTTCGGCCCTGTCTATCTTCTTTCAGAAGACCTTTGCCCAGCACCCTCTTATCAAGACCTTCTTTCAGGGGGTCACTCATGTGCGTCCTCCTCGGAAACCTATGGTTCCTGTTTGGGATCTGAACTTGGTGTTGTCGGCCCTGCAGGGGGCGCCTTTTGAGCCTATTCATGAGGCCGCTCTCGCTGTGCTCACGCTCAAGGTTGTCTTCCTGGTAGCTATCACTTCGGTTAGACGTGTGTCTGAGTTGGCTGCCTTGTCTTTTCAGCCTCCCTACTTTGAGAGACACCGGGATAGGGTGGTGTTTCGCTTCAAGCCAGACTTTCTGCCTAAGGTTGTGTCTACATTTCATTTGAATCAAGATATTGTACTTCCTTCCTTGTGCCCTAATCCTAGTAACCCTAAGGAAAGGGTTTTGCATTCCTTGGATGTGGTTAGGTGTGTCAAGTCTTACCTGGTTACCACTCAGGCCTTTAGGAAGACGGATGCTCTCTTCGTTGTGCCTCATGGGCCTAGGAAGGGTTTGGCTCCCGCCAAGTCTACCATCAGTAAATGGTTTCGTCAGGCTGTGGTTCAAGCCTATACTACTAGGGGAAGACTCCCCCCTTTCGTCTTACTGCTCATTCTACTAGAGCTGTTGGGGCTTCTTGGGCTTTTCAGCACCAGGCCTCTGTGGAGCACGTTTGCAAGGCCGCTACTTGGTCTTCTGTACATACCTTTACAAAGTTTTACAAGGTTGATGTTAGGGCCTCAGCTGACGCTGTGTTTGGCCGCAAAGTTTTGCAGGCGGCAGTAGTTAAGACTTGCTGTTGCCTTCTGTTGGGGATCCCACCCTTCTTTATGGACACTGCTATTGGATGTCCCACATGTTATTACTTCTACTGGAGCAGGACGTGCTGTATGCTTAGAATAATACAACTCTGTGAAGTACTCACCTGTAGAGTTGATATTATATGCATACAGCGCGTCCTGCTTCACCCCACCCTGTTTTCACCTTGTTCTGGATCCCCTGTTGGTGATTGTTATCTTTGATATTTTTGCCAGTTTTGGGTGGTTGTTTCTCCTGGCCTCTTTTTCTCACTGCTTTTCAATGCTGGGGATTTGTGGGAGGTCCCTCGGTATATGTAGGGCCGGGAGGAGCTTGTTTTCTACATGTCTGCAGTGCACGGCGCCGGAGGCGGAGGATTACCCACATGTTATTACTACTACTGGAGCATGATGTGCTGTATGCATATAATATCAACTCTACAGGTGAGTACTTCACAGAGTTGTATTTTGGAGTTTGTGGAGACAGTGGGGATCCTGATTGGTGTAGAATATCTTTGTTATGCTGATTAAAATAAAAAATGTGAAATTCTAAACTTATTTTTCAATTCCATTTTACTTCAGGCCATCAGGAGAATTCATTAACGATAGGGACAATAGGGTTAACCTCTCAGCCGAAGGGCGTGGACTGCAAGACAAAGGTGTGGCTCCTCCTCCCGGGCCTATATGCTTCCGGCTGACTTCCTCCAATCCACTTTCTTTCTTACAGTTGGAGCTGGACGAAAAGGGTGTATCTGAACTCCTCTCCCATTTACTATACTTTGGAAACAGGGGTATTGGAAACCCTGATTGTCTTCCCAAACTCTTATACTCCTCTGATCTGGATGGACCCACAATGCCTCCTCAGCTAAGCTGTATCTGGATCAGGATGGTAAGGGTAATCGCCAGGGTCTTGGGGCGCTTTAGGGTGTCATTGGCACTCTGGGCTGAAGACTTTCATTTTAAAAGCAATCAGCCGCAGGTTTTTGTCTGGTGAGCCTGATTGGGGGTGACCATTTCCCCTTTTTATTGCTCTTTTCCTTGTGTTAATGGTGTGTTTTACTTGTAAAATAAAAAATGTGTTTGTCTTTAAGGGGGCGGAGCCAGGCCGGCAAGAGGGACCAGGCGGCTTCCTTCCTCTGGCAGCGAGGAAAGATCATTGTCTCGGCTGCCGCCTTTGGATGCGACCAGTTCGCTTATATTGCTTGCGCTCTTCAAAAGGTTGAACCCCCCCTTTTGTTTATATAGCCTTGTAGTAGACTATGAATTAATTATCCACCTTAAAGTCACTGTCCAGACACATACAAATTCCTCCCACCTTATACCCCCTGGGAACATCTCAAAATCTCTAATTATATGTAAATATATCACTGGGCATTTCCTGGGGAATCTCATTCATTCATGTCCCTCCTCTCCAGTGATGTCATTAGTCACATGGGGGATTCCCTAAAGTGCTGCCTCTATGGTTCCTTCCCTGGTGTCCCGGCATTGGCACGTTGGGCCGCCAAGGAAGGAGGAGGGGAGACCTGTGTTTATCATCGCTACAGAAGCCGACAAAGCAGGTGCAACAGCTGCTCCACGGCAGCCAGGAATCTCTAAGATTCGCGGCCGTTCGATTCCCTCCCCCCCCCCCCGGGGCATCCAAAATCGTGAAGCCCCCCTGTGTCAAACCCCCCAGGTCACCCATACGCTTAACTTGCTTTCCGGTCCAATGGTGCAGGCGCAAGCTGCGCCCGTGGCCCCGCTGTCCCTTTAGCAGGGAGGGTGCCTGCGCCAGGCATTTGTGAATGACCGGTGTGGGCACGCTCCCTGTTAGAGGGAAGCGTGGGATGCGGCCGCCGTGCTGGCCTTAGACGAAGGCTTAGACGACGTGACACCAGCTCTGAGCGCGCTGATTGGACGAGCAGCCACCCATGCGCCATAGGACCGGGATAGAGGTGAGTTTCATAAAGCGGGGCCACCCCCGATTGGGGTGCGCCAGGGGAAAAGACCAAAACCCAGGATAGTCAAAATCCTGGGTTTTGGTCCACGTTAAAGCGGACCTTCACTCTGAATAAGAGCCTATCTTATATGTTTCCCACACTCTGTACATACAGATTGCTCACATTAAAAATCATACCTGCACCTACTGCTTGTTATGAGCCTTTAAACATCCAAGATGGTGGCTTATGGAAGCCGCCATCTTATCAGGCAGCCTGCAAACAGGAAGTGCATCCTGACTGTGCTGCTCTGCATTCTGGGACTGCTGACCTTTACCTGACCCCAGCTCTGCTCTGTCTGAGCAAAGCACAGCTATAACCCGCCCCCTGTACCTTATCCCACTCTCCTCTCCTCAGTAAGTGTGATGCTTCTGAGTCAAGATGGCGGTGCCCGTATCCTAAATTCCTGAACAGAGTTGCAGCCCAGTGGGGGAAAGAATAATAAGTTAGTGACTAAAAACGTAAAATATATTAATTTTAGATGCTGGGGAATCGTTTTTTAAGAGTTCGGGCTTTTCATTAAATCACGCTGAAGGTCCGGTTTAAGGTAAGGACATGGAGCAGAGAAAATTCTAACATGGGGAAGGTAGTGTATGGGGGCATCCGGTATGCTTGGAGCAGAGGAGATTCTAAAACGTGGGGGGTTCTGGTCATCTCTGTGAGTAGACCCCAATTAATTGAGTATGTGACGTGTCCAGTGCCTCACTAACTGCTCCTGGCAGTGAGACCATCATTCAGCCCCCGCTAATCTGTCCAGACTTTACTGTCCCGGCACATGGCTCCCAGTGAGCCGGCCGCTATATTTGGGTCCTTCTCAGGCCTCTGGTATGTGCAGCTGCCCCCGCTATACTTAGCATCTCGGTCAGGGCGGCAGAATGAGAGAGGCGTTTATAGGGTTACAGGATCCCAGGCTGACCCTCCATCCAATGTAATACATTATTAGCTAATGTCACAATGATCCTGAATCAGTGGCGTCCATCAAGGATCAACGTCCAATCACCAGACACCCAGGAACGTCCTGCTGCGTGATTCGTCAGAGAACTCCACACAAGAGATGGCGCCCTGACCCAGGGCCGGCATTAGGGTAAGTGTCACTTAGGATGGCGCCCCCCACAGATACACACTCCAATGGAAACACACGAGAGGGAGACAGGCAGATGGGGCAATGAAAACAAATAAAAGGGAATGCATAAAAAGAAAAGGAAATGTGGAGAGAGAGTGAGATAAGGAAAATAGAATGTAATATGAAAAGAAGGTGAAAACGGGGACTTGGGAGAAGAAAGGATAAAGGGAATATGGAAAAGAGAGAAGAAATGATAATAAAAATAGGATGACCTAGAAAATAATGGAGAGAGAGCGTTTGAAAAAATGTGACATGAGAAAAGTTTGGAAATGAGGGCAAGATGGGGATGTGAGGAAAAAGAGAGGATAGAAGAAAAGAGAGGGGAAAATGTAGGAATGCAGAGATTTGAAAGAAAGGTGTGTGTCGAAAAAATGTGGAAAAGAAAGAGATAGAGGGAATGTAACAAAAGAGAAAGATGTAGAAAAGGAAGGTGAAACGAGTGAGGGGGGATGTAAGGAATGTTACAATAGAAAAGTAGAGGAAATGTGGAAAGAGTGTGAGATAAGGAAAATAGAATGTAATATGAAGAGAAGGTGAAAACGGGGCGTTGGGAGCAAGGTGAGGTGAGAGAATAAAGGGAACGTGGAAAAGAGAAAGGAGGAGAAATGATAAAAAAAGTAGGATGACCTAGAAAGTAATGGAGATAAAGAGAGCATGTGACAAGAGAAAGGTTTGGAAATGAGGGCAAGATGGGGATGTGAGGAAAAAGAGAGGGGAAAAGGTAGGAATGCAGAGATTTGAAAGAAAGGTGTGTGACGAAAAAATGTGGAAAAGAAAGAGATGGAGGGAATGTAACAAAAGAGAAAGATGTAGAAAAGTTGAAAATAGGGAGGGGTTTAAGGAATGTGACAATAGAAGAGTAGAGGGAATGTGGAAATGAGAGCGAGATGAGAAAAATAGAATGTAAATGAAGAGAAGGTGAAAATGGGGGGAGTTGGGAGCAAGGTGAGAAGAGAGAAAAAGGGGAATGTGGAAAAGAGAAGGAAAAATTATAAAACAAAAGGGGATGACCTAAAAAGTAATGAAGAGAGAGAAAGCGTTTGAAGAAATGTGACAAGAGGCTTTTTCCCTTTCCCCCCCTTTTTTTTTTTGTCGGGATACGACTATGCAGTTAATTTGTACTTGTTTCCAGGGGAATGGATGTAATATTAGTAGTGTCCCTTTGAAAAGAAATATTTTCGAAACTTGAAGGTGACGGGGTAATGATACGAGTAGGGGTATTTCTGGTTAGATGTATAGTAGAAATAGAGCATGGATTGGATAAGTGATAAGTCATAGGCTTTTAGGATCTATAGATAATAAACGTTCTAATAGTATATATAGCAGATTGGGAAAAAGATTGGTTGCCGGGAGCGGGCACTGGTTTTGTATCAGTAAATTATTTGACCACCGCCCGGGTTAGTGGTGTTCTTAGACCGTGGTCTCTTTGTCCCTACATCTTCTAAGGGCGACGGGAGTCGAAGGCTGGAAACAGATAGTCTGTTGCGGCCTCGATTTCCCGGTAAGCCCCTAGAGAAATTTCGTCACGGGCAGTGCCCGTCTCGGTGATTAACGAATAGTTCTTTAAATAAAGAGGGTGTTCCCTCCCTCTTTTTCCTTCCGGTTTTTTCCTGTTTTTTTTTTTTTTTTTTTTTTTTTATTATTTTTTTTTTTTCTTGTTCTTCTCCCTAGCATTAGGGGATACTCCAATTTAAACTACCAAGATGTCTAGCAATAGAGGTAGTCCACGAGGGGCGCGAATGATCAAGGACCTGACACCTTGTTTGGCGCAAAACTTCAAAGCGATATCGATTAATGCAAAGGGGTTGAATACCCCATTAAAAAGATCTAAATTGTTTCAGGAATTAACTTATTGCATTTATTCAAGAAACACATTTTAGGGGAAGAGGGGCTCCGAGATTGGCCTCTAGATCTTTCCCCCAGTCATTTACAAGTAATGCACCAGATGTTAAAGCAAGAGGAGTGGCTATTCTGATCGCCAAGAATACCCCCTTTCGGGTTGAGGACAGAATAGCAGATGAACAAGGGAGGTACTTGATTCTCAAGGGCTCCCTGTATAATAAAAAATACACTTTGAGCGTGGTATATGCCCCTAATTCGGGACAGGTGACTTTTATTGAGTCCTTTTTGAATAAACTCATGGAAGTACAGGAAGGCCCTATTATTTTGGGGGGAGATTTAAACGTGGCATTAGACCCATTATTAGATTCCTCAACGGGGCGGTCAGCAATGACATATGGGGCTTTAAAGAGAATTAAGAAAGCCCTTCATAGGGCTCAACTTTGTGATTCTTGGCGGATTAAATACCCTAGTGTTAAAGATTATTCTTTCTATTCTTCAGCACACGCCACATATTCCAGAATTGATTATATCTTGATATCCCATAGCCTTTTGCCCCAGGTTGTGTACTCCAATATAGAGGTCATGACTATGTCTGACCATGCACCAGTGACCCTTACCCTAGCCTTAACTGGAGGCCCAAAAGGAGAGTGGACATGGAGATTGAATGATTCTTTACTACAAAATGAGATGCTAAATCAAAAACTTCAGAATACGATTAAAAATTATTTTGAAATTAATAAAAGTTCAGACACGTCTCCATTTAATAACTGGCAGGCCCATAAGGCAGTAATCATCAGAGGTGAACTTATTAGATATGCAACTGAGAAGAAGAGGGAACGAGAGCAAGAGCTACAGAAACAAATAGAAAGAGTTCAGAAATTAGAAAAAGCCCATAAAGCATCACTGGCAAAAAATAATCTTTTGGCACTTACTGAGGCTAGATTAACATTGAACTCACTTTTGTGCCTAAGGGCGGCTTATATTATAAAGCGATGTAGAAGGTTTTATTTTGAATGGGGTAACAAAAGCAGCGCCTTATTGGCAAGGGCGCTTAGGAAACAGCAAACTTTAAACTTTGTAGAAACAATTGTCAACACACAACAAAAAAAGCTGCATAGTACACCAGATATAGCTAAGACCTTCCAGCTCTTTTATCAGAAGCTATATAATATCCGCCCGGACGGATCAGCTCTAACACAAGACCATATGGCATTGATAAAGAAATATATTGAGGAGTCGGGGATGCCTAAGATTGGAGTAGATGAGAGAGAGAGATTAGAAAGTCCTATCTCTATAGAGGAGTTAAAAGCAGCAGTTAAGGCCTCTCCAAATGGAAAAGTGCCGGGGCCAGATGGATTCACTATAGCATATTATAAGCAATTTCTTTCACTACTTGCCCCGCACTTTCTTTCGGCGTTTAATTCCTTAACTACAACCCCTGTTCAGACTAGGATTCCAAGTGAGGCATTATTGGCACATGTGGCGATAATCCAGAAACCGGGAAAGGACCCGCTTTCATGCGGAAGTTATAGACCAATTTCATTATTAAATGTAGACTTAAAACTATACGCGAAAATTTTGTCCAGTAGACTATTAGGGATGCTGCCGAAGCTAGTGGACGGGGATCAGTCTGGATTTATACCAGGTAGAGAAGCTCGTGATAATACAATCAGAGTACTGAATTTGTTGCATAAGATTAAGCAAACTAAAGAACCGGTCATTTTCTTATCTACTGATGCCGAGAAGGCATTCGACCGGGTAAATTGGCAATACATTAGAGCAGTTCTCGAGCATATTGGTTTAGGCCCCAAGGCTATACAGATGATTATGGCTTTATATAAGGACCCCAAAGCTAGGATTAAAGTGAATGGCACTCTTTCAGAACAAGTAGATATTAGAAATGGTACCAGACAGGGTTGCCCTCTCTCTCCAGTAATTTTTGTTCTATCTATGGAGCCTTTCTTATGCAGGATTAGGGGGCAAGGAGATATACGAGGAATTTTAGTAGATTCACATACACATAAGATCTCAGCTTATGCCGATGATCTCCTATTTTTTCTTGCAAATCCGATAGTTGGCCTACCAATTTTGTTGAGGGAATTCGAGCATTTCGGTAGGCTCTCTTATCTGAAAATAAACTATGATAAATCAGAAGCCTTGGGGCTAAACCTTTCTTCAGAAATGGAGACTCAATTAAGAACATCATTTCCTTTTAAGTGGCCTTCTTCGGCTATTACATATTTAGGCACAAAGATTACGAAAACAGTAGATGAAATCTATGCAGCAAATTTCGGTCCTCTCTTCTCCAAAATTAAAAATGATTTGACAAATTGGGATTTACCCACTTTCACGTGGCTAGGGAGGATTAGCATTCTTAAAATGTCCGTATTGCCAAAAATCTTATACTTACTGCAGGCCCTCCCGATTGGGATCCCTAGAGCATATTTCAAGTCCTTTAACTCAATATTTAGTAAATTTATTTGGATGGGACGTAAACCTAGGCTGAAACTTCGAGTTCTATTCAGAACTAAACAGTTAGGAGGGTTGGCTTGCCCAGATTTATTGCGATACTGGCGAGCGATTCATCTTCAACGAATATTAGATTGGCACCATCAAACTACAAAGAAGAAGTGGGTAACTCTGGAGGCGTCTTGGCTTCACATCCCTTTAAAAGAGGTACCGTGGGCGACTAGAGCAGGGAAGAGTCTGTGCAAAGATCATCCACTTATTTCAACTACATTAAAAATTTTTGAAAAATTAAGAGATAGAAAAGGAATATCTCCTTGGCCAACCCCTCTGACGCCATTGATTCATAATCCATCTCTCCCTATAGATATACTTCCAAGTCTTCGTAAAAGCTTTGAGGAAAAGGATGTTCCTAGAGGACTACATATTATCCAATCCTCTGGATGGGCGCGATTAGATGATTTGAGAGATAGATGGGATACGCCATTATTCGATCAGTGGCTTTTGTTTGTCTTCCAAAGCTTCCTTCTGAGCCTAGGACCCAGACAGGCATACCTTAGATCCCTCACCCCATTTGAACGACTGGCAAGAGAGGAGGACCCCCCCACGCACTTAATTTCTAAAATATATGCTTTGTTGGAAGAAGATGGGGAAGATGAAATATTGCGTTTTCGTACAAATTGGGAGAGGGACTTGGATAAGCAGCTTACGACAGATCAGTGGAAGTATATTTTCCTGGCTACACATAAGACTTCAGTTTCATCTAAAATCCAAGAAACTAATTATAAGTACCTCACAAGATGGTATTATACCCCGAAAAGATTACATGGTTTCTCTCCGACTCACCCTGCTGAATGTTGGAGATGTCAAGGAGCAATAGGAAGCTTTCTCCATATTTTCTGGAACTGCCCAAAAGTTGTTCCTTTTTGGCAGGCAGTAGCCGACATCTCTAGCGAGATTTTGGGGAGACCGATAACTCGAGATCCCTCTCTATTTCTTCTACACCTGTCAGATATGCCTTTGAAGACCTATAAGAGATCTCTTCTGAGACATCTCATTAATGCAGCAAAGATAATGATACCTAGGTTATGGAGATCTGAAGCACTCCCATCGGTGAGGGAGTGGATAGGAGAGATTAATCATATTATGGAGATGGAGGAACTTATTGCTGCGGTCCATGAGACCAAGATACAACATCAACAGGTATGGTCGCCATGGCTTATTTTTAAAGAGACAGTAAGATTTGAACAACTAATGACTGCGGATGTTCCCCCTTCCCATCCCTCTTAGCCCCATGGACTAGCTGATGAATGATATAATCTAACTTAAAGAGATAGAATCTTTGTAGACGAAATTAGAAAGCAGAAATAGGTCTCTGAATATGCTAGAACATAAATTCAAGGTAGGAACTATCCCCCTGGATTATCACCTCCTTCTTTCTTTCTTTTTTTTTTTTTTTGTTTACTCTTCTTCTCTTTCTTTTTTTTTTTTGTTTTTTTTTTTTTTTTATTCTTGTTATTTTTATTTTTATTATATCCTATTTCCTTTTCTTATTAGATATAGTAGATGAAGTATCTTAGGTTGATGATCTAGGCTGACTAGCGATATATGATAATTTATAAATATGTTAAATGTCTAAGATATTGATGATTGTAACATATATGCTATATATGTGTATATAAGAATAAGATAAGGAAGGAAAGAAAAAAAGAGAAAATAAAGAATTTGAAAAAAAAGAAATGTGACAAGAGAAAGGTTCGGAAATTAGGGCAAGTTGGGGACGTGAGGAAAAATAGAGGGTAGATAAAAAAGAAAATATGGAAAAGAAAGAGATAGAGGGAGGGTGAAAAAGGGGACGGGGATGTAAAGAATGTAGGAATGTTACAAGAAAAAGGTGGAGGGAATATGGAAATGAGAGTGAGATGGGGGGGGGGGGTGTAGATAAAACAAGAGCTGAATTGGGCTAGAAATCAATAGGGGGAAAACTGTGAATGCCCAGAAAGAAAGGCAGAATAAAAAAGAGATGGAGGGAAGTTAAAAATAAAAATAGGAAAACAGGGAGATGGGAGGGAGGTGAGAAGATAAAGATGGTGGTAATGTGGAAACAACATGAAAAATGGGGGGATAAGGAATGAGAGGAAGATGGAGGGATCACGTAATAAGAAACAAAGTAGAAAGATAAATTTAAAAAGTAAAAGCGAGTAATAGAGAAATGGTAAAAAAAAAAGAGATATGGGGGATTTTGGCAAAGAGATGCCTCCAGGTCTAACAGAGTTCCTGGTGCCCTGTGCAACCGCACAGCTCGCACAACCTAAATGCCAGCCATGACACCAACAATTAATCTTTGTCTATCTGTGTCGACCTGTAGGGCATAAGAATATGACAATATCACATTCTTCTAGTCTTGATAAATGAACCTCCAAACTCCTGGATGCAGAAGATCTTATGTTGACCACAAATGGATACAAATACATACCATCAAGAAGCGGTTGTGCCGTCACAGGGCGCCTGGATAATGGGTGGTGTCTCCTCTCTTCCTCCCTTGTGCAGTCCTAGGTGTAGTTACATCCCTTCTTCTGTGTGCTCTCCTGGACCCCCTTCAATTTAATGGCCATTTGGGATGCCATTCTGTAAAGCTTGCACCTGGGAGCGCCCTGGAAACATGATGGAATCGGGGCCCAGGCAAGATTTTTTTTATTTTTTCCACTCCCTCCTGCCTCAGTGCTGGTGCAGGGGGCTGATTGTTAAAACTACTCGTCAAGCCTTAAAGTGGACCTCCAGTCAAAAATCAAAGCTTTGTAAATAGTTCCCCTAAACCCATTTTGTCAACCTATATGAGAGGGTTTAACTCCATGCAATTGTTAAATAGCTTGCAGATGTTGCACTCCTGGACTGCATGGCCATCTTGCTACACACTTGACAGCCCTGCTTCAGAAAGTCACAGCCTTACAGTCAGAATTGCCTTAAATCCTTGTGCAATTATCCCTTATCACTAGCCAGAAGCAGAAAGCCATCAGTTGTAATGCCTTCTCATTGCACAGAAAGCTCATAGAAACATTGTAATGACTGTTCCAGTGTTTTGTGACTGCTGACACATAGAGTTATATGGTTGTTGAGTCAGTGTGTGTGCAGCATGACAGATATACTGTCCCTCTTTTCTGAGGCATATCGCTTTCTAGGTTTAGTGTGGGCTGCTTATAGCAAAATTTCAAGCTTTGCTGCTGTTTGTACACTGACAGCTTGCCTTGTGTGGAGAGACAAAATCACACAGGTACAATGCAGCCAAGATAAAGATATAGTTTCATCAGTGCAGCCAGCTAGAGAAAACCTGTTATCGCCTCCTACCATTCTGTGGGGAAACAGATATAATTTCTTTCTTGCTGGATTTGCATCACACAAGGAAGCTCCCAGCTCAGCTGCAGTGTTTGTGTGCTAGCAGAGGTTCCCCTCCCCCATTCATGATTTTGTTTAAAGTGGACCAAAACTCACATTTTTAACTAGCATCCCCTGAATTGCTCCCCTATGAAGAGTAAATTTGGCAATTTTCACTGCCCCTACTTCACTCTAATGATAATGGCGCCTGTTTTAGCTGTAAAGCTCCGCCTCCTCCATTCATTGCCACTGTTGTGATGTCATTGCCACACCTGTGCAATGACCGATCCCCTCCCATCTTACAGAGAGGGACAGCAAAAAAAAGTGTCCCAGGACGATATCCATTTCTAGTTCTATATCCTAAGAGGGGAGTATTGGCAGGGGCTTTGGCCAAATGTATTTCACAATTTCAATGGGTTTTGGTCCGCTTTAAGTAGGGCTCTCAGGTGTGTAGCAAGATTTCCATTCTCATTCAGTCAAGGATCTGAAACTATATTCCACAACATCGTCATGGGTTTAAGCCCTCTCAAACAGCGTACCCCACTGATCGTCAGTTTGGGTGCAGGGGGGATTTTATAAAAATTAGCTGAATGATTTGGCTGATTTGCCTCCTTCCCCTTTATCTTTATCCTTTACCAGCAAACACACCGGGTATATTGCTCGGAGGCCTCTGGCTGAGGCTGCATCCCAGCCCCTATGCCCTTTACCCCAGGTCCACTGTTTGCAGGAGGCATTGGCCACTGCAGTGTGTGTCACAGATTTTGAGTCCCCAATGGACTAAAAATCCTATAACAGGTAAGTATCTCTTACTATAGGGCTGGGGGTACAGGGGGTGTTTAGAGACTTTCAACTGGCAATGTAAAAGAATTGGGACCCCTCCACACATTATGTTTCTGCAATTGGAGCATTTAAAGCGGACCAAAACCCATATATTCAACTAGCATCCCCTGAATTGCTGCCCCCAAGAAGAGCACCTCTTGTCAATTTTAGGTGCTCCTGCATCACTCTATTCCCAGATGATGCTGCTTGTTTTAGCTGTAAAGCTCCGCCTCCTCCATTCATTGTCATTGTTGTGTGCGGCAATGATGTATGAAATGACTGATCGCCTGCCATCTTACAGGGAGAAACAGCAAAAAAAACAGTGTTCCGGGACACAGGGGCGTAGCTAGGGGGGAGCAGGGGGGGGGCACTTGCCCCAGGTGCAGCAGGTCAGGGGGGTGCCAAAGGGGGGCCTGAGAACAGGAGGGGGGCCCCATTTGGAATCTTTGCCCCGGGTGCCAGAAAGCCCAGCTACTCCTCTGCCGGGACAATTCAAAAAACGAAAATATCCATTTCTAGTTCTACACCCTAAGAAGGGAGCATCGGCAGGGGCTTTGGCCAAATGTATTTCACAAGTTCAGTGGGGTTTGGTCCGCTTTAAAGGGGAGGTAAGATTATTATTAATATAGTTTGAGAAGTATTTTAATGTGAGCAGGTAGGTTATAAAAGAAGAAATCATGTACAGGTCAGGTGAGATATCTGCACCAGGGCCCTTCAGCTGATGCAAATAAAAAAGATGATAAAACTGACAGCACCATTCTTGTAGAAAATAATAATTTAATCTACACATTTGTCTGGAACGATCGTCTAATCGATATTGCATATTAGATATAACTAGGCTGCCAGTCCTGGGCAACGAGATGGTGGCTGGTGGCTTCAGCTCTCTTGTAGGAGCCCATCAATCAGGCAGCTTTTATCTTCTCATTCCTCTCTGCGTCTATGGCCTGGACTCGCTCCCGCTCTTTGATCAGCTGGACTCCACAATATGTGACAAACCAAATGGAGAATGTGCTGACTGGGAAACCTGCAGGAGGGAGGAAAGACAATTGGCACAGTATTAGTGCGTCGCAAAAACTAAATTTTAAAATTAAAGAGGGCCAAGACCCAAGCCATCTGGCCCGGGAGTCTAAAAAACTTCAAGACTGGGTTGAAAGCTCTGATTTGGGATGCCCAGCTGTAAAACTCCCAGGATCGCCCCTTATATTACCATGTTCTGTGATCCCACGGTGCATGCATGGACCTCTAATGGCATCTCCAGCACCCCTCAATCCCACAGATGCACTCCTGCCAGGCATAACTTAATGGCTGGCATCAGGTGTGCACCCCCAGCATGAGGGTATTCAGCAATCCATTTGTTCAGCATTAATTACATGGCATTGATATGCACAACAATCAATGGCAATTGAAGTAGAGCCAGCTAGAAGTGGGGATTGAGGTAAGATTTTGACGGATTCTGGGGGTTTCACACTCGGGGGAAATCTCAAACCTCAATCCCCCTGTAAAGCGGACCAAATCCTGGGATGGCAAAAATCCTAGGTTTGGACAGTCTTCGCACACTTCAATGTACTTTCCTACGCAGGATCAAAATATTAGCATGACACCAGGTACCAGGTACACCTGATTCAAATAGTTGTTTTTGTCCTTTTTCTGACGCATTTCATCAGGCTTTACAGATATACAGTCTGCGGGGAAAAAAAAAAATCTCATTGGAGTGAAAACCCCAAATAGAGCCTATCATTTTCATTGGCTTCATCTTGTGGTAGCCACCACTCCTTGGTGCAGTTCAGTAAAGGGATTTTCTGCAAATGCCAGGCCATGTGAAGAATGAGACCAGCCACCGTGACCCTTTCTGCTAGAACATCCCCAAGGTGCACTTTTTGAGACCCCTGTCACCAGCCACTGGCAGGCCAGGAAGTTAAGACAGGACTGGAGGTGCTTTAGGAGCACACTAAGCCTCAAGGGCTGCTCAGAAGGTTTTCAAAAGTTCCAGGGTAGCGAAACTGGGAGGATGAGTCTGGATATCAAAGGAATATCGCAGTATAGCTGAACTGGGGAGAAAGGCTTGGTTGAGAGAGGCTTAGGAGGAGCAACCCTGGGACAGAGGTGACCAGGACAGTACTGATGACAGGACTATTAACTACTGCCCATCTCCTCTTTGGGCTCTCAAGCCTCTAAAGAACCTACATTGGGAATATTAATTGATTCAGCATAACTGGTGTTCGGTGAGTTCAGGTGTGTGAGGGGTCAATATATATATTCATATTAATTTACAGGGGGTACTTGGTTGGGGTTTCTTGTCAAACAGCAGGACCTTTATAGTGGACCTACATTTTCGCTGCCAAAATAAGAGACCTAACCAATCCCTGCCATTGCTAGTAATTCTGGCACTAAAGAGATACTTACTCTTCACTCCTGCATCTGACAAGGATCCCAGAAATATTGGCACACAAGTGGGGCTGCATCTGCTGCAGGGTTTAGATTTGCTTTAAAGGGACATGCAATAGGTTCTTCAGGTTTGAAAAGTTGGCACTTGGAACACTGCATGATAGGCCACCAGGTTCTTAAAGGAAGCACTAAATGTCCCTAAGAATCACTAAATAGGCAGTTGAGGGCCTCTCAGCAAATCCTTAATGAGCGGCACAACTTTGTGGTAGCAGAATGGAGAACCCTGTGTCAGCTTTTAGTGTGGATGGTAAAGAGCAGATACATGCACCTCTACAGAGCAGAAAAAGGAAATGGTACTGGTGGCATGGGTACCTAAGAAGGCACCTAATGGACTTTGGGGGCAGGACTGTATTAAGGGCGATTGGATGCTCCTGGGCAGAAAGTCCAATGTAGTCCACATGAAAGTAACTGTACATGAATTGCTGCCCTTTTTTAACAAGCAATGGAGCCCTGGTTGCCCCCCCCCCCCTTAATCTTGCCTTGCTCAGGGGCCACACAGTCTGACCTTAATGGGCACAAATAAGAGGATGCTCATTATCACTGTACTTTTGGCAAATGACTCTTTTCCTGTTTGAATGTATCTGAATGGATCCACCTACCTGTGAAAAGGATCCTTTTGGCCACCAGCAGGGCAAACTCCAAGCTGTTCAGAGCTAAAATATTGTACAGGATGATGGCCCAGAAATTAGCGGCACCAAATACTCCCCGGATCCTGCGAGACATGGACGCTGGTAGTGAGGCCTGGAGGGATGAAAAGCAAAATGTTCAGGAATGGTCAGTGCTTTTATTTGACTGATATGGTTAGAGCTGGACTATGCACAAGGCACAGTAAGCATTTAGATAGGGCCCAGTAGCATGAAGGGTATTAAATGCTCTGATGCTAGATAAGATATAGGATAATTTGTAGGCCTTGGGAACTGGGGATAATCTCAGTGTTCAAAAAAATGATGATAAAATAAACAACCCTAAATGACCTCTATGGTAATGATAACCTATAGTTACCTGAAGCCCATGGCTAAGCCTATCCAAAAGGTTTGTGTTCTTGAAATAGTGGCATTTGACCCCCATGCCAGGCTACATATTAGCAGTCAAAGCTTCCTGCTGGATAGATGTAGACCATTAGACCAAAACGGAACTCTATGGATGACATAATACACAACTTGTTTGGTGTTCAAAAGGCGGCACTGCATATCATCCCCAAAACACCATACCAACAATGGTATTTGGAGGTGGGAACAACATAGCTTTTTCAGCATATGGCACAGGCACATGTCATGTAAGTGAAGAAAGGATGAATGGACAAATGTACCGAGACATAAAAAATATGCTGCCATCAACCAGGATGATGAAGGGTGGACATTTCATCAATAATTTATCTAGATCACATAGCCAAGCACTTTTGTGTCAATTGGTCTCAAAGAAAGAAAATAAAGCTGTAAGAATGACCCAGCCAGTCACCTGACCTGAATCCTATAAAAAAATCTATGAAAGAATCTAAAGCTCAGAGTTTATAGGAGCCCACGGAACCTTCAGGAATTGCCAAAATCACACCTGAGCAATGCACGTGTCTAGTTTCTTCACACAAGATACATCTTAAAGAGCGACATCAGAGATGTGTTTAAAGCCTCCAAACCCTTGCCTGACACCCCAGCGTCCCCTTCCCCCAGTTTGCATTTTGGGCATTCTTACTTACCAGTGCATCTCTATTCCCTGTCCCTCAGATCTGGCCATCCTCTGTTGGACAGCCCCATTTTTCTCCCATCAGGCACTGCGGGCATCTCCCGATCTCGCACATGTGCAGTGCCGATGTAATGCGCTGCTATGGGAGTCGTGGGGAGAGCCATGAGACCTAAAGAGTTACTTTCTAAAGACCTGCTTCCGGAGGAGAGAGGCTAAATCTGCGGCTGTCTGTTACAGCTGTGGGGTGGGGGGCAGAGAATCGTCCCTGGAACAGAAGGATGTCGCCATCTTTGATAGTGGCGACATCCAAAAGGTATGCAGCGCCCAGCGAGGAGCAGGAGGGCATAGGTTAAAAAGAGGTATGATTAAATACATTTCAGTAACCAGTTCAATACTCTTCATCTGTGTAAGTTCTCATTATAACACATAACAAAATGTATGGATTTATATTGTTTGTTTTTTTTCTTTGCATGTGTGGATTGAATGGATGGTTTACACCTGGGAAGCATTGCAAGTCAATAGCATCTTTTGAAATATCTTTACTTTCATTAAGGAAAACTGTTAGCAGACATCAACCACCTGTTATCAGTTTGGCCTTGTTCTCAACAAAATCACTGTACAACAAACCCTCCTGAGATGACCAGCACCTTTAGCCAACATGCGGGAAGTATCCTAATAAGAGTTTCACTCCCAGGACGAAGGACTGAAGTACAAAAGCACAAAGGCATGAGAGACAGACGGATTCCCTGAGGGTCTGCACTAAGGTCATAATAGAAGGTAAGTCCTTAGCCTAAGCAATTCTTCACAAGGAAAAAGCACCCTAGGTAGAAGAAGGTAGAAGAAGTGGGTAATGATCGCTCTGCTCTGAGAATCTTTTTAAACAGGACATTCAATGTTTTAATTAGAATTGGTATTTTTTCAAAATGAGCAGAATAAACAGAACCAATGGGATATTTATTATGTATACCAAAAGACACCTTTCTAGGGGTAAACTGCAGTAAAATTTTTTTTTTTGGCCATCATGTTGGCCAAGAGACTTCTGTGGGTAAAATCATAAAAATATTTCCTCAACTCTGAGATCAGAATTAGATTTATTTCACCATGTATATACATTACATACTTACTAGGAACTTGTGGCAGGAAGGCTACAGTGAAGCAACAGGTGGGAGGACGAGCACTCAACAATTTCAGCAGATGCAAGTCAGAAGAGTAAAGTGTAAGAGGAGCACCCTGCACCAGGTGACACCCATCTAGGCAGCCATTCCAGACGCTACTTAGTGAGGTGCCTAGTTCAGGAAGTCCAATGGTTTAGTAACTCCAAGATTAGTTTAGTGAGTTAGAATGTAGAGTAGTAGTACAGGAGGGGGGGGGGGGCAGAAGAACAGAGACAGTGGGTGAGTGTTCTGAGCTCCTTACACCAGATCCCCTTCACACAGACATCCTTTACGTTTAGGCGCCACATGGTGGGGGTCCTAGTCCAGGTGAGTAGCGTGAGGTAGCAGAAAGAAAGTAACCGGAGGAGGGTGCATGAGAGGTCAGAATAAAGAGTAGACATTACTGCGGGTCTTAGGGTATGGAAGTGACTCCAATGAAAGAAGGGTGGGGGAATTTCAGGAGCGGTCGTAAAGTTCGTTCCGAAGGGTATCCCGAGTGAGATGTTGAGAGCGGGGCAATGCCGAGTGAAAATCAAAGGGGAATGGGGCAGATGTAGGGAAAAAGTGAATTATGGGGTGCAGGATGGGGGACCTATGGGGGGGAATATGGAGCATGGCTGAGGAAGATAGGACTTACAGAGGGGCAACATGGGGGGGGGGGAAGAGACCTACAGAGGGTAAGCAGGGAGCATAGTGAGTTGGGACCTGTGGTGGGGCAACATGGAGCATTGTGGGGGGAGGGGGGGGGCTATGGCAGGCCTGCCCAGGGATGATGGGATCAGTGAATGGGAGGGTGAGACTTGTGCAGGGCAGTGTAGAAAATGAAGGAGGGATTGGACCTGTTGTAGAGTCAGTGTGGAACCTATGGAGGGTGAGCAGGGAGCAGCGTGGAGCATGAAAGGGGGGAATAGACCTGTGGAGGGGCACCATGGGGGAGGTGGAAGGATAGGATCTGTGGAGGGGCAGCATAGGGGAGCATAAAACCTATGGAGGAGAGATGGGACCTGTGGAGGGGCAGAATGGGCATGGGTGACTGGGGTGGAACCTATTAGGGTACAGAGAAGGATGGGACCTGTTGAGGAGCAACGTGAGTTTGTGATGAATATGGGGTCCTGTGGACAGTTTAGGGGGAAAAGGAATGGATCCTGGGGAGGGCAGCCAGCATCTAATATAGCGGGGGGGGGGGCAAGGGCACAGGAACTGGATGGGAGCAGGTGGTATTGGTCCAATGGAAGGGCAGGGTGGGACACAAGGGGAGATTGGATCCCCCTGAGATCAACAGCAGGTTTCAGCTTGCCTGGGATCAAAACCAGGGCCCTGCAACCCTCCCAGCAAATGTTTTGACCCATAAACTGGTTTAACAATAAAAAGCTAAGGGGTGGGGACCGAGACCTGAGAGGAGTGTGAGTGATAGACAAAAGCACAAAAGGGGCCTCCAGTGCCAGCACAAGTCCTCCCTATATGGAGGGAAGTCATCATGCTGGTAGGACTGAAAACCTGAAGGCTGTCCCTGGGTTCCCTTTTGTCTTGATTGAGTCTTGTGAGTCCGTGTCCCTTGGCTAAATTACAGCCCACTGGGTTGGTTAATGGACCAGGATTTGGAAAGTATATTGCGTGATTCCTGGAAGCTTTGGCATCAGCTAGGATCACATGATACGCTGTTCCTCACAACTTCCTGTACATTCTACCACTGGATTACATCTAGGTTACCCAGAGCGGCCAGCATGCCAGTATAGTGCCTGCCTCACCTCAATTTTGGCAAATGTTTCCAGTTCGAAAAACTTTTGCACCCAGAGTTCAAAGTTCAGGCCAAAGCAGTTGCAGATAGACCAGATGTAGACGATGTCACAGGGGCCAAGCCACAGCGTTGTGATAAGGAAAGTAGCAATGGTGGCCACCAGCTCCTTCTTGATATTGTCGTGTCCCTCTCCAATGTAATCATAGACGTATCTGAGAAAGATGAAGAGTATCTTTAGAAATCTCTGATTTTACAACCATGTTGAAAAGCATTGTCCTACTCCTAAGCACTGAATGTGATTGATCCACTGATGATACCCATATCCCAGCTACACAAGCTACTGCAGAGGCTTTGGTCAAATGTCTTCTGCTACATGAAATAAAGTCAGCAGCATTTGTATTCAGGCTCTTCCTCCACCATTGATTGAGGAGCTTCAGCAGCCACACACGACACTCTACACTTAGCCTTCCCAAATGTCCCCAACTGAAATCGGTCTTGGATAGTCTGTGGCCTGGAAAGGTCAATAGATTGCCCATCTCCTGCTTACGGTACAGCTACCCATCTCCTACTTTAATTTTAAGCCAGTTTTACAATTTTACATTTTAAAATTAGACAACCAAACTCCATGCTTCTACGCTACTTGGAACTCATGTGGGATGCCCTCCCATGCTCCACTGAACTTCAAGGGACCTTGATTATTTTAGGGCGGGACCTATATTTATTCTGATTCATGACTCCTTTTAGGAACTAATTTTCCTTTACTATTTATAGGAACCTTAAAGTGAACCGAAAACAACTCAGGAGTCTATGTGACTCCAGGGCAGGCTTACTCCCTCCCCCCCCCCCCCAAACTGGCCCCCCAGGGCCCGATTTTCTTATCTTTTCCCTAAGCTCACGGTGAATGTGCTGCCAGTGCCGGCATCACTCGCCTCTCTTCCCTTCCTGTGTGCAGTACCGCCCACAGCAACTGAATGGCTAAAGGAAGGAAGTGATGCCCCGCTCCACTTGTAAGTGCGGCTAGCCATGCCGGGGGCTCAGGGGAAGGGCCAGAACCCGGGATAGTGAAAATCCTGAGTTTTGGTCCACTTTAAGATGGAAGGTTGCTAGACTGAATACAAATTTTGGATGCTCTGTCATTGTTTACATATACAGACAGGTCTAAGAAAAGTTTCAATTTGGATGCCCCTATTAAATTGAATGGACTAGAAGTTTTCTAGATGTCCTCTTTAGACCCATCTTTTATAAAGCCTCCAGCCTGACCTAAAACTTTGCCTGCAGTCTCTGAACAGGGTGCATTCTGCCTCACCCACATATATTTTGTCTTTCCCTTCCCATCATTCCCCTTACTCCTCTAGATTATGTGCTTGTACAGACATGACTCTACAGTATTATGGGGCTCAGTCAGTTCCCTGTAGTATACTGGACCCAAACCCCATAACAAATCCCTTGTATCGAGCCCAGAAATTAATAATGGCTGACCTGTACCTGTATTTCCCCACATGAGCTACTTACTTGCACAACCAGTCGTTGATTCCTCGGTCAAAGTGGCTAAAATAGAAGAAGGTGAGATCCAAATTACATTTCTGATTGAACTGCAGTGATACAATATACGGGTCTGCGATTGCTGTTCTCCTTAAAGGAAACGTTAACCTTTGTGAACTTTGTCTAAGACTATGGGGCTGGGCAGTGCGAGCAGTAATTAGAAGATCTGCTTACCTTACCATTGCTCCTGAGCCACCAATCATTCTCCCACAGCCACAGAAGCTGCTCCTCTGGGTTTTGGTTGGCAGGTGGGAGTGGCCTCTCTATAGCCAGGTCCCTTTGAAAACAAGGAGCGCTTCTGTACATGGAAGCTCCTGGAGTATGGAGGCACACCATGTTTATAATGGGAGCTGGAAGTACCCCGGCCACGTCCACCCGCCAGCTGAAACCCGGGACAGCAGCTCCCAGCTTTGCAAACCAAGGTTGCGAGGTTGCGAGAGGGCGATCAGCGGTTCAAGAGTGGCAGTAAGGTAAGTAGATCTGCTAGTTACTGCTGCCACTGCCAGGCCCTGAAATCTTGGGAAAAGTCCACAGAAGTCACAAGTGGACTTTCCTTTTAAAGGGCAACTATAGGTAAAATGAAGGATCCTAAAAATACCTTCAAACTTGAAATCAGGCCACAACTTACATCTTTCTGTCCCAGCATGGCCCAGATTAACACAGAAACATAGAAGGATGACGGCAGAAGGAGACCATACGGTCCATCTAGTCTGCCCTTATGTATATACTGTATGTTCTCTGTATATTAGGATAGATGGAGGCTTATCCCAGACATGACACTTAAATTCAGTGACTTGATTTTTCAACTACCTCTGTTGGAATTTGTTCCAAGCATCTACTACTCTTTCTGTAAAATAATATTTTCTAACATTGCTCCTGATCTTCCCCCCGACTAGCTTCAGGTTGTGCCCCCTTGTTCTATCATTAAGTTTCTTCTTAAAAAACACTTCCCTCCTGAACCTTATTCAATCCTTTTTTGTATTTAAAGTCTCAATCATGTCCCCTCTCTCCCTTCTTTCCTCCAGACTGTACAATTTAGCCTCTAAAGGTCTAATTGGGAAAAAAAATTAAGCCTGGCCTGGTGGTGATAGTATTTTTTTTTACTGGTAATTTCAATTGCAGGTGTACTTTTTCCATCATCATCAATTACCAGTAAAAAAACAAATACCGCCACCACCAGGCCAGTGGCCAGTAAAGTAAGAAAGAAAATATCGGCCAGGTAGCAAACTTATTGGCAAATGCTAATTAGTGAACAGTGAATAACATTAGCTTCTTCCCACCAGACTCTGTCTGTAGAATTACAGGATCTATAGGGCAAAGATGCATGATAGACGTTTTTTTTAAAATTATTTGTGTTGTTGTTATGTTGCATAATGGAGATATTACCCCTTATCTCCCTACATGCTACTGGTGGCCCCACTGTGCAAGCCAGCCAACGATCGTGCAAGCCATTGGGTTCATTTTTAAAATAGTTGTTCTGCAATTAATACCCAACTGATTATTATTTTAGCTTTCAATAATCTACTTTAAAAGGTGATACACACAGGATATAATGGGGAGGATAGAGAAGAAGAGCTTACAATCTATTAGGATATAAGGGAGGATACAGAAGGAGAAGAGCTTACAATCTATTAGGATATAAGGAAGGATACAGAAGGAGAAGAGCTTACACTCTATTAGGATATAAGGAAGGATACAGAAGGAGAAGAGCTTACACTCTATTAGGGTATAAGGGAGGATACAGAAGGAGAAGAGCTTACATTCTATTAGGGTATAAGGGAGGATACAGAAGAAGAGCTTACAATCTATTAGAAAATACGGTAGGATGCAGAAGGAGAAAAGCTTACAATCTATTAGGGTATACTGGAGGATACAGGAGGAGAAGAGCTTACAATCTATTAGGGTATAAGGGAGGATACAGAAGGGGGAAGAGCTTACAATCTATTAGGGTATAAGGGAGGATACAGAAGGAGAAGAGCTTACAATCTATTAGGATATAAAGGAGGATACCGAAGGAGGAAGATGTAGCATTGGCATTGCTGAGACTTACGTTTCGGCAAAGACATAAAGCATGGTGATGCATTTGGGTGGCTGCGGAGGATCCAGGTGGTCCAGCCGAGAGACGGTGTTGATTACTCCAAACATGACCGCTGCTTTCACCCAGTCATAGACCAAGTTGGAATATGCCAGACCCGCTGTTAGAGGGCACACATTGGTAGAGGGAAGGACAATTATATGTTTGATAAGTGGCTACATTTTTAGAATATATATACAGTATATAGTTATATTGCCTTGTTTTCCCAGTTGTGTTGCATTGCATTGCAGTCGGCTTTTAAAGCAGAAGTTCAGTCTAAAATTGTCTTAAAGTGGACCAATCGCTAGGGTTTTGAGTATCCTGGTGGTAGGCCGTTTCCCCGGGGGCATCCCGATGTAGGATACCCCCGTGTTAAACCCCCCCAGATCCCAGAACCCCCCAGAAAGTTTTACTCATCTTTCCAACGTTCCCACGGCGCATGTGTGGGCACTCGTCCAATCATCGCTTTATGCGTGGCATAAAGCTGCTGATTTAAACTTTGCACCTGGCATAGGCTCTCCGGCAGCCGCATCCCGGCTCCCCTGTGGAGAGCTTGCTCCCGTGTGCCCAGCATATCTGAATGGCTGGGAGCAGGGAGTGCACACAGCTACAGGGAAGCCAGAGATGCGGCTGCCTGCAAAGATGCCGATTCAGGAGCCGCCCGAATCAGGTAAGATTACCGGCACCCTGGGGGGTTTCACACACCAGGACATCCAGAATAGGGTGCGCCAGGGGCAGGCAAGCTGCCAGCCCTGGAATCTTTTAGATTCCAGGCCGGACACACGGGGGGGGGGGGGGGTGATTGGTCCACCCTGATGAAAGTTTCTCCAAAAACGGGTTCCCTTTGCATAATATAAAGTCTTATCTATGACTGCAATTAAAGTCCCCAGTGGCTGTCACAGCTATATACTCCTATTTAAAGGGTCTGTCTGGGCAAAAATATTAAACAATGCATACTCACAACTAGACCCCACAGTTGTTCAGTCCTAATGTGAGAGTTTGGGACTTACCTTTTGCCGGAGATCCAACATGCACCATACCTTCTCATGACCACGTCCCATGGTCACCTTGCTGCCTTGCTTCAATCACACAGACTAACCATATCCGTGCTATTCATTTGTATAGAGGGGTGTGCTGAGGCCTATTGTACTGAATTAAGCAGACGGGCCAGTCACCGTGACTGACACAAGGGGGCGGCCCCATGACCCCCCCCCCAGCGGGATGGAGGGGGCAAGATCGCAGATGCCTGTAAGTACCGGTGAACAGCTGTGCAGGACTGTAGGTGAGTATCTGTTACTTATTATTTTTGCCTGGACAGGGACTTTACTTTTTATCAGTCTTTAATAAAGTCTTAATACACTATACAGAGCACCATTGGGCAAACAATATAAAGCTCACAAAGCAGAAAATATATACTCAAAACACAGAATATAAAATATACACAAGGTACACCGGCACTTGGTGGAGTATAATCTAATATTCCACCAATCTTGATGTACAAAAATGCACAGGACCTAACAGAAGACTCGAGTGAGCTAAGTAACCGAAAAAGTAAAAAGAAAATGAAGAAGAAGGGAAGAGGGAGAGAAAGGAAAACTTGAATGGGACTTTACAGTGGACCAAAACCCACACTGATCAGCCTGGGAATCTATAAGATCGATTCCCTCCCCCCAGGGCATCCAAAATCAGGATACCACGCTGTGTGAAACCCCCCAGGTTCACTTACCTTGCTTCCCAGTCCAACAGAGCATGCGCGAGCCGCGGCCCCATCCCCGCTATCTCTCTAGCAGGGCGCATGCCCGTGCCAGCCATTTTGTGAAGGGAAGCAGATGATGCGGTTCGAACGCACTGATTGGAGGAACGACCGCGCATGCGACATAGGACCGGGAAGAGGTGCGTTGGCATCAGCGATGGGGGGGTTTCACACAGCGAGGCATCCCCGATCAGGGTGCCCCAGGGGAAAGAACCAAAACCCAGGATAGTCAAAATCCTGGGTTTTGGTCCACTTTAAATAGCAATCCCCTGCTGTGCTGATTTCGCCCCCATCCTTTCTCTTCCTTAACCCTTACCTGGCTCAGAGAGGGGAAAGGGGGAGAAATCACCCAGCCACACAACTCTATTAGTGAATGCTGGAGCCTCACATTTTCCATAGTAAAGCAATGGCACTGACATTGGGAGATCACATCCCGCATTCATTGCAGACATATATACGTTTATATTTTGCAAAGTGTGTCCGTTGTTGTGGGAACTTTCAGCAGGGGCGACACGACCTGTTCTCAGTGCAAAGCTACTCAATGCTAGAGCCAAGCAACGCAAATGCAGCTCAGGAAGCCATCACCATTAACACGTTACCTAGTGACCAATCAGACAGCTTCTTTGCAAACTTCAGGTCAGACGGGATGGTGAGAATGTAAAGGAAGTGGAAGAAGACGTCCACCAGAAGGACGATCAGCACGTTGACCACGGCTTGGACACGAATGTTCCACATTTCGTTCTCTTTACGAGTCAGCGTCTTGGTGGTCGTCTGCAGGAAAAACTAAAGCTTAAAGGGGAACTCCGCTATAGTGCACCCAAGTGTGAACGAGTAAGCCACTCCATTCACTAAAGTGGACTAAAAGCCACCGAACTTGTGAAATACATTTGGCCAAAGCCTCTGTCGATACTCTCTTCTTAGGATGTAGAAATAGAAATGGATATTTTTGCTTTTTGAATCGTCCTAGGACACTGATTTTTTGCTGTCCCTCTCTGTAAGATGACAGGTGATCAGTTATTACATCATTGCCACAGACAACATTGGCAATGAATGGAGGAGGCGGAGCTTTACAGCTAAAACAGGCGACATTATCTGGGATTAGAGTGAAGCAGGAGCAGTAAAAATTGTCAAAAGGCACTTTTCTTGGGGGGAGTAATTCGGGGGATGCTAGTTAAAAATTTGGGTTTTGGTCCTTTTTAAGGTAAGGACATGTGGGCAGGGCCGCTGTCAGGACAGGACACTCAGTATGGGGCCCTGGTGGTGGCCCTGAGGCTAAGCCCCACTTTGCTGGCTGCCACCTATTTGGTCATGCCATGAATTTCTATTACTTTATCAATGTGGGTGGTGGAGGGTCTGTCTGAATACTGGGGCCTGGTTGCCTTGGGCCAACAGTATAGGAACCCTACAAAATCTAAGTAACACCGCGCTTATAAAATCCAAAGTGATTAGAAAAAAATGTGTTAAAGTGAAGCTCAACGTGTCAGAAAGACTCCTAATTTTCCACTGAAATATGAAACAATAAATACACAGAGCTATCTTTCTTCAAATCATACATATAGTGTCCATAAGTGCATACAGATCAACAATAAAGTCTCTAAATTCTTTAACCGTATCCCAAAGTGCATGTGCTCCAAAACGTCTTCTGTGCTCTTATCACCCCTATGTGCACATCCTTACCGGAAGGGAATCTTTAACACAGCAAAAGACCAGATGATATATAGATGCTCCCCCACATCAGTAAATGGTTAACTTGATTTCAAATTATCCACATCCAAACTTGATTCCACAAGGTAAATAATATAGAATCTCTCACAATTATATCGGTTTTGTGGATGACAGACCGCATATGAAGGGAAAAATAAAATAGCAAAACTAGTGCAATTATATTTAAAAAGTCCGTTTAATAATGCTAAAAACTCCAAGAAATGCACTCACAATATAAAGGTTTAAAATCAGCATGTCAGCTCTGTTAAAGAGCAATGGATATAACGGGTCTCACCACCGATCTTTGACGCTCCTGCTAATTCATCCAAAGATATTAAGCTCTCCAAGCATGGTGTGACCCTATATCCAGCAAGCAGAATCCTATAAACCGCCTAGCCCCCCCCTGCCTAGCCCCCCCCCAAAAAAAATTAGAGCCTCACCTCAAGGTGATTCGCCCAATACCGGTAATTTGAAAGTTACCGCTATTGGCGAACCCGTCCCCCGCTATTGTGTAGCGTCATTAACCACACCAGCACCATACACTACAATGGAGGGGGCACGCCAGCCCTCTGCACACTCACTCTATTGAAATAAATAGAGCAGGTGTGGCCAGTCACTGTGATTGATGTGAGGAGGCAGCAAAGGCACCAGGCCATGGTAATGAGCAGGGATGTCGCCATCTAAATCTCTGGTGGAGGTAAGTTTCAAAGTCCCGGGATAGAGCCGATCAGCTGCACAGGACGATAGGTGAGTATGTATACTTTAAATTTTTGTCCAGACGTCACATATTTGGATATATAGAGTCTGGACCTCCTATAAACAACATGTGATGGCTAGGCCTCTAGCATACCTCCCAAGTGTCCCTGATTTGGAGGGACTGTCCCTCTTTTGAGTCCATGTCCTGCTGCCCCTCGTTGTTCTCATTTGTCCCTCTTTGAGGTATAACATGCAGATCTGCATCAATAAATGATTCATTTGCCTATTTAAAGTGTTTTTATTGTTGTAACTGTTACATCCTATCTCCTATTCATCCCTCAATGAGGGGTGGTGACCTAATTTAACAAATGGCGCTCTTTCCCACCCTGAAAAGTTGGTAGGTATGGCTCTCTAGTACAGAGGGGTAGCTAGGCTTTCTGGCACCCGGAACAAAGATTTGAAATGGAGCACCCCACCTGTTCTCAGGAACCCCTTTGGTGCCCTCCTGACCTGCTGCACCCGGGGCAAGTGCCCCCTGCTCCCCCCTAGCTACACCCCTGCTCTAGTATATCTGGACCCCAGCCTTTATGTGTCCTTGGGGCCAAGTTCAAATTAGAGGCTTAGCCATTACATATACGTTATAGGGGAGCTCAGGGATCATGGTTGCATAGGGCCCTAAAATTCTTGAAGGCGGCCTTGCATGTGGAGTAAGATATTGCCGTGGATCTGGTCCAAGGACCCAGGACTCACCTGCTGATGGAACTGATCGAAGGTCATGATGGGGCCAAAAAAGAAGAAGGGCAGGTAGAAGTTGTATTTGAGAAGGTCGATGGGGGAGTAGAAACCCTCTTTTCTCTCGCATGTCTCCAAAGCGAAGCTCATACAGCGCATGATGGTGAACCCGCTGCCACCATAGAAGAGGATATCTTGTAAACTGAAGGATCCTGTGATGAAACCGGTCTGCAGGTGGAGAACACACAGTCACACCCTGTCAGCCAATCAGCTGAGAAAAGCTATTGCTCAATAGGGTGCAATGCAAGTAAGGTTCTATCATTCTGGATATTATTTCCTATGAGCCAAGTCCTACCTCTAGCTCACTTCCATGGAGGAGCCGATCCAACAGAGTAAGGTTACTTTTATTTTAGGAAGTAAGACTTGTAGTGTAATGTTTTTTCTTTCTTTTCTTATCTTTTTAGATGTTTTTACATTTTATTTTAGTTTCTTCCCTAATTTCTTTCAGTGTTTATTCCCGTCACTTCCTGGCACTTTAGTCTTCCCCCTAATTGTAAATCACATCCTTTTACTTCCCTAGTTTACAGTTTACCCATAGTCAGTGGTGGATTGGGGCCATAAATCAGCCCTGGATTTTTCAAACCCCTGGATGGCCCAAGACATCGTTGCTGAGGCCCCCCAACCATGATGCTGTGGCTATAGCATTGGAGCTGGGGTTCCTTGGCTTGTGGGTACAGGAGGCTGACAGGGAGACTAAGGGGGGCAGGGATTTAATGTGGGTGTTAAAAGCAGCAGCCCAACTGGCCCCAAAGCAGAGCAGCCCACCGGGCATTGTCCCGGGTCTCCCCATGGCCAGTCCGCCCTTGCCCTTAGTATATAGTCTCTACCTTTGCCTGTACTCCTATCTATTTTACTCTCCCCATTAAAGAGGAACATCGGAGGCCCTGGAGTCTAAAAGACCCCAAGACCTTTCGAGTTTCAGTCCTTGGAGCATCTCAAATTGGGATGCCCTGCTGTGCAAAACCTCCCAGAGCACTCGCCTTCTCCCGGAGCCCTCACGCGTCTCGGCATGGCGGCCACATCCCCGCTCACCTCTAGCCCTTTGGTGCCACTTAGCCATCCAGGCGGCTTAGCCGTCAGCGGAACCGAAGGGAGTCGAGTGAAAGCAAACGTGCTGATTGGCTTAGCAGGCCGTTCAACCAATCAGCGTGCTCGCTCTCAGCTCGAGCCTTCACCGTGGGAGCGACTGGATCAGGCAACCTGGGGGAATACACACATACAGGATTTCCCCGCATTGAGGAACAACACCCCGAAAATCTGGTGTGTTATTCCTCTTTAATCCTTCCTCTCCCTTTTTTCCATCCAACTGTGATTTTCTTCCTTTTTTTTTTTTTTTCTTTCATCCTCACTGTCACTCTGTTCATATTTCACCTTATTTTACTACCTTCGATCATTTTTTTCTACTTCCCTCATTCAATTCTTACCTTTCTTCCTTCTTGCTTTTCTTTGTGATCCTCTTTCCCCTTATATATTCTTCCCCTTCTGTTTCCTTACTTCCATACCTCTTTTTTTTCTTTCTTTCTTCTGTCCCTCCTCTTGCCCCCTTTTCCTTGCCTCTTTTCTTAATTCGTCCCTCCTCCCTTATTTTTTCTACAGTCCTTCCTCCCTCTCTTCTTTTCTTATTTTGAATACATCTTATCTATTTACCCCCAACCATTCTCCTCATGTTTTACTATCACCCTTCTCCATTCTCTTATGTGCATTTAATCACTCGATGCTCCTCACTACCGCCTATACTTTTTTTTTTCTACCACCCTCATTTCATACCTTTTCTTTATGCTTTTCATTGTGATCCAGTTTTCTGCCATTTTATCCCTCCTTCCTTTCTTTACTTTCAATACAGTACCTCATCTATTTGCCCGTACCCCCTACCCTCCGTCATTCCTCTATTGCACTTTTAGACTCTTCCTTTATTCTTTTATGTTTCCTGCTTCCTTTCCTACATTTATACTCATAATGTTTTGCATAATTTCTTCCTTTGTCAACTTCTTTTCTCCTCCTTACTGATTGTTATTTATTCCAGCTGATTGTTATTCACTCGTCATTCTTTATCAACCTCCCTTACATCTCACTATTTCTTTAGTGTGCTTTCCTCATTTTGTACATTCACTTTCTTTCATCTTTTCTTTCTGTGCTGCTCCTCCCATCTTTCTAATTTCCTTTCTCTGTCTTCTTTCATTAACTCTCTCCCATTTTCCATTTTTTCTTCCTTTATTCATTACTTCCCTTTATCGTTTCTTTATGTCATTGTTTTTCCTTCCTCATTCTGTTTCTCTTTCTCCTATTCTCCTTCACTATTTCCTTCTTGTATTACTTCCCTATCCCTCTATACTTTGATACTTCTCTTCCTCCCTCCTTTTGCCCCACCTTCTCTTCTAAATTACTCTTTGCTTGCTTCTTTCTTGTATCTTCACTTTGTGCATTAAAGTGGACCAAAAACCAGGATTTTGACTATCCTGGGGTTTTGGTCTGTGTGAAACCCCCCAGATCGCCAATGCCAACTCACCTCTTCCCGGTCCTATGCCGCATATGCGGCCACTCATCCAATCAGCCCGCTTGGAGCCGCTGACGTGATGTCATCTAAGGCCCTTATTTATGAAGGAATAGTGACAGGTAGCGACTGGTGAGCGGCCGGTAATGACGGGCCCCGCCACGAGAACGCCGGCTCCCCATCACAATCACACATTTATCAAGCCGATTCAGCGCCATATAGCGACTCATTCATCATTATTCCAGCCTCAGCCCACAGCGCCAGCGTCCGACCTTGAACAGCGACAGGTATGACCTCTCGCTACCTGGCGCTCTCCAATGCATTTCAATGGAACAATCTTTAAATATTAATAATTAATTGTTATTAATGTGTTTTTTTTTTTTTTTTTTTTTTAAATGTGAAAAATTCTGTGACCATTTCTGCCATTTTAGATAATTTTTTTAAGGAAAAAAAAAAATTGTGCAGAATTGATATTACAGGTCTGATATTAATGTATTCATATTACTAAATTATTTTAAAAACTTTTTTTTGGTTTCCAAAAATATGGTTGTTTGGGGATTAAAAAAACTACATTGCCTCCAGCGCTCTGGGGTTTAAACATGCATTTCACAGCGCTTGAATTTTTTGAGCGTGATTTTTTGATGAAGCCGGTCGCTCTGACCAGTCGCTCTCATGCGCACCCATACATCGCGGAACCTGTCAAATAGCGACTCGTAACCTTGTGTTCAACATTACGCCACACCGACTGAGTCGCTGTCAACAACCGAACAACGGCCAAGCACAGCGACTACTAGCGGGCGCTGTGAAAATACTGCTACAGTCGCTCAACTGTCGCTACATGTCGCTATTAATAAATCAGCCTCTAAGCCTTCATCCAGGCCAGCGGCTCTGAGTGCATTGACGACTGCATCCCCTGCTTCCCTCTAACAGGGAGCGTGCCATTCACAAATGCTTGGTGTGGGCACACGCCCTGCTAGAGGTATAGTGGGGACATGGCCGTGGCTTGCGCATGTGCCGTTGGACTGGGAAACAAGGTAAGTGTATGGGGCGACCTGGGGGTTTCACACACTGGGGCATCCCAATTTTGGATGCCCCGGGGGGGGGGGGCATCTGCTTGAGTTTTGGTCCACAGTAAGTTCCTTTCCTAGCTATTTTTCTGTTCATTCCCCCTTTTGTCTTCTGCTGCTAAATTACTTTACATTCTCTCCTTTTCTTCCCTTTTGTGATTACTTTCTCTCCTTCTTTCCACCTTTTCTTTCTAAATACCTGTTTCTTCTGTCTAGTGTTACTTTTTACTATATTCTTTCTGCCCATCCCTCCTGTATTCCTTTGTACCTTCTTTTCCCTCCCTCCCTCCCGTATAACTTTTCCACTATTCCACTTTTGTTTTTTGTTTTTTTCTTCTTTCTTACCTTTCTGTTCGCTGTACTTTTCTCTCCACCTTCTGGATTCCTCCCTTTCTGTTCTCACTTTTAAAGGTTGTCTTTCATTTTCATCATCCACCAACTAATTTCCTTTCCTGAATGGCCCATTAATATACCAGTGTCAGACCCTCCTTGTTGGTGCACCCTTGACCATTGGTAAGTACCCCCTGGGGTACGTGTACACTTTCAGGTATTATAAGGGATTTCGCAATTTTCATCTCAGCTCTATCCTAAGAAAACATACTTGCCACAAGCTGAATGGTTCCACCTTGAAGGTCGCCAGACTACACAGGCCGGCGGCGAAGCACAGCCACTTGGTCTTGACCAAAGAGACGGTGTAGAGGAGGAGGCAGTGCGACAAGATCAGCATCAGGTAGTTCCCGCCCATGATGATCAGTACGGTGAGGAGCCCGTAGAGCATATAGACCCAGGACCTGTGCTGTGAGGAGGGACAATCCGTCAGGACTATGGCAGTGAAATGAACCAATTACAGACAATCTTGTCTTTTTTTTTAGCGCTTCACCAGTTTAACCATATTTGCTTTTCTGACCTGATTAATGGAGGTGTATATCGAAATTGTGTAATATTACAAATCCATATAAACATGTCGGCTAATGGAGGGAGGAGGGGTCACTTATACACCCGCCACAGGTCGCCACAGAGCTCTGTGCATGCCTGGATAATGTGTGGGGGACTCTGTGAAACCCAGTTTTCCCTATTGGAAGAGAGGATTCACTGTCTGGTGAACATAATTACATTTTGGACCACCCCAGGCCGCCATTTTGAGAGTTTACCCTGTACAAAGTCACTGAGCCTATTCAAATTGTTAGTGGACATCACATAATACTTGATTGTACTTCACTTAGCCTAAATTTGTGTATATTTGAGAAGGCATGGAAATCAATACAAGGATGTTGAATAACCCACAAGTACAATGATGAGTGCAAGTAAATGGCGCTGAGGAAGCCAAATGGAGGCAAAACTAGTACGGCAGTACCGCTAGTACTCAATTTTGTGGAAATTTACTGTATTGTAGCAATGGAATATATATGAATGTTGTGTTTTGTACTTTTTATACTGTTTATGAAGTTGTCTGTACTTTCTGGAGGAATTCTATATTCCCATGGTTGCACTTTAAAAATAAAACGTCAAAAGACATTTTTTAACCAGACTATAGGACTTGTTGTATATATAGCGATGTCATAGTCCCTCAGGCTGTTGTATATTGTTTTGGGAGTGCCTACACTCAATATTTTTCAGCTACTTAGATAGCACAGCAACCAACCTTAACATGGCATAGGGTTTACACATGCAATTACAACTGTAGGCAAACGCAGGCCTCTGCTTTCTCTACAGGATTGACAACCCTGTCTGCTTATTATTTATAATTTTATAGTAATGAGAAGATTAAAGTGATACTGCAGGTAAAGGTAATTGTTAAACCATTGAGTCGGGCTACATTTGGTGCTGTCCTAAACTTTTTTTAATTGCATTTTTAAATTGATGAAGAAATGGCCAAGATATCGAGGTTTACAGGTTCAACGAATGGCATTCTCTTTTTCATGCCATTCCCTTATCACCTCAGGATTCTGGTCCCTCCTTCTGCCCCTCCCTCCACCACGCCCACATTTGTCAGATGAGAAATCATAAGCTAAACCTGTAACCCCAATATCTCGGCCATTTCTTCTTCAATTTAAAAATGGAAAACAGTTTAGGACATCGCCAAATGTAGCCCGACACAATGATGTAACACTTATCTTTGCCTGCAGGTATAAATACTTTGACATGTTGGAGCAACCCCTGCCCCCCAGCACTAATTGTATAAAGTAATGCTGCATAACAGACAATAAGAAATCACCCCAACAATTCTGTGTTGTTCAGCAGACTGGCAGAAATCAACTCTGAGAGGTAAGAGACTTATACTGTGATTTTAGGATCAGCCTGTAGAGTTTCTTTAAGACTATCCTAGTTTATAGAATGTCCAAAAGAACGCACCTGAGGGATGAGGAGGGAAAAGATCTTGGCGAAGATGACGTGACCGGCCAGAGCGAAGATAATATAGTTTCTGAACGTCGTGAACCACATCACCCACTCGAAATCAGCAACATCCTGCACAGATGACAACAGATTAGACACGGCACTGCCGAAATAAAACCAACAAAGCTGTGCAGGCAAAGGTGGTCTTTCCCAACAGTGTTTATTGATTTTTTACATAAAAAAATAGTTACACCCAAAAAACTTTAAACCGGACCTTCAGTGTCATTTAATGAAAATCCCAAACACTTAAAAAACTATTCCTCAGTATCTAAAATAATGGATTTTATGTCTGCCATCTTGCCTAAGAAGCATCACATACTGAGGAGAGTTGGCAAAAGTGCCGGGGGCTATAGCTGTGCTTTGTACAGACAGAGCAGAGCTGGGGGTCAGGAAAAGGATCCCAGAATGCAGAGCGGTATAGTTAGAAGACACTTCCTGTTTGTAGGCAGCCTGAGACTCCAGTCTTTATGTATAGGCTGGGGGAAACATATAAGATAGGCTCTTATTCAGGGTGAAGTTCAGGTTTAAGAAAAGGAAAGGTTACACTGAAACAGATAATTTACCATAACCCATCACAATTACAGGGGTTTGTCATGTAAAAAATGAGACCAAATAGAATCATTTCAGAACTTTTCCACCTTTAATGTTACCTTCAACCTCTACAATGCCATTGAAAACAGGGTTAAATAGTTAAGGGTGGAAAAATAAGAGTAAAGCAGTAAAATAATGCGGCTGCATAAATCTGCACAGCTGCATGCTAATACTTTGCACTGATGGCGGCATTCAGTGTGTTGGGGTGGGAATCTATCAGCATGGCACATCTATACTTGGCAATCTTTGCCCACTCTTCTTTGCCAAAGCTCCAAATCTGTCAGATTTCAAGAACATGTGTAAAGCACTCAGGTCCAGCAGATTTTTTACTGGATTCAGGTCTGGGCTCTGGCTGGGTCATTTCAATCATCATTATTTGATACCTTGTACAGAGCTTTGTTGAGCTAAGCTTTGGGTCATGGTGGTGCTGAATGGTGAAATTCATCTTCAGCGTTTTAGTGGACTTCTGAAGGATTTGTGACGAAATTGACTTTGGGAACAGTTCATAATTCCCTCCACCTTGACTAAAGCCCCAGTTCCAACTGCAGAAAAACAGCCCCCCCCCCCCGCATCATTCTGCCCCCTTCATACATCACTGTGGGTGCGGTGATCTGGGGGGGGAGCGCAGTGTTGGCTTTGCACCAAACAAACCAAACATGCTTCTGCCAGACTTGATGAAGGTTTTGGCAAAACAGAGCCGGGTTTGGATGTTTCTCTTGCTAAAGTGGACCAAAACTTACGGTGATCATCCCGAGAATCTATAAAATTCCTGGGCTGTTAGATTCCTCCCCCCGGGGTCCTGCTGTGTGAAACCCTCTAGGTTGCCCATGCACTTACCTTCTTTCCCAGTTTAACGAACCGCGGCCGCATCCCTGCTATCTCTCTAGCAGGGCATGTGCCAGCACCAGGCATTTGTGAATAGCCGGCTCGGGCACGCTCCCTGTTAGAGGGTAGCGGGAATGCGGCCTTCACCGCTCACCTTAGACAAAGGCTTAGACGACGTGACAGTGGATCCAAGAGCACTGATTGGACGAGCGGCCGCGCGTGCGCCGTAGGACCAGGAAGAGATGAGTTGGTTTCGGTGACCTGGGGGATTTCACACAGCTTGGAGGTGCCCTTGGGAAAAAGGCTCCAATTTATCACCCAATGCCACAGCCCAGATATATACCGAATACAGGAGATTGTTGTAACCAGGTAAGTTGCACAGCTGCTTCCTGCTTCTGCCCCATGCTGACTGTGTAGCAGCAGGAAGTGGCTGTACAACTTACCAGAGCCCCGCAATCTGGTCAGCAGTCAGTTTATTTCCTCTGTCAAAATGTCAATGGCAAGGGCTTCAAAAATATGGCCGTCCCCTTGAGTGAGGGCACTGGCAGCTGGCACTAGAAGTGCTGCTAGCTGCTGCTAGCTCACTCATGGGGCAGCCATATTTTTAAGACAGCTTTTCACGGACTTCTGTTTACAGCTTTACAGATGCTGCAGTACTAAGACTAGCAAGACATCTGAGGACAGTGTGTCATTAGAGACTTACCAGATCGAAAGGTGAACAGTGATTTGAGGAACGTTCATACCTTAAAGTGGACCAACACCGAGAGGTGATCGGCCCGGAAATCTATAAGATTCCCGGGCCGATCACCTCCCACCCCGCGGGACATCCGAGATCGGGATGTCCCGCGGGGTGAAACCCCCCAAAAAAACCCCAAACACCTTACCTGATCTTCGGCGGCGGCCGGCCGCCGCCGCCCCCCTCGCGCCCCTGTAGGCGTGCTCGCGCCCGCGCCGGCCGTCTGCGAATGGCCGGCGGGGGCGCGCGCGCGCCGAAAGTGACGCGAGGGAGGCGGCGGCAGCCACTTGGACGTTCCTGATCCCCGCCTGGACGTTGGCGGGGATTGGACCGTCCAGTCACGTGGGAGCGGGGACAGGTAAGATTTTGGGGCTTTCTGGGGGGTTTCACACAGCGGGGCACCCCCAATTGGGGTGCCCCGCCGAAGTGGACCAAAACCCAGGATAGTCAAAATCCTGGGTGTTGGTCCACTTTAATTGGAACAACATGCCACCTGGTGCTTGCCTTGGCTAGGGCTCTGAATGCATGGATCGATAATATTGTGGAAATTGTAGAAATGATCCAGTACAAAGAGGTATCAGTTCCCTTGTTAACGGCATTGGAGGAACTAAACGTTTTTTTAATGGGCAAGGCCTGCGTATATGACTCATCAGTCACAGCAAGACATGCGATCTGGCTGAAGGTCTAAGCAGCGAACCCGGTTTCGAAATAGGATTTGACCAAAATAGTATCTAAAATAAATAATGGGACAAGTTAGAGAAGGCCATTTCTGTGGTAACTGGTAGATTAAATCAAAGCAAGTCAAGGGATACCAGACCCTTTAGGTCCAAGGGACCATTTTTTAGGAATTGAAAGTCAGGTCAAACGGCTAGAGGAGAAGTCTCAACAACTGGATAGGAACAGCAAAGGTCATTTTGACACAAGGCAGGTCCAGGAAGGCTCAAGATTAAAATGTTATTAAAACAAGACAAATGGGTGCTGAGGACTATATCTAAAGGACACGTGGTCTTTCAAGATAAGACTCCCGTCAGTGCATTTTACCAAGACAAGGATCCCACGAGATTTAAGACAAGAACTAGCTCTAAGAACAGATATTCCTTGCTAATCCAGCAGGGAGCAGAAAATTTAAATCTCTTTCTGGTGCCCAAGAAAACAGGCGGTTTTAGGCCAGTTATAGATTTAACAGGCTTAAAAAGAAATATCAGAGTGCATCTTTTCCATATGGAGTCCTTACAGTCAATATTCCTTGCGATAAGAGAAAACAATTGGCTTCTATCAGTCGATCTAATGGATGCCTACTTGCACATTCCAATAAGCACGGACCATCAAAAATTCTTGAGATTTGCTGTGGAAGGTCGGCATCTGCAGTTTTGCGCACTTCCATTTGGCCTCTCTACTTCTACTCACACTTTTTTCTAAAGAACCCTTGTTGGTAGTGTATCTTTTGAGAACTTAGGGCCTGTGTCTGTTTCACTATCTAGAGGATTTACTGCTGCTAGAAGAAGACAGATACAGCTGTTGATACAGCAGAGGGAGATCCTGTTGAAACCCCTGAGAGATTTGGTTGATTAGTAATTGGGGGAAAAAGCCAGCTAGCACCTACTCAAGTTCTAACCTTTTTAGGTGCAGTCTTCAGTACGGTGCAAGCATCCCTTCTAGAGGAGAAGATTTCAGTGATCATAAATCGGGTGGAAGATTCCATACGGAAGACAAATATGTCGGCCAGAGATTGTATGTATTGCAGTCGGAGGGCCCCAAGGACAGCCCCTTACTCCATCAAGGATAAGCTGGACTTTCTGCAGAAAGGCTTTGAGAAAGGTCTAGGGCTGAGAACATTGAAGGTGTTGCCAGGTGTTGACAATTTTGGCCCTAGATGGTAAGAGATGGGCAGCTGAGCCTATGATCACTCAATTCTTCAAGGCCGTATTACGGATAACACCTTACAGGATAACCTTTTTACCACTGTGTGATCTGTACGTTGTACTGGATTTTCTAGCAGAGGAACCATTTGTAGCTCTGGAAAAATTGTTCATTTTGGAACATAACCTTAAAGTCCCTGTTCTTAGTCGCAATTACATGTACAGTGAGGGTTTTAGAGATCAGAGCTTTAGGAGCAAAAATGTCTGTCATCTTGTTTTTCAAAGATAGAGTACAACTTAGATCAATGCTGAACATCCACGAAAGATATAGACAGGAAAATTCATCTCCCAACATTTATGGCAGAAGAATATCAACGGTTACATGCTCTGGATGTTGGTTCATGCCTTAAAAAAATATGACTTAATACATGATTTCAGAAAAGAGGAGAACCTCCTTGTGATTCCTTTCGGGGTTAGAAAAGGTAGATCTCCTGGTTAGTGAAAATAAGGAAGGCTTATAATGGCAGGCGTCTACAGTTGCCAGCGATTGTTACTGTCCACTCAACATGGTTGATGACAATTTCATTGCATCCTTTAATGTGGTGTCCATAGAGGCAATCTGCAAAGCCACGACGTGGTCTTCACCACTTACTTTTCACCACATACTAGTTAATCAATGTGTGTTTTGGCAAGAAACCTTGCAGAATTGCATGGAGAATGTATAAAAATTGGATTTTGTTTGACCATTATTAGTAAACTGTTGAGCATCAAACCCTTCTGTTGGTGTGTTATTTACCTTAATATGACGCTATGGAGGTACCATGAAAATTCTATACTTACCTTACCGGTAAGTTTCCCGCATAGATGAAGAGTTATAGAAGTTATGGGAAATACCAGGAAGGGAAGGGTCAGAAAATGTATAGGGAACTAGTCTTAGCAGGGTTACAAAGAATGGACATCTGACCATTAGTATGACGCCATGGAGAATGGGCCAGTAAATGAAAATTACCGGTAAGGTAAGTATAGAATTTTCCGTTTTCTAGCAATTACACAACTGCAGTGTATTTAGGAAAAGTCAGGACAATCAAAACAAACTGGAGAATAGGTGGTTCAGAAACATTGTGGGTAGTCATGGTATATTCCTTGGTATATTCCCCTGTTCTGGAAAAGGTAAGGTGAGTATGTTATTTTTCTATCCCACAGCCAGATGTTATAAAATCTCCTTTGCCTTCTGTCCGATAAAGCATTTTTGGTTAAAACACATTGACATTGTATATTAACCCCACTTAAGGTACCATGTTGTATGAAATGTGCTTCATATTGTGCACTTAGCCAGTAACTTTACCATTTTCCTTCCAAAGTAATACCAGCCACTCTTCACATTTTCCCGAAACGTCTTCCGATTCATGTTATCTGTGGGAAAGGATTTCAAAATTAAGGTAAAAAAATAACACTACTCTGAACAAAATAAAATGTCATAAATGGCCCTGCTTACATAAAACAAATGCCCTTATTCATCAAGCGATAGCGCCAGGTAGTGTCTGACGAGCGCCAGGTAGCGGCAGCTAACGGCGACTACCGACTCAAGTACGCCCGCGGCGGTCACAATGACGCATTTATCAAGCAAAATGAGGCTAGCGCCGGCGAGAGCGACGGCTAGCGCGGCATTCATCATGAAGCCGGCTGGACCGAACAGCGCCGCTGCAAATTCCCTCACAGCGCCAGGTATGAGCTGTCGCTCCCTGGCGATGTCCAATGCATTTCAATGGAGCAATCTATAATAATTCATGATTAATTGGTAATTATTTTTTTTTAAATTTTTTTAATGTCAAAAAATCGGAGAACACTTCTGCAATGTTAGGATTTAGTTTTAAGTCAAAAAAAAAAAAAAAAAAAAAAATGTGCAGAATTGATCTAACAGGTCTGAGATTAATGTATTCATATAACAAAATTATTCTAAAAACATGTATAATATTACATGCAAAAAATATGGTTGTTTAGGGGTTAAAAACTAGTTCAAAGAGGCCGATTCATCAATAGCGCCAGGTAGCGACAGATGAGCGACTGTAGCGTGATTTTTTCAGCGCCAGCCAGTATTCGCTGTGCTTGGCCGGCGTTAGCTTGATGACAGCGACTCAGTCGGTGTGCGGTAATGTTGAATACTGGCTGGGGGGTCGCTGTTTCACAGGTCCAGCGTTGTATGTGAGCGCCTGACAACGAATGGCCAGAGCGAACGGCTAGCTTCATATTCATCAAAAAATCACGCTCCGAATGTGCTGTCGCTGTCCATTCCTTGTTTAAACCCCAGAGCGATGGCGGCGATCTGTATTAACTAGTTTTTAACCCCTAAACAACCATATTTTTTGCATGTAATATTATACATGTTTTTAGAATAATTTTGTTATATGAATACATTAATCTCAGACCTGTTAGATCAATTCTGCACATTTTTTTTTTTTTGACTTAAAACTAAATCCTAACATTGCAGAAGTGTTCTCCGATTTTTTGACATTAAAAAAATTAAAAAAAAAATAATTACCAATTAATCATGAATTATTATAGATTGCTCCATTGAAATGCATTGGACATCGCCAGGGAGCGACAGCTCATACCTGGCGCTGTGAGGGAATTTGCAGCGGCGCTGTTCGGTCCAGCCGGCTTCATGATGAATGCCGCGCTAGCCGTCGCTCTCGCCGGCGCTAGCCTCATTTTGCTTGATAAATGCGTCATTGTGACCGCCGCGGGCGTACTTGAGTCGGTAGTCGCCGTTAGCTGCCGCTACCTGGCGCTCGTCAGACACTACCTGGCGCTATCGCTTGATGAATAAGGGCATTAGGCTTTGCCAGAAAATCTTTTTTATCTTTTTCAATGCTCAGGCCCCTGTCACTTTAATTTAAGACCCTCTTTGCTGTCTTCGACCCCAAACTACTTTGGTTACCAAATAAGTGAACTTCATTTAGCAAAAAAGTCTGATAAGGACTAAAAGGGAGTGTCCTCTGTCTGTGACACCTACTTTCCAGTTTAGATGAGCTTCTTGTTTGGTGACCAGAGACATGAAGTCTGGTGAATGCCCCTTAGTAAGGTCACCAGCAAAAAAGGAATAGTAACATAGCTATAACCCTACTTTAAAGTGGACCTAACCCCATCTAAGGAGTTGGACACCTCAGGTCAACCTGAACAAATTCTTGGGGGCCACCAGGAAAAATTATCCTTGGGACCCAACCTTCAGCTAAAACACAATTAGATTAACATCTTATGTTTATTCCTAAAACAACCAAACTAACTTACTAAAGAAATAACAAATGTATATTTAGTTTGGATCTTATTTACAGCCCTAATAGTGGCCCTGGGTCAGTGCCTGAGGCCCACCGGAGAATCCTCTGGAGCTCAGGTGGGCCGGTCAAACACTGCCCCTCTGCAGATCTGTGTCAGGTAGGATCCAGGTCTATAGCAAACCCATCTAATCCTGCGAGCCCCAAATTTGGAAGATACTCAACTTTTATTAATAAAGCACTGCATGACAGATGCAGGAAACAGCTGCACACTGCAGGGTTGCACCCCTCCCCCTATTGTAGAAGCTGCTGCTGCTGTTTATGTATGTAGCTGTTTCCTGTCCACCATTGAATGGAGCTTGCTAGAAAAAGGCAAGTATCTCTTTAATGCAAGATTCACTGATGGCATGTACTGTATGTTTGGTTAGTTTAGTGTCCCTGGACCTCCCTGGAACAATGTTGTAATGGAGAGTTTAGGTCTGCTTTTATCTATCAAAAAACTTCACATTTAGTCATCTAAAGGTGGTAACCAGCCGCAAAATAAAGCGTTCCAGGGCCAGGGAAGCCCATTAGGTCTCCATGGATAATGAACTGTATTATATACTGTTATAAATAATTATAAATAGATCCTATCCTATGGATAAAGAGGGAATATTTGTCTTTCCCTCTAAAAATGCATTATTACATAAGGGGAACTTTTTTCACTCTAAACTATAAAAATATGTTAATTTGCTAAAGCAGGCCATTAAAATAAAAATGTCACATTTCATCTGAATGTCTCCAAAATGTTATTTCAAGAACTCCAGATAGACAATTTAAAAGGACAGTCACACCTGTCTAAAAAACAAAACTAACTTACCCACCTCCTGTCCACCAGTTTCAGCGCTGTCGGCCCCAGACATATTTAGGGCCTTATTTAAGAAGGGATAGCGTCAGGTAGTGGCTGGTTAATGAGAGGTAGCGACTGGTGAACGCCGGACACGGCACGCAATTACACATTTATCAAGCAGAATCTGTTTAGCGACTGGGATAGCGCCATGTAGCGTCTGATTCAACATTTTCACAGCCTCAGCGAACAGCGCCGGCGTTCAGCCTTGAACAGTGGCAGGTATGACCTCTCGCCACCTGTCGCTCTCCCATACATTTCAATGGACGATTTCTTCTCTTTAAACAGGGTTTATGTTGTTTTTTTGGGGGAAAAAATCTCAAATAATGTTGTGACCTCTTCTGGCTTAGAAAAAGCAGTTTTTTCACAAATTTTTCATTTTTTATATATTTCTGCAGAAATGACATTACAGGTCTGGCATTAAAGTGTTCATGTTTCAATGTTATTACAATGTAATTCCATATGTTTTCACTTTGTTACTAGTGGATACATGCTGAAAAACAGACTTTAAACACACAGCTTACGGCGCAGTGTTGTGAGTCGGTCGCACTGACCATTCGCTAACATGCGCTCCCATACAGCGCTGTACTAGTCAAATAGGGACTCCTCACAATGTATTCATCATTACTGCACAGCGACTGAGTCGCTAAAAACTAGCGACCCACGGCCGAGCACAGTGACTACTAGCGGGCGCTCTGAAAATGCCTGCTACAGACGCTCATCTGTCACTACCTGGCGTTAGTGATGAATCAGCCTGCCCGTTAGATCTGGAGACTTGTTGCTTCCATTAGAATAATGGCCAGTCTCTGTATCGCCTCTCCTCCTCCTGTATAACTGCACTTGGCTAGAGGGGTTTATTTACCTAATGTAAGTAAGATGGTAAGAGATGTATATTACCTCGAGAGGCCTCGAATATCCCGTTCATTGAATAGGCCAGGGCGCAGGTCAGGACCAGGGCGTAGAAGCCCAGCTCATAGTGGGGTAACGCCGTTTTTATCCCCATGTTGGCAGCAAAATGGGACGGTCAATGTATCCGTCTGTTGATAAAAATAATAGAGTTATTTATAGTAGTACTATTTGATAAATGACAATATTATATTTTATGTTTATATATCTGACCAAATATTTAATTTCAGCCAAACAAACCAGAACTACGGGTCTGCTCTGTATGAGATCTGCATACAAATGTCTTCTAATGCATAAATGGAGGATTCACAAAAATATACTTTCCCCACCTCCTACGGGTTTAATGCCTTGCAGCAAAAAGAAATAAAGCCATAACTGCACTTCAACAGGACCCCCAAAACATTTTGGTAACAATAGGAAACATCAATACAGGGACAGTCGCCCCCCCCAGCTGTAGTACATCAATTTCAAGTAGGTCCTCAGAGGATAGTTTAAATACCCACCGGGGATGGGGGGATAAACGGTGCATGAGGACACGCCGGGGGGGGGGGGGGGGGGGAAGAGAACTGGATCAAAACATGGCTATGGGCCGTTGGGAACATCGCAGGTTGCGGTCTTGGGCAAAGAAACGCTCCAGGACGGAACCCAGCCCATAATGAATGGAGTGGCATCAGCCTGTGTGAGGAGTGGGGAACAGGATGATACACAAGAACTTACAATCATCAATCTCACCGATATACCCCTCACACAGGATGAAAGGTCGGTGCTCTCAAGGGGACTGTCTTTTTCGCCCAGTAACAAAATGGCTAAATTTGCTGTAATTAAAGATCTATACATGTTTTGCAGAAAGCTTCTGCTTAAAAAGCAGTTCCATACTCCCGCCTTTTTGAAGGGAGGCTCTGAACTAACATGTGAAGAAGCGGAAGCCCTTGATGACTTGATGACCCTTCTTGAAAATCCACAAGAAAACAGGAGGACATTGTTTAGGAAACCCTCTAAATTTATGCCACAGTGGTCCCTCAGCCCAGCGGTCCTCACTTTCTTTAAAATAGTGAGTGAGGAAATTTGAAGATTACCTGTGAGTGATGGGCCCCACAATCTTACCAAGGGTGAAATGGAGGCTATTAGGAGTTTACAAACACGCACTGACATCACGATCAAGGAGGCCGATAAAGGCGGAAATATCGTTATAATGACATGTGAGTACTATCGTACTGAGACCTTACGTCAGTTACAAAATAGCAACAACTATGAAAGACCTCCAATCCTCTTAGTGGCTATAAATCTGAGTATGAAGAATTGATTTTAGAAGCATGGGCAGGGGGTGTGATAGACCGAAAATGTCATAATTTTCTTAGGGTAGAACATCCAATTGTAGCCACATTTTACATGTTGCCTAAGATTCATAAAAACAGAGAAAGCATGTATATTTGTGGACAGATATCTACAACCACACGTTAATTCGCTACAGTCGTATTTTCGTGACTCAATGGACTTGTTGAATCGATTGGATGCTCTACACTTACCATCAGATGTACTGTTGGTCACACTGGATGTAGAATCGTTATACACGAGTATTTCCCACGCACATGCTGTTCGTACTTGCCAATACTTTCTGAGTATGAGCAATCAGGAGACACCGGAACTCCAGCAGTTTATTTTGAAACTGTTGGGGTTCATCCTCAGACATAACTTCTTTTTATTTGACTCCACCTACTACCGCCAGATTTGTGGTGTGGCCATGGGGGCACGGTGCGCTCCCTCTGTGGCCAACCTATTTTTGGGGTGGTGGGAGAGGGAAGTCATTTTCCAGGAGGACTTGGCGGACTACCATCAGCATGTGTTGGGTTATTTTCGGTATATCAACGATATTTTGTTACTGTGACAGGCTTCAGAGGAAAAATTCATTGAATTTTTGAATATCTTGAATGCAAATGATTTTAATATCTTTTTGACAGCCAATGTCTCCAAAAAACAGGTTATGCTTTTGGATCTGACCATCACGCTCACGAATGACGGTACGGTGGAAACAGGTCTGTACCGCAAAGAAACAGTGGTAAATGCGCTTCTACATTTCGATAGTTTTCATACCTCTAGTTTAAAGTGTGGGATACCGATGGGACAATTCCTACGTGTGCGAAGGAACTGTTCAAGAGATGAAGAATTTCAGATAAAAGCAAGAGATTTGTCTGCTCGATTTCACAAGAGGGGATACCCTAGACGAGTTAAAAAAGCCCTACAACGGGCCAGGGATACCCCATGAGAGGGGCTACTCACTCCAAAGAGGAGGCACCGCGAACAAACAGAGGTGAGATTTATTACCCGCTTGAATAATGATTGGGGTGCACTCACGCAAATATTAAGGCGGAATTGGAAAATTTTGAGAACGGACCCCTCATTAGCTAGATGGATCAGAGATGGCCCTCGCCTTACAGCTGAGAGGGCCCCTAATATTAGGGACAAAGTGTGCAATAGTCACTTTAAGAGACCCGGAACCTGGTTGGATGAGAGGGAGCTTGAGAGTCATCGGTGTGGCACATGCTCCATTTGCCCCTTTATGCAATAAGAGAAATATATTAAGAATGAACATACGGGCAATCAATAAAGGGTTAGGCATTTTATTAATTGCAAATCAACAGGGGTGATATATGCGCTTGTATGTGGGTGCCCCAAAATATATGTGGGCGAAACCAAAAATTCTTTAAAGGCCCGCATACAGGCCCATATTTCTAACATCAGGTTAGCCTCCAGGAATATGGAACTGGGCAAAGTGATCCCCCCGGTGGCACTCCACTTTTTACTGGCACCAGATAGTAAGTTTGAGAGCCTAAAAGTGATCAGACTGGAAAAGGTGAGTCTGGGCCAAAGAGGCGGCAACTTAAAACGTCGGCTACAACAACGGGAGCTTCGCTGGATTTTTAACCTGGATGCTCAGGCACCGTTGGGGTTAAACGAGGACATAGCATTTACACCATTTTTAGGTGAGGATTAAGTTGTTTTTTTGTTTTGGTATCCCTAATATCAGGGTCATATATGTGGGCACTTTTTGATGGAATATGGTTTGTAATCTCTGGGGGGTAGAGTGTTGGTGGTGTGGGTGTGTTTGTTCACTGTTGTTTTTTGAGTTTGTTTAAGACACCTCTGATTGGATATCTGTGTTCCTCGTCTAATTGAAACACCAAGAGAAGTTCGCGGGCCTGAAGCTTGGATACCGACACATGTGCGGCGTCCGGACCAGCGAAAAAATATTTCTCCCGATTGGGAAGACATCTAGCAAGAACCGATTGCCCAACCCCCCCTCTCCCCCCCCCCCCTTCCCCTTTCTTCTCAACTCCAGGAGGGATTTCCACCAATTGAGTGCTTTCCTTGTGAAGGTTTTGTTTTCGGGGGTACTTCTGTCACAGCATTTGTATGGCACATATTATGATATCTGTAATAAGGTAGGGGGTCCCTAGGGAGGTGGTCCTTTCTGGTTCATTGCCTGCTTCCCCACATATGCAGTATTCTATGTGGGGCATTTGTAGTGGAGGGGGCCAGTCTTTCCCACGCCTGGATATTGAATGGGCATTCCATTCTCTCTCTATGCCCTGTTAGGGGATAGGAGTTTTTTGGCGTGGTTGATGTTTGGCGGCAAGGCCCAGGGGTGATATTTGGTCTTGAGTGCGCCTCGCACAGGGTGGGCCTGTGAGCCCGACAGATATAGCACTAAGCCCTTCAGGTCCTTAGTATAGGTTTACTTATAAATAGAACAGGACAAGGGGCACATATAATTATTGTGTTTACGGCATCCAGACAGGATACCCCAGTGGAGTTATGAGTAGTGGGCTGGGTTTGGGGCTGTGTTTCTTTAGGTATATGCCCCTTAGTATATTATTTTATGTAATGGATATCCCCTTAGTGGCTTTTGAAAACCGCATGTATTATTGAACAATAAGTTCCTTTGTAGTCTCCTGGGTCTTAATTAATGTTTAAATTAATGTTTCATGTAATGGGGTTTATATATAGGTGTAGATGGACTTTATTTTATTTTGATATAATGGTCCAATAGAGGATTTGGTGCTGCTCACCCATGCCCTACTTACCTTCCAGGTTCCGCTGTTATCTTTCGGGGCCGCCGGGTGGCACTTTGGTGCGACCGATGGCCGGTGGTATGCATGCTGTCATCAAGCGCGCCTTGATTATTAGTTTTGCCGGGACTCAGTTTGGAGGCCGGAGTGCGTCAGTTGGCTCCAGGCCTCATTCTCGGCTTGTGTCCGCTGACACACTTCCGGCGGAGGAGCGTCGGCACACAGTGCGGTTTCTAATGTTCTAATCAGCGGTTTCATATGTAGGAATGGTATTTAAGGGGCATGGGGTGGACAGCCTCATTATATCCTTTGCCCAGATGAAGTAACGGGGAGACCGTTACGAAACGCGTCGGCTGGGACGGGGTGTGTCGCTTGACTGATGGTTCCTCAATGGTGATGTACATAGCGTATTGTTTTTGATCCTTTGTTTATCTTTATTAAACCTTTATTTTCCCACACATCCATATAATTGCAATATTTTTTTAGACTTATGTCCTTTGTGAATTATATTTGGATTGAATCTTAATTTGTTGTAGGAGTTATTTTTTTAGTCGGTTACCTTTGCTTTGTGTAATTATTTTATATTTGGTTGCAGGAACCGCAAGATATGCCACTCGCACAACATACAAGCAGTGTTTGGTCCAGCTATGCGATTCCTCAGTGTTCTTGCAGGACATCCAGGGTCGTCCCATGATGCTTATATATTGCAGAGCTCCGGCTTATTTCGTCAGTTTGAGTCAGGAGAATTATTTGGTGGATGGCTCCTGGGTAAGTTTGCTCACATTCCATCAATCCATTTTCACTGTATGGCAATTAATATAGTTGATGACTCATGTTTTTACCTATGTCTGTTTTTAGCCCTTGATGACATGTTAAACAATATTGTAGCTTAGAATGTGTATTTTATGTTAGTATTTTTAAATTCTTTCAGCGGATTCTGGATATCCACTCCTGCCCTTGCTCCTGATGCCCGTTCTTTGCCTGCAGAATGCGGGCCATGGGTTCTCTAATCGGGCACTATGCAAAACCCGGGCCATGGTGGCGAGGGCCCTCTGGCTTTTGAAGTCCAGATTTAGGTGTTTGGACCATACGGGGGGGGGGGGGGGGGGCACTACAGTATGACCCCCACAAGGTTATACCAATATTTTCATTTATGTTTTTTAACAGGGACCACACATGCCAGAGTGGCACAACTGAGTGTCAGGTTCCTTCAGTTGGTGGGCGAGATGCAGGAGCTGCGCAACTCGTTGGGGACCACAGATGAAGAATAATGTTCTGTGGCCTGCCATTGCTATGTATTTTGTTTTTTATAGTTGTAAAAATTTGAAATTTTCTAAATTTTTTAAGATTTTATATTTTATGATGGAATAAAAAATAAATGTTTCAGTGTCATTTCATTTACAAAATACATTAACACAAAACTAATGGGCCCAGAAATATTTAAAGATGATTATTCACATGACCGAGAAGTGATTTGGGTACGTTTTAGGGGGCTGAAATGGAAGAAGAACCTAACCGCGAAGTGGTTTGGGTGAGCTTTAAGGGTCCAAAAGGGAAAATGGAGGATAGTGCTAAGTGATTTAGCTAAACATTGTAGTAGAAGTGAGGGTGGCAAATATGTAGGCGAGCACTTTAATGAGTTAAGTTTGTAGTGCGCAGTCGCAAGATCGTAAGGATTCCCGTCTGGACGATTATTTATTGAAAAAGGAAAACAGAATCTATCCGGAAACGTAAAGGATTCGTGGGAGGATACGATGGGAAAAGGGCAAAAACGAAAGCCTACGTTGTAACATGTGAAAATGAAACGGAAAAGTCACGCTGGAAAATGACATCCTCGTATTTGTAATCTGCCGTACGAACGGATGGAAACTTTACAGAAGGATTGCAATGCATGCATAGAATCGCTCGTACGCTCATACGAGAGCGGAAACATTTCCAATAAAAAACAGATCGGCACTAAAACGAAAGTATTTTTTTGTCTCTCTGAATCGAGCCTATAGTCTTGATTTTTATTGAAACACGACAAAATCCTTCGGGGCTCCCACATTTTCTTAAGGTCAACTGATGCCTTGGAGCCTTGAAACCTTGTATTTCAGTGTGTTTTCCAATCAAAATCAGGACAGTGTTTAATCGAAGTGTAGTTACAGCTTTATTCCTTTTTGCTGTTTGAATTAAACTGGAACAAAGTAACATATAACTGATTCCTTGTTGCTCTTCTGCTGTCAGATCCATAATCAGGTAGATAGATAAATAGATAGATAGATAGATAGAAATTGAGATAGATAGAGTGACAGTGATAGATCCATAATCAGATAGATAGATGATAGATAGATAGATAGATAGATAGATAGATAGATAGATAGATAGATAGAGTGATATAAATGGAGATAGATAGATAGATAGATAGATAGATAGATAGATAGATAGATAGATAGATATGGAGATAGATAGATATGGAGATAGATAGATAGATAGATAGATAGATAGATAGATAGATAGATAGATAGATAGATAGATAAATAGATAGATATGGAGATAGATAGATATGGAGATAGATAGATATGGAGATAGATAGATAGATAGATAGATAGATAGATAGATAGATAGATAGATAGATAGATAGATAGATAATATATGGGATTTATAGATATGATTAATATGGTCATGCAATCCTCCATAAATCATAGTAGGGAAATTCGGGAAGGGCGTCTCTCATAAGGGCAGTGGGTCTGACATTAAGCGGCATTATCAGACTAAGCTTGTGATGTGCTGGTTGGGGGAATGGAATATATGTGACACCGTTGCTGTCTCTGGGAGCTTTAGGACTGTTGGGATTTGTTGTGGATTAGCTGTAGTTGTGGAACTTTCTCTGGGAATGTGGTATGAAGGCCAGGTGGGGGCAGTCACAAGGTTTCCAGTGTCTCAATAAGCAGAATTATTCTGCTTAAAGAGGAACAAAACTCAGCATGGACAGCCCTTGAATTTAAAAGACTGCTGACCTTCCCCTGGCACATCCCAAATCAGGATAACCTACTGTGCCCCCCGGGCACCGCACAACTCACCTGCTTCCTGGCTCCCGCGACGATGTAAACAATGGGAGGCCGCATCCACGTATCTCTGGGCTGTGAGCGTGCTTCCACCGAGGGGGGCAGTTACATTTTTTTTAAAAAGATTGTGTAATGAACACCCCTGGTACAACATTTTGATAAACCTTCTGCATACATGAGACCATAAGTACATATATACAACAAAAAGTGGATCACAGATGCACAGCATATTCCTGAGAATATGTAAAATGTGAATTGTATTTAGGCTTTAATGTGGACCAAAAGCAGCCCTGGAGTCTATCCCTTCGGGGTGCATTGATTGGATCAGAGCCTGGACATGCGCCATAAAACGCCATAGAAAGGTGAGTTTAATGGTGGTGACCTGGGGGGTTTCACACAGTGCAACTGGGGGCAAGGACAAAAACCCGGGATAGTCAAAATCCCAGATTTTGGTCCACTTTAAACAAAGAAATGACAGATGGTAACACTTTCCAAAGAATAAAATCTTGTACATGCAGCAGTGTGTAACAAGATGTATGTAACAAAAATAAAGATACCTGATATGTACACAATCCACTTGGCTGGCATCATGGTGTGATACAAGTGATACAATGTATAGCTCCAGGTTCAATATTATTACAATCCACAGCAGAAAAACTACTTGTAAATATAATATACTATAAAGGGATAATGTGAAGTCCCTAGCGCAGGGGTAGACTGTCTATCCACATACAATCTCTCCATCACTTACTAAGCCTGATTAGGGCATAATAATCAGATACATGGGTTGAGATGTATTTCTTCATTAAAGTGGACCAACACCCAGGATTTTGACTATCCTGGGTCTTGGTCCACTTCGGTGGGGCACCCCCGATCGGGGTGCCCCGCTGTGTGAAACCCCCCCTAACCCCCCGAAAAACTCACCTCTCCCCGCTCCAAGCGCCGACGTACAAGGGGAGTGCTGGAACGTCTAAGCGGCGGCGGCCGCCGCCGCCTCCCTCGCGTCACTTTTGACGCGCGCGCCCCCGCGCCGGCCATTCGCAGACGGCCGGCGCGGAGGCGCGCACGCCTACAGGGGCGCGAGGGAGGCGGCGGCGGCGGCCGGCCGCCGCCAAAGATAAGGTAGGTGAGTTGGGGTGTTTGGGGGGGGTTTCACCCCGCGGGACATCCCGATCTCGGATGTCCCGCGGGGTGGGGGGTGATCGGCCCGGGAATCTTATAGATTCCCGGGCCGATCACCCGTGGGTGTTGGTCCACTTTAAGGCTCAGTGGGGCCACATACTCACCTAATTCTATGATCCCTTGCTGTTGTTCTATGTTTTACATGAAATGCTGCTCATGTGATATCCCTTCTTGCATACCTCCCAACCATCCTACATTGGGCGGGACAGTCCCGGGATCATGCTGCCGTCCCGCCCGGGTTTACCTGCCTGTCCTGTGGTAGGTAAACGCAGGTTTGTTGAGAGATGTGTGGGGGTCCCTGCGCCATGATCCAAGGCAGGCCCACATTGAGAAATGCCACATTGCCCCCCCCCCCAGCACAGGGCAGGCCCCAATGTGCTGCTGCGCAGTCATCAGATGTCTCCACCCCCTCCCTAACGTGGCATCCTGTGCCCAGGCCACCTCAGTGTGACGGGTGAAGCAGTGCAGTGAAGAAGCATCTCTCTTACAGCGTCTCCTCCTGATCTGCAACATTTCCAGTAGCGGGGTGTGTGTACACTATGGTGGTACCCCCCTGCCACTGTTCTCTAACCCCTTCCACTGTCCTCTACCTCCCACCGAACCCCTCCACCAATGCCACTGTCCTCTACCACCCACCAAACCCCTCCACCCCCAGCCACTGTCCTCTACCACTAACCTAACCTTTCCACCACCTGCTTCTGCCCTTTACCATTCACCTAACCCCGCCACCCTCTGCCGCTGTCCTCTACCACTCACCTAACCCCTCCATCCTCTACCTCTGTCCTCTACCACTCACCTAACGCCTCCACCCTCCACCACTGTCCTCTACCACTCACCTAACCCTTCCACCCTCCACCACTGTCCTCTACCACTCACCAAACCCCTCCACCCTCTACCTCTGTCCTCTACCACTCACCAAACCCCTCCACCCTCCGCCACTGTCCTCTACCACTCACCTAACCCCTCCACCTTCCGCCACTGTCTTCTACCACACACCTAACCCCTCCACCAAGGAGGGACTGAAAAGGTCATTTACTGAACCTGTAAACCCCGATATCTCAGCCGTTTCTACTTCAACTTAAAAACAGAAAACAGTTTGAGACAGCACCAAATGTAGCCCGATCTTATATGTAGCCACACCTCTTCCAGGCCATGCCCCCCAAACCTGCCCCCCCCCCCCCCCCCGAGGCAAAATCTTGGGTGCGCCACTGCTCCCGCCCCCAGCCATTCAGGCTGCTGGGTATGCGGCCGCTTGTGCTCCTGACCAGTGCTGTAGTAAATGATTATACAGCGACATCCCAGCTCCCTCCACTGTGCGCGCCCCTGCCAGTAACATATCAGGTCTTTCAAGCATGTGCAGCAGGGGGAGCTGCTTAGACAAAGCGTTTTGTAGCAATTCTGACCATTTATTATTATTACTATTATTATTATTAGGCATTCCAAATTGGGAGGCTCCCTTGTAAAGCTGCTGGCTTTTTTTTTACTTTAGGTCTGGTATAATGAGAAGTTTCATCGTAATCCACAAGCAGCCACTAGAGGGGGCAATATCCAAAACAGAAAAAAGATAATATAACCCAGTGGTTCTCAACCTTTCTAATGCCGTGACCCCGCAATACAGTTCCTCATGTTGCGGTGACCCCAAACCAAAAAATAATTTTGGTGGCTACTTCAAAACTGTAATTTTGCTACAGTTATGATTCGGAATGTAAAGACCGATGTAGTTCACACTGTGTAAATGTCTGGTGCTTTGGTGTAAGTGTAAGCTGCTTTGTGTACTGTGTAACGATTACACACAAAGCACCTTACACTTACACAGTATTGTGTGTATGGTGTGTGTACTGTTTATTAACCTTTTTTACACCAGCAGACTGTCTCGCAGGCTCTCTTGGCTTCTGTCCTCCGGCGCTTGCTGCGTCCGCCCATTGATGACGTCAGCAAGCGCCGGACACACGTAATGCGCTGCTATGGACTGTGGAGCGTTCCCCCCGCTTCCCCCGCCCCTTAGGCCCCGGACGGATGATGCAATCACGTCTGCGCATGCGTACAGGCATTCAGTTTGGAACGCGCATCCATAATGGCGTGCGTTCCAGCTGAATAGCGCTGCTGCAGACGGTAGCGCGACTTCTCAGCAGCTAAAGCCATCGGAAATATGTATTTTCTGATGGCTTTAGGGGACCCCTGTGTTTTGGTCGTTCAACCCCCTGCCAGGGTCGCGACCCACAGGTTGAGAACCGCTGATATAACCCAATAACCCTAATCACCCAAACTCAGGATTTTTTTTTGTCTGTCTCTGGCCCATACGAGAGGCTTCCATTGTAATGTGACCAGCTCAGTCGCACATAAACTTGTATCACTGAAGGTTAACAACTCAGTATAGTTAGTGAACAGTAAGCGGCAAAGACCCGGAGAGAACAGACTTTATAAAAGAATGGGATCGGGCGCGGAACCTCTGTGCTGGAAGGCCAATTTCCATACTGCCTGTGTATTTATTATAATGCAAGAAACAACTACACGTCCTTTTACACTTTCACAAGAAGGATTGCGGGCACCCTGCCCACAATCACCACAAAAGAAAGGAGCACCAAATACCAACGTTAATATAAAAACATATCTCAATTTATTAAACATGTAGAATGAATACACATAACACTATCAGTCATACAAGACACAACAAAAGGTAAAAACAACTGTGATTCCCCCCGAAATCACATCCAGGGCTGCCAAAGTATACAGACAGAAAATAATGACTGGGAATATAGAGAACGGATCCCCTTAAGACATAAAAAAGAGGGGAAAAAATATATTTTTTGTGCCGGCACAAAATTATATATGCCCCCCTTGGTACTCAAAACCTATTCACACCAAAATTTATATATTGCAAATAAAGTGACCAGTGCTAATCATGTGCAGTTATACCAACCATATGAAATAATGCATTAAAATGGTAGAATATAAATACAAAGTGCTAATGCATATACAAAAACTAAAATAATTATGGACACAAAGAAAGTGCAGTGTGCTTAAAGGATAAGACAATCATCTGAACCAAATCAATCTAAAGTTACCCGACAAGGGGAGATGGCAGCACATCCGTTCAAAAATTCACATAATAAAGAATGAGGGGGACACAGCAGGGACACCTGCGCACGTGGCTACCCGTGCCGCTTCTGTAATAGGCTACCCGTCCTATTACAGTTACCTGTGTTCCCTGCAGCATGGGGAATATTATCCTCTAGTCATTAGCCTGAGTTATCGGGAGATCCTTTTACACACACTATGGCTGAGCAAGATGAGCAGCTCACAGGCCTCTGCTGGGGCAGATAAGATGGGTGCAGCACTACACACTGAGCTGCTTTGCCCCCCCCCCCCATCTATTAACTAAGGTGCCATATGATATGCAAAGAAAACCCATTGAAAATCATCGCTAGCTTTAGCCACACTCAGGACACCATCAGTCTAGTGGTGCCAACGAGGCACCAGTTTTTCTGCTCTCCGTTAACTTTTGCATATATCAAAACCTTGATTCTCTCTTTTCCACATTCCCTTTTTCTTGCCTTCTTTTCACATTCCCTCCACCATTCTCCATCTTTCACTGCCTTAATTTTTTTCCACTTTCCTTAAATCTTTCTCTCTTTTCCACATTCTCTTCTTCGTCTGCTCTTTTTCACATTCCCTCCATCAATCTTTTACGCATTCCCTATATGGACGCCTCTAGCCACATTTACACTGTTTTTTCCCACATACCATCCATTTTGGTCTCTCTTCCACATTTCCCTGATATTTTCTCTTTTTCTCAACTCCTCCATCTTTTACTTGTTTTCACATTTCCTGTTTCTCCTTCTTTTGTTCCATATTGCCTCATTTGTTATGTCATTCCCATGTTTTCCCAGTCTTCTTGCTGTTTTTTAAAAATATATTATTTCCCTTTTTCACATTCCCCCCTTTTTCTTCTCTGTTGCAGAATCAATCAGTCTCCCTCTTTATTCACATTTTCACCCTCCTCCTTCTTTTTTTTTATTGCTGGACAGGATAGTACAGTGTCACTTGTCCAGCCTCTAAGCTAGGTAATAGTGCCTGATGCTAGTCTTAGGCCCTTATTTAACAAGGGATAGCGACAGGTAGCGACTGGTGAGCGAATGGTAATGACGGGCCCCGCCACGAGAACGCCGGCTCCCCACCACAATCGCACATTTATCAAGCCAATCCTGCTTAGCGACTGAGAGAGCGCCAGATAGCGAATCATTCATCATTACTCCAGCCTCAGCCCACAGCGCCAGCGAGCGACCTTGAACAGCGACAAGTATGACCTTTCGCTACTTGGCGCTCTCCAATGCATTTCAATGGAACAATCTTTAAATATTCATAATTAATTGTTAATATTTTTTTTTTTTTTTTATGTGAAAATTTCTGTTACCACTTCTGCCATGTTAGATATTTTTTTTAAGGTTAAAAAAAAAAAAATTGTGCAGAATTGATATTACAGGTCTGATATTAATGTATTCATATTACAAAATGTTTTTATAAACTTGTTTCCAAAAATATGGTGGTTTGGGGGTTAAAAATCTACTTTTAACCCATCGCCGCCAGCGCTCTGGGGTTTAAACATGCATTTCACAGCGCGAGAATTTTTGGAGCGTGATTTGTTAATGAATATGGTGGGAGCCGTTCGCTATGGCCATTCACTATCATGCGCTCCCATACAGCGCGGAACCTGTCAAATAGCGACTCCTCACCCAATATTCAACATTACCGCACACCGACTGAGTCACTGTCAACAACCGAACAACGGCCAAGCACAGCGACTACTAGCGGTTGCTGTGAAAATACTGCTACAGTCGCTCATCTGTCGCTACCTGGCGCTATTAATGAATCGGCCTCCCCAATCACTCTCTTAGGGCTTTATTCATGATGGGATAGCGACAGGTAGCGCCTGTACAGCGGCAGTCAGCGCCAGGTAGCGGTAGGTGAACGCCGGACACGGCACGCAATTACACATTTATGAATCCGAATCTGGTGAGCGACAGGAACAATACCATGTAGCGTCCGATTCATCATTATCCCAGGCTCAGCGTACAGCGCCGGCGTTCAGCCTTGCAGAGTATTACCATTCGCTACCTGGCGCTCTCCCATACATTTCTATGGACGATCCTTAAATCACTTTCCTGATCCCAATTTTTTTTTTTTTTAATAAAATCTCAAATCTTTCTGACATGTATCCTGGCCTAGAAAATGACATTTTTGAAAACTTTTTTGATTAATAATATCTTTATGCAGAATTGCCCTTACATGTCTGGTATTAAAGTGTTCATGTTATTATATTTATTTTCGACGTTCAAAAACAGACTTTAATCACACAGCCTCTGGCGCTCTGTCAAAACCCCATTTTGAGCGCCGGCTCTGTTTGAGGCTGTTTTTTTGATAATTGTGGTGTGAGTCAGTTGCACTGAGCTGGCGCTACCGTTCGCTCCTATACAGCGTAGTACTGCGACTCACACAACATATTCATCAATGCCGGATAGCGACTGAGGTGCTCTGAAACAACTAACCATGGCCGAGCACAGCGACTACTAGCGGTCGCTCTGAAATCCTCGCAACAGACTATCATCTGTTGCTACCTGGCGTTAGTAATGAATCAACCTCTTAGTGTCCCTGTGAACCAGGCATGTAGGTCTACTTTATAAAATCATAATAAAGTGCCTAGTGTGTGTAACATTAGAATGTGAGCTCCTCTGGAAACAGTGCTAAGCGGCGATGCTGCCTGCACTGCGCTGCATGCCACAAGCCCGGGCACTGCAGGGTTAAATGCTGGACGGCAGATGCTATTTTGTGGGGTGGCACTATGGGCACAGCAGGGTTAGGACATGTGGGGGGCACAGGGGTCAGGGACTCGGGTTACTTAAAGAATCCTGCAATGCTGACAATGTGGGTGGGAGAGCGCACGCTGCATCTTTCCAATTATAGCTCCGCTGGGAACGCAGAGTGCGACACCATCATCCGCCCTCCAACTTCTGTCCCACCAAGCTATCATTATTCAAAAAGTCATAGCTCCTAGGTCTGATAGGAGGCATTAGAGTGTCAGCTCCTGGGGTGCAAAGACTGCTGGGAATGGCTGAATGTGCTCTGTACAGCACTGTCATATGTTAGGGCTAAATAATTGTGTTAGATGAATATATGCAGCCTTATTTATGAAGCATTGCTTCAGAGGCCCTTTAGTGTTCGATTTAGGAAACAGAAAATGGCAGCACCATTGCGGCCGCCAGCTAGCGTCTTATTCAACCCTAGCGCCCAAAACGTTGCAGCGTCGGGCGCTCTGGTTGGCGGTGTAAGTGAAGATCCCAATGGGCAGAGCTAGATTGCAGTGTTTAATGCTTAAACTGGCGTTATTGGCGCTGGGATAATCGGCAGACGGGGTCAATATATAATACCTAGTGCAATAGTCAAAGCAAATAGAATCCTGCGCTGCGCTATTGAAGTCCACAGCGCAGTGCCATAAAGGACAAAATTGCTGGCACTCCATAGCTGGCGCTATAGCCACCACAAAGATGGCAATTGCCGCACATCATAAACAGGGAACATAATGTACAATGTATTTATAAGATATTATTAGAGTGTCAGCTCCTGGGGTGTAGTGACTACTGGGAACAGCTCAGTGTCCTCTGAAAAGTGCTATGTCATATGTCAGAACTAAATAAATGTATTAGATGACTAATAATATAACTAATATATCTAAAAGTACAACTAATATATAAAAGTACAATGTAAGTGTAATAATAATAATAGTATGTGAGTGTGGAGGGGACATTAGAGTGTCAGCTCCTGGGGTCTAGAGACTGCTGGGAATGGCGGGGAGGCCAGTTTATCACTAGTGCCTCGTAGCGTCACTTGAGAGTCTGCGTAGAGACGCTCTTAGCACCTCAGCCACAGCGCTGGTCACAGGCAGACATCGCTGATAGTGTTTGGCACTGTAGGCTATCTGTGGCCCTGTGTCTTGTTTGTTTTTTTTTCCATTGGAGCTAGCGACAGGTAGTGCTGGTGGGGAGGGACAGAAATCATTTGTATTTAAAGTAGTCCTTCACCCTGAATAAGAGTCTATCTTATATGTTTCCCACGCCCTGTACATACAGATTGCTCACATTAAAAATCATCCTACCTGCATCTACTACATGTTATGAGCCTTTAAACATCCAAGATGGGGGATCATGGGACATCAGGCAGCCTGCAAACAGGAAGTGCCTTCTGACTGTCCTGCTCTCCATTCTGGGATTGTTGACCTTTTCCTGACCCCAGCTCTGCTCTGTCTGAGCAAAGCACAGCTAAAACCCACCTCCCTGTACTTTATCCCACTCTCCTCTCCTCAGTAAGTGTGATGCTTCTGAGTCAAGATGGCGGCGCCCGGATCCTAGAGTCCTGAACAGAGTTGCAGCCCAGTGGGGGAAAGAATATTAACTAAGTGACTAAAAAACGTGAAATATATTAATTTTAGGTGCTGGGGAATCATTTTTTAAGGGTTTGGGCTTTTCAGTAAATCATGGGGAAGGTCCAGGTTTAACATGTAAATGAACAGCGCAAGCGCAGGCGCTGTGAAACCACAATACTCAGGCATACAGCGCCAGGTACAATACAAAAAAGGGCTTTAACTGGGGATGGCTGCACAGCAATCAAGCAAAAACACAATGACATTGGGAACATAAATGTACAAATGACATAACACATGATTGGCAGGCATGAAAACGCAAGTTAGCAGCAGGTAACCTAAGTAAAAAAATTAACAAAAAAAACATTCTGAACAGGCCAGGGATCCTGTGTCATTTGACTGAGGCCCTTATTTATCACGGGATAGCGCCAGGTAGTGTCTCACTAGCGCCAGGTAGCGCCAGCTATCGGCGGCTACCGACTCCAGAACGCCAGGCGGCGGACACAATAACGCATTTATCATGCTAAATGAGGCTAGCGCCGGCGAGAGCGTCAGCTAGCGCGGGATTCATCATGTAGCGGACTGCAACGAACAGCGCCGCTGCTAATCCCATCACAGCGCCATGTATGACCTCTCGCTACCTGACGCTCTCCAATGCATTTCAATGGAGCAATCTTTAAATATTCATATTTAATTGATATTAATGTTTTTCTTTGTTTTTTTTTTAAATGTCAAAAATTCTGTGACCACTTCTGCAATGTTAGATTTGTTTTTTAAGGTAAAAAAAAAAAAAAAAAAAAATTGTGCAGAATTGATATTACAGGTCTGATATTAATGTATTCATATTACAAAATGTTTAGAAAAACTTGTTTAATTTTTAAATGAAAAAATATGGATGTTTGGGGGTTAAAAACTACTTTTAAGCCATCGCTGCCAGCGCTCTGGGGTTTAAACAAGCATTTCACAGCGCGAGAATTTTTTGAGCGTGATTTGTTAATGAATATGCTGGGAGCCGTTCGCTATGACGATTCGCTGTCAGGCGCTCCCATACAGCGCGGACCAGTCAAACAGCGACTCCTAACCCCGTATTCAACATTACCGCACACTGACTGAGTCGCTGTCAACAGCCGAACAACGCCCAAGCACAGCGAATACTAGCGGGTGCTGTGAAAATCACGCTACTGTCGCTCATCTGTCGCTACCTGGCGCTATTAATAAATCGGCCTCCCCGTAAAAATAATCAATAATCTATGGGAGAATGACACTGAGCATGACGTGATATGGTGCAGTAGGGAACACAGCGCTGGCGCTAACAAAGCACCCAGCGCTCTTGATACATGGAACGCTACATGACGCGAACATTTTTTTTGCACTATAAATATGACTTGCTGGTGGCGCTCACGAAAAACACCTGTCGCTACGTGGCGCTATGTGGCGTTAGTGTTTTTTAAATAAACTCCATAATGTTCTCTGTACAGCACTGTGTGATATTTCATATCCAAATATATCTATTAGATAAATATATAATGTACAATGTATGTATAACATATTAGTAGAGTGTCAGCTCCTGAGGTGCAGAGAGTTCTGGGAATGGCTTAATGTTCTCTGTGCAACGCCATATCATATGTCAGAGCTAAATACATGCTTTAGATGAATAATTTGTAAATGTATAATGTATGTATATTATTAGTAATAGCTATTAATAAAAGCTCATATGTATGATTTGAGGTATTAGATTGTCAGCTCCTGGGGTGAAGAGAATGGCTCTCTGTTCTCTGCACAGTGCTGCGGTATATGCCAGAGCTAAATGTGTTGGATGACTAATATATAAAAGTACAATGTATGTATTATATTAATAATAGTTTGGGAGCATGGAGGCGACAGGGGGTGTAGATGGCGAACTGGGGCCGAAAATCAGCCTTAGATTTTACACAGCCCCTGGCCAGTCTGAGACATCGCTGCTAAAGACACCCCTCCAGCCATGATGCTGAGGCTATACCATTGGGGGCTGGGGTTCCTTGGCTTGTGGGTACAGTGGGGCTGGGTATAAGGGGCTGAGAGGGAGACTAAAAGGCAGGGACTGAATGTGGATGTTAAAAGCAGCAGCCCAACTGACCACAAAGCAGTGCGGAGCACCGGGCTTTGTCCCGGGTCTCCCTATGGCCAGTCCGCCCCTGGGTGTAGAGACTGCTGGGAATGGTTCAGTGTTCTAAAAAAAAGTATCAGAAGACTAATATATAAAAGTACAATATATGTATAGCTTAATAATAGTGTGATCGCAGAGGGCCCAGTAGTTACAGCAGAAGTGTGATAGCAGAGGGCCCAGTGGTTACAGCAGAAGTGTGATAGCAGAGGGCCCAGTGGTTACAGCAGAAGTGTGATAGCAGAGGGCCCAGTGGTTACAGCAGAAGTGTGATAGCAGAGGGCCCAGTGGTTACAGCAGAAGTGTGATAGCAGAGGGCCCAGTGGTTACAGCAGAAGTGTGATAGCAGAGGGCCCAGTGGTTACAGCAGAAGTGTGATAGCAGAGGGCCCAGTGGTTACAGCAGAAGTGTGATAGCAGAGGGCCCAGTGGTTACAGCAAAAGACTTGGAGGTGGCAACAAGAGATGCTCTGAGGATCAGTGGATGACTGCCATAAGTGGGGTCCAATTTTGCACCAGCAGAGAAGGTGATGAGGGCAGAACTACTGATGGTAGTGGAGGGGCCAGAGCTGCCATCAGGGGACCAAGAGGTGGCTGTGAGGACCAGAGGGTGATTGGTAGCAGGGAAGGAGCAATCCTCACCTGCAGAGAAGGTGGAAAGAACCAGAGACCAGTCAATGACATTAGAGAGGACCTAGCCATGGGGACAGGAGAATAATTGGTGGCAGCAGGGGTCCCAGTGGTTAGAGCAGGAGAATTGGAGTTGCCATCAGGGGAACCAGAGGAGGAGGCGACTACCAGAGGGTGATTGGTAGCAGAGGAGAACCAATCAGCACCAGCAGAGTTGGCAAGAACCAGAGAACAATCAGCAATGTGATAAAGACCTGGCATTGGATGTAGCAATGGAGGAGGTGGCAAGGACAAGTGGCAGCAGAGGACACAGTGGTTGGAGCAGGAGACTTGGAGGTGGCAGAGGAGGAGGAACCGAGGACCAAAGAAGAGATGGTGCCATGGGGGCGGGGGGGGGGGGGGGGGGATGGAATAAGCACTAGCAGAGAAGATTATGAGGACTGGAGAACTACTGACAGTAGCATGGGGTCCAGAGGTGCCATCAAGAGAAGAGGTGGCGAGGACCAGAGGCTAATTGGTGGTGGCAACGTACTAGAAACCAAACCACAATATGCTGTGGATTGTGCAGCGTTTGCATTGTGCGCCAAATTCTTATTTTTCCTTAATAATTGAGCATTGCTACCCAGATGAAATGGGCAGGCGTGAAAGTGGGATTAAGGATTAAGAGGAAACTCATAAATGGGCTAAACAAGTTACCTATGCTGGTTCCCTTTAAACCAATGGGTTCGCCATTGGCAGTTATGTTGGGCCTGGTGATTTTTTTTGCCCAATGGGTGCGGGGTGAACATTTTTGATAATATTATAATATGCCATACAATAATATAATGCACAGTCACGAGACAAGGCACCCGCCTAACTGGAAACAGTAAAAAAAAAAAGACTTCCTGGGATGCAGGAAAGCAAAGGCTCTTGTTTGCCATTAATCAATTATTATTATTGTTGGCCTAGATATTTTATTACCTGCTGCCATGACATATTTATTTATCATTCTCATTCTTTTTAGGCTGGATAGTACTAATTTCACTTTTATACTATGTCTAAACTTGTAACATGTATTATTATTATTAATAATAATAATACGTTTTATTATTATTAGCAATACAAAACTTTTACTAAATATAAGATTACCTTCTGTTTATTTTAATTATTTAATACTCTTATTTTAGGATTGATCATATTACATTTTACTTGTATACAGTGTCTAAAATTAACAGTTATTATTATTTATAATAATAATATTAATTGGTATTAGTATTATTTATTATTATTATTATTATTATTAATATTATTATTTATAACAATAATAGTAATGATGTTCTATTATTTATAATAATTTATTATTATTATTATTAACAATAATAATTTCCCCATTATTATTATTCTGATTTTAGGTTGGTTATACAGTGTGTAAACATGTAACATTCACTATTATTATCATCCTTATTAGGCTAGCTCTTCCATGAACCGCAATTTATTAGGTTTCTGCACCAGTCAATGAATAATTCATTATTTTTTCTCCATGTTTTCAGGTTGGATGGCATTTATTGCATTGTATGCAGTATGTCTAGGTCAGTAATTGTCGCCATCAGCAAGGTTAGGCTGTGTGTTAAGTCAGGGTTCTGTTACTGCTTTATATAGCATGATTATTTAGTCACATATCGAATATTTTTATACAGTATGATTAATTGAAGTCACATATCATATATTTTCCTATAGTATGATGATACATAGTACTATATATTATAATACACGTGGGCTCCCCCAGGCTATAGGTCCTCCTAGGTATTGGAAGTACTATAAGCCCTGCAGGCAGCGATGCAGAGTCTCTCCTCTCTTCTCTCCCTCTGGGTCTCCGCAGTGCTGCATTGGCATTCAGTGCTGCATTGGCATTCAGTTCTGCATTGGCATTCAGGCAGCGCAGAGCCCGGCAGTGGCCACTGATGGGGAGTCTCTGCATGGCTTCTGCCCCCTCTGCTGCCAGCTTTGCCCTATAAATGAAGATCCCCCCCTACTCAGCCAGGCATCACCCCCTCCCCTATTTCCCTTATTTCATCACACTGACCTTGAGCTGCAGTCTATAGAGAGGCGGTAGATCCAGACAGGGAGGTAAGTGTCCGGCAGGTCAGGCTGAGCAGCCCTATGTGTGAGTGTGAATGTCGGGGGTGAGCTGTGCCGGGTGTAAGCTGAGCTGTGGGGAGGGGGATCAGCAATCACTGAAGCACGAGGGTGAGGGGCTGCCCAGACTCACTGGCTGGCAGGGGGGCCCGTGTGCCCGACAGACAGGTGATGCCCCACACACAGGTGACTCCCTATCCACACACCTACATATATATATATAATACCTCTTTCTAGTTCTGGTTTTGTACAACATATGAGGGTGCTGCAGAATTAGAACACTGCCACACATCTTAAAGTGGACCAAAACCCAGGATTTTGACTATCCTGGGTTTTGGTCATTTCCCCCGATCGGGGGGGGGGGGGGGGGGGGGCCTGCTGCGTGAGACCCCCCAGGACATCAACTCACCTCTTCCCGGTCCTCATCGCTCATCTAATCTGCACGCTCGGAACCGTTGATCTCACGTCACGGAGTCGGGGAGGCCGATTCATTAATAGCGGCAGGTAGCGACAGTTGAGCGACTGTAGCGGCATTTTCAGAGCGCCCGCTAGTAGTCGCTGTGCTTGACCATTGTTCGGTAGTTGATAGCGACTCGGTTTGCCGTAATGTTGAATATTAGGTAAGGAGTCGCTATTTGACAGGTTCCGCGCTGTATGGGAGCGCATGATAGCGACTGGCCCTAGCGACCGGCTCCCACCATATTCATTAACAAATCACGCTCAAAAAATTCTTGCGCTGTAAAATGCATATTTATACCCCAGAGCGCTGGCGGCGATGGGTTAAAAGTCGTTTTTTTAACCCCCCAAACCACCATATTTTTGGAAAACAAAAAGAAAAGTTTTTTAAATAATTTAGTCATATGAATACATTAATATCAGACCTGTAATATAAATTCTGTACATTTTTTTTTTTCTGAAATGGCAGAAGTGGTCACAGAATTTTTCACATTTAAAAAAAAAAAAACATTAATAACAATTAATTTTTAATATTTAAAGATTGTTCCATTGAAATGCATTGGAGAGCGCCAGGTAGCGAGAGGTCATACCTGTCGCTGTTCAAGGTCGGACGCTGGCGCTGTGGGCTGAGGCTGGAATAATGATGAATGAGTCGCTATATGGCGCTATCTCAGTCGCTAAGCAGGATTGGCTTGATAAATGTGTGATTGTGGTGGGTAGCCGGCGTTCTTGTGGCGGTGCCCGTCATTACCGGCCGCTCACCAGTCGCTACCTGTCGCTATTCCTTCATAAATAAGGGCCTAAGCCTTCGTCTATGGCCAGCGGTCCGCACCGAGCCATTCACAAATGCCTGGCGCGGGCACGCTCCCTGCTAGAGGGATAGCGGGGATGCGGCCGCGGCTGTGAAACAAAGTAAGTGTATGGGGCGACCTGGGGGGTTTCACACAGTGGGGCATCACAATTTTTTTCACCAAAATTGGGATGCCCTGGGGGGAGGGAATGGATCTGATCGCGTTGGGTTTTGGTCCACTTTAAAGATGAACAAAACCCAAAATCCTTAAAGTGGACCAAAACCCACCAGTCTATAAGACTTCAGGGCAGGCATACTCCCTCCCCCTGGGGGCACCCCGTCTGTTTGAAACCCCCAGGTCACCCGAAACATTACCTTTGTTCCCGGTCCAATGGTCCAACCCCGCTATCCCTTTAGCAGGGTGCCCGTCTGCGCCAGGGATTTGTGAATGGCCAGCGCCGGCACACTCCCTGTTGAAGGGTTGCGGGGGATGTGGGAACCAGTATGCTCGTATCCTGGACGAAGGGGCATGAGCGGATCCAAGAGCGCTGATTGGATGAGAGGGCTGCGCGTGCGGCGTAGAACCAGGGAAGGGTAAAATCGGCCGATCTGGGGGGTTTCACACAGCGGGGCATCCCTGATTGGGGTGCCCGGGGGCCAGTACCCAGACCCAGGATAGTCAAAATCCTGGGTTTTGGTCCACTTTAATATCTTGTGTTTTGTTCCTCCTACGAATTTGGGATGCCCCACTGTGTGGCTTCCCAGGATTGCCCATAAACTCACCTTTTTTCTGCTACCACAGCACATGCGCGGGCTGCTCAGCCAATCAGCGCCTCACTTTCCCTACATGTTTTTCTTGCCACTCTGAGCACTCTAATGCTCCTTTCCCTTTACACATTCATAGACTATTACTATAACATTAGATAGCGCTGGCATATAATGGAGCTCTGTACAGGGGGCACAGAGCCGTGCCCATCAGACACTGCTGTAGGCAAGAACTCTAATGCCCCCCACCATGCACTCACCTTATATTTAAAGGAACATTCCAGCCCCATGCTGGCTGTCAGGGGCAGGGTCTTTCTTTCAGCCTGCTTTATATTGCCCAAAGAGGAACAACACCCCCTGCAGTCTATAGGAATCCTTGGGGGCTGGTTTACATCTTTATGGGGCATGCTGAATTGGGATGCCCGTCACGGGGAAACCACCTGATCCACTCACCTTTTCCACGAGCTCTGGCTGGATTTTCGCGACAACCCCTAGCTAGGCGCACACCAGGCCTTTCTGAATGGCTGGCGCGGGCATGGCCACAACTAGAGGCTGGGACAGGGATGACAACCTCTGTAATACCATTTAGTAGACACTAGAGGGCGCATAATCCTCTACTTCAGAAGGAGTTCATGTTGGCACAGTGAGCTCCCTCTAGTGTTTTATTTTCAGTATGACAGCACACTGAGCAACACTAGATGGAGCACACATTCACTAAACACTAAGCACAGGGAACTCCTGAGGGCACAGTGTGCTCCCTCTAGTGTTTAGTTTAGAGCATGACAGTGGATAAAATGCCACTTAAACCGGACCTTCACCCTGAATAAGAGTCTATCTTATATGTTTCCCACACCCTGTACATACAGATTGCTCACATTAATCCGGACCCTCACCCTGAATAAGAGCCTATCTTATATGTTTTCCACACCCTGTACATACAGATTGCTCACATTAATCCAGACCTTCACTCTAAATAGGAGCCTATCTTATATGTTCCCACACCCTGTACATACAGATTGCTCACATTAATCCGGACCCTCACCCTGAATAAGAGCCTATCTTATATGTTTCCCACACCCTGTACATACAGATTGCTCACATTAATCCGGACCCTCACCCTGAATAAGAGCCATTATATGTTTTCCACACCCTGTACATACAGATTGCTCACATTAATGCGGACCCTCACCCTGAATAAGAGCCATTATATGTTTTCCACACCCTGTACATACAGATTGCTCACATTAATGCGGACCCTCACCCTGAATAAGAGTCTATCTTATATGTTTTCCCCCACCCTGTACATACAGATTGCTCACATTAATCCGGGCCTTCACCCTGAATAAGAGTCTATCTTATATGTTTTCCCCACCCTGTACATACAGATTGCCAACATTAAAAATCAGCCTACCTGCATCTACTGCCTTTTCTGAGCTTTTAAACATCCAAGATGGTGGCCCATGGAGTCTCAGGCTGCCTGCAGACAGGAAGTGTTTTCTAACTATGCTGCTCTGCATTCTGGGATGTCTGTCCTTTTCCTGACCCCAGCTCTGCTCTGTCTGTGCAAAGCACAGCTATAACTCCACCCCCTGCACTTGCCCCATCACCTATCCTCAGAAGAGAGAAGGTGCATTGAAGGAAAAGCTGGGGTACTGCACAAATCAGGGTGCCCTGCTGTGTCAAACCTTCCTGGGAATACTCACCTTTTCCTGTGACTCCCTGTATCCAATGGGGAGCGAGAGCCTCCGCATCCCCACATCTTCCCGCCCCCAGCCATTCAGATAGGTCCAATGCTGGGGATGTGGAGGTTCTTACTTCAAATTCCCATAAACAGAGCCATTTGGCGAATATTAAATATGCACAGCGAATGGCTCTGATTGGACGAAAGCCCGCTCATGCGCCATAGGACTGGGGAAAGGTTTGTATGGGTGATCTGGGAGGTATCACACATTGGGTTTTGTTCCTTGACCCAGAGACAAAATCCTGTGTTTTGTTTCATATTAACTTTGTGATATTACACCTGCTATCATACCTCTAACTGAACACTAGAGGGAGCAAACTGTGCTTCCATAACGCCACCACATCGTAGGCGTGTACTCCCTCTAGTGTTCACTGTGTGATAATACATCTTCTGTCATACCTCAAACTTCACAGTATAAAGAGCGCACTGTGCCACCATGACGCCACCACATCCCTCTAGTGTTCACTGCGAGTTATTACACCTGCTATCATACCTCTAACTGAACACTAGAGGGAGCAAACTGTGCTTCCATAACGCCACCACATCGTAGGCGTGTACTCCCTCTAGTGTTCACTGTGTGATAATACATCTTCTGTCATACCTCAAACTTCACAGTATAAAGAGCGCACTGTGCCACCATGACGCCACCACATCCCTCTAGTGTTCACTGCGAGTTATTACACCTGCTATCATACCTCTAACTGAACACTAGAGGGAGCAAACTGTGCCACCATAACGCCACCACATGAACACTAGAGTGAGCGCATTACTTTAGCAAACAACTCAAAATACTTTGTGCTTGCTCCTTATAGTGTTCAGTCTCAGTTCAGTATGGCAGCGGGTGCTATATTACACATGGAACACTAGAGGGAGCACATTCCGTTAGCCAGAGGAGTAGCTAGGCGTTCTGGCACCCGGGGCAAAGATTCAAAATGGTGCCCCCCTGACTTACTGCACCAGGGGCAAGTACCCCCTGCCCCCCTAGCTATGCCCCTGCCTTTAGCAAACAACTTGAAGGACTTTGTGTTGGCTCCCTCTAGTGTTCAGTCTGCTATATATCAGTGGGTGCTATTTTACTTGCTGAACACTAAAGGGGGTACATTCCTTTAGGAAACAACGTGAATTCCCTTTTTTTGGCTCCCTCTAGTGTTCAGTCTGCAGTTTGGCCCTGGGTGCTTTTTCTACACGCTGAACACTAAAGGGAGTACATTCCTTTAGCAATGTGAATGACTTTGTGTTGGCTCCCTCTAGTGTTCAGTCTGTGGTATAGCAGTGGGTGCTATGTTTCATGCTGGACACTAGAGGGGGTAAATTCCTTTAGCAAACAACTTGAAGGACTTTGTGTTGGCTGCTCCCTCTAGTGTTCAGTCTGCAGTATAGCAGTGGGTGCTATTTTACATGTTGAACACTAGATGGAGTACATTCCTTTAGCAAACAACTTGAAGGTCCTTGTATTGGCTCCCTCTAGTGTTCAGTCTGCGGTATAGCAGTGGGTGCTATGTTTCATGCTGGACACTAGAGGGGGTAAATTCCTTTAGCAAACAACTTGAAGGACTTTGTGTTGGCTGCTCCCTCTAGTGTTCAGTCTGCGGTATAGCAGTGGGTGCTATTTTACATGCTGAACACTAGATGGAGCACTCTCTTACAGCAGCCCTAAGCAGACAGGCCTGGTGACAGCAGCTGTTGAGTAGATAGGGTGCCCTTCCATTGACAGATCTCTGCACATGACAGCAGAGACATCTGTTAAAACAGTTAAAGACATAAAAGTTATTTCAGGCGCAGGAGGGGGTGCAGATGTCCTGGCAGTGATGTCTCAGTCGCCCTTGTCAGTTTGGGAGCAGCACATGGTGGGGAGCTCAGATTTACTCTCTGAATGAAAGTCTGGTGCCCACTCACCTGCTGGCGCGACTCCTACGGGCATCTTGGCAGCGGAGCATGCTGGGTAGACAGAGCCGTGGCTGTCAGCAGATACAATGCGGAGGAGCTTGCGTTTCCCAGTGACAGAAAGCTGAGACAATGATCATCATGTGGGCGCGAGGGGGGAAACCTCACCGGGAACAGGCGCCGCATTGTACCGAGCGCATCTGATTGTTACTATTAAATCCGGAACAGAGGGAAGCAGGACATACTGCAGAGTGACAGTTTATATACAAAATGTGTCGCCCCCGCCACTAATCATATACACAAAATCCAGAGCAGCATGTTGATGGCGCCCTCCTCTGCCTAATGCTGGATATAAAGGAGGAGAAGAGCTTACAATCTATTAGGGAATAATGGAGGATACAGAAGGAGAAAAGCTTACAATCTATTAGGGTATAAGGGAGGATACAGGTGGAGAAGAGCTTAGAATCTATTAGGGTATAAAGAAGGATATAGAAGCAGAAGAGCTTACAATCTATTAGGGTATAAGGGAGGATACAGAAGGAGAAGAGCTTACAATCTATTAGGGTATAAAGAAGGATACAGAAGGAGAAGAGCTTACAGTCTATTAGGGTATAAGGGAGGATACAGAAGGAGAAGAGCTTACAGTCTATTAGGGTATAAGGGAGGATATAGAAGGAGAAGAGCTTACAATCTATTAGGGTATAAAGAAGGATACAGAAGACGAGCTTACAATCTATTAGGGTATAAAGAAGGATACAGAAGACGAGCTTACAATCTATTAGAGTATAAGGGAGGATACAGACGGAGAAGAGCTTACAATCTATTAGGGTATAAGGGAGGATACAGGATGAATAGAGCTTACAATCTATTGGGGTATAAGGGAGGATACAGGATGAATAGAGCTTACAATCTATTGGGGTATAAGGGAGGATACAGAAGGAGAAGAGCTTACAATCTATTAGGGTATAAGGGAGGATACAGGAGGAGAAGAGCTTACAATCTATTAGGGTATAAGGGAGGATACAGGATGAATAGAGCTTACAATCTATTGGGGTATAAGGGAGGATACAGGATGAATAGAGCTTACAATCTATTGGGGTATAAGGGAGGATACAGAAGGAGAAGAGCTTACAATCTATTGGGGTATAAGGGAGGATACAGAAGGCAGAATATCTTATAATCTGTTAAGGGGTAAGAGAGAATACACATGGGGGAAGAGCTGACAATCTAATAATGAATAGGGTAAGATACATAATGTGATGATGTAATTATCTGGTATATAATAAGCTAGAGGAGAAGAACAGCTTTCATCTATAGAATATAAAAGATAGAAGAGCTTTTTTGGGCCAGGATGCTTAAATATAAGCCGGGTAAGTCAGCACCCTTTCATGCCCGTCCCCCCACACAGCAGCATCCCTGAATCCCCTTGGAACGCAGGCAGAAGTTACCCCCTTGTGTGGCTTCGTTCCCTCTAATTATTGGGTGTGTTATTTATTACTCTTATGTCTGCAGCATCATTGTTCTGCATTAGTTGCAGAGGCAGAAGTGGAAGAGCAGCAAGTTCTCAATAAAGAACTGTTTCCAGCTTTCATTCTCTCACACCATAGATGGATTTGTTTGGTGTGAGCACAAGGCAGCAGCAGCTGGAGTTCCCCTTTAAGACTCTGGCAGGCTAGTTGGGATATTCCGGATTTTTAATGCTTCTGCGCTTTCATCATTTCCATAAAAGTGCAGCTCGCCGGGACGCCCGGGGCCACCACATTGGCAGCCTTACTTGCTGGGTTTATAATTGAAGCCGCTACAGTGACAGGGTGAGCAGAGGACCTGATGGGGGATCTAAACCTTCCCTGCTCTAGCCCAGCTCCCGGGGCAGCTTTTCCCCAGGTTTGCATATAGAGCGGGTTAAGGGACACGTGAAAATGAAATGCTATGATTGATTGGATACAGAAAAAGAAATATTTGATTAATATATTTTATTTTAAAAAATCCCAATTGAAGATTGTCAGTAGCAAGTGACAGGGCTGAGCTGCATGACGGGTGAAAGGGAGCAAGGTAATGTAATGGTCAGTGTAAAGGTCCCTCAAAAGTGACATTCAGTGACATTCAGACGGAGAATAATGAGTCAGCAGAAGGGTGCAAGTACAATAGGGTGTATCAGAAAATGCAAGATGCTGGTGAATGAAAGATGCCACCCCTGTCCTGGGGCAAGCAGGATAATTTAACCCTTTGCCTGGAATGTGCCTTTAAAGCGGAACTTTAGTCAATTATGATCTGCCCTGCCACCCTACCACTGCGCTGAGGCAGGATGGGGGGTTACATAGAAAAAAAAAACATACCTTTTCCCGGGTCCTGTGCCACTTCTCTGGCGCTCTGCACCCTGGACGCCACCATCTTGGATGAAAAGCAGCTCCGTGTGTGATCCTGTCCGCGTATTCAAGTAAATGGGTGGCGCGGTGGGATGCGGCTTTGTGTCTTTTCCTGCGGCGGACATGGGAGACCAGGCGGACAGCATGGGCCCCTGGATAAGGTAAGGATGGCAGGGTGGAGCAGTAATAGTTTAATTGTAGGTCAGCTTTAAGGAGAGCAATAGCTTTATATACAGATGTTAGACTTAATTAAACATAGAAATGACATGATTTTAAAGAGGACCCTCGCTTTACATACAGCTGTTATAAATTGTGGACCAAAATCCAGGATTTTGACCATCCTGGGTTTTGGTCCACTCCCCAGGGGCACCCCGATCGGGGGTGCCCCACTATGTGAAACCCTCCAGATCTCCCGATAAAACTCACCTCACCGCGGTCCTACAGCGCATGTGCGGCCGCTCGTCCAATCAGCACGCTCGGAGCCGCTGAGCTATGCACGTCTAAGAGACGTCTTAGCTCAGCGGCTCCAAGTGCGCTGGAGGCCGCATCTCGCGCTTCCCTCTAACAGGGCCCGCGCCCTGCTAGAGGCATAGCGGGGGTGCAGCCGCGGCCCGCGCATGCGCAGTTGGACCGGGATTCAGGTAAGTATAGCCGGCGACCTGGGGGGTTTCACACAGCGGGGCATCCCGATTTTGGATGGGGAGGGGATGGATCCAGCAGGGTTTTGGTCCACTTTAAAGGGGATATTTCTTTCACTGAAAAATACATGATTTTGTTAAAGAGGACCTCTAGCATGTATTCAGAAGTTTACTATAGCTAAAGGAGGGTCATACAATTTTCACCCAGTGTCATCTACATCTGTTGGCTTAAAGCAGAACAAAACAGGGCCTGCTCTGGAGTGTAAAAGATTCCAAGGCCGGCCACTGCCCTTACCTCCAGGTGCCACACATCTCACCTTCCTCCTGGCTCCTGCTCCCAGCATTTCTGGGTGTGCTCCTGTTTTCAGCCATTCAGATAGGCTGAGGGTCAGAGAGCGCCCACTGCTGGGGATGCGTATGCTTTCACACCTGATTGCTACCGTTTTTCCCCGAAAATAAGATATCCTCCGAAAATAAGGCCTAGTGCCTGCTTTCGGAGGATATCGTTATATAAGTCATCCCCTGAAAATAATTTCTACCCGAAAATAGGGCCTCACCGTTAGTACAGTTCCGTCCACGAAATGTTGCAGAAGGATCCGGAGCTTCTACCGTAGAGACTGTTGGGGCGATGGCGCCTCGCAGCTCACTGATTGGCTGCAGCGCTGTGGAGCAACGCGAGACTTCGGCCGGGTATTTGCTGAGGGACGGTGCGCAGGGGGATGTCAGAGAGCCCGCGCGAACCTGAGGAAAAGCTGCCGCCGCCTGCTCCCTGTGACCGCACCGCCGAGTGTGCCCCATCGAGACCTGGACCGAGACAATACGGTACCGGTAAGCAGGCCCGGATTAACGGGGCTGCTCCAGGCCCCTACGTTAAAACAGGCCCGCATAGGCCGCCTGGCGGCTGCGGTGCGGGTCCCGTGAGACTCTCACAGGCTATAGCAGGCATACTCAACTAGCACAGCTGAGCAGCCTGATGCTCTGTGCAGCCTGGTATTGTAACCACTAGGGGGCGTAATGACGGGGCATGTAAGGGGGGAGCTCCAGGGAGGTGGAGGAGACGCACGCTGCCTGTCTTTTGTCAAGACATCCCCCGAAAATAAGGCCAAGTGCCTTTTTCCGGGGAAAAATTAATATAAGACAGTGTCTTATTTTCGGGGAAACAGGGTATAAACAGAGCTGTTTGGCAGACATTACATATGCATGGCAAACAGCTCTGATTAGACGAGATCGTGCGCATGCGCTGTAGGATCAGGAAAAGGTGAGTTTTTCAGGGCGATCTGGGTGTTTTCACACAGTGTCGCATCCCAAATCGGCAAATCGGAAATTCAAAATCCTGGGTTTGGTTCTGCTCACTCACAAAGGTAAAAAAAAATTGGGCTGAAGCGGATCACATTAGCAAAGTCTGGGCTAAATTTAACTTTGACCTGAATCCAAATTCAGCACCAGGGCCGGCTCCAGGTTTATGTGGGCCCTTGGGCGGCATGGTCTCAGTGGGCCCCTTTAAGGTGAAGAGTTGCGTCAAATTACCGACATCCCAAATCTGGATGCCCCCTAAGGTTCATGCTATTTGGACCAAAAGTTTTGGTCTACTTTGAAGCGCACCAAACCCCTTTAAACCTGACCTCGGAGTCTAAACGAATCTAGATCCTCCTGATTTTGGATGCCCCTGTGTGTGACTCCTCCCCCTTTGTTCATTACTTTCCTGGAACTGGTGAATGCACTGTGGGATCGCCAGTTTGAGTTAACGGCCAAACCAGGAGGATTCTTTCACAAACAGGAGCATCCCAAATTGATAAGCCCCTGTAAAGCAGACCAAAACCCAGGGGTGGAATTGCTTGCATAGTGGGTATGACAGCGACCCCAGGGGGTTTCACACAGTAGGGGGATGCTCAGGGATAGGAAATCCGCTCGGGTGAGCAACTTAAAGCGGTCCTTCACTCTGAATAAGAGTCTATCTTATATGTTTCCCACACCCTGTACATACAGATTGGCAACATTAAAAATCATCCTACCTGCATCTACTGCATGTTATGAGCCTTTAAACATCCAAGATGGCAGCTTATGGAAGCCGCCATCTTATCAGGCAGCCTGCAAACAGGAAGTGCCTCCTGACTGTGCTGCTCTGCATTCTGGGACTGCTGACCTTTACCTGACCCCAGCTCTGCTCTGTCTGAGCAAAGCACAGCTATAACCCTCCCCCCTGTACCTTATCCCACTCTCCTCTCCTCAGTAAGTGTAATGCTTCTGATTCAAGATGGCGGCGCCCATATCCTAAATTCCTGAACAGAGTTGCAGCCCAGTGGGGGAAAGAATAATAAGTTAATGACTAAAAACGTAAAATATATTTATTTTAGATGCTGGGGAACCATTTTTTGAGAGTTTGGGCTTTTCATTAAATCACGCTGAAGGTCCGGTTTAAGAGCAGAACAAAACCCAGCACTTCCTTCCCTGGAATTTAATATATATATATATATATATATATTTTTTTTATGCATAGATGGCCACTGTATGCTTGCGCACACATAGGAATTCGTCCTCCGCATTTAACCCATCCGTGCAGTGAGTGTACACATGCCCAGAGCGGTGGGATGCCCTAATTCCGGCGCCCGGGGAGCAGTTGGGGGGTTAGGTGCCTTTGCTCAAGAGCACTTCAGTCATGTCCCAGGACCGGTCACAAGTACGCTCCCCTTACCTCTAGGCCACAACTTGATCTAAATCGAGATGCCTCGTTGTGTGGAACCCCACCAATCGAAGAGATATGGGCACCAGCTGTGGCGGTGCCCTCCCAGTCAGCCTCCTGTCAAATGCCGTTGCACATCCAAAAGGCCGGCCCTGTCAGTGGGCCCCCCGGAAGCTGCCCCACCTTGTCGGGTGCTGACGCCGGCCCTGCTCAGCACTACTGTTTAAAGTTACCAAAACCCAGCTACGTTCAAGCTCTGTGGCAGGTAGACTTCAGGTCCACAAGGATCCTAACCCACCTAGTCATGCTGCCTGTGACCTCACCTTTCTCTCTGTATGACATGGGACAGCAAACTGTTGCACACTGCAGTGCCGCATGTCTCTTCTATTGCATGAGGTGCGTCAGTCACATGGGTGTGCAGCAGTTTCCTGCACCCCATCAGAAGGGGAATTGGAAAAGGCATCTCTCTAACTCAGGGCTCACTAATGATATGAGAGGGTAGGTTGGGTTAGTTTGGTGTCTCTGTAGACCCTCCCTGACACAGATCTGGCGAGGTAGAGTTCCCCTTTAAAGTTAATGTTAGTCTACGGACTGGAAGATGAGAGAAGCAGCAGGGGCGGCTCCGGGTATATGCGGGCCCTTGTGTGATATAGCGTCTCAATGGGCCCCTTGTGGTGTGGTATGACACTCCATACATGGTGATGACCATGATGGTGCTGCATGTACAGTGAAAATCTCCAAAGAATAGACAGAAAAAAATAATAGAAGGAATGAAAAGAACGAAAGGAACGATGGAAAAAAATTAAAGTAGGAAAGAAAGAAAAAAAAGACTGAAAAAGAATGATAAAAAGAAAGAATAGATGATAAGAAATCAAGTAGTATAAAAAAAGGAAAGAAACAAAGAACAGAAACATAGAATGAAGGACAGAAACAAAGAAATAATAAAAGGAACGACAGAACAAAGCAGGGAAGAGACAGAGAGCGGATGGAAGAAAAAAAAAGAAGAGATGGGAAGAAAGAATGAAAGGACTGACAGAAAAAAGGAAGAGAAGGAATGACTGGCAGAAAGAATAGAAGGAAAGAAATAAAGTAATATAAAAAAGGAAAGAAACTATGAGGCTGATTCATCACTAACGCCAGGTAGCGACAGATGAGCGTCTGTAGCAGGCATTTTCAGAGCGCCCGCTAGTATTCGCTGTGCTCGGCCGTGAGTCGCTACTTTATAGCGACTCAGTCGCTGTTCAGTAATGTTGAATACATTGTGAGGAGTCGCTATTTGACCAGTACAGCGCTGTATGGGAGCGCATGTTAGCGACTGCTCATAGCGACCGACTCACACCATATTCAGCAAAAAAACAGCCTCACAAATCTCTGGAGCTGAAAAATAGTTGTTTGAAGCCCAGAGCGCAGGAGGCGGTGTGTTTAAAGTCTGTTTTCCAGCATCTATCCACTAGTAACAAAGCGAAAACATATGGAATTACATTGTAACAACATTATAACATGAACACTTTAATGGCAGACCTGTAATGTCATTTCTGGGGAAATATTTAAAAAATGAAAAAATTATGAAAAAACAGCTTTTTCAATGTCAGAAGAGGTCACAGAATTATTTGTGATTTTTTTGAAAAAAAAAAAAACCCGTTTAAAGAGAAGAAAAGTTTCGTCCATTGAAATGTATGGGAGAGCGACAGGTAGCGAGAGGTCATACCTGGCGCTGTTCGCTGAGGCTGTAAAAATGATGAATCAGACGCTACATGGCGCTATCCCAGTCGCTAAACAGATTCTGCTTGATAAATGTGTAATTGTGTGCCGTGTCCGGCGTTCACCAGTCGCTACCTGTCGCTACCTCTCATTAACCAGGCGCTACCTGACGCTATCCCTTCTTAAATAAGGGCCTACGACTGAAAGCGTAGGACAGAATGAAGGACAGAAACAAAGAAATAATAAAAGGAATGACAGAACAAAGTTGGGAGGAGAGAGAGAGCGGATGGAAGAAAAAAAAAGAAGACATGGGAAGAAAGAATGAAAGGGCTGGCAGAAAAAAAGGAAGAGAAGGAATGACTGACAGAAAGAATAGAAAGAAAGAAAGAAAGTAATATAAAAAAGGAAAGAAAGAAACAAAGACTGAACGCGTAGAAGGACAGAATGAAGGACAAAAACAAAGAAATAATAAAAGGAATGACAGAACAAAGTTGGGAGGAGAGAGAGAACGGATGGAAAATAAAAAAGAAGAGATGGGAAGAAAGAATGAAAGGACTGACAGAAAAATAGGAAGAGAAGGAATGACTGACAGAAAGAATAGAAAGACCGAAAGCTTAGAAGGACAGAAACAAAGAAATAATAAAAGGAACGACAGAACAAAGCAGAGATGTGAGAGAGAACGGATGGAAGAAAAAAAAAGATGGGAAGAAAGAAAGGACTGACAGAAAAAAGAAAGAGAAGGAATGACTGACAGAAAGAAGGACAGAAGAAATGGCAGAAAGAACTAACAAAAGAAAGGATTGATAGAACGAAAGAAAGTATAGTATAGAAGGAAAAAAGCAAGAGAAAGGATTGATAGAATGAAAGAAAGTATAGAATAGAAGGAAAAAAGCAAGAGAAAGGATTGATAGAACGAAAGAAAGTATAGAATAGAAGGAAAAAAGCAAGAGAAAGGATTGATAGAATGAAAGAAAGTATAGAATAGAAGGAAAAAAGCAAGAGAAAGGATTGATAGAATGAAAGAAAGTATAGAATAGAAGGAAAAAAGCAAGAGAACGGATTGATAGAATGAAAGAAAGTATAGAATAGAAGGAAAAAAGCAAGAGAAAGGATTGATAGAATGAAAGAAAGTATAGAATAGAAGGAAAAAAGCAAGAGAAAGGATTGATAGAACGAAAGAAAGTATAGAATAGAAGGAAAAAAGCAAGAGAAAGGATTGATAGAACGAAAGAAAGTATAGAATAGAAGGAAAAAAGCAAGAGAAAGGATTGATAGAATGAAAGAAAGTATAGAATAGAAGGAAAAAAGCAAGAGAACGGATTGATAGAATGAAAGAAAGTATAGAATAGAAGGAAAAAAGCAAGAGAAAGGATTGATAGAATGAAAGAAAGTATAGAATAGAAGGAAAAAAGCAAGAGAACGGATTGATAGAATGAAAGAAAGTATAGAATAGAAGGAAAAAAGCAAGAGAAAGGATTGATAGAATGAAAGAAAGTATAGAATAGAAGGAAAAAAGCAAGAGAAAGGATTGATAGAACGAAAGAAAGTATAGAATAGAAGGAAAAAAGCAAGAGAAAGGATTGATAGAACGAAAGTATAGAATAGAAGGAAAAAAGCAAGAGAAAGGATTGATAGAATGAAAGAAAGTATAGAATAGAAGGAAAAAAGCAAGAGAAAGGATTGATAGAACGAAAGAAAGTATAGAATAGAAGGAAAAAAGCAAGAGAAAGGATTTATAGAATGAAAGAAAATATAGAATAGAAGGAAAAAAGCAAGAGAAAGGATTTATAGAATGAAAGAAAATATAGAATAGAAGGAAAAAAGCAAGAGAAAGGATTTATAGAACGAAAGAAAGTATAGAATAGAAGGAAAAAAACAAGACAAAAAAAAAAAGACTAGAAGGACTGACAGGCTCTCCCAATGGCCAATCTGCCCCTGGCTGCACGGCCCTGTGTCCTCCTGTGCCCAGGGTAGAGGGAATGAGGTGGCACCCGGCACCTGCCCAGTTACGCCCAGTGCTGACGCCTGCCCCGGAGAGAAGGATCAGTCTCCTGGCGGCAGCAGGTGCAGGTGCAGCGCGTCTATACGCGGGGCTCCTCTTCCTCAGGGTAACTGTACACCCCTCAGGGCTCAGGAGGACCTTAATATAGAGCCATGAGGATCGCTTTCACTGCTATATTTGTAGTCGCTATTGCCCGGCGCTCTCCTTGAGACGAGAAGGATCTCCCCGTCTTTATACGTATTTTGGTTTAAATAGAAACTCCGCCCCTCTAACATCATGGCATCTTGTGTATGTGGCAGTGCTGAGTCCACCTGTTATTGGTCTAACAGCTCTCGCTGCTGCCATTAGAATCCAAGTTGATCTGTCTTTCAAGAGAGGTCACACATCCCGCACTGTATTACTACTTAGAGCTTTATTCATCAAGCCATAGCGCCAGGTAACGACTGGCAGCGACAGGTAGTGAACGGTGACCGCCGGGCGCTGTACGCAATACTACATTTATCAAAGCGAATCTGGTGAGCAACACGTAGCGAGCGATTCATCATCACAGACGGCTCAGCGTATAGCGCCGGCGCTCTAGCTTCTAGAGCCTGGTATTACCTGTCGCTACCTGTCGCTCTCCCATACATTTCAATGGACGTTACTTTTCTCTCTTTAAACAGGGTTTTTTTTAATTAGCAAATCATTGTGTCAGCTCTCCTGGCCTAGAAAAAGTCATTTTTGAAAACTTTTAAAATTATTATTATTTTTATGCAGCATTGTCCTTACATGTCTGGTATTAAAGTGTTCATGTTACAATGTTACAACAATGTCATTCCATGTGTTTTCGCTTTGTTACTGGTGGATATGTGTTCAAAAACAGACACAGCCGACGCTGTGTGTGGCTGATTTTTGATGAATATGGTTTCAGTCGCTCACACTGACCAGCCGCTACCGTTCGCTCCCATATAGCGCTGTACTGGTGTTATAGCGACTCACACATCAAATTCATCAATGCCGGCAATGTTACTACAGCGACTGAGGCGCTCTGTAATAGCAACTCACAGCCGATCAGAGCGACCACTAGTGGTCGCTCTAAGCACCGCAGTACAGACGCTCATCTGCCGTTACCTGGCGCTAGTAATGAATCAGCCTCCTCGTCAAGCTGCCTGTGGATTCTTTCTGTATGATATGGGACAGCAAACAGCTGCACACTCACTCACAGAGCAGCTTTTTTCAAATGATCTAGGCAGAGATCTGTGTCACATGACTGATACAGTGTAGGTGAGCCAGAATTTTTAGCAATTCTTCCCAAACCTGACTTCGCATTCATGCAACGTGGACCAAAAGTCAGACCAAGACCAAGATGGACAGCGCGGACCAAAACCCAGGATTTTGACCATCCTGGATTTTAGTCCTTGCCCCCGGGGCGTCCTGATGCAGGATGCTCCTCTGTGTGAAACCTGCCAGGCTGCCCACTCCAACACACCTCTCCTCAGTCCTATCAGCGTGTGTGGTTTTGGTCCTCTTTAAAGTGGACCAAAACCCAGGATTTTGACTATCCTAGGTTTTGGTTCTTGCCCCCCCGATCGGGGGTGCCCCACTGTGTGAAACCCTCAGATTGCTGAGTGCAACCCACCTCTTCCCTGTTGCGCATGCGCGGCCACTCGTTCAATCAGCGCGCTCGGATCCGCTGAAGTCACGTCGTCTAAGGCCAGCAGCTCCTAGTGCACTGGCGGCCGCATCCCCCACTTCCCTCTAACAGGGAGCGTGCCCACACCGGCCATTCACAAATGCCTGACATGGGCACGTGCCCTGCTAGAGGGATAGCGGGGATGCGGCAGTGGCTCGCACACGTGCCGTTTGCCCGGAAGAGAAGGTAAGTGTATAGGGCGACCTGGGGGGTTTCACATAGCGGGGCATCCCGTTTCTGGAAGCCCCGGGGGGAAGGGAATCGATTGGCTTATGGGTTTTGATCCACTTTAACTCAATTGGATGCAGCTAGATAACGGGCAGGCTGATTCATTACTAGTGCCAGGTATTGGCGGATGAGCGTCTGTACAGCGGCACTAAGAGTGACCGCTAGTGGTCCCTTGATGAATAAACCCCAAAAGACTGAAACAGCAGAGATGGTGATTCTTTACTCTAAATTATGCCAAGTGAGCACAAATAGGATAAATAAAATGGAGACAATGTTGGGGCTCCCCTGACGCCCCTGGGGATGGTGTGAAAGGTGCATAATTGGCCATTTTAAAAAACAGGGTACCATGGGACCTGTGACTTGTGTCCAGTTTAGGGTGTCAGTTCTAGAGCACCCAGTCCAGCTAGCCAGGTATGCTCCTGGCTTCCTTCATTTCTTCTCAAACACACCGTGTGCCCCAGTGTTGGCACCCTGAAGGCAAGCCATCCACAAGCCCTCTGGGACCTGATTTTTGGAACCCAGTCAATCACAGTCAGTGGTATGAGATGTAATTAATGAACAAGAGAAAGGATCTTTCCCTGACAAAGTCACTTTTTGGCGAAACGCGTCACAGGGATGATCCAAGAATGTATCCAACGAAAATGTAAATGTAAGCTTAGATCATGCCGTTATTGGATGCCCCAATGTGTGAAACTCTGCCATTTGCCCGGCTCCCTTACCTTTTCCTGAGGCCACGGCATGGACACTGCTCTTGCCTAATCTATTAATGTGCGACTGGAGAAGCTGAATGGACCCCAGCCACACACACGGTTACGGTGGGCATAGCCACGCACACCTGGAGAAGGCTGCAAGTGATGCCACCGCTGGCCATGCATGTGCCATGGGCTCGTTGACAAGACTAGTTTTTTGGGGTGACTGGGGAGGTTAACACAGTGGGGCATCCTTATTCGGGATGCCCCGGGGATAAGGTGTCAGGCTTTTGGTCCATTTTAATACATGATTTTTGGCTTCTTAAGGTTCCTTAACACAGTGGGGCATCCTTATTCGGGATGCCCCGGGGATAAGGTGTCAGGCTTTTGGTCCATTTTAATGCATGATTTTTGGCTTCTTAAGGTTCCTTAAGTGTAGAGACTTTGCAAAGTGATTTGCCACAGGGTAAAGGAAGGAAAAGGGAAGTAATATGCTCCTACAGTCAGACGTATCCCTAGGAAGCCAAAATCAGGCATCGGCCTCTGTAAGATGGGGAACAGGAATCAAATAGCATATATGCATAATTGTATTACATAGCTATCGGAAGGAGGTGCAGCAGCCACATGGGTGTGCAGCCAAATCCTGTTCCCCATCAGATGGAGTTCTGAAATTTAAGTTTCTTTTAAATGCAAGGCTCACTGCTAGTGGGAGGGGGTAGGTTGGGTTAATTTATTGTCCCTTTAGCTATGCATTATGAGGCTTATGATTGTGCTGTTTTTTCAGAGGTTCAGATTTGGTGATGGAGGTATTTTTACTTTTTATTCATGACTACCGTTTTCGGCACTAAAAGTTGGACCAAAAAAAAAAAGCAGGGAAAAGGCTTAAAATGGGTTTAGTGTTGCTTTTATACCAGCAGGGCCAGATTATGAGGGGGGCGTGAGCCCTGGGGCCTCCACCACGTCCTGCAAAGGGGGCCTCCACCAACCTTTGGGTTATGGTCTGATCCAGGAGGCTTTTCAGTCTTTGGTCTGACGGTGGCAGTGGGGGCCCCTGGGCAAGCCATTTTTTGTTGTTGCAAACCTGAAGCCAAAACCACCACAGGGCAGGACAGAGAGTCTAGAGCAGCAAAGCCGCCGTCAGCAATGCTACAGTGATGGGAGCAGAGCTGTCACTGCACATAGGCCACCAAGCACAGCCGCTGGCAGCTCAATGCGGGGAACTGTTTTCTGCTACACTACCCCCCACCCAGAATGGCAAAGCAGGAGTTCCCGAGCAGCACACACCCGCACAAGGGGGGCACAAGGGACTCCATCTGACGTTCCAGTAAGTAGGTGGGTGCCAGACAACCACCAATCAGTTACTTGGCTGGACTATTATTTTATACTGTATCTGGGGCCTCCACCAGATTTTGTGCCCAGGGGCCTCCACCACACTTAATCCGGCCCTGGATACCAGTAATGAGGTCACCATTAACCAACTAATGTACAGTATTTGTACATTCCATATTTACGGAAAAAGATAGATGAAACCCCCTTTAAAGTGGACCAAAACCCAGAATTTTGACTATCCTGGGTTTTGGTCCTTGCCCCCGATCGGGAGTGCCCCGCTGTATGAAACCCCCCAGATCGCTGTCACCAACTCACCTCTTCTCGGTCCTACAACGCATGTGCAGCCACTCGTTCAGTCAGCGCACTTGGATCCACTAGAGCCACTTCATCCAGGAGCTTGTCTAATACGAGCAGATCCAAGCGCACTGGCGGCCACATCCCCCGCTTCCCTCTAACAGGGAGCATGCCCGTGTCGGTCATTCACAAATGCCTGGTGCGGGAACGTGCCTTGCTAAAGGGATAGCGGGGATGTGACCACTGCTGGTGCATGCGCCATTGAACTGGGAATGAAGGTGAGTTCTGGGGTGACCTGGGGGGTTTCACACAGTGGGGCACCACCGATGGGGTTGTCCCGGGGGGAGTCTGGTAGACTCCAGAGTGGGTTTTGGTCCTCTTTAACTATAGCAAAGTCACAATTAATGATAGAGATCTCCTGTAACAAAATAAACTTTTCCAGGTGTACAGTACGGCTTGCTTCATTTCAATTCTTTACATGTGGGTAATCCGCCACGGGTGGCGCAATCGACTGCAGGAAGACTTGTGGCCCCTCCCGGCCCATAAAAGGGCCAGAATTACCCTGAAGACCCCAGTCTTCTCCTGCAGTCTGACTGCGAAGATGGTCTCTTTCTCTCTTTCCATGGACTTCGCAGATAAGTGGGGCATTACTAGCCCGTCGGCCGCTGCAAGCCCTATTCCCACCTGCTTCTGGGACCCTTCTTGCCTCCCAGCCATGGCTGCGGATCAGGTGCAGGTAGGGGAACGCCGAGGGTCAGGCGTTCAGCAGAGCTACGCTCTGGGCCGCAGACTCTTCCTCAGAGTAAGCCGGCCATAGGCTATGGTGAGCCTATAGGCGGGGGGAGGGGAGGAACCACCCTTTTTACCTTTTCATTATGTGTCCCACATGCTTTATTCTTGTGCATTTTATGCTGTGTGTTTTTCTCACATTTTTTACCTCACAATATACTTACCTTCCCCGCTCCTGCTCCTCTTGCCTTCTCTACATTATGGCGTCGGGGGCGCCACTCTCCTCACAAAGTTTCCTGAGGTAAAGTTCCCATTTTTACCTCACGCCGTAGCTCCTTGGTCTGCTGACAAGCTGCACAGGCTCTTCCCAGGCTCTTCAACGGGCTCGCTTTTGGTCCGTGAGTCCGGTCTTTTCTTGTTGGTACCTTTATTATTGTGTTTTATATTGGCTGTGCATGCACTGTGGGACGCTTATCTGCTTCCTTTTGTTTCTTTCAGAGTCCCATATTGAGATTCTTGTCGTTTCTCCTGGTCCATACATCACCGCCCCGCCCCACCCCCCCCTCCACCCTTTCCTGCCCTGGTTAGGGTGCTGAGAGTCAAATTGGTTTTTTTCTGTACTGTTCTGGGCCGTCTTAGTGCCTTGAGACCCGTCTTTCTTATCATAATCACCATAATGGAGGCTTCTGGGAGTAGAGGGCTTGGGCACCCCCCGGGACTTGCTAACCTTTGTCTTGTGTGTGGTACATGCCCGCTGAGTGGTCGCATCGTGGTTTGTGTGCCCTGCGCCCAGAGTGCTATTGCGGATCAGGATGGGGCGAGTGTTGCCGGCCCCAGTCCCATTGCTCCTCCGGCCTCGCCGACTCTGGCCCCTAGTGAGGGGGAGGCCAGCTCCAGCCTGCTTCTGGCCCCTAGTGAGGGGGAGGCCAGCAGGGACTCGCGTAGTAATTTTGAGCTCAGACTGGCTAGCATTGAGCGTCAGTTGGCGTGTTCGGCCGCTGGCAAGGCCAAGATTAAGAAGCGGCATTTGGAGCCGGCTCGCGCAATTTTTGCCGGTGACAATGAGGATTATGAGGCCTTCGGTGGCCGAGATTCCGCTGAGGAGGGTGAGTTGCTCCAGGGGTCCGACTCCTCTAGGGGTAGTCAGGGGGACCTTGACAGTCGCCACGGGTCTTCATCTGACGAGGACGAGTGGCCCCAGGATGATACTGAGCAGCTGTTGTCGACGGTACTTGATACTCTGCACATTGTTCCTCCTAAGGCGGCCAAGAAGAAACAGGGGGACCTTTTTCGGCCGGAGAGACAGCGCCTTGTCTTTCCTGAACAAGGCCACTTCTCTAAGAGGAATGGGAGAAGCCTAATAGGTTGCCGTCGGTGCCTAGAGGTCTGGACAGACGGTATCCCTTTTTGGAGGATTTGGTTCGCCTATAGTCCCATCCTCCGGAAGTGGATGCTCCTGTTCTGGGGATCTCCAATACCTCAGTTATGCCGTCTCCTGAGACTTCCTCCTTGCGTGATCATGTTGGCAGGCGCATGGATCAGCTAGCCTGTCACGCCTTCACTTCTGTGGGAACCGGTCTGCGCCCTGTCTGTGCTGCGGCCATTGTTTCCATGGCCATTAAGAAGAAGGTAAGGCATTTCGCAGATATTGCCAAATCTCACAAGCGAGCGGAGGAGTATGGGGAGCTTTTGGCTTGTATGGACTTCCTTGCCTTTGTTATATCGGCCATGGATGACACCGTCCGTTTTGGTGGTAGGGCTTTGGCTGCGATGGTCGCGCTGCGTCGCTCTATCTGATTACGACAGTGGGCAGTGGATGCTGCCGCCAAAAAAGCTCTCACAGGTATTCCCTTCCTGGGACTTCGGCTGTTCGGAGAACGGTTGCACCTCCTGGCTAAGGACGGGAGACTTCCTTAACGTCGGAAGCAGGTACGGCCTTTTCGGGGCTCTTCTTCCTTTCGCCCCTCTCGGGGAGGACAAGGATCTTCCTTTTTTGGTGGCCGCAGAGACTCATGGGGGCGAGGTAGAGCCTGAGGTCGTCCCGGCCTTGCCTGGGGATCCAATCCTAAGCCCCCTTCCAAGGCCCCTCAGGCATGAGGGGATGCTAGCAACCAGCCGGGTGGGGGGACGGCTTCGGCTCTTTGCTCACACCTGGAGGCAACACGTCTCGACCGGTGGATTCAGGAGGTGGTGTCCTCCGGATACAAGATAGAGCTGGCAGCTTGGCCGCCCCCAAGATTCATTCGGTCCCGGATCTCCCAAAATCCTGTGACTGAGCAGGGCCTGAGGCTGGCCGTTCAACATCTTCTGTCATCAGGAGTGGTTTGCCATGTCTGGCACGCTTACATTGCCTGGTGTGAGTCTAAAGCCTTCCCTTGCCGCACCTTCTCCCTTTCCAGGATTCTGGAGTTTCTTCAACATGGTCTAGAATCGGGTCTACAACTGAGTACCCTCAAGGGACAAGTTTCTGCCTTGGCAATTTTTTTTCCAAAGATCTTTCTCTAATCATAGGCTTGTCAAAAGTCATTCATGTATGTCCACCACGTAAGCCTCTGCTACCGGTGTGGGATTTGAACTTGGTGCTTTCTGCTCTTCAGGGTCCCCCCTTTGAGCCCCTGTGCGATGCTGTTCTTTCTATTCTGACTATTAAGGTGACCTTTTTGTTTGCTATCACTTTGGTGCGTTGCGTCTCTGAGCTGGCGGTGCTTTCCATGAAACCTCCATTTTGAGCGGCATCAGGATAAGGTGGTGTTCCGTCTTAGGCCGTAATTCTTGCCCAAGGTTGTTTCTGCCTTTCATCTCAATGAGGACATTGTCTCGCCTTCCTATTGTCCTGCCCCTGCTAATTCCAAGGAACGGAACCTTCATTCTCTGGATGTGGTCAGGGCACTCAAGTATTATTTGGTCGCCACTGAGTCATTTCGGAAGTCTGATTCTCTTTTTGTCCTTCCTTCCGGACCTAGGAAGGGCTTGCCTCCAGTCAAAATCAGTAAGTGGATTAGACAGGCAGTGGTGCAAGCATACTCTGCTAAGGGGAAGGAACCCCCTTTCCGTGTTACAGCTCACTCCACTAGGGCTATTGATGCTTCTTGGGCCTTTCAGCACCAAGCTTCTGTTGAACAGGTTTGTAAGGCCGCTACTTGGTCTTCGGTTTATACTTTTTCCAAGTTTTACAAAGCTGATGTTAAGGCCTCAGCTGACGCTGTTTTTGGCCACAAGGTGCTTCAGGCGGTAGTGGCTTGAACTGCCTGCCATTGCTCTCTGGGGATCCCACCCTTTTTTTTGGACACTGCTGTTGGATGTCCCACATGTAAAGAATTGAAATGAAGCAAGCCGTGCTGGAAAAATACAATTCTGTGATTACTCACCTGTAGAATTGTTTTTACGGTGTACAGCATGGCTTGCTTTATCCCACCCTTGTCATCGTTGTTTTCTTTTTGCCTTGTTATGATGATTTTTGTTGAGAGAGTTTTTTTAGTGGGCTGTGTTTTACAAACATGGACCTTGCCTCCCGGCTTCTTGCATTACTGCTTTCAAACACTGGGGTCTTCTGGGTAATTCTGGCCCTTTTATGGGCCGGGAGGGACCACAAGTCTTCCTGCAGTCGATTGCGCCACCTGTGGCGGATTACCCAAATGTAAAAAACTGAAATGAAGAAAGCCGTGCTGTACACCGTAAAACAATTCTACAGGTGAGTAATCACAGAATTGTATTATTTTCACAGTAAAAGAATAATTCCTATAAAAGTGATTGACCACCTAAATAACGTCTGTGGGTGCGGGTGCTACTGCTCTCAATTTCCAAGGGCAGAGCCATTTGCCAAGCATTAACATACGACAAACGGCTCTGATCGGACTAGAGTCCGCTGTGGGACTGGGGAAGGGTACAGGAGAACTGGGGGGTTTCCTGTAGTTGGGTATCCTAAATCAGGATGCCCCCAAAGCATGGAACAAACCCAAAATAGTGAAAATCATAGGTTTTGTTCTGCTTTAGATGGGAACTCCTAAAAGGGAAAGCTGCTGCCTCATGCGACTGTATTGGTGTGATGTCATTTGCAAGTAAGTCCTGCCAATAAATATAAGAAACAACCAATAGGAATGATTTCTCCCAGTGTCTGGGGTTTCACGAAAAGTAGCCGCCATGGCCTTAATCTTGTGATGTCATAATTTTATTTAGAAAAAATAGTTCAATAACATAACATTATCTACATGAAATAAAATATACAATATACTCCAACATACTGTACACAAAAGGATCCCGGCAGTGCAAAGCAAAGACTAAGGTCTTCATTTATTAAACCTGCCTTAAAGTGGACCAAAACCCACGGCGATCAGCCCGGGAATCGATCGATTCCCTCCACCCGGGGTATCCAAAATCGGGATGCCCCCCGCTGTGTGAAAGCCCTCAGGTCGCCCCATACACTTACTTTGTTTCCCGGTCCAGCAGCACATGCGCAATCCGCATCCCTGCTATCCCTCTGGCAGGGCACATGTCCGCGCCAGGCATTTGTGAATGGTGGGCGCAGGCACACTCCATGTTAGAGGGAAGTGGGGGATGCGGCCACCAGCGCGCTCAGAGCCGCTGGCCTTAGACAAAGGCTTAGACGACGTGACGTCAGCGGCACTGAGCGCGCTGATTGGACAAGCGGTGGCACATTCGCCGTAGGATCGGGAAGAGTGTGCAACGGTGATCTGGGGGGTTTCACACAGCGGGGCACCCCCGATCGGTCAAAATCCTGGGTTTTGGTCCACTTTAAAGAGGAACAAAACCCAAGATTTTCACTATGTCAGGTTCTGTACCTCCATCCCGATTTGGGATGCCCCGCTGTGTGTATCCCCCCAGATCACTGGTAAACTCACCATTTCTTAGTTCTCATGGTGCATGTATGGGCCGCTGACCAATCACCCGCACGCATTTCATTCAGCTTTTGCTTTGCCACTCGGCGCTAAGAGCGCCAATAAAACCAGAATGAAGAGCCTGGCTGCACCCCCACTTCTCCGCACGTACCCGCAGCAGGCGTTTCTGAATAGCTGGGGTGGGCACACACAGATAGAGGTGAGATGTGGCCAGGGTACGCACATGCGCTGTGGGGTAGACAGAAAGGTACGTTGTACACACAATCCTGGGGCGGAGGGCATCCCAGATTTGGATGTCCCTTAAAGCGGACCTTCAGCATCATTTAATGAAAAACCCAAACCCTTAAAAAATGATTCCCCAGCATCTAAAATTAATATATGTTACGTTTTTACTCATTTACTTTTTATTCTTTCCCCCACTGGCCAGCAACTCTGTTCAGCAAAAGGATATCGGCGCCACTATCTTAGCTCAGTAGTATTACCTACTGAGGGGAGAAGAGGGGTCAAAAGTCCCCTCTGTGCTTTGCACAAACAGAGCAGAGCTGGCGTCAGAAAAAGGTCAGCAATCCCAGAATGCAGAGCGACACAGTCAGAAGACTTCCTGTTTGCAGGCAGCCTGCACCTCCATGGGCCGCCATCTTGGATGTTTAAAGTCTCAGAAAATGCAGTAGATGCAGGTAGGATGATTTTTGATGTGGGCAATCTGTATGTACAGGGTGTGGGAAACATATAAGATAGGCTCTTATTTAGGGTGAAGGTCCGCTTTAAAGAGGGAGACCACCGGCCATAGTCTTATAGAATCTAGGCCACTGGATGCTCCTCATTAAAATATATTCTGAAAAGACTGCGGGTGGGTGGCCAGCAGCTTTACTAGCCAATCTGACTTCAAGCGGTCCTTCACCCTGAATAAGAGCCTATCTTATATGTTTCCCACACCCTGTACATACAGATTGCCCACATTAATCCGGACCTTCACTCTGAATAAAAGTCTATCTTATATGTTTCCCACACCCTGTACATACAGATTGCCCACATTAATCCGGACCTTCACTCTGAATAAGATTCTATCTTATATGTTTCCCACGCCCTGTACATACAAATTGCTCACATTAATCCGGACCTTCACTCTGAATAAGATTCTATCTTATATGTTTCCCACGCCCTGTACATACAGATTGCTCACATTAATCCGGACCTTCACCCTGAATAAGAGTCTATCTTATATGTTTCCCACACCCTGTACATACAGATTGCCCACATTAATCCGGACCTTCACCCGGAATAAGAGTCTATCTTATATGTTTCCCACACCTTGTACATACAGATTGCCCACATTAAAAATCATCCTACCTGCATCTACTGCATGTTATGAGCCTTTAAACATCCAAGATGGCGGCTCATGGAACATCAAGCAGCCTGTAAACAGGAAGTGCCTTCTGACTGTGCTGCTCTGCATTCTGGGATTGCTGACCTTCTCCTGCTCTTCTCTATCTGTGCAAAGCACAGCTATAACCCGCCCCACTGAACTTTATCCCACTTAACTCTCCTCAGTATGTGTGATGCTTCTGAGTCAAGATGGCGGCGCCCGTATCCTGAACAGAGTTGCAGCCCAGTGGGGGAAAGAATAATAAATAAGTGACTAAAAACGTAAAATATATTAACTTTAGATGCTGGTGAATCATTTTTTAAGGGTTTGGGCTTTTCAATAAATCATGGTGAAGGTCCGGCTTCAGATCTGGCGTCAGGCTGGCTTGAGAAGCTATCGATGTCCCCCCGTGTCAAGTCTCTGGAAATGGTGATATGTGTGAGGAGGAGCGCGGCACCGGCTCCTCTTTAAGGCCCATAAATTCCTGATGCTGGCCCTGCTTAAAGCGGACCAAAACCCACATTTTTAACTAGCATCCCCTGAATTGCTCCCCCATGAAGAGAACCTTTTGCCAATTTTCACTGCTCCTGCTGCACTCTAATCCCAGATAATAGCGCCTGTTTTAGCTGTGAAGCTCCGCCTCCTCCACTGTGTGCAATGATGTCATTGCCATGTCTAAGCAATGAATGATCATCTGCCATCTCACACCAAGGGACAAATAAATCAGTGTTCCAGAACAATTCGAAAAGCGAAAATATCCTTTTCTAGTTCTACGCCCTAATAAAGGAGTATCGCTAGGGGCTTTGGCCAAATGTATTTCACAAGTTCGGTGGGTTTTGGTTCACTTTAAAGAATGTGATGGAATACCAGGAGGGGAAGACACCATCCGGAATCACGCGTCCCGCCCTGATGTGGTGCAAGCCCCACCAGCAGCTTCCCATTGGGTCACAGGTGCAGCTGTCTCTGCGGACACTAGGGGGCGCCACGTTCCTGCTTGTGCTGGCGCAGCGCCTGCAGGAAGATCTGCTTCACTTGCACCATCATGTCATTGTAGAGCTTCAAGTCGTCCTCCTTAGTCTTCAGAGCGCTCTTCAGGGCTGTTTTTAGGGCTTCATTCTCCTCCACCTTAATTTCTAACCTGAAATAAGGAGCAAAGGATATCAACAGCGGATCAAGGGTTTTGTAAGCTTTAAAGCGGACCGAAACCTGGGATTTCGCTCACTTCCAGGGTTTTCCTGTCCGCTTCTCAGGGGTACCTTAGCATAGTCAGGAATGGCAAGATTTGTGAAACCCACTGGTTTGCTCATTACTCACCTTGATCTGGCAATCCATTTGCACATGCACGGGCTCACAGTGCTAGTTTAACTTAATAAAGTGGACCAAAACCCAGGATTTTGACTATCCTGGATTTTAGTCCTTTTTCCTGGGGCACCACGATCGGGGAGGTCCTGCTGTGTGAAACCCCCCAGATCGCCCGAACTCAATGACCTCTTCCCGGTCCTACGGCGCACGTGCCGGCGCTCGTCCAATCAGCGAGCTCGGAGCTGCTGACGTCACGCCATCTAAGACGCCGTCTAAGGCTAGCGGCCCCGAGCGCACTGGCGGCTGCGTCCCCTGCTTCCCTCTAACAGGGAGAGTGCCCGCGCCGGCCATTCACAAATGCCTGGCATGGGCACGCGCCCTGCTAGAGGGATAGCGGGGATGCGGCCGTGGCTTGCGCATGCGCTGCTGGACCGGGAAGTAAGGTAAGTGTATGGGGTGACCTGGGGGGTGTCACACAGCGTGGCATCCCGATTTAGGATGCCCCGGGGAGAGGGAATCCATGTGGGTGCCTGAGAGGTGCAGCAAAGAGGATGGTGAGTACAGGGCAAACCATAGGGTTACACAATGTGGAGCATCCCGAATCGGGATTCCGCAAGAGCAAGCTGTAAACCAGCTCTAGAGTCATTTGATCTGCGTTAAAGTGGACCAAAACTCTTATAATGTGGCTCTAAAGCCTAAAAATCATCAGGGCCAGGTAACAGCTTACCCTCTGGGATGCCTGGGACCCCTGTGAGCGCTGATAAACTTAAATTGGGAATCAATCCCATAGTGCAAGTGCAGGACACGGACGGCACCCCCAGCATTCCTCTATCTGAGACGCGCACCCCCGCCAGCATATGGCGTGCAGCAATGGGGACTGGTCAGGAGGCTCCCGGACTTGCCAGGCAATGTCAGTAAGTTCTTATTTAATGAGGGCATCCCGATCACCGGAGCCGCCCTTGTGCATTTACCCATCGCAATTTTACCCTAATTCCGGTCGGTGACCCGATTTATGTATATTTGCTAGGGCCTGATTTGAAAAAATTTGATTTATTTTAAAGTGGACCAAAACACAGGATTTTGTCTAAAATGCAATAGGTGCAGGTAGGATGATTTATAATGTGAGCAACCTGTATGTACAGGGTGGGGGAAACAAATAAGATAGGCTCTTATTCAGGGTGAAGGTCCGGTTTAACACCCAGGGGAGTTTTTTCTAGGTTTCCAGCCTCCTAATACAAGGTATTAAAGTGGACCAAAACCCACGGCGATCGGTTCGTGAATCTATAAGATTCCTGGGCCGATCGTTTCCCTTCCCCTGGGGCATCCAAAATCGGGATGCCACGCTGTGACACCCCCCAGGTCTCCCCATACACTTACCATGTTTCCCAGTCCAATGGCGCATGTGCGAGCCGCAGCCACATCCCCGCTATCCCTCTAGCAGGGTGCGTGCCCGCGCCAAGTATTTGTGAATGGGTGACCAAAAACACAAATGGACCTGCACCGCTATGTATAAGAGGAATGGGTGCTGGCTGCTGGCTGGTTATATGCACTACAAATAGATATATCTGTGGGTTACCAGATGACCACAGAGACCAATTCTGCCCGAATTTGTGAATGGCCACCACCGCAGGCACGCTCCCTGTTAGAGGGTAGTGGGGGATGTGCACTTGGAGCTGCTGGCCTTAGACAAAGCCTTAGATGACATGACGTCAGAGGCTCCGAGCGTGCTGATTGGACAAGCGGCCGTGCATGTGCCAGAGGACTGGGAAGAGGTTAGTTGGCTTCGGCGATCTGGGGAGTTTCACACAGCGGGTCATCCCCGATCGGGGTGTTGTGTGGATGTGCTCCAGTACTACATGCTAGTATATGTATAGCTAGCGTACAACTAGCCAGCGCCATGCAGAAATAATGGAACCCAGACTTACTTTGTGCGGAGTTCCTCCAGCTGAGTCTCCAGCGGGACATTAGAGGACACATCAGAGAGCTCATTGAAATTCAGGGAGTGTCTGGAGTTGCTGAGCAACTGTCCTGTAGAGAGAACACAGGCCGTGGGTTACAGAAAAGCCTTTATTCTGTTTCCTTGGAGAATACATGCAGCATGGACGGGGCTTCTGGATGACTGCACACCACCATTCAGTTTCCTAATATGAACTCACACATCTCTTAAAGGGACAGTCCAGGCCATGGCACAGATAGGGTAGCAAGGAGCTCACCTTAAGCGTGTCCCATGCACCTCGCCTCCATTTCCCACAGCACAATGCAGATTGTGTAGCAGGGCTCCAAAATGTGATCCTCCTTGCAATTCTATTTCTCCACGACCACCTACAAATGTGGTCGTACAGGTGCCCGTGTCCCTCAGCACCCCCTCAGCATGAGCAAGTCCGGCAAATTCCCATACAACAGAAATGTCTGTGCCACGACTCGTAACCTATATGTGATGGCTTGGCCCCTCGTTTGAACTTGACCCCTGGCCCAAGGCAACCAGAACAACCTCAAGTTTCAGACTATAAAGAAACTGCCTGATTTGGGATGCCCTGCCATAAGAAACACTCACGATCGCCTATAAAAACGTACCTTTCACACAGTGCATTTGCGGGCTCTCATCCAATCAGTGCATCATGCCGTGCATATTAATAATCTGCAATAAGCAGAGCTCGGAAATAGTGAGGGGGCGTGTCTAGAGCAGAGGTGCTGGGGATGCAGCGGCGGCTGATGTTTAATCGCCGTAGGTAAGTTTCTCTAAGGAGATTTCCTACAGTGGGACATCCCAAATCTTTTAGACTGCAGGGCCAGGGTTTTGATCCACTTGAAGTTCAAACAAAGAGACCAGTCAGTCATTATATTACAGGTTATGGGAGGGGATCCAGACACAGTAATACAATTCTGTGAGTACTCACCTGTAGAATTGATTTTGCCGGTGTTCGGTCCGGGCTGTCCCAGTTATCCATATACGTGTGGGTAGTCCGCCACAAGGTGGCGCCAGTCACTGCAAGATACAAAGCTGTAACTCCTCCCGGCCTCCCATAAAAGGGATCAGTCTCCATAGAAACCCCAGAAAGTTAAAAAGCAGTAAATGAGACAGGCCGGGAGGCCAAGAAAAAACATGTTAACTAACATGCTACAGCATGAACTCTCTCCAAAAAAGATAAGGACAAAGGTCCAATACAAACGACAATAATCACCATAAAAGGCAAAAGAGGAAATGAACCAAGGGCGGGGTGGGACAGCCCAGACCGAACACCGGCAAAATCAATTCTACAGGTGAGTACTCACAGAATTGTATTTTTCCCTGTGTTCGGTCCGGGCTGTCCCAGTTATCCATATACGAGTGGGACATCCAAAAGCAGTGTCCAAAATAGGGCGGGATTCCCAGAGCAGAAAAACATGTAGTTCATTTCACTACCGCCTGAAGCACCTTTCGGCCAAAAGCAGCATCAGCTGATGCCAAAACATCAATCTTGTAAAACTTAGTAAAGGTATGAACCGCAGACTAGGTAGCGGCCTTACAAACTTGTTCAACAGAGGCCTGGTGCGGAAAAGCCCAGGAAGCACCAATAGCTCTAGTAGAGTGAGCGGTAACACGAAAAGGGGGATCCTTCCCCTTGGCAGAGTAGGCTGTCTAATCCACCTACTAAGAGTGGACTTAGCCGGAGACAAACCCTTCCGAACACCTTCAGAGAGGACAAAAAGAGAATCCGACTTCCTGAAGGATTCAGTCGCAACCAGGTAGTACTTAATGGCTCTGACCACATCCAAGGAACGAGGGCCCTTTTCTTAGAGTTAGACAGATCCGGACACAGAGAAGGTAAAATAACCTCCTCATTAAGATGAAAGGGAGACACGACTTTAGGTAAAAAATCAGGTTTAAAGCGAAAAACCACCTTATCCTTATGCCGCTCAGAGTAAGGGGGCTTCTTACAAAGTGCAGCCGGTTCTGACACCCGGCGTACCAAGGTGATGGCTACCAAAAAGACCACATTCAGGATAGACAAGGCAGCATCGCACAAAAGCTCAAAGGGGGGGACCCTGGAGAGCAGAAAGCACCAAATTCAAATCCCACACCGGTAATACAGGCTTACGCGGTGGACCTACATGGTTAACTCCATGGAAAAAAGACCAAAGCAGTCTATGATTGGCAAAGGATCTTTGGAAAAAGACGGCCAAGGCCGAGACCTGGCCCTTGAGGGTGCCCAGCTGTAGAACCAAGGCTAAGCCGTGTTGTAAAAATTCCAAAATCCTAAAAAAGAGAATGTGCGACAAGGGAAACTCTTGGATTCACACCAAGCAATGTAGGCATGCCAAACTCTGTAGTAAATCATGGAAGAAAACTGCTTCTGCGCCTGAATCATGGTTTGAACAACCTTAGCAGACAACCCCTTCTCCGTAGGATTGAGGTTTTAATAGCCAGGCCGTCAAAGCCAGCGTCCGTAAAGTGGGGTGCCGCATCGACCCCTGTGTGAGAAGCCCTGGGAGCTTGTGATTTTGTCTGAACGCAAACAGGTCCACATCCGGTAGACCCCAGCGGAGACACAGAGCGTGAAAGCTCTTGTTGCAGAGAGACCATTCCCCCAGACGAGAAGCCCCCCTGCTCAGGGATTCTGCCTCCTGGTTCTCTACCCCGGGGATGTAAACCGCCGAGATGCAGGGAACATCCTCCTCTGCCCAAGTCAGGATCTGGGTGACCTCCTGGAGGGCTTGCTTGCTCCGAGTCCCGCCCTGGTGATTGACGTAGGCAACCGCCGTCTGATTGTCCGAGCGATCTGGATCGCACGACCCCTGAGATGGGGAGTCAAGTGAAGAAGCACCAACCGGATCGCTCTCAGCTCCAGGAGCTTGATGGGCAAGTGGGCCTCCTGCGGCCCCCACCGGCCCTGGAACTTCAGCGTTTGCCAAAAACCTCCCCCAGCCGGTCAAACTGGCGTCCGTGGTGACAATCTCCCAACAGGGAGTCAGAAAGGACTTGCCCCCCGACAGATTTCTGGGGTCCAACCACCACAAGAGGGACTGTCTGGCCAGAGGGGACAGTGAAAATTCCTCTTCCAGGGACTCCAGCGTCCAGTCCCAACCGGTCAACAGATTCAATTGAAGAGGTCTCATGAGGAACTGAGCGAAGGTAAATAAATAAATAAAAGAGCCGCAATCAGCAAATCGTCCAGATAAGGAAGAACACGAATGCCCTGGATCCTCAGGATAGCCATGATGCCCACCAGCACCTTGGTGAACACACGTGGGGGCTGAGGATATTCCAAATGGCAGTGCCACAAACTGATAATGCTGATCCTTCAATGCAAACCTCAGGAACTTCTGATGTCCCTGAAAAATCGGGATGTGCAGCTAAGCATCCTTGATCCACCGTGGTCATGAAGTCGCCGGATCGAAGCGAGCTCACCGCGGACCGTAAGGTCTCCATGCGGAAATGTCTGAATCTGACAAACTTGTTGAGACCCTTCAGATCCTGGATAGGTCTCAGCCTTCTGTCCTTCTTGGGCACCGTGAAAGAATTGGAGTAGAACCCTCGACCCCGTTCCTGGCGAGGCATGAGGCAAATCACACCTGATAGCAGAAGACGTTGAACGGCCATTCTTAGGCCCTGCATAGTCACTGTGTTCTGGGAAATCCGCGACTGAAGAAATCTTGAGGGCAACCAAACTGCCAGCTCTAATTTGTACCCGGAGGAAACCACCTCCTGAATCCACTGATCCGAGACGTGCCGTCTCCAGATGTGAGCAAATAGCAAAAGCCTTCCACCCCGGATGGGTGAGGGTGCCCCCTCAAGCCTGAGAGGGCTTGATTTAGCTCACCAGGAGGGATTGGGTCGGCCGCGAGACCTACCTCGTCCCCAGGAATCTCTGCGGCCACCTGAAAATGAAGAGCCTCTTCCTCCTCGAAAGGAGCGATAGGCAGATGAGCCCCCAAAAGGGCCGCGCAGGCTTCCGTCGCTGAGGGAGTCTTCCATCCTTGGTCAGAAGGTCCAGACACTCCCCGAATAATCTGAGCCCCAGGACGGGGATACTAGTGAGCGACTTCTTGGCCGCAGCATCAGCCGACCACTGGCGCAGCCAGAGCGAGCGACGAAGCGCAACGAGCAGGGCCGAAGCCCTGGCGCCAAGCCGGACACTATTGTCCATGGCCGAGACTACCAAAGCAATAAAATCCACACAGGCTTTGAGGTCTTTATACTCCTCTGCCCGCTTGCGAGATTTGGCAAAATCAACAAGGCGCCTCACCTTCTTCCTGAAGGCCAAAGAGACAATGGCCGCGGCACAGACAGGGCAAAACCCAGCACCCACAAGGTGAACACATGACAAGCCAGCTGATCAATGCGCCTGTCAGCAGGGTCGCGCAAGGAAGCAGTATCAGGTGACGGCATAACCGTAGTGTTGGATAATCCCGAGACAGGGGCATCCACATCGGGAGGACGGGACCAGAGGCGGATAAGCTCCACAGGGAAGGGATACCGCCTGTCCAGACTCTTAGGCACCGATGCCAATTATTATGTTTTTCCCATTCCTTAAACACCATATTGGAAAAGTGGGCCTGTTCCGGGAAGACAATCCTCTGTCTCTCAGCCTGGAATAAATCACCCTGCTTCCTCTTAGCCACTTTAGGAGGGACAATATGCAAAGTCTCAAACACAGAAGACAGCAACTTCTCAGTGTCGTCAGGGAGCCACATGTCCTCGTCCGAGGAGGAACCAGGCTCGCTATCATAGCCAACCAACCGATCCCCCGAGGAAGCTGAGTCCTTAAATAGCTCTCCTTCCTCCATGGAGTCCCAACCTCCAAAAGGATCATCATCATCAGCAAAATCAGAGTAACCCGGCTCGATGTGCCGCTTCTTACTCGTGGCCTTCCCAGTAGCCGTGCGAGATAACTGTCTCTCCAGGCTGGCCACCCGGTAAGCCAAATCGGCTTGGGACCCCCTGGTGGCTTCCCCTTCGCTGAGGGCTGAATGCAGTAGTGGGGGGGTTGGCAAGGCCGCAGGCAAAAGAGGGCTAGGGGCAGGGACGCCCGCCCTATCATGCTCCAACAATACACTCCTGGCGCAAGTGACACAAACCACGCTGAGTCCACCCGGGGGCAAGTACCGCACATGGGGCAGAGCTTCACCCGCCCAGAGGGGGCCCCTAGCTCATTATCCCCAGAAGCCTCCATTATGGTGATTATGGTGATAAAAAATACAGGTTACAAGGCACTAACAAGTGACCCCCAATTTAGTACCTCTTTTTAGTAATCCCTCTTTAAGGGGAGAGGGTGCGGAGAGAGAGGGGGGGTTAAGGAGACCGTGAGGAACCACAACCCTCAGCTGGCAATGGAAAGGGGGGCCCACCTGGAAGACACAAACGGAAGGTTTCATGAGCATCCCACAGCACATGCACATAAAAATCCAACAGAGAAAAAAACAGAGGGACTCACGGAACCGACCGTCGAGGTAGCGGGGGGTACGGGAGGCAAGCACCAGAAGCGCAGGCAGAAGTGTCGAAAACTGAGGTCGTCAGCTGTGGGGACCCTCAGCAGGGTCCGCAAATGACACAGTGAGCAGCAAGGAAAAAGGCACCCGAGTGCAGCAAGGCCGAACCTCGAGGGGCGGGCCATGCAGCAATGACGCAAAACGTGTCACCGCACCAAGGTCTCGCATAGAAGACGGCCTCGACCAACGCCTCTCTCGCCCCCCCCCCCTCACAGCTACAAGATGGAGGGGAAGGAGAAGAGGTGAGGGAACGAGGGAAGGTGAGTATGCACAGCTGCCAGCAACAACAAAGTCTGAGGTAAAAAAGACCTAAAAGTGAGGTAAAAAGCACAACATATGAAAATAAAGCTAGTGGGCACAGATAAGGGCATAAACCCTGGCAATTGGGTGGTTCCCCCCCCCCCAATAGGCTTACCATCGCCTATGGCCGGCTACCCTTTAGGGGAGGGTCTGCGGCCCAGAGCCTAGCTCTGTTAACGCCTGACCCTGGAGTTCTCCCTACCTTCACCTGTTCCCGTCAGCCAAGGCTGGGAGGCATAAATGGGTCCACGGGAACAGAGGTAATAGGGGTGCAGTGTCCGACAGGCTTAAAATGCCCCGCTCAGCTGCAGTATCCAGAGAGAGTATCCAAGACGATCCTAGCAGCAGCTACTGCAAGATGAATTCTGGGAATTCTACTGAGACAGCTCCTTTTATAGGGGGCCAGGAGGAGTCACAGCTCTGGATCTTGCTATGACTGCGCCACCTGGTGGCGGAATACCCAACTGTCATTACTTCTGGGACGACCTGGACTGGATATAGTGAAAATGAAATTAGTATATCACATATTATTAATTAAAAGGATATGTACAGTGCCCGCCTCCCACACTTTCCGTGACGACGGCGAACAAGCGTCACTTTCTCTAATTTTTTATGGTGTTTTTTCTAGATTGTATGTTTTTAAATGGTTTTAATTGCATTTGTAAGCTCTATGTGAAATATGAATAAAGAATGTAATAAGGAAGATTAAGCAGTGGTGCGGGGATCCCATTTGTGTGGCTGTGGGGAGCAGAGGCTCTCCCCACGTGGTGGGTTTTTATATCCAGCTTCCATGCAGAACAAAGCATCTCCTCTATAAGACACGCCCCCTCATTGCAGCAGAGAGGGCAGTTAGTCCGGTTAGCGCACTTCCACACAAACGATAGACAAATATTATAGCGACACAAATAACACAGAGCTGTGCTGGGGGCATACGGCACCTGTAACACATCAGCACCAGACGTACCGGCCTTGCCGCGAGCAGACAGTTTTGGGGGGGCTCCGTTTTTTCCGCTCTCCATCCTCATCTTCTCTAGCTGCTGCTCCAGGTGAACAGAGCGGCGCCTCTCTTCCTGAAGTTTCCTCTCTGCTTCCAGAAGCTTTGTGTTGCTTTCCTCCTCCCTCCTCTGCAGCACGGAGACCAGCTCCATCAGGCGGTCTCGCTCCACCTGGGCGGCCTGGCTGAGCGCTCTGAACTCTGCGTTTTGCGCCTGCAGCGCTCGGAGCTCTGGACTGGAGAGACAGCGCCACCATCATGTTATAGCATGTAACAGTGCTTATCAGACCCCCCCACATGATATAACATATAACAGTGCTTACCAGACCCCCCCACACACTATAGCATGTTACAGTGCTTAGCAGACCCCCCCCACATGATATAGCATATAACAGTGCTTACCAGACCCCCCCCCCACATACTATAGCATGTTACAGTGCTTAGCAGACCCCCCCACATGATATAGCATATAACAGTGCTTACCAGACCCCCCCACACACACTATAGCATGTTACAGTGCTTAGCAGACCCCCCCATATGATATAGCATATAACAGTGCTCACCAGGCCCCCCCACACGCTATAGCATGGTACAGTGCTTAGCAGACCCCCCCCCCCCACATGATATAGCATATAACAGTGCTTACCAGAACCTGCCCCGTGTTATAGCATGTAACAGTGCTTACCAGATCCCCCCATATGATATAGCATATAACAGTGCTTACCAGACCCCCCATGTTATAGCATATACCAGTGCTTACCAGAACCCCCCATCCCCATTTTATAGCATGTACCAGTGCTTACCAGACCCCCCCCCCATGATATAGTATGTAACAGTGCTTACCAGTCCCTCCATGTTATAGCATATAACAGTGCTTACCAGACCCCCCCCCCCCATGTATAGCATGTAACAGTGCTTATTAGACCCCTCCATCTTATAGCATGTAACAGTGCTTACCAACCCCCCAATGTTATAGTATATATCAGTGCTTACCAGACCCCCCCATGTTATAGCATGTAACAGTTCTTACCAGACCCCCCCCCCCATGTTATAGCATGTAGTAGTGCTTACCAGACCCCCTATGTTAGAGCATGTAACAGTGCTTATCAGACTCCCCATGTTATAGCATGTAACAGTTCTTACCAGACCCCCCATGTTATAGCACATCTAACAGCTGGCACATCTAAAGGTAAGTAAGGCGATGGGTCCAGATGGAATCCACCCCAGAGTTCTAAGGGAATGTAGGTTTGTGATTGCAGCCCCTCTGACTGATTTACTTAACCATTCCCTTTCAACTGGTGAGGTTCCAGATGATTGGAGAATGGCCAATGTCGTACCAATCCATAAGACTAGATGGACCGTATGGTTTCCTTCTGCCGTCAACCTTCTATGTTTCTATGTTTCTATGTAACAGTGATTACCAGACCCCCCATGTTATAGCATGTAACAGTGCTTACCAGCCCCCCCCCCATGTTATAGCATGTAACAGTGCTTACCAACCCCCCCCATGTTATATCATATATCAGTGCTTACCAGACCACCCATGTTATAGCATGTAACAGTTCTTACCAGACCCCCCCCCCATGTTATAGCATGTAATAGTGCTTACCACACCCCCCATATTATAGCATGTAACAGTGCTTACCAGACCCTCCATGTTATAGCATGTAACAGTGCTTAGCAGACGTCCCTCTATATTATAGCATATATCAGTGCTTAACAGACCCCCCCATGTTATACCATGTACCAATGCTTACCAGCCCCCCCCCCCCCAGGTTATAGCATGTAAGAGTGCTTAGCAGACCCCCCTGTGTTATAGCATATACCAGTGCTTAGCAGCCCCCTCCCCCCCAAATGTTATAGCATGTAAAAGTGCCCAGCAGATCCCTCCATGTTATAGCTTAGCAGCCCCCCCCCCCCCCCCCCCATTTATGTTCTAGACTGTAGGGCTCACTCTTGCAGTCAGCTGATTACATTTTAACAGCAGGGCATGTGTTTTAAAATGTAATAGCACAAGTTGCAGCTAGTGTTGCATGTAACAGCAGCCATGCACCTCTGTATTACAGTGTGCGGAAGTGCGCTGTCCAGTGATTGTTGGAAAGTGTTTTTTATGGGCGACCCCCGATGAAACACACAAAGGGGCATCCCAAATCAGGATGCCCTGTGGGAGAAGGTTTTACAGAGCAGGGCATCTCCGCTTGGGATGCCCCGGGGAGAGGGAATCAGCAGGCCCTGGAGTCTCATAGACTTCAGGGCCGGTTTTGGCCCGCTTTAACTTCCTGTTTGGATCCATTGGTGTCACCAAAGTATAGTTATTAGATAAATCAGATTGCACACCATAAGGAAGTATCAATATAAATGAAAAATAGCAAATGTGAAACGGGGTTCAATGTATAGCTATCTGTGCCTGCTCATAGCACAGCTGATCTAATGACACAAAGATATGTAGCACAATTCAGTCTATTGAAGATATTCACAAGCTTCAGGCTGACTTGGACACTTTGAGTGTCTGGGCTCCACTTGGCAAATGAAGTTCAATGTGGAGAAATGTAAAGTCAGGCACTTGGGGTCTAACAACCTGAAGGCCACATATATCCTCGGGGGAGTAAAACTGGGAGAAACACTTGTTGAGAAGGATCTGGGGGTACTGGTAGATCACAGGCTAAATAACAGCATGCAATGCCAAGCAGCTGCTTCCAAGGCCACCAAGATATTATCATGTATTAAAAGAGGCCTGGAATCACGGGATAGGGATATAATTTTGCCTCTTTACAAGGCACTGGTGCGCCCTCACCTGGAATATGCCGTCCGGTTCTGGGCACCCATTCATAGAAAGGACGCTCTGACTATGGAAAGGGTGCAGAGCAGAGCCACCAAACTGATAAGGGGAATGAAAGATCTTAGTTATGAGGAAAGATTACGAGAATTAAATCTGTTTAGTCTTGAGAGGAGACGACTGAGGGGGGGACATGATTAACTTGTATAAATATATAAATGACCCATACAAAAAATATGGGAGAACACTATTTCAGGTAAAATCCTCTCTAAAGACAAGAGGGCACTGCCTTCGATTGGAAAAAAAGAAATTTAGTCTCCGGAGGCGACTTTTACTATAAGAACTATAAATCTATGGAATAGCCTCCCACAGAAGCTTGTTACAGCTTCAACCGCTGACAGCTTCAAAAAAGGATTAGATGCTTATTTAGAAGAAAATAACATTGACAGTTACTATTAGCGGTTAAAGGTAATAAATGAATAAAAAAAAATAAAATAAATAGCTTTCCCTATAAAATAAAAAAACTTCCTCTACCCCAACACCCATGGTTGAACTTGCTGGACATATGTCTTTTTTTTCAACCTTATTAACTATGTAACTATGTAATATACAATGAAAAAATGTTTAGTAATGTGCAATCAAGATACACAATAAACAAATAGATAACATCAGAGGCTATGAATGGTACAGCATAGTATAATAAGCTGGGACTGTGTCATAAGAGAAAATGCATAGTCCAAATAGTTTCTTACCGCATAAAAATGGCAGTAATAAATCAAGGATTGACACAGTAACCAGAAGAAAAAAGTAAACAGGCACTAGTGCATACACATAAGCAGGGGCGGACTGGGGTTAAAAAATGGCCTGGGACTTTTTTGGCCCCCACCGGCCCTGCTGTACTGTGCCGGCCTGATATAGTAAGTTACATAACATGCAGACAGGGCCGCTTCTAGCTGGCCTAGCATTGGGGATCCTAACATACAAAAAAATGGATTGCAGGGCATCTCCCACTGGCTGTTCCCCACTGCTTGCCCACGGCGCCCATTCAGATAGGCCTGAAGTGGGAGTGTGTATCAGCTGTGGGATCACTGAAAAGATGTGGATGCCGCATCAGTGTGCAGCCACCTATGGGTCCCCTAACAGGGTGAGCTCTGCAAGGTTAATGTCTCTTAAATCCAAGGCTTACTAGTGGTGGGTTGGAGTGAATATTGTATTCCTGGTCCATTCGCACTCTAAGTCAGCCATTCCACCACCAGTAAGACCAGAATTTAAAGTGGGTCAAAACTCTAACTGGAGTTTTGGTCTACTTGCAATGATTGTTGCTCAACACTGCCATGGGACCCTAAAAGTGGGTGAGTATGTGCCTTTTACATACAGAACTCACAAGACAGAGGATTCGAAAGCGACTGCTCACATGTGTTGCAGCCACACTGGGGTATAAAAATAAGCTAAACTTAGTGCAGGTTTTAGCGATGAAGGGGCCCTGAATCCAAGGACTCACCAGGGGTTTCTCTGGTAACCCTATGGACCAATCTGAGCCTGACACAGATGAAGGGTTTAGTGAAAGGGGCAGGATGGGGATAACTGCGGATGGAGGGAATAGTGAAAGGGGCAGGCTGGGGATAAATGCGGATGGAGGGAATAGTGACAGGGACAGGCTGGGATAAGTGCGGATGGAGGGAATAGTGAAAGGGGCAGGCTGGGGATAAATGCGGATGGAGGGAATAGTGAAAGGGGCAGGCTGGGGATAAGTGCGGATGAAGGGAATAGTGAAAGGGGCAGGCTGGGGATAAGTGTGGATGGAGGGAATAGTGACAGGGACAGGCTGGGGATAAGTGCGGATGGAGGGAATAGTGAAAGGGGCAGGCTGGGGATAAGTGCAGATGGAGGGAATAGTGAAAGGGGCAGGCTGGGGATAAGTGCGGATGGAGGGAATAGTGAAAGGGGCAGGCTGGGGATAAGTGCGGATGGAGGGAATAGTGACAGGGACGGGCTGGGGATAAGTGCAGATGGAGGGAATAGTGAAAGGGGCAGGCTGGGGATAAGTGCAGATGGAGGGAATAGTGAAAGGGGCAGGCTGGGGATAAGTGCAGATGGAGGGAATAGTGAAAGGGGCAGGCTGGGGATAAGTGCAGATGGAGGGAATAGTGAAAGGGGCAGGCTGGGGATAAGTGCGGATGGAGGGAACAGTGAAAGGGGCAGGCTGGGGATAAGTGCAGATGGAGGGAATAGTGACAGGGACAGGCTGGGGATAAGTGCAGATGGAGGGAATAGTGAAAGGGACAGGCTGGGGATAAGTGCGGATGGAGGGAATAGTGACAAGGACAGGCTGGGGATAAGTGCGGATAGAGGGAATAGTGACAGGGACAGGCTGGGGATAAGTGCGGATAGAGGGAATAGTGACAGGGGCAGGCTGGGGATAAGTGCAGATGGAGGGAATAGTGAAAGGGACAGGCTGGGGATAAGTGCGGATGGAAGGAATAGTGAAAGGGGCAGGCTGGGGATAAGTGCGGATGGAGGGAATAGTGACAGGGACAGGCTGGGGATAAGTGCGGATGGAGGGAATAGTGACAGGGGCAGGCTGGGGATAAGTGCGGATGAAGGGAATAGTGAAAGGGGCAGGCTGGGGATAAGTGCGGATGGAGGGAACAGTGAAAGGGACAGGCTGGGGATAAGTGCAGATGGAGGGAATAGTGAAAGGGGCAGGCTGGGGATAAGTGCGGATGAAGGGAATAGTGAAAGGGGCAGGCTGGGGATAAGTGCGGATGGAGGGAACAGTGAAAGGGACAGGCTGGGGATAAGTGCAGATGGAGGGAATAGTGAAAGGGGCAGGCTGGGGATAAGTGCGGATGGAGGGAACAGTGAAAGGGACAGGCTGGGGATAAGTGCGGATGGAGGGAATAGTGAAAGGGGCAGGCTGGGGATAAGTGCGGATGGAGGGAACAGTGAAAGGGACAGGCTGGGGATAAGTGCGGATGGAGGGAATAGTGAAAGGGACAGGCTGGGGATAAGTGCAGATGGAGGGAATAGTGAAAGGGGCAGGCTGGGGATAAGTGCGGATGGAGGGAATAGTGACAGGGGCAGGCTGGGGATAAGTGCGGATGGAGGGAATAGTGACAGGGGCAGGCTGGGGATAAGTGCGGATGGAGGGAATAGTGAAAGGGACAGGCTGGGGATAAGTGCAGATGGAGGGAATAGTGAAAGGGGCAGGCTGGGGATAAGTGCGGATGGAGGGAATAGTGACAGGGGCAGGCTGGGGATAAGTGCGGATGGAGGGAATAGTGACAGGGACAGGCTGGGGATAAGTGCAGATGGAGGGAATAGTGAAAGGGGCAGGCTGGGGATAAGTGCGGATGAGGGAATAGTGACAGGGGCAGGCTGGGGATAAGTGCAGATGGAGGGAATAGTGAAAGGGGCAGGCTGGGGATAAGTGCAGATGGAGGGAATAGTGACAGGGACAGGCTGGGGATAAGTGCGGATGGAGGGAACAGTGAAAGGGGCAGGCTGGGGATAAGTGCGGATGGAGGGAATAGTGACAGGGACAGGCTGGGGATAAGTGCAGATGGAGGGAATAGTGAAAGGGGCAGGCTGGGGATAAGTGCGGATGAGGGAATAGTGACAGGGGCAGGCTGGGGATAAGTGCAGATGGAGGGAATAGTGAAAGGGGCAGGCTGGGGATAAGTGCAGATGGAGGGAATAGTGACAGGGACAGGCTGGGGATAAGTGCGGATGGAGGGAATAGTGACAGGGACAGGCTGGGGATAAGTGCGGATGAAGGGAATAGTGAAAGGGGCAGGCTGGGGATAAGTGCGGATGGAGGGAATAGTGACAGGGACAGGCTGGGGATAAGTGCGGATGGAGGTTATATGCATAACATTGTGTTGGGAGTTCATTAGCAATAGCACCCCCTTTATCTAGCATTGTCACCAAAGTATAGCTCTGTGTAAATTTGGATGTATGTAAATTGTAGTTTTTTGGTAGGAAGTGGAATCCTACATATCACACGTTGAGCTGTATCTTCTTAAAATTTACTGTAGCATTTTAATATTCCTTTGAGCAGCGCGGTATTGCATTCTCGATTATTGTTGTTATAAAGTATAGGAAATGATGTAAAAACTGTTTGACTACCGAACACCAGTGTTCACCAGTATTAAAAGGACAAGTAAAATTATCATCTTCCTCTTCTGGGGATATTTTGATTACACACACTCCTCTAACCAGTAGAGGATGTAATGATTTCTTATCAGTTAGAGTAGAATACAATGTAACAGCCACTCAGCTGATAAAAGTTTGTTACATTTTCTGCTTGTTGTGGGGGAAGATGACACTTGCTTTTTAACCCTTCCCCATTCTATGGAAAGCATTCATCTGTACTGTACCTTTCAGGGGAGGCAGCCATGATGACAGAGGGAGATTGAGCTGCTCCAGGCTCTACCAGCTCATGTCCCAGTTTGGAAATTGTCCTAGATTTAGAGATAAAAAGAACATT